>OY992502.1:8200072-9400072 GCA_963921215.1 Scoparia ambigualis | reverse complement strand
GCGGCACCCGTTCACGAGTATGACATGTGAATCAGTCATCAATAGTCAATAGTCAAAATATATTTATTCAATAAACTCAATTAATAAGTACTTTGAAACGTCCAAATATTTTTTAACCTACCACCCATTCAGGACATCATTTTTTAACTGTGGCAAAGAACGGGCGCAAGAAACCACAGCGCACAGAAGCAACGACATTTACAAAATATATACATATTATATGTCGTTACCAGGTCACAAAATACAAAATATGAATTTGAATGTAATAATATAATTTAATTAAATATGGTGCTCTATATAAATTAATTATAGGCAATTAGAAATAGCTGTTGGAGTAGGTACTTGGAGCATTTCAGACCCAAGCTGTTTTGTCTTCTGTATAATCCGACACTTTATAAAAAGCTTTTTTATAAAGCTTTTCTTTGATTTTGATTTTAAATTTATCAAGATCTAATTTCTGAATATCATTTGGTACTTTGTTGTATAATCGTACACACAGACCCTTAAAAGAATTATTTATTTTATGGAGCCTAGTATAAGGCACTGCTAATTTGTTCTTACTTCTAGTATTTAATTTGTGAATATCACTGTTTTTTGAAAACATTTCAATATTTTTATGAACATACACAAGATTTTCATAAATATATTGTGATGCAACTGTCATTATACTTATATCCTTAAATCTCTCTCTGAGAGAGTCACCAGCCTGTAGGTTATATATTGCTCGAATAGCCCTCTTCTGCAGCACAAAGATAGTTTGAATGTCGGCAGCATTTCCCCACAGTAAAATGGCGTACGACATTACACTATGAAAGTAACTGAAATAAACTAATCTAGCTGTATCAACGTCAGTTAACTGACGGATCTTCATTACTGCATAAGCCGCAGAGCTAAGTCTATTCGACAATTTAGCTATATGTGGGCCCCACTGAAGCTTGGCATCCAACGTGATGCCTAGAAACACAGTGGTGTCCACAGGATTCACATTCTTATCTTTAATTTGTACACTAGTTATTACCTGCTTAACATTAGGCAATACAAATCTTACACATTTGGTTTTTCCCTCGTTTAATAGCAAGTTATTAACACTAAACCAGTGAACAGTCTTTGAGACCGCATTATTCACATCGTCATAATTTGGGTGTCGTCGTTTCACTTTGAATAAAAGTGAAGTATCATCAGCAAACAATACTATCTCATGACTGTCTTTTACAAAATAAGGTAAGTCATTAATATAAACCAAAAACAAGAATGGACCAAGTATTGAACCCTGCGGAACTCCCATTTTAACCACTGATCCCGGAGATCTTTTACCGTTAATGTCGACCTTTTAAATCCTGTTACTCAAGTATGAGATCAGAAGGCTCAAAGAAGCATCCCTAATTCCATAGTGGTTAAGCTTCCTGACCAAAGTTTCATGTAAAACACAATCAAAAGCCTTGGATAAATCTCAAAATACCCCTAGGGCATCCTGTGATTCCTCCCAGGTATCAAATATTTGGATTAAAAGCTCAACACCGGCGTCAGTTGTAGAGCGACCCCTAGTAAAACCATATTGTTTACAATGTAAAAGTTTATTTTTATAAAAATGAATTTGCATTTGATCTAGCATTAACTTTTCAAAAATTTTACTAAATGTGGGTAGCACAGAAATAGGTCTAAAGTTAGAGGGGTCAGAAGTGCTACCTGATTTAAATAATGGAATTATTTTACTATATTTCATGAGGTCAGGAAAAACACCACAGTCAATGCATTCATTAAATATGCAAGCTAAAACTGGAGCTATTGTCATAATTACAGATTTAGCGACGTCCACGGAATTACCCCACAGATCAGCAGTTTTCTTTTTATTGAGAGTGTTAAATGTTTTTATTATATCTATAACACAAATTTTTTGAAAACTGAAATTATTTTCACAATCTTTAACATTCTCCTTCAAAACAGATTCAGCTACAGTGGGGGAGGAAATCAAGGCTTTTGTAGTTGAAACTGGAATGTCAGTAAAAAACCTCTCAAATGCTGCAGCAACATCAGCATCAGAAGTCAAGGTTTTATTATCACAATTTAAATTGTACTCATTATTACGACTTTTGACCTTTCCTATTTCACTATTTATAATATTCCATGTCATTTTTATTTTGTCATTACTATTCTTAATGTTAGAACTCAGATAGTTTGCCTTGGCTAATCGACATACTCTTTTAAATAACTTTGAATAATTTTTAACATATAATTTGAAGTCATCTCTGGTGTTATAGTTGCGTTCACCATAAAGTTCATAAAGGCGTTTCCTACTTCTGTGAATACCAATTGTAGCCCATTCATTAAAAGTTACAGTACCACTAACTGAGATCTTTTTTGGTATAAAAGTTTTATTAAATTCTGAACAATAAATGTTAAAAAAATTATTATAAAAGACATTAGGGTTGTCATTGTATTCTAAATAATTTAATTTTGTATCTAGATTGCTTTTAAAGCGTTCCAGCCGACCTGCAGTTTTTGGTACAACAGTGATATTCTTTTTCGTCACTTGTTTACGCTGGTGTGGAAAGCTGACCATTTGGCCACAATGATCAGAGTCCAGGTTATTAATAATTTGCTTAGCCAGTGGTTTTACATTTGTATATATGTTATCAATACAGGTGGCCGAAGTGGCAGTTATTCTTGTCGGCTCCAAAAATAAATGATTCAAGTTGTATGATAGAAATAGGTTTTTAATTTTAGTTGACATCGTGGAATTTTCTAACAAATTAATATTAAAATCCCCGCAAACAATTATTGTTTTACCTACATTACGGACTTTATGTAATGCCTCATCCATAACTTTTTCGAAATAATCATATGATGCTGAAGGAGGTCTGTACACACTTAATACAACAAACTGCTCCAACTCCACACAAGCTATTTCTATTGTTCGCTCAACCGAGAGGCTCACTATGTCTTTGCGTTCTTTTAATTTAAACTTTTTACTAACAATAACTAAGGAGCCACCATGTATTGCATTTCCTCGACTGAACGAACTTCCTACCAAATGATTCTTAAAATTGAACATGAACTGATGGTCTTTAAGCCAGTGTTCTGTTATGCAAAGAATATCAATTTTATTACAGTTCATGAACAATTCAATCTCCAAATCTTTGCCCATCATTCCTTGGATGTTCTGGTGGACAATGTTTAAAGATTGTACATTTTTTAAATTTAATATTTGACATGGGCTTTTGCTAAAGCTATTTTTACATTCATTTAATTTCATTTTATTAACAAACATTTCGCAAGAGTTTTCCTCTTTTGTCACATAATTTAATTTAAATAATTAATTGGAATGTCAGTAGAAACACTACTGACGTCTATGTCAAATATACATTGCTCAATAAAAGCAACTTGTTTAGCTAAGTTTTTGGCTGACGTTTGAATACAATAGGATAGCGATAAAGCTATTTGTCGCTTAAAATAATTTGGCAGATAATAACTATCTCTTGTCAAATAAAAATTACTAACATAGTTGTTAGTGTCAATTAAATGCATTATGTCATTTTTGCAAAATAAATGTAATGTCAGGTTAAGCTTATGTCTAATAGAATTTTCCTCCTGTGGCAAACTACTACAATAAGGTAATGTAAACAATATAATTTTCTTTACAATTAACTTATTCAAACATTCTAAACATTTTAGAAGGCTTGTTTTGTTCAGATTACCTCTATTACCAACAAATAATAATATGGTGCTATTGGGTTTATATTTATGTTCTACAGCTTTTTTCAAAATATGTTGATAAGAAGCACCCGGTATACAATAATTGATAACTGAATGTCCCAAGTCAGATAACAACCGACCCATGTTTTTACCAAATTCATCACTAAATATTACCAAGTCACTATTACAATCTGTCTTACATGGAATCTGGTTGGTTGGTATAAGTTGTGGTACATTTTTAATTGTGCACTGAGTAAGGGAACCTTTGGAAGAAACATCAATCAATTCGACAGAGGAAGAATCACATGGGATTGATGAACGGCTTGGTAACTGTTTACATTTACAATTACTTGTGAGTGAATCAATCCCTTCATTGTTACCATTACACAGGACTACCAGTTCATCAATGGCCAACATGTGTTCTTTTATTTGACCTTGTGAAAGATCATATTGCTTAGTAATAGATATAAGCGAGTCCTCTAGGTGTCAATTTTAGTTTGTAGAATTTGTGTATCACTTTTATATATTAAATTTTTATTGTGTAGTTGTGACGAGTATATATCTAATTTGTCAATTAAGTACAATCTTTCTCTATTTAATTTTACATTTTTAATAAAAAAATTGTGCTTCTTAACTAATTTTTGCGTTTTCTTAATGTACTTATTTATCTTAATATATTTTTTTTGTTTATTTTTGCTACAGCCAACAATCTTCACTGAGTGGTTGCTATTTTTATTTTCCTCACATGTAAGATCTATAGTGACAGTGGGCTGACTGCTAGCTGTCGCAGAAACCATGGAGGGGGCACAGACTACCAACTCATCGAACAAGCTTTGATTTAATGAGGCAGTCATATTAAGTTTTGATGTTTCCAATAAAGTAATTTTGTTATTGGCCTCATGCAATTGTTTTTTCAACTCATCTATGCAGTTCAGAGCCTGGTCATACTCTGAACTACATTGGTCGAACCTGTCCACAATGTTTTGGAGCCTGTCCCGGGCATCAATAGCATCGATATAACGGTCATTTAACTGTACCAACTCATTTTTTAACTTTTGATGCCTGTCTAATGATTCCAAAAGTTCCCTTTCGTTGTCATCTCGCTCTCTGTTTAGTTGATCACACAACTCTTTCGAAGCCTTCAATTCATTTAATGTCAGTTGGAGTTTGGACTCCTCCTGACGAGACAAGGCCTTGCGAGTCATCATTATGGGAAAACTTAAAAATTGAACCGTATAAAAGAGAAATACAAATTTTTAAATACTATGTGGGTTACAAGTAAACAGCTGTATGAGTAGTCGCGTAACCAACAAACAGAGGTTATGTTTACGTATGTTGATCGCAACTAAAGTGGTTGGAATTAAACAAGATACGTATAATAATTAACAAATCGTCAATTTATGCAAATTTATAAGATTTTAAGTGAAAAAAGGGTAGGTACCATAAAGATGACAACGGTTCACTTACATGCCGGTAACTGTCACTAAACAGTTTTACTTAAATTTTTGATTTTGCACATGAAATACTCTAAAAGTGAAACGCTCACCACTAAAACACAACTTAACTTAATGATTGAATTGGAAAATGGGCGTAAAATGAGAAAATAATAAATTAAATTTCAAATTTTACACAGGAGACATTCAGATCAGCTGTTTACAAAAGTGTTGCCACAGAAGAAAAAGCATCGCTTCACTCAACCATGTTTTAGGTAACGTAACGACCCGATGCACATGCCACCACCGCAGAGACACTTTGAGAGAGCATGTCACACTCGAGCAACTCCAACTAAAGCAAGAAAACAATTAGACTATTTTATACGCAACGTTTACATTAAAAATAAATACATTTTTGCCGAAATGTTTTTTTTATTTTATATAAACCCAATACTTTTAGCAACTAACACAGGTACTTTAGGCTCCCAATGAACAAATTGACACGTATCCCATGACTGTTGTAGGGTGGGGACAGGGTTCATACAAAATCCCCCATTGTCCTTTGTCATGTAACTTAGTTGATGGTCCGTAAATAAATAAATAAGATCGTTAGAAGTACCTTCTGTATAGATAGATTATATTGTTAACTAGGTTTCTAACAGACAGAAGAATTAGGATTTAAATAACACGTTCACTGCCACAAAACCAGACACAATTGAAATTTGTTTGTTAGTGGTGCACATACTTCCAACAGCATAGAACGGCGATGGGCTCACCACCTGTCACGCTGAGCACATGTGCAGTCGCAATTTGGTGAAAAGTGGACTATGGTAGAGGGCTGCTTTTGCTGTCCTCATTGCCTGTTCCTGACTAACCCTTCGGGGATAATAGTTGTGATTATATGTATGTATTATGTATAACAAAATAAAAAAAACATAGCGGTTACCGTATTCTATGAACAACTTTTTTTTCTATTAAAGTTTCCGAAGGGCAAAATGCATTAGAACAAAAGTCATATTTAAAATTTTAAACACTGAAAAAAGATTAACCGAATGTTCAAATATTTGTAAAAATATTTCTTTCGGATCTCAGAGGTGAAAACTTCTAAGATTTGATGAAGCAATTGAATAAAAACATAAGCATCAAGCACTGACAAATTTCGACGGTTGAAAGCCAGACCTCGGTAGCCAAGTGGTTAAGGCAGCCGCCCGGAATGCGGAAGGTGCGTGGTTCGATTCCCGCCTGAGGTTGTCGTCTTTTTTCAGTGTTTAAAAAATTTCACTTAAGTATATTTAAGCGTTAATAAAACGCTAAAATATAAAACATTAATTTAAAAGTCATATTTGATAAATTTATGCAATAACCCTCGAATTCGGAAATAAAAAATCTGTCATTAAAATTTGTTAACTCTGTCAGGTTACATTTTATAAAATCACCTGTACACCTTAATGAAAAGCTCTCAGTAACAAAATATCTACATAAAAAGAGCTTTCATTCCAGAGTACGTCGTATTTGTTCGTTCGTTTCGATATTCGTTATTGGTTAATTCAGACATCACTTTAATATTGTTCCACAAGTTAATATAACAACGAATAAATAAACGTCTCATTTGATATTATAGAAAGTTGACACAGAATTTATTCTCTCATTCTGCCAGTTATATTCTCTGGGAGCTTAGCTGGAAATCCCTGAAGATTTGATCGGTGAGCCTTCATACAGGAACGTTCATATTACTCGTATCTACACACATTTAAACCTACCCACACTGGCTACGTTGTTACATATTTATAACATAAATGTGCCAATAACCTTGTACGATTATTATAAACGATATACTTATAAAGTTACTTTCTATATATATAGGTACTAGCGGATCCTCGCGGTTTTACCCACGTGGTACCCGTTCCCGTCGGAATATCGGAATAAAATATTGCCTATGTCACTTATGAAGAATGTAGCTTTCTAATAGTTAAATAACTTTCTAAATCGGTCCGGTAGTTTCGGAGCCTATTTAATTCAAACAAACATCCAAACAAATCTTTCCTCTTTATACGAGTAATAGTAATATATATAAAATGACAAGGTTTGTAGGATATTGACGTTTCGTAAGTTTAGATGATCTAAGGTCGTTGGAAAATATTACCTATGTGAAATGTATCCCTCATTGTATTGAATTCGTGGATCTTCGTAATGGTGGTTTGATTTTTTTTTTGCTTTCTTCGACTGCTGAAAATGTGGTTCTCTCTCTCTAAATCTTAAAAACTATAAGGTTATTTATAACGAACTAAAAATTGTATAATTGTAAGGAACTCCACTATTATTATACTGTAATCGATTTTTATTTTTATAAGTAGTTACTTCTACATTATTCTTATTCCTTCTTATTGAAGTAAGTAAGTTATTTCTCATATATATTAATTTTTTTATTAATTTAATATAAGAGTGAAAATTGCTCTCCCATTTAATTTTAGAAGTGTATTTGAGATTTCAGAACTAAACGCTTCTTTACCTAAATATACACCCTAAATGTATACTCGTTTTAATGAAATTAAGGCTGAGTTCAAAAATGCCAAAAAAAATTCGACCTCCCATACAAAACTGTCCGATCAGCTGACGACTTTTATTTTCTTGAATTTCATTAAAACGAATTAAAAATGAGGGTGTACATAGAATTCTATAAAATTATATTAAACTATTGCGATAAAGCCCTTAGTAGTAATGGGAATGACAGCTGGATTCTGCAGTTAAATGTTTGAAAGTCCTTCCTGTGCCCATTTTGATAAGGCGAACCGTTATTTTCAGTGACAGGTGTACCCACAGCTCAAAGGGCTCAATTGTATTATATATTTAAGCATACATATTATTATAAGGTAATCTGTTACTATTTCCTGACAAGTGAGGGTCAGGGATTTATTAATTCTATGGTTGAATGTTAACAACCATTGTTAAAACATCCTCAAGCTCGTGGGCAACTGGAATTGTCTGACCCTAATCATCTTTTGTGCATTCCAGAAATTTGTGTTATAATGGTGAATGATAGTGATAATAAGTAAAGAGCTTTCGTATTAATTAAAACACAAAAACAAGAATACTAGGTAAGTATTTAATACTTACGATTTTGTTTATGTCGTTCATGGTGTCGTGGATCATATCGTGCCTTCTACTACTGACACGGGTTTGTCTGCAAGCTGCGCTGTCTCTTCTTTTAATAGGTCAAGTATCATAAGACCGCCGACGGTCGCGAAACAATTGATTTTTAATTGTGTCTGGTTTTACGGTGCTCAAGGGGTTTACCAGCTTTTAATATGTGGGTAGGTGTCTTTATCGCCAGCTACGTTTGCTGTAGCTTTGTCATCGGGTCCTCATTACAAGAAATAAGTACTAATGTCTAGACCGGTTTGCTGTATGGTGCCAACAAGTCTGCATTTCAAATTTTACCACCGTAAAAACGTACAGTTTGGCGCAGTCGTGTCGACGTTTCGCCATAAAACTTGGTTCGGAGCTCGCGCTGACAAGAAGCATAAACGACATTGGAGTAGCTGGACAATACTGACGTTTGATTATCTTGACGTTTTTTTGAGGACTATGGCCTTTGTATATCCTGTTCATCAGCTTATTTAGTAAGTTATTTAAAAGCATAGCAAAAACGTTGTCACTGAGATCGCTTTTATTTTATTTTATATTTTATTTACTGAAAAATAAGTTAAATAAACCAAACTGCAAAAAGTCAGATGCTAATAAAAAAATCAACGAACGTTATTGCGAACATAGAACTTCTTCATTAATTTATTATAAATACATGGTAAGTACTAGTGACAACAAAGAGAATACAAATCAAATATCGAAATTAGATCTTTGCTTCCATTATCAATCTTTGCAATGCATAAAAATGACATGACACTGTCTCAAATATAAAACATGTTCTTGCACTGTTGTTCTTTTAACTGTTAAAGGAAAATAAAAATACAAAAGAAGAAGATTTTGTCGCAAGCACGTAGTAAATACTACTACAGTAGAACTCCAATTATCCGAACTCCGACTATCCGAATCGCCGATCATCCGAATCACAAAACCACCACTTGCAACTGCTCACCGTCAAGCGAATGCGTGACCTGGCTGCCCGAAAACGGTTGAAGACCGCAAAACAGCTTACATTGACGGAGATGTTTAAAAAACAATGATTTTTATTTCTAAACTTGTACATAAGTACATTTTATTTATATTTAAAACATGTGAAAATTTCATGTTTCTTTCATTTAATTCAATAAAAAAATAGTGCAATATCAAAACGTAGCTTTTATTCTCTCCAATGGCAATTTAAAAAAAAAAAAATCCGATTATCCGAATATTTGATTATCCGAATGGGTCCCGGTCCCCATTAATTCGGATAATTGGAGTTCTACTGTACATTGTAAAATAACAAACACTTACATTTTACTATGCAAGTTATCAAATAAATATGTGAGTGTCACTGGCAAACAGCGTTTCTTACACTTCAGCTTTACCCAAACAGCATTAAATCACTCGGTTTCACCCTCGGTACGGCGCAAAGCCTGCACAGTTGAGGGGGATAAAAAAACAATCCGTCTCCAGATAACGTTGACCCTTGGCAGATATCTTATTGAGTAAATTCCACACAGGCGATCATCTGCAACTTTGCACACAAATATTGGTATCTTACATACATACCATGTATACATAGGTCCACGACTATTATCCCCGAAGGGTTAGTCAATTAGAGAGAGACTAGGCAATGAGAACCGCAGAAGCAGTCGACTGCCATAGTCCACTTTTCACCATATTACAACTGCCATATACCTACTCAACCTTGTCGCGTAGCGGTGAAAGAATACTACCACCCCCTCTCTTCCCTTAAGTGTCGAAAAGGCGACTAAAGGACTAAACACACATACATCCCTAAAAGTGAGCGGCGATGGGCTCTCCACAAGTCACGCTGAGCACATGTGTAGTCGCTATTTGGTGAAAAGTAGACTATGGTAGAGGACTGCTTTTGCGGTCCTCATTGCCTAGTCTCTGACTAACCCTTCGGGGATTATTATCCCCGACGACCCACGACTATTGTTGTAATTATATGTATGTAAATGTACTCAGCGTTACACAGCCCATCGCCGCTTTATGCTTTTGGATGCATGTGCAGTCTTTAGTCCGTTTGTCCTCTACGACACCCAATTGAAGATATTGGTTGGTAGAGGTTTTCTTTTTGTTAGTCGCTATACCACACGACCTCCTTACATAATGTATAGATAATGCATAACTCTGATCCCCATAGGAATTGTCTTGCATTAGGTGCGTTGGAGATCAAGCTGTCTTACCTCTTTGTAGTTGAACCGTTTGGGAATTGTCAAAGCGGTGTACAATTGAGTTCGGTTGACACGAGCGGCGCGGCGCTGGCTACTTTGCGGAATGATTTGTAAGGACGACGAGAGCTGAAAGGGATCTTGATTGTTAACTTTGCGATCTTGACATTCTTGAGAGACGAGATCGCGGCTGGGTTGATTGGATTTTAAGTAGAAATGTGGCATCGGGCTTTACTCGAAGTGTTCCCGAGAACGTGAGGTGAACTAAAAGGTTTCATAAAATACGAGAATGTGTAACGCATTAATTTCTTAGTAATTAACATATCATACTAAAACTAGCTCGTTAGTACTTAGTGTTTTTTTTGACTGGTTGACGTTTTTTATTAATTTATTTTAGGAAAGCTTACAGCCTAATAAATAGGTATTATTATAAATTAACAACTTTAATTTCTATATTGCTAATTTACAAGCCTTCACATTTAGTTAAATTAATCAACGTGTACATAACATGATGATTTAAGAGTAAATCTTTAACTGCAATACCTAATCGAGATGCGTATACGCCAAGACATCAATAACAAAAGAATCATTTAGAATATATCTACATATAAGAATACATTTTCACATACATACACAATATATATGTGTATATCTTTATTATTGAAATTTTGCATTCACAATGCTATATAGATATGGGATAAAATGTTTACTAGAAAAAAAATCAACCAGTCTCAGGAAGCTCGAATGGGATTCGAACCTACGACCTTTGGATTGCCGGTCCAGTGGACCGTAAACATCTTATCCTATATGTGTATAGTATACAAACAAAATAAACCAAATATAAACAAATAATTCAGTTAAGTAACTATAAAATGACACAACCGAGATTGCGGTCCGAGAAGTCAATTGCCAGTGTCTAGTCGCAACCAAAGAACTTGTCATTCATGAACTTCTTGACTGAGCCACAGCTAGTGCAAAACAGATCCATTTCAGTCAGTTCTGAAGAAAGTTTATTAAAACTCGATGCACTACGCAGAAAGAACAAGTTTTTCATATAGTTGGTGGAAACTTACGGCACGTAAATAGTAAAGGTAGCTGTCTAAGGCCAAATTGGTAGGTGCGGAGCCCTATGTACCTACATAAGAAGTTCGGGACAGTCAAGACCACCATTAAATTAATGGTAGGCTTCACTAGACTTAATATAATTTATATTTAGTAAAAAACAAATATCGCTAACATTGCGTATGTATTCCAAAGGTAAGAAATGATAGTGCCTACACCTCTCCAGATATAGTTAAAAGAGTTAAAAACACCTATTAATTAAACCACCGGCCGATGAAACCACTTTTACCTTAGATTAAAACAAAACGGGACTTTTACAAGTAAATCTGGCGCGATGAAAGGTATGTTAGCACTACTCTTATTAATAGTTCTCCCAATTAGAGGGAAATATTTTAGCTGCTAATTAAAAGGATTCCAGGTAAAGTACGCTTATATCTTCGCTTCGACACTTGAGCGCAGCCATCATAGGATCAAGTGCTACCACAATGTTGAAAATGTACATATATACATTTACAGACGAGGCGTACATCGTAAATCTCAATTTGTTTAAAGAAAAATTTTAAACTAATAAATAATACCTAATAAATATAAATAAACTGCATAAAGGAGAAAACGATGCAAAGCATAAACGTATATAGTTAAAGTAATAAATAGTCTTTCTATTATGGTGTCACACTGCTGGCCTTCATCATTAAGGGGATCCTGCATGAAATTGTGAAAATTTACGTATTTTTAAGTTACTTGTACTATGCGCTGAATTAGTTAAATACCTTAAAAAAACTTACGTAAGTTAAATTAGCCTGATCATTGCACAAGGTTGTGGTCTTGTTGAAAATTGAAACAAATTCTTTAAACAATAACAAACAATACATAAATCTAATGACTCCCATTTTTTTTTTCGACATCTTTCTTAATTTTACGCATGAAACAATAATTCTTACATGGAAATATTTGTATTGATATTCCGCAGATCAACCCCATCTCAAAAAAGTAAATTTTAATTTTTAAACCAAGCGCGTGATGGTTTTGTACATTTTGCAGAATAAAAACATTGCTCTAATCAAATTACTAGGTCTGAATCTTCAAAGTAGAATTGTTTTAATTTTAAATATCAATATGATTGATTTTGATTTAAAGTTCATTAAGAGACTTATGTCAGTTTTTGCGATCGCGCGGCACCCCCTTAAAACTAAGACATCGCCACAATAAACGGGTATCGCCACAAATGCGGGTTAGTGATCACAAATCCCACTTGAGCATCGAAAAATCTGGAACACTTAGCCTGACCTAGGTATTGAATCCAGGACGTCTCGATATCGGCCCGAGAGGTTTGCCATTAGGCCGCCGACGCGGTATAAACGAGGTATAAACATAAGTACAATAAAATCAAAAGCAGAAAAAGATAGTGAAAATAAAAGACGACAAAAAAACAAAGACAATAAAGGTTGACAGGTGACAAAATAGTATAATCCATAAAGTTACTATACCTAGACTTAAGAGGTAAGTATACTAAATTTATGGTATATGTTACTAAAAAGTATTCACTGCTCTTGTACCAAGCGTGCAGTTTCTTGAACGTCATAATATGAGTATTATATTTCCCCGCATTGTGTTAGTTCTTAGTAAGGGTCTCGATAGAGTGGTCGGGCCGCCCCATCCCAGCGACTAGACGGCGCCGACGCTCCGCTAAACTCCTCCACAGACCAGCTGCTTTATGACTTTTCGGCTGACTCACTACGAATCGACATTAATTCAATAAGAGACAACGAGGACACCATCGAAATACAACACATAACAGCACACTTTTACTTACCAACGCCGCAATGAACGAGTGGAAAAGCGCCAGGCCCGCTATCAGGGATTCAATTGCCAGATCAGGGGCCCAAGTCTGCTAATTTACGAATGGCATAATTGAATCGCAATTGGATCGTATTGTAATTGTTTGACACATTTGGTATTCTCTTACTCATATAAGAATACCAAATGTGTCAAACAATTACAATGCGATACAATTGCGATACAATTACGATTCAATTATGCCATTCGTAAATTAGCAGACTTGGGCCCCAGGTAACGTGAGTTTCTGATATTTCGATGCGATTTTGTGATCACCAACTCTTAATAATAGCGATGTCCTGATTTCAATGATAATGGAGATCAACTTTTTCCATAGAATTTTCTTATTCCTTTTGGATGCCTAATGGTAATCCATAGAGTGCACACAATAACGGAGATAATCTGTTTCGCTCGTTTTTGTTGCGCATTAGATCTCATAGAATTTATGGTGGAAAAGTAAAGAAAGGTATGTATGAAATTGCATACGTACAGTCAGCATCAGAAGTAGCTTAGCATATGAAATTTTCAAATGAAAACGGTTGAAATGACCAGAATTGTCTGACATAGCTGTTGAGTCAAAAGTAGATGACCGTCACTATAGAGAATTACAGAGAAGTTATAATTATGAACACAAAAAATGTCATTACAATTCTGAAATGTTAAATGATGAGTATGTAAAGACACTTACACGTGACTATTACTTTTGCAACCTTGTTTTTGTTCAGTTACTTTTGATGCTGACTGTACCATCACGCTCGTTTCCGCGATGGGTATGTAGAGACCAAAGTTTTCCATTTGCTTCAATTCTACCTATATTAAATTAAGAAAAACTACATGCATAAATCAACTTATAAATAATTATAATTTGTGTAATTGTACAGTCACCAGCATTAAGATGTGACTATCGACGGCCTGCAAAAATATCTGATCATTGGTGGAAGGCATGTATATGCCTGTAATATGCCTTCCACCAATGATCAGATATTTTTGCATCATCACATCATAATGCTGGTGACTGTACGATATTTACAATGTTTTTTAAATCATAAAAAGAGACACAAGTACTCGTAGCATAGATAAAATGTTTGACGTTTCAATCGATACTTACCGTAGACTGAAGAACGATACTTACAGTATAAAATGTTTACTAGAAAAATAAAAACAACCAGTCTCAGGAAAGCTCTATCGGGATTCCTGATTCCTGTGACTGGTTGTTTTTTTTCTAGTAAACATTTTATCCTATTATCTATATAGCATATTGAATGCAAAATTTCAATAAAAAAGATACTTACAGTGTATCACAGATAACCCCCTACTGTATATACAATTAGCATTAATTTAGCTGTAGCCCCTTGCTATTCATCGCAATTTCCGGCTCGCCATCACTCGGTTGTCATCGGTAGTTGTCGGCGCTTGTCATCCACGTATAGCGTTCTCCTTGTCCCTCACGACAGTTTAACCCTTGATTTATAGTCACAATAATTACGCAAATCGGTTTTGTTGCATGGAGGGTACAAATGTAGTATTTTAAGTCTGTGGACAGGGGGTTTTTAGTATCGTGATGATAAGTTAGGGTTACAACACTACTAACATCATCATCATTATAATCAGCTTGTAAACGTCCAACAGCTGGACTCAGACCTCCCTCAACGACAATACTAGTACACATAAAAATTTTGGGACTATAGCCGACAAGACAACAAGTCTTATTATATTTACAGACTTGCTGCCCGCCGGCGACTTTGTCCGCTTGACCGCCCCGTATCCCGTATTTCCAAAAATTACCTTTCATACGAGTACAAACCTTACAAGACTATTACAAAAACCACAAAAAAATTAGCTAAATAGTGCAACCGTTATAAAGTGATACTAAACTGAACATGCTTTTCATATCATTTATGTAGATTGGTATCGTAAACCAATTGTATCGTAAAATACATACCATAAAATAATAATTACGACTATTATCCCCGAAGGGTTTGTCAGTAGGCAATGAGGACAGCAAAAGCAGTTCTCTACCATAGTCCACTTTTAACCAAATAGCGAATGCATACGTACGGGCAGTGTTTAATCCGTTAGTCGCCTTTTACGACACCCAAGGGAAGAGAGGGCGTGGTAGTATTCTTTCACAGCTAGGCGACACGGTAAAATAGTTAGAGAGAAAAAGGTTATACTCGGTCGGTCGGTGGCAAGTACTTGCTCTAAAACCGTCCGGCTAGCTACGACCACCTTATCTAAATTAAAGGCATCGTAGACTTAGTAGCGTTCTTGTGTTCCAACAGTTAGCGATAAGAAAGCCACTTCCTTAGTAGTATAAGATTCACTTACCAGTGCCTCGATTCTGCTTTTTTTAATTGTCTTAATCGTGTCTGATTATATTTAAAAGTACAGTAAAGTACTTATAGCCTCTAACTAAACTGTCCTAATGCTGAGCAAGGGCCTCTATCATTGAAATCAAGTCTTCGCTATAATTTACGAGGATTAGTTTAATGACAAACCCGGTATTTGCATCGAAAAATTTGAAACACACTTTGTCCGACCGGAGAGTTGAACCCTGGGCCTCCGGTTATCTGGCCGTGCGCTTAGCCACTCAGCCACTGAGGTTAAAATAATACTTACTAATAAAATATTAATTCCTCAGTTACATTGAAACCGTACGATTAGGGCCTAAACTCTCTTTCTACTCCGAAACGAAATTCCGGCTGTTTTCCGTTTGCTATTTACAGCGGTTTCCAATCCTTCCGAAATTTCGTTCATACAAAATTGGTTTAGCATGTATAACACCCAGCTCGGAGGAAGATCTTCCCTTTGCCTTCCTCAAAGTGGCATCCACCTTACCTTTGGCTTCCCCTACAGTGGTGACCCCGACGTGATCCATTATGCATACCATCGCTTCCTTAAAGGCATTTAGATTATTAATTTTTAAGAAATTGTCAATGGAAAACGCAAACGAAAAGCGGCCGAAATTTCGTTTCGGAGAAAGAGTGTACGCCTTATCAGATGCAAGACCTTAAATATTTTCACCTCGTAAAGTTCAGCAAACGAAAACAAAGGTCGAATTAAAGTAACAGCGCATTAACTATTACTCACAAAGTCTTGTTTTTATTTCGAAGAACGAATTAAAGGGCACGTGGGTAATTAATGTTCTAGGCTTATCCTTCTTTAACCGCTGCCGCTGGCGCGTGATAATTACATGAAAACACTTTTAAACTTAGTTGTTAATAGATTCATGAATTTAGGGGATACTTACATTATTTACTAGTACAATCAGCATCGCATTCATCAGTGCAAACTGAAAGATAAACGTAGTACTTACTCAAACGAAAACGAAAATTATAACCCCAGTGAAAAGGAGAATAATATTACTTTCCACATAGAAAGAAGCGAAATATAGTAACGAAATGAATTTAATGAGATCACCAAAGCTTTACAATAAAGGGGGAAACCACCGCTCTATTCTCCCTGAACAAGTAGCGTGGAAAGAATGGACAAAACTACACCGACAATCAACTTGAGGGTTGGTCGTAAGTTCAGAGACAAGATATATTCATTGCATGATGTAGATAAGTGCTTAGGAGTGATGGGTTTGTCCATATAGTTATACTATTAGTTATACAATATAACAGAATGGACGAAAAAAGTCTTATTTGTTATACTGCTCGATATAACATATTGGATTCGAAAAAATTATAGAGATTTGCCCATGTAGTTATCGTATACTTACCTAATTTATTACGTTTTGTTTTCTGCTAAGTACCCATTTTTTTAAATCTCTAACGTGCTCGTATACTTGCTAGTATAGATTAGTTTTAGTTTTGTACTATTGTCTTACAAAAATTTTCTAAGGTTGCAGTAATTTTAGAACTTGCACTTGGTCACGAACTAATACCTTGGCATGCATTGTCTGTAATACGTATTAGTGTAAAAATATTCCTAAATTTTAATAAACTGACAATTAATAACTATTACCTATACGTTTGACAAATATGTAAGTACCACTTTGTTGTTATTGGCGTTCGCCCCGTCTTTTGCTCGTCTGCCTGAATGGCTCGGCGTTCCTACCTACCTAGCTAGCTAGCTAGTTAATAACCACAGGAGCTCGATGGCGCAGCAGCTAACGCGCTCGGCTTGGGATCTGCTCGCTAAGCAACTTTTGCGTCGCTGGATGGGTGATCAAATTTAAAATTATCGTAAGATGACAGTGTTTAAAAATCAACAGCCCGCATTGAGCCAGCGTGGTGGGTTATGGCCCAATATCCCCACGTGGGAGGCCTGTGCCCAGCAGTGGGACGTTTATAGGCTGCTGATGATGATAGTAACCACAGGTTCAATCGAGTAAGCTCCCGGTCGACTAATTTAAGGCAATATTCGCATCGCGCTCATCGAATATCATAAATTCGTAAATTAATAAATTCTTTTATGATTAAATTACCAAAATAACACGGTCTGGACCTTGCTTGTGCAACCATGACGACATAGTAAAAAATTATGATGCTCGGGTGGGTCTCTATTAAAATATCGATTTACGTAATACCGAATTTTATTTTAACAAAAAGTATATTACGTATTCGACGTACGTATAGTATTCCACGATTTTAAATATTGTTTTTTGATTGACCTATTAACCAAACATCACCGTTTCTTCTTCTTCCCTTTCGGATGACAGCTAAGCCTCTCCGCCAATCGGAGTCATCGCCAGTACTGCCGCCCCCGCACCCCTCGTCTCACTATATAAAGTCGCGTCCTCGACCAAACGGGCCTCTTTTTTCTTTTTAGGGTTCCGTAGCCAAATGGCAAAAAACGGAACCCTTATAGATTCGCCATGTCTGACTGTCCGTCCGTATGTCACAGCCACTTTGTTCCGAAACTATAAGAACTATACTGTTGAAACTTGGTAAGTAGATGTATTCTGTGAACCGCATTAAGATTTTCACACAAAAATAGAAAGAAAAACAATAAATTTAGGGGGTTCCCCCATACTTAGAACTGAAACTTAATTTTTTTTTTTATTAAACCCATATGTGTGGGATATCTATGGATAGGTCTTCAAAAATGATATTGAGGTTTTAATATATTTTTTTTCTTAACTGAATAGTTTTCGCGAGAGACACTTCCAAAGTGGTAAAATGTGTGCCCCTGTAACTTCTAAAATAAGAGAATGATAAAACTAAAAAAAATATATGATGTACATTACCATGCAAACTTTCACCAAAAATTGGTTTGAATGAGATCTAGTAAGTAGTATTTTTTAATACGTCATAAATTAAATAATTTGAAAAAAAAATACACTATTATTAAAACATCGATCAAAGTTACAACGAACTACAAGACATTTTATATGATGTTACTTGCTGCTACGGAACCCTTCATGGGCGAGTCCGACTTGCACTTGGCCGGTTTTTTTATTTCTATTGTAAACTCAAATCACTTACCTACTTGGAATGAAAAGTAAACGCATTGTTGTAACATCAAGGAAAACATTTAGAGCACTTAATTCAAAAGGTCTAATCTATTTTCATTTGTTCTGTCCTGAACACATACAATCGAAACAGGTTTCATAAACAAAATGTTTCAAAGAATAATGCTCAAAAACAACCCGGAGTCGATTAATTTATATACAGCAAAAAGACTTTAAGTAGGAGATCCCGATTACGCAATTCGTTTCCTATAAAACGGTCTCCAAACGGAAACACACAACATACTATGCTGTGAGTAAGGCGTGTTGAATAACAGGTTTCCTTGTTTTGTTGATTATTCGTGAAAGTGAGACAAAATACAGAGATAAACGAAATACATTGAAAACAGAGAGAGTAGTGTTTATCCACGCCATTGTTATACTAACTTACATCAAGATTTGCAAGAAATGAAGGCTGGATTTCTAGAGGACGTTATAATAGATGTAGAAATACATATATACACACATTTAATCACGACTATTATCCCCGAAGGGGTTAGTCGGAGACTAGGCAATGAGGACCGCAAAAACAATCCTCTACCATAGTCCACTTTTCAGCAAAATGCGACTGCACAAGTGTTTAGCATGACAGGTGGTGATCCTATCGCCGCTCATGCTGTTGGATGTACGTGCAGTCTTTAGTCCGTTAGTCGCCTTTCACGTCACCCAAGGGAAAAGAGGGGGTGGTAGTATTCTTTCACCGCTATGCGACACAGTTAACGGTTAGGTTAGATTGGACAATATGTAACATGTTTTTTTGTGAATAAAGAAAGATTATCATTACTCAGTTGTTTTATTTTTTGTTTATCATCGCATTTTAGCATAACGCTTTTACCAAATTGAGTAACAAAATGAAGCACATGGGTTAAACTGCGAGGTACAGGGTCTGTCTATTTTATATAAATAATATAACATTATATATATATATTCGCTTAGCTTCGCTTTCGTTCATCACCGCAGCTTCGGCTTACTGGCTGGCTGCGAAGGTAGCCCTAGCCACGGCGGGGCGGACCCACCTGCTCCTCCGCGCCTACGCGCTTAAATTATTCATTCATTATTTTATTGTCTCACGTCAGGTGTACAGATATTAACTTACAGGTACATTATAGGCATGACATGAACCCTGTTAGGACACTACAATATTTAACATTTATTTTTAAATTACTTATTTTATTTTAAAGAGTAAATCAAATTAAATAAAACAATAAACTATTAAATTTCATTAAATCATAATAAGATTAAAATTATCATAACAATTATACTCTATCATAGGGCAGACAAGACTACGTGGAGTCAGTTTTGTCGCAATTCGTTTCTGTCACTGATTTTTGTAGCACAACCTTACCGAAAACACAACATACATTTTTAAAAGACAATAATTAATTTAAGCTTAAAATGCTATTTTTATTTTTAAGTAAAAATAATATCAAATGATTATATCAAATGATGATGATGTGCTACCTATGCCACTTAAAAGTTTGCAAAGGAATATTTATACCTCATGTCACTGCTTCAACCTAATCTAACAATAGATAAGACCAGCGGGTCTATCGGCTAAAAAATATAGATATGGACATGGGCTTCATTTTACATTTGAAGTCCATATTTTGTCCTTATATGGGCATATTACGGGCTTCAAATGTCAAATGAAGCCCATGTCAAATCCCAAAAATGCCCAAGGACCAAAAATATGAATATGGACATGGGCTTCATTTGACTTTTGAAGCTCATATTTTGTCCTTATATGGGCATATTATGGGCTTGAAATGTCAAATGAAGCCCGTGTCCATATTCATATTTTTTAGCCGATAGGGTAGCTGGTGGTTAATGGTTGTTAGTGGCCATACCTAAACCAAAAGGATAAATACATTCATAGATTCATGACTATTAGCCCAAAAGGATTAAGCAAAGAGGACCGCAGAAACAGTCCTCTGCCATAGTCAATGGATAAATAACAAGAGATAACACTAAATGGTAAATAGATGAGATCTATTGTTGGTGAATCATTCAAATTCAATCATGCGTAGCAAGCACACGTGCAAGCAAGCATGCAGGACGATTTGCAAGCTATTTTAATTATTAAAAGCAATAATTATTGAACATCTAACTTGTATTTTCGGTGTACAGTGACTTTACTGAACTAAAATTTGATATAAAGACTCTTTTGAAAACTGAAACTTACGTGGAAACAAAATTATGGAAAACAAAACACTATCTAAGAGTATATTGATGGAAAAAATATATTTGAAGAAAACGATCAAGTGAGTTTGTAGATTAAAACTATTTGTGGAAATGAAGATGCTATGTAACGAGATTCGCGAACTTGTTCAATATTCAATTAAAAAAACATCTGTGAATAGTGTTATGAGAAATGAAATTTGATGTAATTAATTGCGATAAAGTGATGGGTTCCCTGCACGGGTATCTCATCATAAATTTAAAACGGAAATACAAAATGTCAAAACATTTAATTTAAGCGTCTGCGGACCATTTGTTGTCACAGTAGGTATCACCGAAGGTTTACGCCCGGAGACAATTTTTGAATTCCAACGAAAGACGACTGTTATTGGAATTTTTGGAACGTTTTAAGAGGAATTGGAAACATTTTATTTATCTAAATATTTTTATCCGTTATTGAACCAATATCATAGGTTTCAAAGAAAGCTTAGATAAATAATTGGTTTGAGAGTGGATAAGTAATTATTGCTTTTTTTCACATAATTTCATACAAAATTGTCACTTAAAATTTCAAAATCTCGGTGCTCGGGTATAACTTGGCCTTAAATCCGGTGGTTCTGGTTCATTTCCGAGGCCGGGCAAAGTGTGCTACGGATATTTCGACTCGGAGCCCGGGTCGGGATCACAAGATCACCAATATGGCAAGCATGGTGATTATGCCAATACCCAGTCATTGTAGCAAAGACAAGGAGTAACGTGTCAGCACAAGAAAGAAAACAAGTATAAATATGCAAAATACTTAATGATATTCTAATGTGATGTAAAATAGATAATAAATGTATAGAAATAAGTAAATAATTGTAAGAAAAAATGGAATAATGTATAAATAAGTTAGAAATAAGGATAGCAAATTCGAAATAGGATAAATATGCCACAAAAATGGAACCGGGCAACCGGAAAAACAAAATTATGAATAAGAAACTAAAATAGAATAGGACATCTAAGATGCAAGAAAAATGTAGTAGTCATAAGTAATAAATAGGCAAATAGTAAGTAAAATTAAAAGTGTAGATAGGAACGTGCAAAGAAAATGCAGCAGTATGAATAGGAAGCCGCGGTAGAGCGGATTAGAAGTAGCATTTAGAACGTCTCCGACTAAGGATGGATTCGACCAAACTGGAATAAAGTCTTATACCTAGATTAAACGCCGAATTTGTATAGATTAATCTCGGAGTAAGTCTTATTCCAGTTTGGTCGAATCCACCCTTAACTCACGTAGGCGGACAAAAAAAAAATTGTAGCAAAGATTTGATTGCAATGATATAGGCCTTTGCCCTGCTCTGGAACAGTATACAGACTATACTTTATTGTAAACAAATCTTAAATAATACCTCTTAACACGTTCGCGGATGGTCTTAGTTTAAATTGAGTTCTAGAATGACGCACTAAGTTTCCATACAAATAGATTTGGCGTTTAGATACGCAGTTGTGTTGAATGATATTAGATGTTTTAAAAACAAAATGATACAAACGTTTTATTACGCCATCGTTTGCATACGTGTATTAGTTGTACGTTTGTATCATTATCATTACATATTATAAAGTAAGTCGCCGTTTTCGTCTGTCTGTGGCAACGCACTATTCTCCTAAACCACGCAATGGATTTTTATGCGGTTTTCACTAAAAGATAGACCGTTAACTGAGAATGGTTTTTGTTTATATTTTGTAGATATATTTTTTTAAATGGCTAAACTGTGACGGTCTTTCTAAGTTAGCGTGGACGAAGGCGCGGGCAGGCCGCTTGTAAGTTTATAATCAAGTTATAATAAAATAATAGCATCATATAAATATTTACGATGTTCCTTTATCTGCAAATATTACAATATCGCCGATGGAACACGCGCACCCCGCTACAGTGACACAGCCTAACTGTGTAGGGTAGGGACGCGAGAGGCGCGGGGGACGTATAATTACGTTGTGCAAGTGTATGAACTATGTAAGATTTTTGAAAATGGTAATAACTAACTACGTGACAGTACATCCCCTCTTCTTAATTCGCTGAGTTTTATTTGTAGCACCTCAAGACCAACCGTTAGGTTATGCAAGAAGTGCCTGCGCCAGTAGAACACTCGCGCAGGAGACCATCTGCGTTAGGTCTTGACGTCAAATCAGTGCCCGCCGCAGCGCGCTCTTCATTCGGTACTCATAAGACTAGTGTCTCGGGAGAGTTTCCCCGTGAACACGTGTAGTTCACTGCCTATTGTCCAGATAGGTAACCGGAGCTGTCAAGCTCGTGACAGTACGTGACAGTACAGTTGAGAGATTATACCTACGTACGATTACGATACGAGTACGATTATAGATTACGATATGTTATGACCTTAGATTAAACCCTTTTTGTTTTAATCTAAGGTTATGATACAAGGTAGGTACATTAATACGGATTATTGTTTTAAAGTTGGTCGAATATTAACGTCCTGCTGCAAACAATATTCAGTTTATGTACGTTATCGTACGTTGTGCCGTATCAAAATGTCAAATTATGACGTACAATCATGTTCTGCCCGCGAAAAACCGCAAATAATTAGTTGATCCGTCGCCGCCGCCCGCCCGTCTCGATAAATGAATTCAAACCTCCGACCTCCACAAACTTCGATACATTCAAAGTTCGAGTAAAAAGTAACTGGAATTGCTCTTTCGAGAGTTGGTTTAACAGCCCGCAGAGGATCCGGCGCCCTAGCAAATGGTCCCGCAGTGCTGCCGACTAAGGGGCGGCCCCTAAGCCGACTTATAAATTGCTTTAATTTAATATATCGCAACGGCGAAGCGGAAACTCGCTGCATCGGAAACATTTTTCTATGCGGAGGGAGTTCGGCACCCCCAACATAAATAAGATTCCGCCAAAGCTCGGAATATACAACGTGTAACGTTTCAAAGTGTTTGACTGTAGGGTAGGATTCCGGTCAGAATACAACTGGATGGCGAAACACATTCACATAATTATTATTATATTACGGGATTTTTTTTATATGTGCACAATTTTTTTTATATTATTTAGTAACGTTAATAGACATAATTATTTTTTTGAAATTTATTAATTATTTATTTAATTTGTCCGGCACAATTAAAAAAAACTCTTGGATACCGGGCGAACGAAAGGTCACGCGTAACGTAAAGGTAATCTAACCTAGGTATCCTGTGGTATCGTAATGTTCATTGTTGAGTTCAATTGCGCGGTCCCGGTCAATTGACCAACATTTACGGTATTTGTGGATATGTTTGAACAATTTTAGTTTCCTTTATTTTTCACTTAAAAAAATGAAATTAAATCTGTAGCTCTAGATTAAGTTACTCTATAATTAAAAAAAATATGTGCACAGATATAACGAAAATCCTGTATATTTTTATTATTATGTTGTTGAAGTAATCACCGCTGCCCTTGGACACCTGCAAAACCAGAGGAGTCGCAGATGCGTTGGCTTCGAAGAAGGAATAGGACCTTCGAGGAAGAAGTCGGTAGGAATTGTGGAGGGGGGGAGGGGAGAGGTGGGCTTCCGGTACTTTCACTTACCGGACTAAACACAACTGCAACGCGTGTTACACGCTGATTGTCTGTGACAGGGTGGTGAGCCGGCCCGATTCGTGAAACGCTGAAACGCAGCGTGGCTCTCTCAGAACTCAGTCATTGTCACTCATTTAGCACCACCCAGGGGTCACGTGTAGGGTCTCAAGGGTAAACCTTCGGATGCGAGTGACTTTAACTCCCAATTGTTTCTGCCGTCAAGCAGCATTGATTTGTTTCGTGTTCCAGTTTGAAGGGCACTGTTCCAGTGCCGTGCGGTATAGCAGTTCACTAAAAGAATACCAACCCCTCTCTTCCCTTAGGTGTTGTAGAAGGCGACTAACGGACTAAAGACTGCACATACATCTAACATAGAACAACATAGAACGACGATGGGCTCACTGAGCACATATAAGATGACTGCTAGAAACCGCAAGAAACTTCAAGGGCTGGTCAGGTCAACTGTTATAAACATGACAAAAATGACAAAAAAGGAAATCGTGTTTTTTTAATTTTTAATTGAAATTGGATAGTCGATAGTAAGTATATAATTTATTTAAAGCTTAAGAAAAATAAAATGAAAACAATTAGAAATAACGATTATTTACAACGCGAGGGCTACGGCCGGCCGGCGGGCCGTCTGTTGACCCGTCAACGTAGGTACTTATTGCCCAGCTGACGCGGAAAAAACATGAATTCCTTTTTTTTGACATGTTTGTCATGTTCAAAACACTTGACCTGACCAGTCCTTGAAGTTTCTTGCGATTTTTAGCAGTCACCATATATACAGTTGTAATTTGGTCCTCATTGCCCAGTCTCTGACAAACCCTTTCGGGATAATAGTCGTGATTCTATGTATATAACCCCAGTGAAATAGCAGAGCATGAGAACTAAAGCTTCAGGGTCGGTAACGCATGCGTGATACCTTATCGAGCGTCCATGGGCTACGATAGCCTCTTTACATCACGCGGACCGCTCGTTTGCTCGTGTAGCGGATAATTGTGTATTTTCTCCCCGACTGCGAAGAGACAAATGTGTGGGATAATGGCGTTAAATATGTTTGTAACATTCCAAGGGATACTGCGTTGTTAACGAGGCAAATGCAAATTTACAATTCAATTCCGAAGAAATATTGAGATGATTGTTGTCGCGCTGCAAACTCGTAAAATGGGTAAAAAATGTCCCGTATTCCAAAATTTGCGTTCGTTATTTATAACTTACATTTTATGGATCGCTAAACATGTTTACTCTGTGTCTAGCACGTAGGCACAACTATCGAATTCGATTGGAAGACTCGCGTTATTGCGTTATTTTTTATTGAAATGAGGGCTATAAAACTTTCTGTCACCACGCGGGCGCGCTTCTTAAATTTGGGTACAGTCAATATCAATACTTGGTATATCTATATAGCATTGTAAATGCAAAAATTTCAATGATAAAGTAATTCAATACTATTGGATTTTGCTGTTTTTATCCACCCCGTACATATTAATAAAATATTTTTTTTAAATCAGATGACTCTGTTTACGTTTCGTGGCTTTTTGTAAGTAAGTGGTTTTTTGAGAGGAGTTTTGAGTTGTAAAGCCCATTTTTCGACGCATACTGCCAGAAACGCAAATTACCTGATACTCAGATGACCATGATTATTTACGCGTCTCGCCATATACGCAGAATACCAGAATTTCAATTCGCAAATGACCGGATGCTCAAATTACCAGACCAAGGAATCTACGCATAGTGCCAGAAACTTAAAGTACCTGATACGCAGATGCCCATAACTGTATACCTACGCATATTACCAGCTACGTAAACCAGAATTATGATTACCTGCCGTGCTCTGGCTAAAACTCCTTTATGTGAGTGCGTTGTTTTGTCCGTTGTTATAAGCTTATTTACGCTGCGTTGCAGCACGAATTAAGCTGAGTCGCGTACGTTTGAGTTTAGGCGAGTTAACAATAAGTCGTCGGTAGCTAAACGGATAGAACATCATTATCATCAGCATGGACACCTCCCACTGCATAGAACTTCGCATATGGGACAGCCCATGGGCAGATTGAGACATAACCCACTACGCTGGCCTAATGTGGATTGGTTACGGTTAGATTAACGCATAGATGTTCGGGTTGAAAGCGCGAAAACGTGTCTCACTCTCCATAGTTCCGTTAGACTACCATATACTTTGTTTAGCTTGTAAGTATATGTTTAAGTTTAAAGTTTTTTTATTGTAAGTCCAAACACTTAAAAAAATATATAAATATATATATACTCGTATATATAGATTTTAGTGGGTATCCACGTAAGATCAGCGTCATGGGTTTATCCCATGACATTTTGCTGAGTGGAGGCCCTTTGGTACTTTTATGTTTATTGTTCTGTTTTATTAGGTTTCATTTTTGTGTTAAATTGAATGTTCTTTTTTTTTGTAAATTGTACCAATAAACGTTTTCTATTCTATTCTATTCTATATTAACACGGCCCTTGATTACGTGTTAAAAGCACATTTCACTTGTAGCACATAAAAAAAGAACGAACATGAAAACTCGAATGGTTTTTTACGAATATAATAGGTACCTACCTACACTGAGACACCCTTAAGTATATCAATCTATACTTACAATATGCTTAAATAAAATAATGAGGATAACACTTCAACTTTTTCTTATGACGTGATTAAACAACTCGAACCGTCTCGAACACTGCGGATTTTAATGATGGCCGGGTAGCAAGTGGAGTCGCCAAGCGGAAGCTAATTTGTTAACCCTCATTGGAAAGGCTGGTGAGTAAATAAAAGTAGGTACATATTTTGAAAGACGTCATTTCTTCGCATTGTATTGTGATGACTCGACGTTTTCCATATAAATTCAATAATAATGCTAGGCCAATAATATTATAGACTTGAGTAGTAATGGTAGTCCAATAGACTTCCGTCCCTACACCGCACTTTGACCCATTATGGTAATTAGTGTATGGTCAGCAACGAAGTCGTTCGTCCATGGCATAATAACTTTGCTTAAAGTTATTCCTTTCCAATTCTTTTAGTCTTTCATTGTTTAGGCAAAGCGATTCAAAGTGTTTAACCATTTTCGTTGCTAACCGTACCTTCCTACATTTAAATAAACGCAGCAAAGAAAACACGAAAAAAAAAATCCAAAATTAATTTCTTCGTTGAATTTAAAAACCACGGTTCTATTTTTACCCCATGAATCGGCATTGGGCCAGCGTGGTGGGTTATGGCCCATTATCCCCACGTGCTGTTTATTGTCCACGTGAAAGGTCTGTGCACAGCAGTGGGACGTCTATTGGCTGATGATGACGATCTTATTTTTGTAACCTCCTTCCACTCATTTCATTATCCTACTAATATTATAAACGCGAAAGTTTGTAAGAATGTATGGATATTTGTTACTCTTTCACGTAAACACTACTGAATGTATTTGGATGAAATTCGGCATACAGATAGTTTATAAACCTGGATTAACACATAGGATACTTTTTATCGCGATATTCCCACGGAAAACGGGAACCACGCGGGTGAAACCGCGAGCGGCCGCTTGTTTTTATAATAAAATTATATATGGCAGAGACATACAATTTTGTTTGGTAATCAAAAAAAGCTCCATAATACAATATTTGACAATCGATTTCTATTTCTATAGATAGGCAAGCAATTAATGCCTATAAATAGCTCGCAGGCTAACATAAATAAAAGCCTACCCACCAACCAAATAAGGATGGACGTGTGACATAGCGTTCTGTCCGGTGGCCAGCGCGGCCCCGGAACCGCCGCCGCCGAAACCGGACGCCTTCCGGACAAAAGTCCTCTCTCATGAAGATCGACATGTGGCCGGTCGGTGTTCACCACAATTTAAATTTATACTTTTGTAACGGTCAATGCCAATCGTTTAACGCGCGGACTGGAATTCGTTAAATGTGAAATAATGTGAATTAAATGCGAGGGTGAATTTAGAAATTATTTATGTATACCTATACCTACCCATCTAATTTCCGTACATCTTCCTCTCGTAATTCTTCAATAATAACTGGCCTTTCGATTGGTTGAGGACAATTTAGATACGAACGATGCAATATTATTGCAACGTTCGTAGTTTTTATTAAGTAAGTAGGTACTTACCTCCTATAGTTATATAATTATTATGGATAATTATGGAAAATAACAACTTTTATTGGCTTTATTTGTTATACATTTTAGCTATTAAGGAATGTTTATATACCTATTATATTATTAATGATAGATATATTATATTCCTTTATTTATTATTGTTGTTATCCTTATTAAATAAAATTATATCGAATACTATAATATTATCAACAATAAGGCTGCATTGTTAAAAAAAAAAAATTAAATATCTTTAAATCCTATCGTAAAAGAGACCCTTCTCTTAACTGGATCTTAAAATGGCTGATAGTTACATAAAGGTACAGTTACAAGCAAAAATATGTAAACAATTGTAACTCTTAATACAATGGAATAAGAGTCAAAGTGAATACATATTGGTGCTCGTGACTGTACTTATAGATTATTCATTTATTAATTAAAAACCAAATTACATGCTTTATGATAACACTATTGTTCTAAAAATGCATGAAAATAAAACAAACTAAACTAGTGTAAATAAAATAAAATAAACTTGTGTAAATAAAATTAAATAAACTGTGTAATCTTGAAAACACTCTTTTTTGTTAATATTTATTTTGTATCTATATAGTATTATTATTAGTTATAGATGACAACAATTTATTCAGTACAACACAACACATTACAATTTGGACAATTGAATTAAACAGAAACAATCTTGTTATTATAAACATATCTAACGCTATCCACAACTTATTTGTATATAATTATATTATATAAAACTACCATTCTACTATCTTGTTTTTGATTTTTTTTAAAGTTGTATGTGTAGTAGGTACTACTTATTATTGGTTGGATAAAATTATGTCACGTATTCTAAAAGGAAACAATGATGGAAATTTCCACCTAACAGATAAAGTAACGTGTGGGTGCTTCGGAAGCTCACGATAATTTGATGAAGGTTAGAAACGAGGTGAAGTTAAATCGAATCACCTTTATTAGCAATGAGAAGGGTTAACTCATGCAACACTTCTGTTCTGTTTCTTTAATTATTTTAAGTTATATTAACAATGTCGACAGTAGACAATATAGATACTCTTACGTTATGAAAAGTATTTATATTCATAATTTAAAGTTATGTAGCTGTATGTATAACTATGTTAGTCAAAAACCTCCGTGGTATTAGGTAATACCACTCTCTCACGAATATTCGGCATGAAATAATAACACTTGGTGCTGTTGTGTTTCGTCCGACCAGTGAGGGTTCCGGAGGGCCCTTCCCCCTCCCCTCCTCCCAAATCCCTATTCCTCCTTTAAAGGCCGGCAACGCGTGTGCGATTCCTCTGGTTTTGCGGGTGTCCATGGGCGGCGGTGATTACTCTCCATCAGGTGACCTGCTTGCTCGTTTAAAAAAAAATCACCGCAATTGCCAAATGCGGTTTGGTTGATCACAAACCCGGGCTATGCATCAAAGAATCCGAAACACACTTTGCCTGTGAATTGAACACAGGACGTCGGGCTCTTCGCCATCATTCGACCAGAGAGGCGTTAGAGCTATGACTTTTTTCTGTACTTTTAAAGAATGTATCTTTATTTTCTGACTTCAATAAAAATATACATTACACAACCACACATATTGCAGTTTCTTTGCAGATAGATAAATTTTTACCTTGTGGTCCAGCTTATTCAAACAATAACTCCTCTCCCAGCCATTCATTTTAACATGCAGCATTTTTAATAAAACAATGTTTTCTGAAGCAAAATAAATATTAAGAAGCTTAACATACAGAGAAGCTTGTACCGACAACATACCACCTATTTTCATATAACGTTGAAACTCGGTTTTGTTACATATCCCTGAATGAATTTATGAAATAAACAAAATCATGCCAGTTTTAAAGAAAAACGATAAATCTGCCATACAAAATTGAAGCTGAGTGGTGGCGACTTATAAAAAGAATACAACTAAACTATCTCTTCGATTGGATGTCGTAAAAGGTGACTAAAAGACTAATTACTGCGTATATACATGAAATAGCAAAGAGCGGCGATGAGTTTACCACCTGTCACACTGCGCACATGTGCAGTTGCTTTTTTAATGAAACTTGGACTATGCCAGAGGGCTGACTGTTCAATATGTACGTAATCGCTTTTATTGTATAAAACAATATTTAGAATTATCAATCAACCATCAAATTATCACAGATTACGTATCGTTCGATATTTGCCAGTGTGTTTGCAGGGTTAATATGGTGTTGGTCGTAAAAATACCCGTAAGGCTGGCCTAACAAGATTGGGCGGAGAGATAGAGACCTGTTGGTTTAGGTCGGTTGCCCGCCAAGATGGAACCTTATTACTGTAATCTCGGCAAACAATAATAAAATTTATGCCAACATAAAAGCATGCGTGTTTTCTTGGCTGATTTTGTTTGCCGGCGGCATCGTCTCGCTTATCGTCTTACTATTGGGAGAGCTGATGAACTATCGTATTAGTTAGCGCTATCAATTTGTTTGGCCAATAAGTTCACGTAATGAGTTTTATTAGCCGCTACTAAACACACACGCATGAGTCAGATTAAAAGACACTGCAGCGGCGGACAGAAAAAAAACAAAAGAAGGAAAGGAACCAGCCTGTTTTGTCCCACTCAGTCCAGTGGGACAAAACAGGCTGATAACGATAATCAGGCATTATTTTAAATTATTATTAATATTATATGACCTCCACGGAGGAGACCATTTGCGTGATTCATCAGATAATCGGTCCACCTTGTTGGTTGTCTGCCTACGCTGCGTCTTCCGATGCGCGGTCGCTTCCCAAAAACTTAAAAATTTGCTTTTATTCCTTACCGGTATTAAATAGAAATTAATGTAAGGAGTTCCGAGGCCTTGAAACATTGATGCTACAACGTGTGACAGCAGAGGGAATTAAAGACAGCTTAAATAGTAATTACTCAACGGCGTTGGTAATAACAGGTGCCGTTTACTGGCGAAGTTTCTTTGATATACCCGAGAGTCTATTAGCTAAACGCAAATTTGATAAAACATTCTTACTAAAACATAAAACCTTAGAAACTCTCATTAAAAGTTAATAGCAATTGGCTTACCATATTAGCTCTTGTAAAGTTTTTAATTAAAAAAAACACCGGTTCTCAATGTAGTCGTCTATCGAAACGAGACAAGAAAAGAGTCAGAGTAAATGTTGCATGGAGTCCATTTTTTTATTAATAAAAAGGGGCCAAAGAGCAGGCTGGTCACCTGATGGAAAGTAATCACCGCCGCCCATGGACAAAACCAGAGGAGTCGATTTCTTCTCCACGTGCCTTACACAAACCAAACCTTACAAAAACCCTTTGGTCCTTACTCTCTAAGCGAATTCGAAACTTGGTTGGCCCGTACTTCGTCGTACTATCAGAGGGGTGTCACCGCTGTTTAGGTAAGTTCGTTTGGCGCGCCTCCCAGGCAGGCCGCCTAGACGTATGGCAGTAAAGGTTACCGCTCGCGACGCACGCTCCACGTCGCGCGTCGTCGCTTAACCCTACGCTCTTTGACGTCATGACGTCAAATTGATTTTGAGTCAGCGTTGCTTAACGGATATGAACGCTCAGGTCACACGATAAGTTTCAATTTCGCGTAAAAGTCGTTAGAGAGTGAATCTTCTGTACGGTGTAGTACGATTAGTTATTCTGTGTCGCGCTGCTGTTTTTCTTACTAGCGATTGGCGCAGGTCATGTACTCATAGCCGTGTGCGACGAATTGCGGCAGACGAAGTTTCGGATTCGGCTAGAGAGTAGGGCCTCAGTTGTTGACAGTTATATTGTATGTATGTTTGTTTTGTATTCGGTGTTAGCGCTCCTATAATTAATCGGCCCTGCTTTCTATTCTCTCCGCATGTGAACTTAGTCTTACCCAAGGCGTTTTTGCCTCGAATGGCTTGGAATGTCCATTTGGTTTTGTGCATGTGTTGGTTATTATCTAAAGGCTTTATTAATCGTTTTTAATGATACAATACAAAATTACTAGACCTGAAAAAGTAGAATTCGAACTTTATCGAGTGGTAATCCAATTTAGTAATTCTGAACATCTCGAACTCGACATTTCTCGAAGGAGAGCCGCTCGAATTGCTTCGAGTGGTCGGCAGTGGTCGAGACGTAATTTCGACTACGAGAAGCTAATGAAACGTCAAATAGCGGCGAAATTACGGTGGATATGGAGGAGTTAATTTCCAATTTTGTCGTGGAAGTGATTTAAAATATTAAGAGAGCTCGCTTTTTTTTTTAAAAGGTGGAAGAAAGCTAACCATTCCTTAACTGTATATCGGCTTCCAACATTTGTAGAAGAAGCTGCTTCTGCTGTGGCGTTGGGTATTTTTTGTTGACATTGTGACATTGTGTGTGTCTTGTGAATACTAAAATGATCGTTTCGTCACCAAACAAGCAACAACAACAACACAACCACAAACAAAAAACATAAAATTTATCGACGATACGTCACGTTTTAAACAATACAGTTGTTTAAGGTAATTAAATTTGATCGCAACACATTAAATATAATGATTCTTCGATACTTATTAAAAATTTACTTCTTTAATTAAAAAGCAAGTTCAATACATTTAAATACCTTTACAGTAAAAATATTTGAGGTACATAGTTGCAACCGGTTTAAAACCGGATGAAACGTGTCAAACGGAACGCATCCCGAGTTGATTGCATTAAAAAGAATGGCAATATTTATCAAAAAAAAACTCGAAGTCTATTTCGATTAGCGCTGAGAATAGGAGATTCGTGAACAAAATGTCGATTATCGAGATAGAGATCGAAATCAAAACTCGATTCGAGACTACATCTCGAAAAATGAGAATTGGGGCCCAGAACAGGATTCAAATCGCAGAATGGTGGCTGTTTCACCGTTTTGTGAGAAAAATTCGTTCGTTGTTTGTTCGCGCGCGACGAAACGAAAATGAAAGTGTTTTGGAATGCCTTACTGTGCCTAATTACTTATCTTAAGCTCTTTCTTACGGAATGCTGAACAAAACATTTCACTTAAAAAGAAAATCGTAACATTATAAGATTATCTTATAATGAACGGGAGCGAAAAAGGCAGACTTTTGCCCTTCAGTAGCACATTAGAGCCTGTTAAAGAAATAAATGAAATGAAAGGTAAACTCGTTAAAGCTCTAGTAAATACGTGTGAATCTCCATAAAGGTGCGCTTTTACAAACTTACTTAATAATAACGTATTGATTAATTTTTTATTATAATTTGTCGCAATAATTTGACATTGCAGTATGATTTCCATATAACTTACTCTACGGTTCGGACGGTCGGTGGCTTAGACACTTCTTTGATATAACCTTAATTTTACTTAATTTTTGTATTAAGAAAAATTAAGGTAGTATATCATCATCATCAGCCTATAATCGTCCCACTGCTGGGCACAGGCCTCCCACGTGGGGATATTGGGCCATAACCCACCACGCTGGCCCAATGCGGGTTGGTGGGTTTTAACGACTGTCATCTTACGACAACCACCGGGACCAACGGCTTATCGTGACATTGGCATTGCGAAAGTTGCTTAGCGAGCAAGATCGCAAGCCGAACGCGCTTGCCGCTGCGCCGTCGAGCTCCTCAATATACACTATATACATATAACAGATTCATGTTTTATATTTTATCGTTTTATTAACGCTTAAATATACTTAAGTAAAATTTTTAAACACTGAAAAAAGACGACAACCTCAGGTGGGAACGAACCACGCACCTTCCGCATTCCGGGCGGCTGCCTTAACCACTTGGCTACCGAGGTCTGGCTTTCAACCGTTGAAATTTGTCAGTGCTTGATGCTTATGTTTTTAGTCAACATTGCTTCATCAAATCTTAGAAGTTTTCACCTCTGAGATCCGAAAGAAATATTTTTACAAATATTTGAACATTCGGTTAAGATGAAGCTGCGTTTATAGATTAATGTTTTATATTTTAGCGTTTTATTAACGCTAAAATATACTTAAATAAAATTTCTAAACACTAAAAAAAAAGATGACAACCTCAGGCGGGAATCGAACCACGCACCTTCCACATTCCGGGCGGTTGTCTTAACCACTTGGCTACCGAGGTCTGGCTTTCAACCGTCGAAATTTGTCAGTGCTTGATGCTTATGTTTTCCGATGTGGTTCGATTCCCGCCTGAGGTTGTCGTCTTTTTTAAGTGTTTAAAAATTTTACATATAGGTACCAGGTTCTTCTTGCAGCCAGAAAGTTGTATCTAAGCCATATTTTGGTTCCTGATAAATTACCGGCCAAATATTTTCGGCCTTGGCGTGGATTCAGGAGTCCCTTGCCAGTTCATTAATGAGACAGAAAGCCCCATCTATACAAAGGATTGAGTGAGGTCTATTCCCAGTTGAGTAATAATCGTTAATTAATATAAGATGATGTTTGTCGCCAAATCCGCCATTATGATTAAGCAAGCTAGGATACTGATTATGATGGCTCTTTTCCTTAGATAAATATTTTTATAGTAAAAAAAATCTTTTTCCACGCAGACAGTATGAGTATCTAGCTCAAGTTAAGCTTCTTTGAAACTTATTTTTAATGGTTAACTTGATAACAGATAAACATACTTAAATACATACTTTTTATACATCTATTCTCAAAAGGCGACTAACGGACTAAAGATATCCAACAGCATAGAGCGGCGATGGACTCACCATCTTTCACGCTGAGCACTGTGCAGTCGTTATTTGGTGTCTCTGTCAAAGTGGACTATGACAGAGGACTGCTTTTGCGGTCCTCATTGCCTGGTGTCTGACTAACCCTTCGGGGATAATAGTCGTCATTATATGTATGTATGTAGAATTTTACACAAATATTAATATTTATAACCTCCTACATCAAAATTTAAATTATATTAGTTGTTGTTGCTGAAACAAGGCCCAGATAGTAAGCTAAGGCAAGGTTAATTATTGTTGTAACAAATTTACTCATACGAGTCGAGAGAGAGAGAGTTGAGCAAAACCTATTTACCTTTCTCTGGGATTTCTTGAGACTAATCCCTCATCGTCAAATGGGTTGTAGGGCTCTTTAGTATAATAATATAAGGTACCCCTTTAATTATGCCATGTCCGTCTGCACGTCAGCCGATTTACTCACAGACTATTTGAGCTAGAAAGTGTTGAACAATACGTTATACTGAATTACGACGCTTACGTTTAAGTTTTGTAAAGTGACCTTAAAACCAAAAACAAAATATTATATTCAAGAAGACTTTATTAGTAAATACTTTTGAACCGTCTAAAATACTTTTTATTCTGCGTCAGAAGCCAGGACGTCTTTTAGACGCTCCGGAGAAGAATGGGCGCAAGAAACTTCACAACTTATACAAAAAGTAATTTTATATTAGTAACTATGACGGCTTTAAAGAAAACTTATCGCTTAAAAGTACGATTGAATACTAAATCGACGACTCATGGAAAATAAGTACCTACCTAACTTTTATTTAAATTGGAAAACTTTACCCGCTCTTGATAGCTTTTTGCAAATTAATATGATTTATTTGCTAATATGGGTGATGGTAGAAGGAGATAGGTGTCGTCCTACATAATTTACCTATATTATATTATATAAAATATATACCTATATATTATTTACATGCAATTGAAACCAAACGTATATTGATATTTTGGACATAAATAAATACCTCGCGCCTAAGAGGCCTTATTACATCTCGAATGTGATTTTTGCGTAAAATGCCCATTTTCGCATTGTGTAGTAATTTTGCAGTAGTATTTATCGTTTTTATTGAAATGGGATAATAAGTTTGTGCATAATATTACAAATCTCCATTCTGTGAGCATAAGTTGAATTCGGATGGCCGGCGCGTCGCATTTTGTAGTGTAATTTTGCAGTTGTATTTATTGTTTTTATCGAAATAGGATAATAAATTCATTATAAAATCTTTACTCCTCATGAAGTAACAATTACTCTGGTATAAATTTTGCTCAATAATATTATCGTAGATAGGAGATATTCACAGTTAACTTATAGCAAATTTCGTAGTTTTTTGGTTTAGAATAAGATTTTTTTCCTATATAAAATCAATGATATCTAAAAATTCCGAGGCCGCTACGCACTATTCGACTATATAAGAGATAACATTATAATTTTTTTGTTTCACTTGTTTAGAACAGTAGTTCAATCGATGAGCTCAAAAAAAGTGCATTCGCGCACTTTATGAAAATCTTTCTCTGCAATTTTGGGTTTAATTAAAAAGTTAAGTAAAATTTACAAAAAGCGAGGCCGCTACGCACTATTCCAATAGCTATTCTACATTATTCAATAAGTCATTATTGTTAATGTATTTTGGTTTCTGAGATCCATAACGCCAATATTGGCCATTTTACGCAAAAATCGCAGTCGACATGTAATAGGCCTCTTAATAATATAATAAATAAATAAATAAATAAATCTTTCCTACAATCACACCAATTATCTAGCCCAAGAGAAGCTTCGAAGAAACTCGTTAAATGGTTACTAGACAACGGATAAACATACTTAAAATACTTAAATACATACTTATACATAGAAAACACCCAGACCCGAGACAATTTAGAAAAACAATAATTTCTAAATTGACCCGACCGGGGATCGAACCCGGGACCTCAGAGATGGCGACACCATGAAAACCGGTGTACAAACCACTCGACCAAGGAGGTCGTCATATAATGAAAGTTTCTAAAGGAAGAAGGCAAAACTTTAGTCGGGCACGCCCAGTGATGGCAAGTAACTAATGTAAGTATATTGTTAGTGTAAATTATATTGTATTGTATTAGGTATAACTAATTTATATTGTTAATATAGAAGTACAACCGTGTCGCGTAGCGGTGAAAGAATACTACACCCCCTCTCTTCCCTTGGGTGTCGTAAAAGGCGACTAACGGACTAAAGACTGCACATAGGTCTAACCGCATAGAGCGACGATAGGCTCACTACCTGTCACGCTAAGCACATATGCATTCACCACTTTGTGAAAAGTGGACTATGTCAGAGACTGCTCTTGCGGTCCTCATTGCCTAGTCCCTTACTAACCCTTCGGGGATAATAGTCGGGATTATATGTATGCATATTGTTTTTAACAAACACTTTCAATCTCCTCTGTAGTCTGATAATATTATTATTATTATCTGTGGTCCAGTAGAAACGGTTTGATTCAGATGGAGCGTTACCTCTTCCTATTGTGTGGCCAAAGATCAAAATATATTGGTACACGGAAAGAAATTATTAGTTGGGTTTACCATATTTTAACAAAATTTTAGGGTTAATATAGCACCTACTCTTGAGTTTTGTTGAATGAACAAAAACTGTATTGTTGATTAGTAACGGTAATTTGAACTTATTACATATATCTTTTGTTGTTTTAACGTATTTATTATGTAAATATAACTTTAAAAAGGGTTATTTCAACAACTTGAACAGTAAAATCAACAATTACCTATTGAATTATGCATGAATTGTTACGCCAACATGTGCAAATAGGTAAAAACAACTGTTTTCATATCAACAAAAACTTTTTTGTGAAAACAACAATTTGTTCATGTTGCTTTAACCCATCACTTTGTTAATTCAACTAATGTGTCGCCAACCCGTGCAAAATCAACCTTTTTGTTCTTTCAGTGTAAATAGAGCAACGGTTTATTGAGGAAGGACGCGAGTACCGCACTTGCATGTAGGTACATTATAAAATGCCACAGATACCTTCACAATACAACTTTTAATAAGTAAACTAAAATACACCGTAACTGTTTGGAATAAGGTTTATAGTACTACTTAGTTAACATATTACATTACACATGGTATTTGTTTAGTTAGGAACCGTGTCGCGTTGCAGTGAAAGAATACTACCACCCCCTCTCTTCCCTTGGGTGTCGTAAAAGGCGACTAACGGACTAAAGACTGCACATAGGTCTAACAGCATAGAGCGCGATGGGCTCACCGCCTGTCACGCTGAGCACATGTGCATGTGCAATCGCTATTTGGTGAAAAGTGGCCTATGGTAGGGGACTGCTTTTCTGTCCTCATTGCCTATTCTCTGACTAACCCTTTGGGGATAATAGTCGTGATTATATGTATGTAGGAATGAAAATAAATACCTACCTTATCAGAAAACCACACGCTTAGGAAGTAACGAAAAACTAATAAAGTTTACAATTGCCTTAATAAAAAATGTACTGCCTCAAAATCATAATATTACATAAGCGGCTTGTGTACTTACCCGTCGGAAAGGTTGGCTAACCTATGGCTTTTCTTTTCGGGTAAAAACATGGATGCCACTAAATAATATATCCTCCAAAATTCAGCATCAAAAAAGTTGTTAGCATACGGTTTATATATGTTTTTTTTTCAGTTTATTTTATTTTTGGTACTTTTAAGTAATAATTTCACATTTTTTGTTTAAGTAATTATAGGAATGATAGGAGTAGATTAATTTATTTTAAAATTATTATTATTTTTTATTTTGGCCAAGATATGTATTAGTGCATACTGTGTTTGCCTGTAAGACTTTGTGGCAATTAGTTTTTTTATATATAGAATTAAGTAAGCATAAGTATAATAAATAAATAAATTACCGATGTGGAAGGGTGCCTACTTAATTTATAAGGCAGAAAAACACATTTAAATTTTATATTATCTTGAATAGTTATAAAACACCAACCTATTTCAAAATTATAGTTAAGTATCTTGATTAATGGCTACCCTAAATATTTGATTAAATTTTTTAAAAAAGCCATGATTTTTCTCGCACATTGCGTTGTGACAGTATTAGCTAAAAATGAATCATGAATAATAATTTGTGAGACAACTTAAGCCCAAGATTAAGGGATTTTTTGACTTTGGACATAGTTTAATGAATCTTCCGTATAGCAAGCTGGTTTATTCGCCCAAGTGTGATGGCTCCACGTGATTAGAATTTCCCTCACGCACGACATTATGGCCCGTTCGAGCTCGTCCGTACTTCGTCGCAATTATCCCGTCCAGCCAACTGCTGGTAGACGTGGCATAGGTAGGACCACTGATTACGATTGTACCGTACTTGATTAATTACACACATACATAGATCAGTTTTCAGTCAGAGGTTAGTCAGAGACCCTAGTCTCTAGTCCCTAGACTAGAGACCACGTTTCACGAAATTAAAACTGCACATGTGTTCAGTGTGATAGGCGGTGAGCCCATCGCGGTTTTATGCGGTCTTTAGTCCCTTAGTCGCCTTTCACGACACCCAAGGGAAGAGAGGGGTTGGTAGTAGTCAATTAATCAAATGCCGTGTCGTGTAGCGGCTCACTCTACCGCCTCTAGTGTCAAAAGAAAGAAAGTCGCAAATAAAACGCAGTTTCCCAATGGCGTCGAAGTAAAAATAAGTTTGGGAAGGCCTGGAACTTATAATATAGACAAATCCAATAGTGGTAGGTACACAACATTACACGCTGAGGAAAGGTCATAATAATCCATATTGTTTTTTGAGTTTATACGCTACCACCACAAAATGAAATAGAAACGTCAGGATAGAAGAAACACAAGCACTTTCGTATCAAGTGTTTTACTTCATTGTTTATGTTTTACGTTATCTAGGTGCAAGTACCTCGTTAGCGATCAGTTTGTTTTCCATTTTCCAAGCTTCTCCTTTATTAATACTGTATTTGCAAAGGTATTTATATTAGCTTACAGCTACCTACATATTTATTAATTCAGTCGAATTGAAGCTAAAGCTATCTTCAGCACTCTTGAAATGAGTATTTGCTCTTTTTGCTTACGTTCCGATCCGGGCTAATGAGCCAGCATTTAACGCATAAGCGATCACACGAAACATGACTGACTGTGCTTATATCACACGAATTTAACGTTTAAATTTTAAAAACAACCTTTACAAAACTAATAGCCTGAGGCTAAGGCCTGAGGCATAGACATGGGACTGCATTTAATATGTGTTGTATAATGAAAGGGTGTATGTATGTATACTTGTACAATAATGTTGGTTTTGAAAAAGGTTGTTTGAAGTTTTCGAATTATCATTTTGTACGCAACACATAACCACTTTCGAATTTAGAATATCAGTTCGCTAGGATTAATGTGTATTTTGTTTTTTTTTTACCTTGGCACAAAACAGTCCTAAGTATATAGCCGCTATAAGTGAACTTAGAAACAAGAAAGAAGTGCCGAAAATCACAATTTATAAACTGATACTTGTACAATCACAGTGACGTAATACCGCTGGCTTGCAGCGTAATCAAACTACTAGGAAAAATTCAACGAGTCTTCTGGGGTCTCGGTAGCTCAGCGGTTAGAGTAGTGGACCGGCAATCCAAAAGTCGTGGGTTCGAATCCCACTCGAGCTTCCTGAGACTGGTTGATTTTTTTCTAGTAAACATTTTATCCGTTATCTATATAGCATTGTGAATGCAAAATTTCAATAATAAATATAATATTGGTTAAATTTGAAAAAGGTGCCGAAAATCACAATTTATAAATTGAATAGACTTTCTTTTAACATAACAGATAGAATTGAAGCTCATAAACTTCGATAAACTATATCACCTCTAAACGTTCCGATATTTCTAACGAAGCTCTTGAAGATCTCTGTGTAGACATACCTACTCCCTTTTTTATATGTCCCTTTTGCGTCACATGTATTACGTTGGATGTTTGTACAATTTCAGGTTAAATATCTAATAAAACATTACCATCATCACTAAAAAGTACTTTTTACTGCATTGTAGGTTTTTCCATTTACAGCGTGTGGTCTGGTCTAGACCACCGGTCACTGAACAAACGAGCCGTGACGCGGTTACCAGTACAGCCAGCATCAAGTTAAACATTTTTAATTTTTATATAAAAAATATAATAATTTGTTTAGCTTGAAGGTTTAATATTTAAAGACAATAATTGATGACATAAAATAAAATAAATATCTAAAAAAAGTAATAAGTTGCTTAGATTTTTCGATGGATGTATTTACAGTTACAACTCCGAAAGTAAAACACGATTGTACGAGAACACCTTCGGTTACAGAAGCATAACTTTTAATTATGACTTAAGGGCCCTATTACATTTCGACTGTGATTTTTGCGTAAAATGGCCAATTTTGGCGTTATGGATCTCACAAACAAAAATACATTAACAATTATGACTTATTGAATAGTGTAGAATAGCTATTGGAATAGTGCGTAGAGCGGCCTCGCTTTTTGTAAATTTTGCTTAACTTTTTAATTAAACCCAAAATTGCAGAGAAAGATTTTCATAAAGTGCGCGATGGCACTTTTTTGAGCTCATCGATTGAACTACTGTTCTAAACAAGTGAAATAAAAAAATTATAATGTTATCTCTTATATAGTCAAATAGTGCGTAGCGGCCTCGGAATTTTTAGATATCATTGATTTTGCATAGGAAAAAAATCTTATTCTAAACCAAAAAACTTCGAAAATTGCTAAAAGTTAACTGTGAATATCTCTTATCTACGATAATATTATTGAGCAAAATTTATACCAGAGTAATTGTTACTTCATGAGGAATAAAGATTTTATAATGAATTTATTATCCTATTTCGATAAAAACGATAAATGCAACTGCAAAATTACTACAATATGCGATGCGCCGGCCGTCCGAATTCAACTTATGCTCACAAAATGGAGATTTGTAATATTATGCACAAATGTATTATCCTATTTCGATAAAAACGATGAATACAACTGCAAAATTACTACTAAAAATCACATTCGAGATGTAATAGGCCTCTTAATAATTAAAATAAAAACGTAGTATTTGATATTGTATGTAGTTAGCAGTATTGTTTTTGTTTATTTAGGTATATGAAAACTTGATGTAAGTACTTACAATACGAGTAGAATAACTTAGTTGCTCGTTGTATTTCAAAATAATTAGTAACTAGTATTTCTCATTACTCATTACAATTCTCGAACTCTTTTTTAAATCTGTTTCATATAATGTTACGTACAGTTTTTATAAATATGTGCCAGCTACTACAATCGCAATTTATGTTAACGCTTGTGAACGCACTGAGCGCGTACTTGCAAAGCCTTACGCTCTAATAATTGAATTAATGAAAACGCCTCCCTCTCCTCCGAGTACACAACAATCCTGCATTAAAGTTCCTCAGCTTCGAAGACGGCTGGTATTCAATATACCTATTGGAAAATTCCAAATCGAAAATGTAATTAAGGAGGCTAGAACCAAGGAATGTGTGCGCTTCTTTTCCTTATGCTCTGTTCCGTTTAATGAACATATTCAGACTCCGTGCTCCATGGTAAACTAAAACGAATAGAAATGGGTCACTTGCGGTGAAAAAATTTAAATATAATATTTGCGAGAGAAATATTTCATAACTGTATGATTTAAAAAAAATTAAGGATTCAAATTTTATGTTTAAAATTAATTGCGTTGCCATATTCAAAATATGTACTTTGCCGTTATAAAATCGAGTAGAGATTGAGCAGAGGTTTGATACTTTTTAGCGCCATTCTATCAGAAATGATGTGATGTGACACAACCAAAATTAAATCGCCAATTCATGATTAAAAATCATATTTATTTAGAGTAAGTTTTAAAGAAATAAATGTAGAAGGTCTTGATTTGCATCCTCGCCCCGCATAGCAGCAGTTTTATGCTAATTCTGATTTCGAATATGTCAAAAATATAATATATGCATTATTATATAAATATGAAAATCCAAACTTATTTTCAATGAATTCCTAAAAACAGCAAACATACTTACGTAAGGTTTTCGACCTTACTTACGCCAAACCTAATTAATCTACCTCCTCCTGTCTGCATCCATATTCTCTTCATTTGACGTCGCTATTCTCATTTAGAACTAAAGGGTTAAATTAAATACCTATTCGGTTACTGATTACCGCTCCGTGTTGGAACTATTTTTTTACCATTAAACAATGTAAATGTATGACAAGAATGCTAATACACAGTTTGCATTAAATAAACAACAAATTCGTTTTGTAGAAGTATGTAATCAAACAATAATAATCCCGAACACAAATGAAACAACTGCTTGTTTGGGTATTCCATTTAATGAAATATTTAAATTCGGGTTGGCACAACTACATAGTATCAACAGTGAAAATATTGAGAAGATCATGTCACTCAGTCATAGAAACAGGGATTTGCTTCTACAAAAATATAAAACAACCAATTGTGTGGGCACTTATTTAACTTAGTCTAATCAATGATCTCTGAAATTATTAACGTTTTTCAGAAAGATAGATAAGCTTAGTTTTTTTAGCTTTTGCTTTAAAAAGAAAACTGAAATCTGGATAGTTCACAACCTTGAAACAAACTTTTTGTTCAACAGAAATAAAACGATTATTCTTGCCACTTTAAATCGCACAGTATTATGTAGATAAGGGCTGAAAAAGATGTTGATGGTAGAAAGTTTCAACATTGGCTAATAGATTTGAAAAATTCTAAAATTAAGTTAGTATTCAATACCGACATAATGTAGAGGAGCTTATGTAATAATTTAATCTACTATGTAATATATTTATATTTTTGGTAAAACTGTAATCAGGTGAGGCCGTGTCCGTACATTAAATATCATTAATGTCAGTCTGTCTTTCACACCTATTTTACTAATCGGTGCTAGAAAGCTAAATCATGCTATGATTATAGATATCCATTACGTTCTCTATATGTGAAGTAGAATCTTTTTTTAAAGTCCTGTAAATACGATTATTTTAAAAAAGCTAGCTTTATCTTAGCCTTAATTTCGAAGTTCTTACTAGTATGTACAGTAGGTTAGGTTTAATGCAACAAGGTTTCAAATATTTTTACAAAAACAATCAATGAAACTAAAACATTACCTTTTTGAACTTCGTACATAAATCCTTTAAAGTATGACAATAATTAGGTATTACTTTACACTATCAAATACTTTAGGTTTGCTTAACATTTTGTACCGTTTAATACAGTGGTTCTTAACCTTTTAGTAATGAGGTACCATTTGACAAAATTTCTGTGCTGCAATGGATCACCCTTGGCATAATTATACAGTATCTAAATACCTAAGCTAGAGGTATTTATTCACATTTAGATCCAAGAGTTCTATCTACTTATAAAAAACATGAATACAATTATTGAAAGCCCAAAATTTTTAATGATAAATTCACATTTATTTCCACATTTTAATAATTTTTGTGATTGCATACTCTTTACTAACTTCTGAATCCTTGGTTTTGAGTCCTTTTGAATCCTTCTAAGTCCTTTTACGTTTTTTGAGGACGGCTCCGCGGACCACTTGGGATGCTTCTAGTTACCACCAGTGGTCTACGGACCACCGGTTAAGAACCACTGGTTTAATACATTCATACACAACAGAGACTACAGCTTTCCTTTGCTACAATCCGGACACTTCCTTTGCTATCTTCTCTATAAATTTTTACTACACATTTTTATAGTTTTTATCCTTACATATATTATAATTGCGAAACATTATTTCTTGGTCCTTCCTTCACGACAAAACGTAGCAACGCACCTTCAAGTGGTTTTTGAAGATGTGTTATTTGGAGGAACCAAAGCATTTCTTCTGGTCAAATCACCATGCTATCGATAACAGATTTGGTTCAATATTAACCAATCAAATACAAAAATTGATCTTCATCATTTTAAAACACTTAAGAAAGATAAGAAACAGAGAGGAGTAGAGAAAAGAGAAAGAGTCTAGTAAGAAAAAAGTTTTACGTGACAACGACTTTGAGTGGTAAAATAATTTTAATGTGAATATTCATTCGCTTTTTATGTCTGGTTCTCTCGCTCTTAGGCGGGCTAACCATGCCCGAGTGGAAGGGACGCGTGTCTCTCACTCGCTCTCATTGTGAGCGCATAACGTGAGCGGAGCGTAACGCAGTTTCTTGAAGTGTCACCCGGCAAACCAATTTATAAGACGTTGTCACGTCAAAAATAAGTCGCCCAATTGGACGTTTATAGGCAGATGATGATGACTGTTTGGTTAATTTTGTCAACGCTCATCTTATTCGAAAACTTAATAACGCACCATTATTTTACATTTACATTCCGCAAAAATAGCTGCATACAGAACCCTGCACTTTCCCGTCAAGAAACCTTTAGAACTGTTTAAATACAACTGCATAGTATCGAGTTAATGGCTCTCGTAAATTAAGCTAGCTTTCTCTTATTTTTCTGCAGCTATTGCTATTTGAACAAGAATTACCCGAATAATGCCAATATTTGGTTGATGCGGTAATCAATAAGTACTAAAGTTCACCAAATGCTGCTGTAAAAGCCACAATCCTAGTGCAGTTAAGTTTTCTTTTGTAGTTTTCATTGCGAACATATACCTCCTATGTAAGTTTTAATGTGCTCGAGAAAACATTTACATTGAATATACTTTTAAACAAGTTGAACACAATTTACTGCACTTTGATGAAAGTCCAGTCCAGTCTTTATGATATACGTTTATGATAGTAAAAAGTACTTTCTTATAGTTTTATTCATGTTTCGTACTGTATTGAAATATAACGATCAAACATAGGTGGTACGTAACTGAACTTTTGACTTTTCGCTGAGGGCTTGAGGTCATATGAATGCTGTTTTAAAGAGCTTACAACATAAATCAAACTTTAGTTAAAAATAAGTATTCATTCAAAATCAGCTGTTCCAAACATTAAGTTGAAAAGTTTGTATGCAACAGCCGATTTTTCTTTCACTTTTTCAGGTTGCTCCCGTCCAAATAGTTGTTTTTTTTACTTGGTAGTATGGCAAAGTTTTGAGATTATAGTTATACCTTTTCCCAAACAGTATAATAAAAATAATAGAATGAACATTCGTCAAGTATACTTGTTTACTAATTTATTTCGACAAAGCTAAGGCGTTCGCGTTTAACGTAAAAGAATCGACATGGAGCGGTTGCTATTTTTGCTGGTAGAATGTCGATACGGAATTGTATCAATTTGTTGCGATACATACGGAATCTTTAATGGAATTTTGTAAGCCGCAACGCGCGAAGAGGACTTAAAGAACAGTATTTGAAGTAAAAAAATCATCATCTTATCCGTATTTGCGGTACGTGGAGCGTTACGATTGAGTTTCAAAGTTTCAGCCGGTGCCTAGTAGCATTTTGCTCAGTCTGACTGAATAGTTACCACCCTAACACCGATTTCTGCCGCCCAGCAGCATTATTTTTAGAAGGTACAATCCAGTTAAATTACCGGTCCAAGTATAACAACATGGGCCTCACTCTTTCTTTTATACTTAGCAACCAAAACTTCGTTGCCTCGTAATTTGTCTTACAATGCGCGCGCGCTGCTGTTTCTCACATGCTGGCTCCACATTCGCGCTGCGAACGTCCGCGAACGCTGGGAAACGCAAGTGCAGATGGCTTCGCGTTCGCGGTTTGCAGCGTTACCCGATTTGAGTCGGTGTTTTGTACGCGATAAAGGGTTCACGTTCGGTTGGCGAATGCATCCACACTCTTGTTGTTGCGCAGTCGATTCGCGGGCGAAGCGAATGTCAGTGTCACAGTACATACACACAGCAGTGTACGATGAATTACCGACGAGTCAATGAAGTCTCGGATGCGTTCAAAGTGTAGAGAGCCTCTGTAGTTTCAGGTTTGTTAATGCGCGTAGAACCCTTGTTATGCAAGCGTCCATGACTTTCGCTGACTTTTTCCACCATGTGCGCTGTATGCTCACAAGGCATCTCAGTAACATAAAATCGGCTTTCGTCCGCAGCTTCATATCTGTGTGAAATTAGCATACCGAATTCTCACCAAAGTTTCTTTAGCTCTCAGGAAAACGATAAAACCTATTATTAAATTATTTCAAAAAAATATCGATCCGTAGCTCCATTTTGAGGTAGACAAACAAACAATGGCACTTTCGTATTTATTGTATTAAATAGGTGCATGATATATTTTTATTAAAACACAATAAAATAATACCTTTTCAATTGTGAAACAATGGATCCAAGAAATTCAGTCAAAGTACATTATTTTCTGCTTTCAGTAGTATAGGCACTGCGGCTTAGTGTCTTGTGAAATTCGGGTTGTGATTTCACAAGTAGAGCCACTTTCGCAATGGCTCTACCCAGGATAGATGACCAAATTAAAGACATCTCGAGTTCCGTTGTGTTACTGTAGCCGTGCTTTAGCCGTTGGTTCCGGTTGTCGTAAGACGTGTTGTTAAATCCCACTAACCAACATGTAGCCACTTGGTGGACCCTGAGTCCAGCGTTAGGAAGTTTATAGGCTGAGGATGATGACTTTGGAATTATCGTAGCCATTTACATTAGAATAATTTAATTACGCTTATCGATGATTAACGCCTAAGTGTAGGAACAGTGTTCAATAATTAGTAGAAAAAAAACTTGTTAATACCTACAGTCACGAGCACCAATAAGTATACACTTCGACTCTTATTCCATTGTATTAAGAGTTACAATTGTTTACATATTTTTGCTTGTGACTGAACATCACGCTTGTTTCTCGAATAAGTAAGCAAAGACACAGTTTAAAAAAAATCTTTGTAATAATCTCGTAAATTAAAATAATAAAACAATAGGTAATATATTCGAATAACATAAGTATATAGATTTTTTAATAAATATATTTTATATTTACATCATTTAATATTAGATGCTTAGCTGAAGATGCGTTGTTAAATCATTATATACAATTTTTGTTTTTATAATATCTAGTTAATGTCTAGTTATAACCCCAGGTTATGTTTTATATTAATTTAAAGTAAAACATAATTAGATTAACATTTTTGGATAGTAGGTACTTTTACACTTTAAAAACTGATACCGACGACATCGCCTCAAAAATATATTTATTTTTTATAAGCTTATAAATCCCTTTTAAGGGAAATAACAAATTTTCAGTTGACCTGAAAATATACAATAGATTTTAAAAGTAGACAATATTGCGAAAAAAAGTGTTAAACTAAGTTTATATTTGACAAAGTTTTATTTTTATAATCACAACTAATGAAGTATTTTTTTATTGTAGGTAATATTAGTTTCTGAAGGAAAAATTATTTAATATCGGGATGTCGATTGTTTCACTGTACTTTATATTAACGAAGGAAGTGCCCACTTCGGAGGTTGCTGTACATGATTGTTGCATTACATAGAACACAATTCATAATAATTTTTGGACTAACTATCTAAAAGTTCGAAAATAATTATCTTAGTACGTTTGGAAGCAGTAGTGTGATGAGCGAGACAACGCTGAGCGAAGAGGCCGCTTTGGCGCGAATGCCGGAATCTGTGAAAGAAAATGTACATCATCATCATCATCATCAGGTTATAAACGTCCCACTGCTGGGCACAGGCCTTATTACCTGGACAACAGCACATGAGGAGATTGGGTTTTCGCGCGTCTCTCGTGCTTTAATCACGTGAGGCTCGAAAGTGGGGGTTCAGCAAAAAACACGAAATTCACAAGGGGGGGAGGTGTAGTGAGATATCACGTGTATTTATTTTTTCGTCAAACGCGCGATCTAAACTGAAAGCGGCGTGTATGTGTATGACCTACCTACCTACTTTATACCTATATTTAAAGATAACAATCTAAAAATTTTAAGATTCTGTATACAGTATACAATACTCGTGATGTAAGGGGGGGGGGGGGGGGTTAGTCTTAAACCTCACCACGTATCACCAAAGGGGGGGGGGGGACTTAAAAAATGCTAAAAAAACATCACTTGATTAATGAATGGCCCCAATATCTACTCGTATGTATGTCTGTATTTTTTTCCCATGTAAATTAATTAAGCGTTCAAGGGTTCAAAACTTACATACAATAAAAATTGGATGTAACTTTAGCTCGATCGAGAAGTGCGGCGATTTTGCTTTTCTAATATCTCACATTAATTTATGTAATGTATAATTATGTGTTGTATAATATATACACAAATATTAATGTGAATATTAAATAATGTGTTTTAAATATTCGTGAATAAACATAAATTAACAGAACTGAGGTAACTACTACCTCCGTTTAGCAACGGCTATGCAAATTATATTCGCAATTCGTGCGATAAACGTTAAATCTCTACTTTCATTTATTTTGTGTGGAAACCTGATCGAAGGTGGAAACACAATTTAGAGGAATTTCGGATATTAATAATATTTATAGTGAATGAACTGAATTTTATTTGTAAAACTGTTTTATGTTAACTTACAAAAATAAATATAAGTTTCCCAAAATGCTACCGTTTGTTTTTTATTTCACATCTGGGACGAGACCGGTCTTTCATTTTTCCTTATGTTAAGGAAAAACAAGCCCGAAGCGAAAATGAAACGCACTTCACTCAGAATTATCAAATCTGAAGAACTAACTCTTAAACATTAATGCAGAAACACATATTATGCTACATTGTTGTTATAAACGACGCAATGACAACTTAGAAAAATGGTCCTCCCATCCCACTTTGAATCAAACCGACATGAAGGCCAATATGTGGGAAGATGATAGTAAAAATTATAGACGACTTAAAAACAACGCCTTCTTCTTAACGAAAAGTAATTTATTTTATATACATAGGTACATAAAGGGTTAGTCAGAGACTAGGCAATGAGTACCGCAAAAGCAGTCCTCTGCCATAGTCCACTTTTCAACAAATAGCGACTGCACCTGTGCTCAGTGTGACAGGTGGTGAGCCCATCGCCGCTCTAAGCTGTCGGATGTATTTATATGTTTATATACATAATAAGGTACCTAAAAAGTCCAAAGACATCTTCAAAACAAAGAAAACTTTGATAAAAAATTTTCCCTTTGGGAACCTAATTTCCCGGGTAAAAAGTAACTATTTTAAACGTAGCCCCTGCTATTCCAAAACGTGTACTTCGTAAACCTGTTTGAACCTGATGCAGTCTCTACCCCTCCGTCGCTGCATATCATAAAAGCAAAACATGATATTCGCAAAATATCATATTAGCAAAACACCATATTCGCAAAAAATCATAATCTCAATTCACCACATTATTACTATATCATATTCTTGAAACATCATATTAGCAAACTAACATATTCGATTATCATCCTATTCGTGAAATAGGTCAAGGATCATAAGACCGCCGGCGGTGTGTCTGGTTTTACGATCCTCAAGGGGTCAACAACATTTTCTTAACAAATAGTACAATTATGATAACAAATAGTGTTTTTCTTTTACATTTTATTATTTATTTAATCTTCTTTACATACAAAAACTGCTCATGCACTAGTCTTTTTAACACTACTTTGCTCTGTGCACGACGGCTATGCAATGGCAGAGCATTCCAGAGACGGATAGCGGTTAAAGTGAAAGAGCTGGAGAGGAAGCCAGTATGATGAGCAGGAATTTGGAGAGTAAGGTTGCTACTGAAGCAAAGGTCACCCTGATGAGAGGCTTTAAGAAAGTGAAACCTAGATTTCAGGCATCCGGGGGAACGTGGATCATATTAAATATTAAATAGAGGTAAAATATATTATTAACAGGTTTACTGTCCAAAAAATAAAACAATAGGCTAATCAATTGTTATGGACCATATTATGTTGTCTGCGAGACAGTAAACCGGTTAATAACTAGCGACTAGCCCGCGACTTCGGCTTCGTCCGCGTCGACCCCGTGCCCCGTGAGGAATTTCCAAAGTTTTTCTTTCACACAGACCTTATCCATTTTTTTTTAATGAATAAGGAGGCAAACGAGGAAGTGGGTCACCTGATGGAAAGTAATCAACGCCGCTCATGGACACCCGCAAAACCAGAGGAATCGCAGACGCGTTGCCGGCCTTTAAGAAAGGAATAGGCTCGATAAATTTAAAAAAAAATAAGAAAATAGCGAAGAAATGTTAATTACAAGAATTGTTAAAACTTTGATATCAATAAACGGTTATTACATGCTATCGGATTGTTTTATTTCTTGAAAAGTATTTACTTAAACATTATGACATTAATTGTACTAAAAATGTAGTATCCTGCTAATATGTTATTTTGCTAATATGATGTTTCAAGAATATGATATTGTGAGAATGTGGTGATTTGAGATTATGATTTTTGCGAATATGGTGTTTTGCTAATATGATATTTTGCGAACATCATGTTTTGCTTTTATGCTATTCAGCGACGGAGGAGTCTCTACCTGTATTTTCTTTTTTTTTATTAAATAACTAATAGACCCGACAGACGTCGTCCTATCCAAATCACAATGACAACTCAACTGACAGGAAAAAGATCAATGTCGCGAAAAAGAAGTAAGAGAACATCAAAATGTTTTAAAAAACCAAGTAGGTAAAACCTAATATTGCACGACGTTTTTTATTTTTAAGTTTTTTGTGAAGATTTTTATTACATTTTCTTATCGTTTAAGGCTTTTCTGAACTTCCACAAACATTTCAAAATCAAAATTAGCCAAACCTGTCCAGTCATTCTCGAGTTTTAGCGAGACAAACGAACAGCAATTAATTTTTGTATAAATAAAAGATAGATACGTAAGGTCAGTACGAAAGTTTTGAGATATGTACTCAAAATTTATTAAAAAACCCAACTAGATTGAACCTTTTTTTAAAGATACATTATTTGTAATTCGAACATAGAAAACCATCATCTATGGATTTTAAGCGAAAACATTTTCGTGCGATAATTTTGTACGATTATAAATTTGGATTAAATGAATGTGAGTGCAGAGAGCGATTAGTTTCGGCGTTTGGAGACTATGCACCATCGCGTGCAACAGTTTTCAGATGGTTTGCTCAATTTAAACGAGGGATTATCTCCTTTAATGATGAATCCTCCGCGACTTCAGTTACAGAAGAAAACGTCCTAGTTGTGAATACAATTATTAAGGAAGACCCAAAAATGACTTATAAACATATAGAAGAGGTCGTGAAGATTTTATCGCCAGCTATTAATGAAATTTTACACAACCGGCTTGGAGTCAGGAAATTATGATCACGATGGGTGCCTCACTCGCTGACTTCAGAACAAAAAGAAGCTCGCGTGACATGGTGCAAATATATGCTCAGAAAATTTGATCACGGAGAAGGACGGTAAATTTTTAACATTATTACTGGAGACGAGAGTTGGATTTACCAATATGATCCACCGACTAAACGACAATCGACAATTTGGGTGTTTCCCGATGATGAACCTCCAACGAAGGTGAAACGCGGGCGTAGTGTTGGGAAAAATATTGTGGCCACATTTTTTTCTGCAAGTGGTCATGTGGCCACAATTTCCTTAGACGACCAAAAAACTGTGAATGCTAAGTGGTATATTGAAGTGTGTTTACCTACTGTATTTAATAATTTAAAACGAAAACGACCTAAAATTTGTTTGATGGGGCTATTTTTGCATCATGAAAATGCGTCGCCGCACAAGGCCATTGTCACCAAGGATTTTTTGAAGAGTACAGAGATTGAAAAATTGTGTCATCCTCCGTATAGCCCCGATTTAGCTCCTTGCGATTTCTTCCTCTTTCCGAAAATCAAACTCGGACATCGTGACACGCGATATAACAGTCCTGAGGATGCACAGAATGCCTACTTGCAGGCCGTAGAAGACCTCCCTAAAGAAGAGTACCGGGAATGCTATAAATCATGGTTTATGCGGATGAATCGATGCATAGAAGCTAATGGAGAGTACTTTGAGAAAGTGTAATAAAAAAAATTTGAATAACTTTTATACTTTTTTTGTATCTCAAAACTTTCGTAGTGACCTACGAAGATGGCTTGAGGTGCGGTCATTACATTAAGTTAGTGTGACAAAACTGCAAAGTTGATGTTTCAATTTTCCGCCGAGAAGTACTATCTGCTAAGAATGTAACAGACGCAGGTACTAGGGCCAAATTTGATGAAGAATGTTAATCCAGCGCAGAGTCAAATTATATTGACACCATATTTTGAACTTTATACAATTGGGATAAGGTCGAAAACCAATGAAAAATTTCAACATGCTGTGCTTGTTAAAGGGTTAAAACAAATTATTTGCAGTTTTACACTTGAAGCAGCTATTTTCGTTAACATGTATTATAATTATTTCTGTTAAATGTTCCAAATAAACTTTTTATAATTTATTTTTATTTAATTTTTAGTGCGTTATGTTCTTTGTCACACGGATTTTTAAAGAAAGAATTTGAGAGAAAATGTGAATTATATATTTACAAACATTCTATTACGAATTTTAATATACATTGGAATTGTAGGCAGGATCACTTCATCAAGTAGGCAAAAGATAAGACTTCATTTTCCAAAAACCCTTAGAATTACGCATATTTATGACATACACATACTCTTATATACATACCTACATAATATAATCACGACTACTATCCCCGAAGGGTTAGTCAGAGACTAGGCAATGAAAACCGCAAAAGCAGTCCTCTGCTATAGTCCACTTTTTACCAAATAGCGACTGCACATGTGCTCAGTGTGACAGGTGGTGAGCCCATCGCCGATCTAAGCTGTCGGATGTATTTATATGTTTATATACATAATAAGGTACCTAAAAAGTCCAAAGACATCTTCAAAACAAAGAAAACTTTGATACAAAATTTTCGTGACATTTAGAACAAACAATTACCAGAAAAAAAAATGGATGTCCAGAGTTACTAGGTGAGGTAAAAATATTAAAGTACAATTTTCCGTTAATTAAAAAAAAAACTAATAGGAGGTGAATGATTACAATTTTATTAAAATATCTCTGCTTTATACCCTTTTAACCAGTACCTTGCTTAAGTGTATTGTTATTTTTTTAGAACCGAAGTTATTCACGAATTTCGCCCAGCGGGTTCACTGTTCAAAAAACTGCTTGAACATAAAAACCACATTAATTTACGGAAATAAATGGTTTGGATAGTAAAAAGCAGGTAGAAATGTTGTTTCTCTCTCTCTCAGCCATAAGATGTGTATCTTCTCTCTCTTTCACTTTCGTGTTAGCGCCCGCCGTGTGTTGCACTACCACTTGGGTTTGGTTGGGTCACTTTTTAGTCGAGACTTAACCACCTCTGTTAACTGACGTTTCTGTTACGCTACAACTTGTTTTTTGTTAATTTTGTAGTTTTTGTTTCTTCGTTCAGTTAAGTTTTTTGTTTTTGTTATTTTTACGTTTGGTAACAGCGCAATGGCTGAATTTACCAATGAAGAATATGCCGACATGTTGTTGGCATATGGAAATGCTAATTCTAATAGTTGCGAAGCACAAAGGATTTATCGAGACCGGTATCCTGGTAGAAGAGTACCGAATCACCAGACATTTGGAAATACTTATCGGCGCTAAACTGGTAATTTACATTTTTGTGAACCACGACAGAACAGATGGCGTCCCGACGTTACTGTTGATGAACAAATATTCATAAATCATAAATCATTTATTTGCCGAATATCATGTACACAACATTGAGATGTAAGACAATGATTTAAAGTATCAACAATATTCTGCCATAAGTATGTAGGCATGCAAATATCCATAATTATAACTACCTACATCAAATGACTTTTTGTCTGAAATTAATTATTAATGTTACCTAGTATCTTAACAATTTATACAAACAATATTGTATAAATTGTAAAGATACTAGGCACAATATTGCAAGAGTTTGATAATGACTTCCAAATGGTGATTCGGTACTCTTTTACCAGGATAACGGTCTCGATTAATCCTTTGTGCTTCGCTTTCATTAGAATTAGCATTTCCATATGCCAATAACATGTCGGCATATTCTTCATTGGTAAATTCAGCCATTGCGCTGTTACCAAACGTAACAACAACAAAAACAAAAAACTTAACTGAACGAAGAAGCAATAAAAACTACGAAATTAACAAAAACAAGTTATAGCCTAACAGAAACGTCAGACAGCAGAGGTGGTTAAGTCTCGACTAAAAAAGTGACCCAACCAAACCCAAGTGGTAGTGCAACACACGGCGGGCGGTGACACGAAAGTGAAAGAGAGAGAAGATACACATCTTTTGGCTGAAAGAGAGAGAGAAACAACATTTCTTACTGCTTTTTATTATCCAAACCAGTTTATTTCCGTAAATTTATGTGGTTTTTATGGTCAAGCAGTTTTTTGAACAGTGAACCCGCTGGGCGAAATTCGTGAATAACTTCGGTTCTAAAGATAATAGCACACTTGAGGTACCGGTGGAAAAGATATAAAGCTGAGATGTTTTAATGAAATTGTAATCATTCAACTCCTATTAGTTTTTTTTAAATCAACTTAAAATTGTCCTTTAAGATTTTTTTACCTCATCTAGTAATTCTGGAGGCTCATAATCTTTTTTCTTGTAATTGTTTGTGTTAAATGTCATTATTAAAATAATACATTAACACTAACAGATAAAATACCAAAAAAAAACTAGCAATTTTAGCCATTTTTAGTTTATTTACAGGAGTTTAAGTAATTAATTCAAATATTTTTTAACCAAATTAAATTAACAAAAAGCCTCTTGATCTGTGAGGCCAATGCGATGTTACTTAGGCTGACTGGGTAGCAGATATACCCCTGCAATCCGACATTTACGTATGTCCAACCCTCTACCAAACACCCTGTATATTCCTATACTCGTATATGTATATGCCTTCCACAAATGATCAGATATTTTTGCACATCACATCTTAATGCTGGTGACTATACAATGTAATTTATTTTAGTAATTTAATATTAACGATTAGTCTATTTGTATTGTAAAACATTTAAATATTTCATGAATGCCCTCTCACAATAATTTGTTCTACACTCAAAGCACTATACTAGTTAACCCTTTATACTTGCCAAAAGAGTAATTAAATTGTAAGCACTTTATTACTTTTAATAGCGCCTTTGTAAGCCTTACAAATTCAACAATTCGAACTTTTAAAACTATTATTTATTTAGATAAAATTCGTCGTATTTCGATTAAGTTAATATTAAATGAAACCTGATTCTGTCATTTTACCCTTACGCAAATATTTTAATGGGTTTTAATAACGCTAAACTACTTAGTAATGGCATAAGTTATAAGTACCGCAGATATAGATTTACATAGATAACGCAAGTATCGCGGTTTGTACTGAAACCAAGCGTGCCGACTTTTTAACACCTACAGTGACGTCACAGCCGACGTTGCGTTTCTGCCTTTGGTTGCTCGAAATTTTTGGGCTATTGCAGTTAATTATCAGTTATCACGCAACGAAGCATTTTTTACAAGCTTTTATTTAACTTGCAACGTACCTATGTTTGTTCGGATTTCGGGTGAAATCTTGCAATTCAATTTTGAAGAACATATATCTTCAACCGATTGTGCTGAAATTTTGTATACACGTTCAGTTTGGATGGCAATGCATGGTAAATTGTGTGACAGTATTCTAAATTCAAGATGGTGGACAAATATTATTCTCAATGCATTCCTACAATTATGGACGATATCAAATGAGGCTTGCTGAGAATAACTCTAAAATTGAAGTGACGTCACTCTAAATCCAATATGGCGGACTTCTAAAGCTTTAAACTCAATTTTGAAGCAGATAATAAAATATCTTCAACCGATTGAGCTGCAATTTTGTATACACGTTCACACGCTCATAGAAGGTAAAAAGTACGATATTTTTTAAATCTATGGGTGAAAATTTCTGTAAATTTTATTATAACATATTCATGTTTTCATTCATTTTTTCATTTTACGAGATTTTGTAGTTAGCCGCATCTACATTGTACTTTATATTACGCCAATTGAGTCAACTACCACTAGGCCCTATTATACATGGGACATTAAATTTCATGTAAGTATGTTTCTCTAATTTGTTGGTTAAATTTAATATACAGGATATAGGTATAAAAGGTCAAGTGGTAGATATCCGTTATTGCTTCATTCTTTATAAAAAAATAACCTAAATGACAACATTGTTACAACGACACAAACACTTATTCCATTTATAATTTACTATTAAAATTAAAGTAATACATACCGCAATATTTTCACGGTTGTTATTAGTTAGTTTAGATAGTTCATCTCGATCCATGACAACACATTGTTTTCTCGTTTTTCTTAAATTCACCAACAGTTTACGCCGTTCTTCATTCATTTTATGTCAAGTAATTTTAAAGTCAATTGGTTATTACATGAAATCACAGAAGTTTATGATTATTTTTATTATTGAAATTTTGCATTAACAATGCTTTATAGATATAGGATAAAATGTTTACTAGAAAAAAAACCAACCAGTCTCAGGAAAGCTCGAACGGGATGATTAATCAACACAAAACACAATTTTAAAAAAAAGTTACCCGGCCGGCAAACACTTATTTAAAGTCAAATACTGAGCATTATTGAAACGAACACAATAATGCAAAACATTTATTTTTTGTTATTTATGACCTAATTATGGTCTTCGTCAATAATTATTGGCATAACAATGCAAAACATTTATTTTTTGTCATTTATGACTTACATAAGGTCTTCGCCAATAATTATTGAATCCAAATAAAGATCCGGTCTGTGGATATCCTCTTGATGTCTTGCCAGGCTCAAAACCCATATTACAACAACCATGGCATGAGCGCAACAACCCAATGTACGGTTCCCTGTTTTACATGAGCAGTAATAATGGTTCAATGCATTTAAACCAGTCTCATCCTCGTTTATTAAAAAATAGGTGTAATAGAGCTTTGACTGTAAAGTAAAGTAGCTTAAAGTCAGTTATTTTAAAGTATCGTAACAACAGAGGGCGCACAATCACAACGAGGGAACACGCAGTAGGTACTGCGCTATGACTGCGCCGATGCCGCCTGGGCGGGCGCAGCCACGCAAACCGGTTTGAAGTCCAAGCACAGGGTCGTTTATGGTCGGCCAGCCCGTCGTGTCTCTCGCTCAATATTGTTTTAAGAGGGTTTACGCATTTCGGTTTCCCATACAAACTTCAATATCGAAATTTTTAAAAATGATTAAACCAATTTTGGTAAAACTTTGTAAGTACCCTAAAGTAAAACACAGGAATCTAAATAGTTTGTTGAAAACATTTTCAAAAAACGTTTATTTAGCTGAAGTATTGCTATTTTAAATCCACCATAGAAAGTTCAGAATCGCAATAACTCAGTTAACGTGATGATAGCCACGACGTGCCTACAAATGTTGATCGCTTATTTGATGATAGGCACGTAGTGCCTCCGTATTTCAAGTCTGTTTTATACTTCGGTTTCAGTTTTTAGTGTCTGCGGCTTGTATCGGTTGGCTGCACGAGCTGTCTAGTGTGAATAAACGTCAATAAAAACAGACTTACTTCGAAAAGATTTATTTTTAAAAAATAAAAATAAAAAAATAAAAAATAACTCGATGCGGAAATTGTTGTTTTTCTTTACATTTTTCTATGAAAAGTTGTAAACATTTTTATATATTATTATTACTATGTAGTAAGAGGTTACATATAAAGAAGAAAAAGATACCCTTATCGCGTTTAATTTTTAAATATAATAAAAAATATAAAAAAAAATATAAATAAAAAAAATTACATAATTAAATATTTGTTTAATATTTTTTAATGAAACCGCCATAATATTGAAGATAATTTTTCTAGGAATCCAACGATATACAATATGTGTGGTGTTTAAAAAAGGAAGGCCACAAAAACCACTTAACACTACTCAAGTACCTGTATCAAATTACGCCGCGTCATACCCAAATCAAAGAAGGACTTGCGCGCGCGCTGACGTCATCACGTTAGGGGATATAATTATAAACGTTTTTTGAAAATGTTTTCAACAAACTATTTGGATCTCTGTGCATGCAAAGATTCATTTTGACTAATTGGTTTTTAAAAATTTCGACTTTGAAGTTTGTATGGGAAACCAAAATACGTAAACCCTCTATAATGTTTCATAAATAAAACCTCACTTGTTTAATGTAAATATTACTGAGTAAAATGATTTTATATGGTTTTTACTTATACTTACAGTTTTATCTCATGACCTCTGGGATATTTTGTAAAGGCGTCATAATAATATAAAATGTTCATTTTTGGTTGGTGTTTTGAGTCACACTTATTCATTGGCTGGCGGAGCTGATTGATTGATTTTAACTATTAAAATTTTCAATCTAAGTAAATACGAGTAAGTACTTAACTTTCGCGATGTCCTTGTATATCATATAAATTGTCTAATGACGTTATAAGTTGATAGTTTTAAAGTAAAAGTTTATTTTTTATTTTAGCGGATTTAAACAAAAACCTGTTTTTATAAAGGTATTTACTTTAGTTTTATTTTAATTTAGTTTATGAGACGGGCGCGGACTGAAGTTAGCGTCGAGTCGACAAACCCCTACGCTTGGTCGGGGTTTTCGGACACGCGAAGTACCTAAATGTTTTTGCGTTATCTATGTAATTCTATATCTGTGAGTTATACCATATCTTTTATATCCGACGGTATTTGTCATGATCACGGGCTGTATGTAAGGTATGCTAGATGTATTTTCTAAATATGTTTGCGTTAAGCCCCATACAAAGATTGTAACGGAACGCGAAAGTTTAAAAATGTGTAATATTTTACCCATAGTCAAAATGTCAAAATCACGTCATTGATACACATTAAGACGTACTTAAATAACCTAATTAAAATCCTGCTCCATGAGAAAATACAAAGTATGACAAGTCTTCTTATTTAGTGGATGTACTTATGATACGTTAAGAGAATAATACGTTTTTTAGGGTTAGCAACGTTTGCCCTACTTTTGCCCCTCTAGACAAATAGCCATCTTAGGGTGGATTCGACCAAACTGGAATAAGACTTACTCCGAGATTAGTCTATACAAATTCGGCGTTTAATCTAGGTATAAGACCTTATTCCAGTTTAGTCGAATTAACCCCTAGTAGCATACAAATCAGCCGATTAAATTCCTACCATACCACATCGGTTTATAATCCACCACGCTACCGCTGGCCTAAAGCGGGTTGGTGGGTTAATATACATACATACCTACATAATAATCACGACTATTATCCCCGAAGGGTTAGTCAGAGACTAGGCAATGAAGACGGCAAAAGCAGTCCTCTACCATAATCCACTTTTCACCAAATAGCAACTGCACATGTGCTCAGCGTGATAGGTGGTGAACCCATCGCCGCTCTATGCTGTTGGATGTATGTGCAATCTTTAGTCCGTTAGTCGCCTTTTACGACACCCAAGGGAAAGGGGGTGGTAGTATTATGTCACCGCTACGTGACACGGTTAACATACATGTATGTTCTATCTACCCCCTGAGCACGGATCTTTTATCGACCGATAAAGTGACATTAAACGATAAAATTTGACAGTTCATTTACTGCCGATGTCAATTTGTCAACGTCTAATGTCACTTTATCGGTCGATAAAAGATCCGAGCTCGCACTGCTAGTGGGTTAATACCTACATGTATATTCTATCTGAGGATTAAAAAATCGGACCAGCGAAGCACAATTTATTTGGAGGCTGGTTGTCTATTGTGGAATGTTAATGGTGCGTCGATGATTAATTAGTAGAAAATTTGCATTGTGATAAACTCAGAGCGACCGAGGCCGTGTCTCAGCTCCTTTGTTTTATAAATTGGCACTTACATTTAAGGGTTGGTGAACGAATTACGGACTACCGACGTTTAAAATTAATATCCGCCAATATATTTGATTAAATTTGATCCTCATGGGATTAGAGTTGGAGTTGTAATTATATTTTAGAACTTTGCAACTGGGCTGTTCCATTGTTATTGTTAATCATTTTTGTACCAGATTTTTACCGACTATACATAATATAGGTTAATTTTTTTGCATATTTTTTCAAAATCATACACTACCACGTCCTCCTACATAGGAGTTTTGAGATTATTATTATTGATATTATTGATTAATTAAATAAAAAGAAAATAAATAGACTCCTATCTCTATTTTCGAACGGACGAACGGTTTCCCGTTCGTCCGTTAGTCCGAACCACACGTCCACGTCCGTTCACACTATATTATGAGTATTGTGTTTGAAATGGCTTAGAATGATGTAAGGTCAATATTACCTACCTTTATAAAGAAGCCATATATTTTGAGAGTTTTAAATATTGCATCAAAATAAAGATATTGATATGTAACATAAAACGTCTAAAGAGAAAAAGTTAGAAGAGCAAACAATGTTGTTTCTAATACCTCATGTATTTGAAATAACACTTGTTTTCGAGTACAAGTACGAGTAAAAAAAAATAATAACATCATGTAGCTTGAAATACCCTACATGTTGTTTGCAGATATCATTACCAGATGTTATGGAGCAGGTGTAAATACATAATATTATTCCTAATTAAAAGCGTTGATTTTTTTAATATAAAACAAAACAACTGTAATATATCTTTCAAATAGACAATATCCTATGTGCCTTACAAATAAACAGAGAATATCTTATCTTATCTGGCGGGGCCTGCAGAGGTCTCCCTCTTGCAGTAGCACGTCGACCCATTGGGATCTTTTGTGCCAAAACAGAGAATAAGGTCGGAATAGTTATTCCGTATTTTATCTCTTTTACGTTTAGGTACATGACAGGAACAAAACACGGAATAACTATTCGTAGCTTATTTTTTGTTTTATTTGTAGGGCAGTATGTCTACAGGAAGATATCTATAAAGATATCTTTTCCGTAGTAAGTTGTTAATATTATAATTATTACACCTTTATACTTCCATTATTATATCTTTAATTACATTAGACGCTCTATATTTGTTTATACTTTGGGAGGCTACTAGTCTTCATTATCATGAAATGAAACAAGGAAAATAGCTGAATGGCTGTGCAAATAACTTAGTTTCCGTAAACGCATAAAACTCTTTTATTTCGTTACTTCGAAAGAAAAAGAATGAAAAGTAATACATAGCGGAAGCGCAACTTTTGTTAGATAAGGTAGGTACTTAATTGTTTCAGCGGAAATAAAAAGACTCTTTGTTTAGAAACTTTTTGAGAGAACAATAAAAAAACAGATTTTATATTTCTCATGTAGTTTTATTTCTAAAGTTGCCATGAGCCCTTTTAAGGGTTCTTCTATGGTTTTATTTATTTTCTTGCGCGCAACAGGAAAAGTAATTTGAAATAGGTATGCTGTATTTATTGTATTTATTAAGAACTAGGTTTCATTAAATTATCTGCTTTACTCGGCAACTAAACACGGTCAAAGAGCAAATATGAATAAAGACTTATTATAGAAGAACAATTGAAATACCGTAAATACCGTTGGTATTTTTTTCTTTGTAAGTTTTTTTATAAAATCTTCGTTAAAGTTAAGCATTATATAATACTCTTGAGTAAATCTAAGATGATGTTTGAGAGAGTTTGTGGACATGAATTTATAACATCTTAATAATTTTTATTGTTATATTATATAGTTAATGACAACACTCAAAGGACATTGTTGAAGTTAGCCTAAGAACCAACACAAACATGACATACATGATAATTCTTAACTTATTTTTTACGACAGATAACAGTATTTAGATTTTGGCGGACACTTTTAGACAAGTAACCAATAATAAAAAGAACGTTTTGGACATTAATATCACAGACATTTAATGTCTGTGATTAATATTGAGTATCATTTTTTTTATTATGGGTTGGGTTTTGAGAGTTCAGTGCATTCAGCCAGTGAATTAAAGGTTTGTGACCAAAATATTTATAATATGTACAAACAAACCTAATAATATTATGCAGGCATGGCTGACTCAATATACTTAGTGCCAAATACACCAAGCATCATTAGAATACGATACATCGCTTTTTATTCCAAACTGAAAACGTTAGTTTGCTTTTCCAATGAGGAGAATTTTAATAATCTGCGGTGCTGTGTTAGGTACTCGCTGACTGACGTTACTGTAGTCTGCTGTACACAGTGTTGCCATATATACGGATTTGTCTGTAAATAATGTCAATGTTTAAACCGGAGAATGAATGCACACGGATTTTTCTACGGAAATTTCAGGCAAATGCTTTTAATGAGTAATAACTTTTAGTAAGTAGTACCTACTAATAGCTTTATTATTCATAAGAAATATGTTACATTTTATTTGATTCTGCGTAAACAAGCGAGTATAGATTTTTACAGTACTAAACCAGCAAATGCATAGTAAAAACTAGGGCTTTGAGGATTTCCATTGATATATTTTCTTGGTCGGCTAATATGAGAATGAGAGCCAGAGAGAGTTAATGTTATGAATGAATCATTATTGTGTGCCTGACATCCATATTGTTTTAGTGTGTTTTTGCCGTAATTCAATATCTTATTACTTTCATTGATATAGTTATATATAGTTGTAAGTATGTATATATATACCTTAGAGTTTCAACCTCTAAGGTCTAACCTTATGATCAAATATTTTTCGTTTGTATTTTACATGTCTATAACCTGTATTATGCATTCAAAAAAAATAAAACTTCCCATACGGATTAGATACGGAATTTGGCAGGTATTGCGGAACACTGGCTCTAAGAACTGGCAACACTGGTTGTGCAGTTGACGTTTTTTGGCAAATATGACAAAACAATGCAACATCACTTTTCAAATTCTCTCAAGAAGTCCGTGCCAGATCTCAGTAAAGTCTCTCATCTTATCATTTAGCATTAAACCGAACGTTCATATTATCATCACTCATCATTATCATCAGTTTAAGCATAAACAATGAACTCTAATAATACGACTGAAGGCTTAGTACCTATCCTTGGTCAAGAAAAAAAAAGTTGTCGTTCTGCACTTCTTGGCGGGAAAGTGAAGCCGGAAGCGTCATGTCTGCAGTTTTGTTTTTATTTTCTTTAATTTATGTTTTGTCGAATATTAATGTGAAATAATGATGGATTAGTGTTAGTGAACGTGCATGAGTGTTGGCAAATAAAACAAAACAGTGCAACATCACTTCTCAAATTCTCTTATTAAACATAACCTCAAAATAATTATAATCTTTTCGTGATATTTAGGTTCTCAGGAGTGTCCGTCAATAATCTTTGTTTTTACAGTCATTTACTTGCAATTTCGAATCTAGAAAAGAATATTTCATAATTGTTGGTTCTTAGGCTAACGATGTATGGGCGCAGAACATTGTCCTTTAGTGTTTCACTAATTTCATACCCTTAAACCTGTATACCTATTTATGTTGTGCTTACATCTAATAAGATTAATTTAGTTTTTAAAATCATCAAGCAACTCAATTCACCTATCAGGTGTAGTAAACAGTTTTGTCAGCCAAATAAAAAACAAAAAGAAATTAAGTTCTTTATAATTTAAATTAAAAATTACTATTTATGTAATAAATTGTGATGTGTGTGTAGGGATTGCAATCCCGCAGCTCAATCAATCCCGCGGGATTGATATGCGGGATTACTCAATCCCGCGCAGGATCACGCAGGATCCCGCATCTTTAAAATTATGTTAGAAAATCAAGTTGAAAGTACAGATTTTTGTGTTAAAATCAACTTTTATTAAACATTTCTTACATTAAGCAACAGAAATTATTTTATATTAATTAAATATAAGTAATTAGTAATCTGTTTTCTTAGAGATTCATCTTTAAATGTTTGACATAGTTCAATAGTTTTGTTTAATTTTACCCTTACTCCTAACAACAGATTTTTTTTTAAATTCAGTCTTATTCATATACTAATAATCAAATCACAACTTTCACTTAGATGCTATTACCATGATATCAACCTATGGTGATAACTTTTAAAACTGCGTTCTTAAGAAGCAAATGGCATTGAGTGTATCTTCTCCGAGCCTGCTTCTGAGTGAACTGCAATATCCTGATGCTAAAAACGTTCTCGCGGTTTCTAGTAGGCTGAACCGTCACGGGATATATTCGGCGAGCGTTAGGTACTCTCCTCTGATACCATCGCAAAAGTTTTAGCGCCAAATTTTTTATTTGCGGGATCCGCGCTTTGAAGGTGCGGGATCCAGCAGATTAAAAAAAGCAGCGGGATCCAGCGGTATTGCGTGATCCCGTTTCGCGGGATTGCAATCTCTATGTGTGTGTAAATAAATAAATAATGCCTTATAGAAATATATGTAAACAAAACAGAACATGCATAACAGAATATTATATTATATCTCCTGTTAATTGGACTCTTAAGCTGCGATTAATGGGACAATACATGAAACAGTTATTGTTATTGCTAGTAGCACAATTGAATAAAGAATTAATGACATACTTTCAATGATGGGCGAGCACATATAAGAATATTTTAGTACTTATAACAAATACGATGACGTATCCAAAAGATGACGTAAGATCTCAATAGGGCTATTCACGACGGCGTCATGCAGTAACTAAGCGGATCTCTTACAACTATATTTATTTATTTTATTTATTTATTTATTTATTTATTTATTTATTTTGGTTCTTCAACATCAAATACATTTCACATTCTTAGTAAAAAAATACACAATTCATATATACTAAATGATCTAACACTTATAGAAGAACACAACATGCGCTATGATTAGACATCTATACCTTATACTAAAACACTAAATTAAAAAAAAATTACTAAATATTAAACAAAATAAAACAGATCTTCGAAACCAACACTAAATCATAAAGTTATTTTACAAAACAATCTAAACTAAATTAATTAAACATTTTTTGAAACACTTATAGCACTGCACTGTGGGCCGATAACATGCGTATACAGCTCAAAAATCAGTTTTTTTAAATCTTACCTTGGTTATGGCTTGGTTGTGGTCTTATCTTGGTTACTACAATTATTTATAAAAAACTAATACTATTATAGATAGGCCAGAACTGTACATTAAAAAAATAAATTATTAAGTCTAGAGACTTTTTAGATCGGGACTTTTTAGTAAAGTGAAAGGGTGACCACCCAACCAAATACATTTGCTAATTGGGGCTTAAAATTACAACCGGCTAATAGTCAAGTTTCCACAACTTCATATTATCTTCTTCCCCACTAAGGTACTATGCTGTTTAAAATTGCTATACAACCATTATTGATATTAGGAAGTGGTTGACAAGTGCGTATTATAATCCCTACTGTTTTATAAGAATAATACGCTATGTAGGTATATCAAGATATTTTACTTTAAAAATATCACCTTAATCACGAATATACTTAATCGGATCTATATACACAATCCTATTATAATGAATCGTTGCGGAATAATAATATTAATAATGACTTCTTTATTCAAGCAGCAAAGACTCATAGGGTTAGTAACAAATGGACTTAAGAGCTATGTTAGTACATACAAAATATAATTTAAATTAAATGAAGCCTGACATAATATTATTATTGAAATTAATTAAATATAAATTAAATTAATAAGGGCAGCTTAATAATGTACTCTTTTGTGCAGACATTTTGAGAGCGTTGATTGGGCATCTAGTTTTAATACGTGGTCGAAGTTATTAAAACAAAAAAAATAAATCGATGACTAGACCAAATAAATATCTTACTAAAACGACAATTTCACACAGTATTGATAGAAAACAAAAAAACTCATAAAAAGTAAGTAAGCAAGAGCGGACCCATCCACAGGCGGCACCTGACCCCGGGCATGAAACATAAATCAGCCATCAGCGTTTCGCTCAACCAAATTGTGGGGGACGTAATGACCCGACGCACATCCCACAGTGGCAGGGACATATTAGAGAGCATGACAGCTCGAGCTTCTCCAATGAACGCAGGAGAAAAACAATTGCTGGTATAGAAATGAGTTTTACAAATCTACACGTGTTAACTTCCCTTTTTCTGGTGAAATTTAATGACTAACGTTGATTATGACTCGCCAAATTTTTTGAAGTCCTACTGTGTTTTTCAACATTATTGTTGTATTTTTCTATGTTCAGATATTTTTAAAACTTTGTTAATATCATACTTATAGACTTAACTATAGAATTTCAAATATTTGATATTTTTGCCTTAATACATAGGTCACACTAAAAGTTTTCGGAACTGGCCACTTACATAAACAATATTTAAAAAGTAATTACAACATTTGAAAATGGAACGCTTTGGCTGTAGAATGCAGTTTGTTTCATCTGACTGTCAATTGGACGTAGTTTAGCAAAAAGGATCCAACCCACAAGTTGGTCGAAAATGAGTTATATATGCCAAAATGGCCATCAGGGTCTATATTTCCTCTTAGCATTCTAACATTAAGCAAAAAAAAATTGTTGGACCTTATTTTTGATGCAGGTTACCATCCCACATGTATGGCCGGTGCATTTTTTAGTTTCTCAAAAACGATCCAATATTCTTGGATCAGTATTAGTAAAATTAGCCAGTTAAAACACTGATCTCAATTAAATACATCAAAAACAATCCAAAACGCTTGAATCCTTTTCTGACATGACATTTACTTCAAAAGAGTTCACAAGATAAATCTCAATAACAATCCAAAACACATGGATCCTTTTTAATAAATGCTATTTACATAAGACCAGCTTACAATATAAATGACAAAAACGATCCAGAACGCATGAGTCCTTTTTGATAAATGCTTTTTACTAGAACATAATACACAATACAATCACACAAAAGATCCAGGATGGTTGAATTCTTTTTGACAAATTTTATTTACTAGAAAAAAGTTGACAAAAAAATCACAAAAACAATCCAGAAAGCTTGGATTACTTTTGATAAATGCTATTTACTTGAAAAAAGGTTACAATATTAAATCATTAACACGGCTTAAAACGCTTGGAGCGCTTTTGAAAAATGATATTTGCTTGAAAAGAGTTCACAAACTAAATCGCATAAACAACCCAGAATGGTTGGCTCATTTTTGATAATTTTACATTTTTTTAAATGTCGTTTCTCATAAATCGCTGTAATGATTAAGGTTTATGACATTTATTTTCTCAAAAGATTACAATAATCACCTAAAGAGAAAATACAAATTATAAAATTATAGTTAGCTTAGCGTAAACAAAACGCGCGCGCGATCAAAAGTGGGTACTTATCGAAACATTCAAGCACCGATGTCCAGCCACAAATCGAGTTAGAAGTCGTTTCTCATAAATCGCTGTAATGATTCAAAATCTTAATGCTTTATGCACATTTTAATAGAAAAATAAGTTCATTTTAAAAATCCACCTAAATAATTTTTAATCTACCCACTATAAACTACCAAAAGTTGTTTTAAAAACTTGCAACACTTACTACTTGTGATCAAGCAAGATTGTTAGCATTACTTACAGTTAGTTTGGAAAATTAAAATTCTGTTTCATATTAAGTATTTTATTGGTGAAAGGGTGTTATTTGGACTAAGATGAAGAGAATAGACCGAATATTTAATGCTTTAGGTGTACCAAACAACAATAACAACGCTCTAGGAGATGGTAAGTTTTTGTGGTTATTTTTTTATTTTTGCATATAACATAATAAATACACTTTACTTATTTTACTAAATATTGGCTGCTTTGTTTTAGTTGACATTGATTTAACTTTGCGCCCTGATGAGCAATGTAATAATTTAACCTGTGAATTGGTGTCGGTATGTAATATTGAACCTAGTGCAGGTACTTCACAAAAAGGTAATTGCTAAGCTTACATTTTTGTTTTATTTGTCCATATTCACTTGTTTAATTTTTTAGATTGGTTTATTGGTTAAATGCTCTATCTATTTTGCAATTTATGTACTGTTTTTTAGGTGACATCGAATTCAGCTTGCCTTCTGATGTGGAATGTAATAACTTATTCTCTGAAATGGTGATGGTACATAATATTAAACCTAGTGCAAATATTTCACAAAAAGGTAATTGCTGAGCTTAGATATGTTTTTATTTTTTGCATTATTAATTTATTTAAACTTGAGATGGGTTTATTGTAATCTGTTTTGCAACATGCCTTTTTTTTTTGTTTTTAGTGAACATTGATATTACTTTGCCTTTTGATGAGGAATTTAACAATTTACCCTCTGAAATGATGACACCATGCAATACTAAACCTAGTGCAGATAGTTCACAAAAAGGTAATTGCTGAGTTCAGTTTTGTTCAATTTATTTACTTATTTAAGCTTCAAAGAAGTTTGGATTTTGTTTGATTAAATGCACTAACCTTTAATCATAATTTATCTACTGCTTTATTTTTAGTTGTCAATGACTTTACTTTGCCTTCTGATGTGGAATTTAATTATTTGCCTGCTGAAATGGTTACGGTTTGCAACACAGAACCAAGTGCTGTTGATTCACAAATGGGTAAAGCTGAGCTTTAATTTTTATTTTTTTATTTATTCACATATTTAATATTGGGGCGGGCTTTTACTTAAACATGTTAATTTAACTTTCAGCCGAGGCAAAAGCTTTGTTAGATGCTGAACAGCATAGCGACTTAGACTCACCTATGGCGCCGCTGTATTCGCCACTAACCCCACTGGTGCTTAGTCAAAAATTTGGTTTTAATACACATCGCGAAGTTAGAGAAATTATGGAGTCATCACCGTTGCAACCTATGTCTCCACTTACCTTTGAACTTTTTCAGACCTTAAATAATGATGATCCATTAAAAAAAGAATTAGAAAAGAGTATTGAAAATTATGATGTTATAGAATCTGAACCATTATTTAAAAGTGTTTTTAATAATGATTCTGATTCAGATTCAGATTTTATACCAAACACTGATAGTGAATCGAGCGATAATGATATTCCAATCAGATCAAAAAAGATAAATGTTGTTGCTGTTGTGCACAATTCAAAGAAAAATGATATTGACCCATCTGTCATTTCTGATATCGTTCGTGATACCCACAGTGTTGAAAATTTTATTGTTTCTGCTTCTGCTGACGACATTACAAATGACAAATCTTCTGATAGCAGTGGTCATTCAGAAAGCCTTTTAACAACAAACGAATGTTTAGATTTAGAAACTTCAGTAGGTCGACCAAAAAAGGGACGTAAACGTAAAAACACTGACTATACATTAAGTCAGAGAAAACAGAGGAAATACGCCAATTTACCATATCAGGGTAAAACCAAATACGTGAATTCCAGGGCGTTCCGTAATTACAGTTGTTTATGCAATAAAAAATGTCATCAACTGATTTCACAAGAAAAAAGAGAACAGGAGTTCCATAAGTACGTGACATTAGGATCATATGAAGCCCAATTTCTCTTTATTGTTAATTCCGTAAAAGAAACACCAAAAACAAGGTCCTACACTGTTGTTAATGGAAATAAGACTGGCAAAAACAAACCTAAAGAGTTTAAGAGAACATACTGTATTGCTAATATTGAAGTTTGTCGAAACATGTTTGTGAACAATTTCCAAATCACGTCTAAGAAAATAGATACAACTTTGAAAAAGTTTCGCAGTGGTAAATGCATCAAAGACCAAAGGGGACAATCGGTAGGCGGTTGGAATAAAACCCGAGAAGAAGATGTTAATTTTGTAAAAAACTTGATCGACTTATTACCTAAATACGAGTCTCATTATAGGCGAGAACAAAACAGTGGGTCTCAATATCTCAAGTTAGGAATGACCATTAAAAAAATATATGAGTTGTATTTAGAAAAATTCAAAGAAGTTTATGGAAACGCAAAATCGCCAGTCTCATTTACTACACTGAGACATATATTTTGTTGTAGCTTTAATTTAAGGTGCAAGACATTAAAAAAAGATACTTGCAGTAGGTGTGATGCATTTAATAATAAAATAAAGAATTGCGCTGACCAAGAGCAAGAAAAATTTAAAGAAGAAAGGGAAAAACACTTAAAACGAGCTGAAGATTTAAGACGCAATATGAATAAAGATTTATTACAAGCAAAACATGACGAAAATTTTGAATGCATTACGTTTGATTTAGAAAAAACTCTCCCACTACCCCGAATTCCAACCAGCATTGTATTTTACAAACGTCAACTTTGGCTATATAATTGCGGTGTACATTTGGGTTCAGATGAAAGTGCTCACTGTTATGTATGGATAGAAGGCGAAGCAGGTCGAGGAGCGCAAGAAATTGGCTCATGCTTGATTCAATTTATAAAAAAGAAACTCCATCCGAAGGTTCAACACTTGGTTTTATGGAGTGATTGCTGTGGTGGGCAAAACCGCAACATAAAAATAGTGCTTATGCTAAAGGCAATTCTTAATTCGCACCAGACGTTAAAGACCATTACGATAAAATATTTAGAATCAGGCCATACATTTTTACCTAATGATACCGATTTTTCAAAAATCGAAACACAATTAAAATATCACGAGAGGATTTACACAGCAGAGGAATATATAACAGTTATCAAAAGTAGTAAGAAGAAAAATCCAATAGAAGTACAAAGAATGAAAAAAGAAGACTTTCTTAGCACAAAAAAATTAGAAAAGAACATAGTAAATAGAAAAGTGTATGTGAATAAGGCAAAAGTCAACTGGCTTCAGACTAAAGAAATATTGTTTAAAAAAGAAGAGATGTACAGTATATATATGAAAATACAAAATGAGGAACAGTACCAAGATCTAAATATAGAAAAGAAAATCAAAGGAAAGGCATTACAGATACTCGAAAGTGATTTAAGTTTATTATGGCCAAATGGCAAAGAAATTCCCCAAGCAAAACTGGACGACTTGAAATCTCTTTTTGAGTTTATCCCTAAGGATTGCTTAGACTTCTATAAGTCACTGAGAGGTAATGATAGCCTTCTAGAGGACATTGAGGGTTATGGAGGAGTGCCTGATTTTAATATAGAATCACAAGATGATGAGGAAATTTAAAAAACATGGCCAATGATTTAATAGTATATTTTTCATTTGACTTTATGATAACAAAACAATAAAAATGAGTAAAAATTGTAGACTGTACCTGTAACAAAAAGATTAAAGAACTATAAAAATAAAATTTTATTTAAATAAATTTGATGTTTCAATAGATTCCTTAATAATTAACGTTGCTGAATCGTTTTTGAGAATAACATCATGAGAATAACACAATAGAAAATACCATTTAACAAAAAGGATCCAAACCCACTTTTTCCATAATAACTCAGTAAATAATGGAATAAACCGTATTCCAATTATTTAAATAAAAACAATACATTTTTACAAATTATATTTCACAAAAACTTAAATAATTAAATATTACATCTCTAAGCAATTACAGTTTAAACTTCAAACGTCGATATCTCAAAAGTCACATTATGTGGGTTGGATCCTTTTTGCTAAACTACGTCCAATTGCTTTTACACTGTGGCGCCATTTTAAAAATTGCGTGTCTACATTAGCATGGATTTAACTCGGGAAAATTTTCGTAGTATGATTTTCTACGATTTTAAGTGTAATTTGACAGCTCAACAGAGCATCGCTCGGCTTCAATCTGCTTTAGCGATGAAGCACTATGCAAGACGACTATTTATAGCTGGATTGCAAAATTCAAGCGCGGTCGTGTCAATCTCAGTGACGAATCTCGCGATGGTCGCCGTCCATCGCTGTGAACAACAAAAACATCGATGCTCTGCGCCGTATGATTGAAACAGACAGGCATGTGACCTACCATGAGATTCACGCATCCTTAGACATAGGCATGAGCCAAATACAATCAATTCTACACAAACATTTCGGTGTGAGAAAGCTGTGCTCGCCGTGGATCCCACACAATTTGACCAAAGCTCAAAAAACGGACCGCGTCACTTGGTGCAGTGCCATGCTTACCAGATTCAACAAAGGTGCGTCAAATTTGGTGTGGGACATAGTAACAGATGACGAAACATGTATTTATTGCTACGATCCCAAAACAAAGCAGCAATCGAGCGTATGGGTCTTTCAAGATGAGCCGAAACCAACTAAATCGGCGCGCGTGAAAAGTGCATCTAAGCGGATGATTGCTTCTTTTTTTAATAAAACTGGACACGTGGCTACTGTTGCTGTAGATAATCGTCGTACCGTGAATAGTGACTGGTACACAACCATTAGTTTGTCGGAAATTATTGACGAACTCCGTAAAAATAACCGTAAACGCCTTGTCATCTTGCACCACGACAATGCTAGTTCCCACACGGCCAGACAGACAAACGAATTTTGGAAAAACGAAGAACTTATGAGCCATCCTGCATACAGTCCCGACCTGGCACCTTGTGACTTTTTTCTGTTTCCAAAAATTAAGAACCAATTACGCGGTCAACGATTTTCACCATTCTCCCGTCCAAGGTGAGTATAGCACCGAGCGCAAAATATAAACATTATAAAAGTTATCATTTTACGCTTAACATACCAGCAATCATTAATTTCTAATACGTAGTAAAACCAAAAGTAGTTTTAAGCTTATTTCATGTAAATTGACAATAAAATACAATTTAGCCTTTACTTGTACAGTTAAAGATATTGAAACATTGAAAAATTACTACCTCAGGTGGGAAACATAACAACATATATTCAACAGCATAATCGATGTTCCAAAGTATTATATGTAAGTAGGTAAAATCATGCATCTCCTTAACAAAGGGAAGATTTCAATATAGCTAGGCCAGCCCGGTGTAATATGCTTTCTTTGTTAGGAAAAGGCTCTGAAACTATACAAATTATATTTCTCTTATTGACAATGGTAGGACTCATTTTCATCAAAGTTATTAATAAAATCTTAAACTTTTAGGTATCGTCTTAGTAGAACCCCTTTTTTCCAAGTTTAAAAATAATTCTTAGTGTTTTTTAATTATATTTATTATTATTTATTAATAATAATAAATAAATAAATACACAATATTTTTTTATATCCTAACATCTGAAAAATAATTGTAATTTTCTTGTTTTTTAGTTTTAACTGGTTGAAATCAGGCTTTGCATGAATCAATACATATGTTTTACACACAGTATAAAGTTTTATGAATTTTTATCTGCACATTTTACTACTACACAGTCCAAACAATACCTGTCCTATTTTTTAAAACTATAGGTACTGGGTAAAGAAGGTAGCGACTGAGAAATATATTTTAAGTTAGTTTGAAAACTTTAAAATTTACTAAAGACTTGGGTCACTTTTTAACAAGCAAGCAAGCAATAGCAAGAAAGAATGCAGTAAAAAACAAAAAGTATTTTTTTTCCGTTTCCGAATCATTTCGCAATAAAGCTAGTAATAGTGGTAAGAAATAAAACTTGAATCATTTAAACATAGATAGGTGGTAGACAAAAGGCAGATAAATTAACTAAGAGCCCTTTTTCTTGCCTTTGCTATGTCTTTGACGTCGAAACAGATAAATGGTCAAGTCCTACGCGTATTAGAAAACATTACATTGTTTTCCCACATATAACATTTGAAGATAATTTATCAGTGTCTCACGAGGAGGCTTTTCATTTGTGCTAATGTTTTTTGTTACCAGTATCGTGCAGTATTACATACATACATAAAATCACGACTATTATCGCTAAAGGGTTAGTCAGAGACTAGACAATGAGGACCGCAGAAGCAGTCCACTGGCATAGTCCTCGTTTTACCAAATAGCAACTGCACATGTGCTCAGCTTGACAGGTGGTGAGCCCATCGCCGCTCTATGCTGTCGGATGTATGTGCAGTCTGTAGATCGTTAGCCGCCTTTCACGACACCCAAGGGAAGAGAGGGGTTCTTAGAGTAGGTATTATAAATGTAAATGTTTAAGGACTTGAATGGTTCTAATCTATCTATCATCAAAATTTAACGGGTTACACAGTATTTTACTACAATAAAGCGTAAAAATGTCGTAGTGAAAATGCAGCACACATAATGAGACCTTATAGGAAGGTAAATATGGGTCTGGTACCTAATCCCGAATGACAAAAGCCCGAATATGTTACCTACGTACATACTCGTACTTATATACATACAGCTCACGCCCAGAAATCCAAAAAATGTGGTCAGAGAAATTTTAAAGACCAGCGCCCGGAATGTCCACAGATCACCAAAAGAAACAAGCTACTGTGTCGTTTATTTTGATATTATCTATTTAAAAAGTTTTCGGGCTTATGAACGATCAAGATTTTAAGCATTAGGGCTAATGATCCTTCGGCAAATAGTGTTTGGGCATTTGTGTTTCGGGCTTTTGAGTTTTCGGGCTTATGAACCATCGAGATTTTAAACGTTCGAGCAAGTGATTCTTCGAAAAATCACTCCCGATCTTTCATAAGCCCGAAAATTCTTTAAATAGATAATATCAAAATAAACGACACAGTAGCTTGTTTCTTTTAGTGAACTGTGGACATCCCGGGCGCTGGCCTTTAAAATGTCTCTGACCACATTTTTGAGATTTATGGTCTTGAGCTGTATGTATGTAAGTATGTACGTAGGTAACAGAATAAATACAAATTATTCTTTGAAATCAGTATATTTTCTTATTTTCTATTGAACATTAAACAATCCAATATCATTTAGAAAAAAAATATTGATTTGTAGGCAATTAAAAATTGTAGAAAAATGACAATTAAATTATCTGTAGGTTTCTTACGTAAAGGACAATATTCGTGCGTGCGAGTCGGACTTGTACCACCGTATATTAAATAATACTGATTTCAAAGAATAATAATTTGTATTTATTTTGTTACCTACGTACATAGTTGAGTTTTCGGGCTTATGAACCATCGAGATTTTAAGCGTTCGAGCAAGTGATTCTTCGGACCTTAGTGTTCGGGTATTTGTTATTCGGGCTTTTGTCATTCGGGACTAGGTACCAGACCCGGTAAATATACCAAAAAGTGATTTTAGTTGGTCCAATTAATAAAAATGCCTATGCTTGATTTGTGAAGATAACAAACTCGCAATTTTATGAATACATGCAAATAAATTAATTGGATTCAAGCTAAACGCTAATTAGTACCTGGTATCTTAAAATAAAATAAAAATACAATAATAATTGTTTTCTGAGGTTTAAGCGAGCACTACACATTGAAATGAAACACTTTTTACGGATTAACTCGCGTTTAATTTACTATTTACATAGTTTTTATATTATCCTGACGTTTCGAACCCTTTACAGGGTCCGTGGTCACAGGGAGACTGAGGTGTTGGTCGTCTCATTGTCAGAAGTTATTTGCCTACCGTCAATAATTTTTATATTTTACCGGGTGCGTTCAAGTTTACACAATACGAGCTTACAATATTTTTAGGTCTGGCAGCAACACATTGCCAAATATAAAAATTATTGACGGTAGGCAAATAACTTCTTACAATGAGACGACCAACACCTCAGTCTCCCTGTGACCACGGACCCTGTAAAGGGTTCGAAACGTCAGGATAATATAAAAACTATGTAAATAGTAAATTAAACGCGAGTTAATCCGTAAAAAGTGTTTCATTTCACAATAATAATTATGAAAAGTAGCATATCTACCACCATAATTATTATAATAATTATTCGTTTTATTACTTATTTATTAACCGTGTCGCGTTGCGGTGAAAGAATACTTTACCACCCCCTCTTTCCTTTTGGTGTCGTAAAAGGTTACTAACGGACTAAAGACTGCACATATATCCAACAGCTTAGAGCGGCGATGGACTCACCACCTGTCACGCTGAGTACATCTGTGCAGTCGCTATTTGGTGAAAAGTGGACTATGGTAGAGGACTGCTTTTGATGTCCTCATTGCCTGGTATCTGACTAATCAATGAAATAATGAAACGTCAGGATAATATCAAAAACTGTGTAAATAGTAAATTAAACGCGAGTTAATCCGTAAAAAAGTGTTTCATTTCAATGTGTAGTGTTCGCTTAAACCCCAGAAAACAATAATCAATGAAATATTAATCGTTTTGTTAGTTTTACCTTCAAAAATTTATATTTTTAAAATTTTGCATAGTATCATTAAAGTAATACTGCTCTAAGAGTTTATGGTAAGGAGGGCTTAAAATCAAGTCTTTACACCATTCATACCGATTACACTAAAACATCAGTTGGATATCTAATCTCATCACAAAAATGCAGAGTTCCTAAAAAAGTTAATCAATTCTATACAATGTGATAGGGGTGGTACTTCTAACCTGTTAAGGCCAAGTACCTACTACATCTAAATTCATCGACAAAAAAAATAATATGGACTTAAAAAAAAGTAATTTTAAATCACAAAATAATTAAGTACTTAATGATTTTTTTTCTCAACAAAATAATCTCAAACATACGAAATAAAGTAATTTATTAGTTAGCCAGTGTCATTAGCTACCGTTTGCCATTTTTTTCATGTTTTTCCGACATACTCGTAAGAAACCTATGATATCGCATAAAGTAAAAATTGTCATAAATTATAGGGGGAGGGGGTAGGACCCCCCATATTATTTTTATTGTCGATGAAGTTAGATGTAGTACTTAGCCTTAACGGGTTAGAAAGTACCAACCCTAACACATTGTATAAGGTGTTTGTTAAAAGTTATCTATGTCCCGAAACTAGGCCATCTACTCCACACATGAGTGTTCGTGTTAATTAGTAATTCAAAACTCATTTCCCCGGATGAATAGTGACTCACTCGCTAAAGATCATCTCTAATTATGTCATCTCGCTCCGTCATCGCTCGTCCCGCGGTAATCTGAATACACTCTTATCATTCGAAGAGGTTCACATGGACAACTGTGAGAGCTGTTGACTGCCCTATTTTGTATCACAGTTTTGGGTCGTGTCAAGAGGCTTGTATTGTTAACCGAGATTTTACGATGTAGTATCGTAAAAACGTGAATAGTGATGTAGGAGACCATTAAACTTGTTTACGCGTACTGTGTCGGCTTCAGATGTAGTTTAACATGTTAGTTGCTTCTGTGGTCTAGTGGCTAAGTCGCCGTTACGCCCAAAGGTTCGATTCCCGGTGTGCACAACATCATTAAGACTTCAACCAGGGCTAGCATGGTGAGTTTAAGCAAAATCTCCCGAATGCTGTTTTTCTTGTGCCAAGGACGTTTATAGGCTGATGATGTTGTTAGATAGATAGATAGATAAAAAGCTTTATTGCACACACAAATACAAAAAACATAAAATAAGCATATTAAAACTAATGTGGGCAAAGGCGGTGTTTCTTTCTGCATCGTGATAGCAAAATATCGCATAGTCTATGCTCGATTCTGTCAAATTTGACGTTGACAGTTGCGCCAATTTTTTTGTTAGAAAAGTGCCTTGAGTGAGTGGTTTAAAATACAGTCCATTTTTTTCTAAAATACTGTTTATTTTTCTTATCTTGATTTCAATGATGAAGGTCTTTGCCCAGCAGTGGGACAGTATATTATACGCTATGCTTCACTTTATTTTCTACTTTTCTGGAGAATAAACAATCTAGTACCTAAATAAAGTATGCCAATCCTTGTTTGCGAAGTGAAAATCTGCCTAGTTTTTTCCGAGAAACAGTAAAGTTCGCATATCCTAAGTAACAAACAATATTTGAAGAGGCGTAGGAGTAGCCGATACATAAAAATAGCAGCGCCAGGCGGTAAAACAAACTGATGGGGACGATCACACATAATAATATTCATATGATAATATAATGAAATATGAATATAAATAGTGATATTATGTTAGATGAGAAGCTCGATGGCGCAGCGGCTAATGCAATTTCATTTCACAATGCCGGGTCACTGGATGGGCGACTTAATTAAAAAAAACATCTCTATTTCCTCCGTGCTTCAGAAGGCAGGTACAACAATTGGTCCCGGTTGTTGTAGTAAGATGATAGTCGTTACAACCTACCAACCAGGCCATCGTGGTGGGTCATAGCCCAAACTCATTCCCCTCAGTCTTGGATTTATTTTTGACAGTTTTTTGACACTAACTGTCAACGTCAAATTTGACAGAATCGAGCATAGACTATGCGATATTTTGCGATAACAATACATAAGATGAACCACAGAACCGAAATAACCAAACTTGTTCATACTAAAGTAGTCTGTAAGTCTATGAAAACACGGTACAAAGTCAAGTGTGTTTTTGTAGGTGCGGTCGCATGAGACCGCTTGGGGTTTGGGGAAAAAGCTATTAAAGAATATGATAATCTGGCATATTACCCGCCTTATGGTAAGGGGTTACCGTAACCCATGGACGTTTGAAACAACTCAGGTATTACTCACGCACTGACGACCCTATAAAACCTATTTATGCCCTTATTGAAGAACCCAACGCTAACACCCCGGCAGGGAGCTCATTCCTCAACCAAATCGTACGCGGGAGAAGCGAGTATTAACGCGTAGTGTGTTTTGGTAATTTATTCATATGCATTTCCCTCTCACTCCCTCTCTTCCCTTGGGTGTCGTAAAAGGCGACTAACGGACTAAAGACTGCATATACTTCCAACAACATAGAACGGTGATGGGCACCTGTCACTCTAAGCACATTGTGCAGTCGCTAGTTGGTGAAAAGTGGACTATGGTGAAGGACTGCTTTTGCTGTGCTCGTTGCCTAGTCTCTGACTAACCCTTCGGGGATAAATAGTCATGATTTTTACCGTAGCCCCGGTAACTTAATTGTAATTGATTTACCTGAAATAAATACATTTTTTATTTTATTTTTTTTAATTTTTTTTTATGTATGTAGGTAGGTAATGTATGTATGTATTTGGAATCAATAGTAGATTGTTATACAAGGGGCTAAAATGACCCATTATATACGAGGTAGTTTTACTCCCGAGCTTAAGCGAGGAAGTAAATAGAAACTGAGTTTTAATGGGTTTTTAGCGCCGTGTGTTACACTATGTTTTTCACTACGAATGCGAGAAAATAAAACAATCCAATACAATATGAATTGGTTTATTTTATTAAAAATTAACCCGTTAGTTACTTTAACGACACCCACGGAAAGAGAATGGTTGGTAGTATTATTTTGATGAGCCCATCGCCGCTCTATGCTGTTGGATAGTAGGTATGTGCAGTTTTTCCATCTCATCCCTTGGGTGTCCTAAAAGGCGACTAACGGACTAAAGACTGCACATACATCCTACAGCATAGAGCGGCGATGGGCTCATCAAAATAATATTACCAACCCCTCCCTTTCTTTAGGTGTCGTAAAAGGCGACTAATGGACTAAAGACTGCACATACATCCAACAGCAAAGAGCGGCGATGGCCTCATCAAAAAATAATACTATCATCCCCCTCTTCTCTTCGGTGTCGCAAAAGGCGACTAATGGACTAAAGACTGCACATACATCCAACAGCAAAGAGCGGCGATGGTCTCATCAAAATAATACTACCAACCCCTCCCTTTCTTTAGATGTCGTAAAAGGCGACTAATGGACTAAAGACTGCACATACATCCAACAGCAAAGAGCGGCGATGGCCTCATCAAAATAATACTTCCAACCCCTCTCAAGGGAATAGAGATTCCCTTGGGTGTCGTAAAAGCGACTAACGGGCTAAAGGCTCACCACCTAAGCACATGTACAGACTGTGCAGTTGTTTCTTGCTGAAGCGTGGACTGTGTGGGCGTAGTCTATGTTGTCCATAGATTCAAATGATTACTAATTTTACCATAAACTTTAATAATAACTATCTCAAAAAAGTTGTTAATCTATGTAAACAGTAATAAGTCGAGTCTTTATTCATGATTATTCTACATGTGACTAAATACTTTTTCGTTTTTGTAGGCTCATTGTCATGTGACTGACAAAAATTTAAAAAAATATACTTTATCCCCTAGGGCAAGAATAGTTATTTGTTATACAAGATTGCAAAGTTGCTTTTTAACCGCGTGCTCAATTTTGATGACCGAGCAAGCGAAGGATTCTAAAATTGAATCACGAGTGCAGCGAGTGATTCCATTTTAGAATCCTGAGCGTTAGCGAGGGAATCAAAAGAGCACGAGGTGAAAAATCTTTGCACTCGAGTGCAACACGTAACTTTTCATCCCACCTCAACGAGGAAATTACCAACCAAATTAAAAAAGTAGGTACACCAAAAAGGTTCCGAGTCTGAGTTTTTAACAAATTAAAAAAAAGTTGTATGATATATTCGGCACCATAGAGGTAGCAGTAAATAGGTTTAATGTTTTTTTTTATTCACAAACTTAGTGCACACGATGTTCTAAATTCAATTTACTTTATCCTCTAGAGAATAAAAACGGCTTTTCCATTCAGATATTGAAGGTTAAAAATACTCTTTCCGAGATGGTGGGATGAAAAAGCTATTTTAGCCCCGCTCTAGATCTCTACAATGACGTTCTTTTTGTGCAAGAGGAGTGAAATAGTTATTTGTTATACAAGAGTGCAAACTTGCTTTTTAACCGCGTGCTCAATTTTGATGACCGAGCAAGCGAAGGATTCTAAAATTGAATCACGAGCGCAGCGAGTGATTCAAAAATTAGAATCCTGAGCGTTACCGAGGGAATCAAAAGAGCACGAGGTGAAAAATCTTTGCACTCGAGTGCAACACGTAACTTTTCATCCCACCTCAACGAGGAAATTACCAACCAAATTAAAAAAGTAGGTACACCAAAAAGGTTCCGAGTCTGAGTTTTTAACAATTTAAAAAGGTCGTATGATAAATCGGCACCATGGAGGAAGAAGAAAATAGGTTTAATGATGTTTTGAATACACATACTAAGTGCACACGATGTTATAAATTCAATTTACTTTCTCCTCTAGCGGGTAAAAACGGCTTTTGCACTCAGATATCGAAGAGTAAAAATACTCTTTCCGAGATGGGGGGATGAAAAATATATTTAAATTTACAGATACGCTTCGGTGGCCGAGTGGTTACGCGCTCTAACTCGGTGCCCGGGTTTAATTTTTTTATTATTTTTTTATTATTAATTGTTAGGTCGTGCAAAGTGTGTTTCGGATTTTGCAATGTTGTCCCAGGTTTCTGATTACCTACCCGCATTTGGCAAGCGTGGAGATTAATTCAATACCTAACCCATCAATAAATAGGCTAGTTGACTATTTTTCAAAATCATATTAAAACGATAGTACCTGTTTAATTATTTTATCCTAAAAATACATTATTTTTCAAAAAATCGATCATTTACAATATTTATTTTGCGTTTTTAAATTCCGATTTAAATTTGCCGCAAAAACGCTGAGTAAATGACGTCACGCCGTGCCAAAAATCCGTTTCGTTCGACGCTTGTTCTATAGAAATGTCACAACAATAAAATGACATTTGGCACGGCATGACATCACGGCTTCTGATTTCCGTTTAATGTCATATGACTAAATGCGTATTATTTTGCATTTATTTAGTGCACTTATCAATCAGGATGACCTGTAACGGACTACATACTTAGTACCAAACACTCGGTATGTACACTTACTACTTTGAACTCGCATAGTTCACTCCGTTCACTCTTTTTAAACAGAGGCGCACTTCAATTAAGTTTATCGCTGCGAGTCAAACAGAGTCCGTGAGGAACCCTTCTGCTCGTTGTGGAAGGCAGACGGATACAAGAGGCGCGTATGTATGCAGCACCAACATGGAGATATTGGATGAAGTGGTTTATGATTTTCTGGGCTAGTTATTTACTCGATTTCGATTCCCGGCAGGGAGTACATCTTTGTGGACTTATGAAGTCCGCCTAGATAGCTACCACAAGGTCACCATTATGGCAAGAGACTGACGTGGTCATAAATAAAAAAATAACAGATTTGTACTTTTAGATACTTATTAAAAAGAATAAATGTTGTATACAATCTTAGATTAAAACAAAAAGGGAAGATACGGCATTAGCGTCTCGTGAGTAAGCCGCTAAAATTAGGCCTAAAGGCACAATTTCACTTCAGTCGCAATTTGCCGAGCGTACAGGCTACATCGTACTGTTGCGGACATTCGGCTGTGATAAAAAGAGAGAGACGCTACTCCGCAGTGGCGTCGGAATCGGTCGTACCGTACTCGTACCTACTCGTCTGTTGCGAAGCGACCGAGACGTCAACGCGCTACTCGCTGACTCCCTCGCGCTGACGTTGAAACTTACTGCTCTGTCTCGCTCGCTCGATTTACACTTTTATAGGTGTGCGTGTGTGAGTGTTTGCATAATAAGTTGAGTAGGACTATATTTTGATTGACTACAAGTAGGAGCATGCCGTATCTTCCCTTTTTGTTTTAATCTAAGTATACAATGCATATAATGTCTTATGTCACTTTTGTCACAGTATAAATATGAGCTAAAGCAGTAAGGAAGCTACGTACAAACGCTCGAATCGACGCACGCCCACAGACGCACGTCTTTACAGGGCCCCTAAGCGGACATCGCAGTGCTCTCAGTAGCGCGTGTGGCGTCGAACCGAGTGTTCACTGTTGCATACTGCGGGCGCTGTGCGCGCGATTTTTAAAAATGCCGCGAGTGTACTGCGCAGTATACGGCTGCTTGAACTCGGCTGCTTCAAAACCGGAGCTTTCGTTTTTTAAACTTCCTGGGCCCTTATTCTGTAACGATTCCTTGTTTCAAAACCACGTCAATTCCTTAAAAAGTTACGATATCTTCCCAAAAACGTATGCGTTTGACGTTTGTGCGCGGTAAGGTTTAGGTGTGGAATCTATAGATTGCGATACAGAATCAGGGCCCTGCTGATGTTGAAAGGTAAGAATGATTTATTATTACTAAATAAAAAGCTTTTTATCTTTATTATTGAAATTTTGTATTCACAATGCTATATAGATTTAGGATAAAATGTTTACTACTTTTTTTTATCCTAAATCTATATCACAGACATATAATAGAAGCAGACCAAACATTATTTCACAACTACATAGATGAGAATAAAACAATATTTCTACTTCTTTCTCTCTAACCACAAATTAATGAGACTATCTCGTTTCTTTTTAATGTCGCAACACTTCCACACACATAGACAAACTGGACCGTGAGGCAAAACGCCATCTTGACAAGCTACAAATAAGCTACAAACACTTTATCTATGGCTACAAATGTCTTCCTAGACTTGTCAACAAAGGACGTATAGGAGATTGTTTTCGCTTATTTTTTGTGATCTAATAAAGTTTATGAGCCAAAAGTACTAAAATAAAATGGTGAAGTGTAGTGCGCCCTTGTGCGGCAACTCTTCATTTAGAAAAACACCTGAAATTACGTTCCATTGGTAAGTTTTGTTGTGCCATCTAATCTCATAATGTTTTTTTCAGTCATTGTGTGATTATTATTAATCTTTCGGCATTGTAGAAGTAGTGAATAATTGTCATAAGTGCAAATCTCGTGAAATCTTAACGTAAAGTAGTTTCTGAAAGATTCTTGTGGTAACAATAATCAATTATATAGTAACTCTGATCTCGTTTGACGTTTCATGTACTTGTACAATTTTAAGGGGCCGTATTTAGGCTCCAGTTTTGTTTAATAGGTATATTTTTGAAGGTTGATTAGATTTAAGTATGCAATATATTTTTTCATTAGGGATAAATTAAATATGAGTAAATTATTTTTATAATATTGTTAACTAAAACCCTATTCTACCCCTTTAACCCTATGGTAGTCGTAGGGATGTATTTTTGTATGAAAATATGCATAAAATAATAACTTTTTACATTTGTTTTTCAGAATTCATCTAAATCTTTACTAAAAGGTCCGGTAAGAAGCAATGCCAGTAGAGATCATGTTTTGAGGAATTTGCAAAAATTACAGCCGAGTACCTCAAGTGCTGTATTAATTACATTAAGTGAGTTAACTTAAGTATTATATTGTTGTACAGTATTCTAGGCTATAACATGAATAAGATGAGTCTGCGCAGTCTCTCAACTCTGTTACTTTGAAATATACAGAAAATGATAAATTTATTTGTTTTCAGAAACCTTCATCATTACTTCCTGAACAGACTCAAAAGTATCCCGGATATCATTTTTACGGGACTTGCAAAATAAACAGTAACCCGCAGTCAGGATCGCTGACTACTCGACCACCCGGCGGTCTTATCACTAGTTTAAAAAATTGTGACATTATTTATTGTAATTTTTATTTTTATTTAAAAAATACCAGCAGAGTATGTATGTATGTTGTTTTTAATTACTTATTTCATTTTTCTTATTTTACCTAACGGTTCTACTACGAGTATTTCATGCATTTTATTAAGAGATCTATTACATCTTAAATGTGATTTTTGCGTAAAATGCGCATTTTTGCATTTTGTAGTGACTTGTTTAGTTGTATTTATCGTTATTATCAAAATAGGATAATAAAATCATGCCTAATATTACAAATCTCTTCTCTGCGAGAATAAGCTGAGTTCGGACGGCCGGCGCATCGTATTTTGTAGTAATTTTGCAGTTATATTTATCGTTTTTATCGAAATAGGTTAATAAATTCATTATACAATCTTTATTTCTTAAGAAGTAACAATTATTTTGGTATAAATTTTGCTCAATAATATCGTAGGTAGAAGAAATTCACAGTTAACTTAAAGCGATTTTCGAAGTTTTTTGGTTTGTAATAAGATTTTTTTCTATATAAAATCAATGATATCTAAAAATTCCGAGGCCGCTACGCACTATACGACTATTTTATTCCCACGGGAACGGGAACCATGCGGGTGAAACCGCGAGCGGCCGCTATATACCATATTTTACAAAACCAAAATTCATCAAAATTCGGATTAGCGGTGTAAGCGTAAAAGCGAAACAAACAAGATCACTTTCGAATAGATAACATTCTAATTTTTTTTCATTTCTTTAGAACAGTAGTTCAATCTAGGAGCTCAAAAAAGTGCCTTAGCGCCAATGACCTTTAATATATAGACTAGTTACACCTGAACAAATTGCATTTAAAAATGGCGAAAAGGCTTCTATGACGTAATCACGTCGAAAGGGAAAGAAAATAAATGCAATCATATCATTAGCCTATTGTTAAAAAGAGATAAACATATATTTTAACTTTTGTATACTCTTTAAGGTAGTTGAGTTGACCAATACCTTAAAGAGTATACAAAAGTTTTTTTCTTTCGAATGTGAGGGTAGACTTCACAGTGACGTAATACCGCTGGCTTGCAGCGTATCAACTACTAGAAAAAATTCAACGAGTCTTCTGGGGTCTCGGTAGCTTAGCGGTTAGAGCAGTGGACCGGCAATCCAAAGGTCACGGGTTCGAATCCCGTTCGAGCTTTCCTGAGACTGGTAGTTTTTTTTTTCTAGTAAACATTTTATCCTAAAAAGCTTTTTCTTTTAAATAAATCGTTTGGTTGTTTGGGTGATATTTGGAGTACTTACTTAAGTACATTTTTTGGGCGCGTGTTATTTTAGTGGTGAAAAATAATAAGAATTGATACTACGAAACTTCATCGTTAATAAACTTTGCTTTGAAAATCGATATCTGAGGATCTGTCTGGTTTCTGACAACGACTCCGTTATTTGCATGAGACAAAATAGCCTCCATCTTGAACTTTTTAGTTATTCTACCGATTGCTTTAAAATCGATATCAGGGTTTTCAAAGAGAACACATTAATTGTAAAGTAGAGAGCTGTATTAATTTATAAACAAGTAGACAAAATCAGTTTCATAGTGCCGTGTCCATGTTTTCCGATAATTTATTTAAAAAAGCTATTCATTAGAATGAGAATTTTTTACACTATAAAATTTAATAATAAAGTTTTTCGAACGTGTCGTAGCAGGCAAAAGTATTTTTCAGTGAGTAATTTATAATAACTAACGAAAAATAAAGACTTCTTAAAATGTTAAAAAAAATTTAATTATATAATTTTGTTTGTAAACTAGTCAATTCATTCAATTGTTTGATCATTATAGAACCCAAACAAACGTTTTGATAAATAATAGAAAAATTACCTTTTAATTTAATAAAAATTTAAAGTGTCATTCCTTAAGCTTTGCTAGTTATCTCAAAAAAAGCGCTAACTAGCCGAGCTACATCGCTAACTAAACAAAAACTTTTTCAATTTTACATAAATAAGAAGACAACCCTAACGCTCAATTGGCGCGTAGGTATATAAAACAAGAAACAGGCCCAGCTTCCGTACTGCTTTAGCTCATATTTATACTGTGCTTTTGTTGCTGTGTTTCTGTGCAATTAAAACATATTTAAATCGCTACTGATTGTCGTTAATAGTGAACTGTAAATGTCACGTTACAAAAGTTTTAATAATCCACGTTCGAATGAAAAATTACGCGCAATATGTATGTATCCCCATTAAAAGTTTAATCCTCAAAAGGGTCTAACAGGGTTGAGAACAGGAAAAAATGTGGCACAATATCATTATCAACTCTGGCCGACCTTGACGCTGAACCGTACTTAGGGTTGACATTTTGGCAGTAAACAAAAATTAAATAGCCAACTAATAGTTCAAAATTTTGTGTGTTACCTTAAGTTACAGTAATTAACAACGATCATTGTTAGTAGATATGAATAATAAATTGATAGGTAAAATGTTATTGTACCACTTATGTGCAAATTAACAAAATTGTCACATTAATTATTAAATAGTTTACTACGATTGTGTTTAACTACGTATACGTAGTGTATTCAATATTGTATACAATGAGTGTATTGCCCAATACTCTGAAATAATCTCAAACCTCATTGCCAAGCTTATTGACTTTTGGTATAAGAACTATTTTTATGTTAAATCTTTGCAAAATGTCTATCTGAGTACCTAACATTTGCATAGTTCCACGCTGGCGATTGTGGTAGCCCTACACGCATGCTATCGTAGAAAGGGATGTAATTTTCTGGGCGAAGGATTACTTCCAAGTGTCTGCAATCCTCTTAAGAGACAGTTACGGGACCGAAACAAACAATTTTTATCTTGGATTTCCTCTAAATGAGGCTAGTGGATTTGGACGTTGCTGTTATTGACGTGTATTAGGCACTGTATGTTGCTCAGTTTCTGAATTTCACGCAAGATTTTGAAATGTTAAAGAAAATGTTTTTAGTACTAACTAGCAAGCAAGCGAATACGAATAGAACGTTCATTAATTTTCAGCATGAAAACGTTCGAGTGTTGGGCGCAAGCCTTCCTACATGTAGGTACAATTACGGAGCAAATATAAATGGTACATTATGTAGCATGTATTGACGCTGCAACAAATGATGAGCGGAGTTCCATTTTAGAAGACACTATTTTTCGTTTTTTTATATAATTTATAATAAATTAGGTGTGTTCTAAATAAAGTATATTTCATTTATTTACTTTTAATCCGTATTGCGAGATCGGTCCCTAGCTCACCACGCGCTGACACATTGCTCGTGGTGGGTGATCTTACAAGAATCGAAAGTACTTAAAGATGAATTTATGAATCAGAAACATGAGAGGTGCTGAGGAGAATTCGGTCAGCCGTCCGGCGACGCATTCCGAAAATTTCGTATATTCCACCACCGAACTCAGCTGCCGTAGGTACAATCAGACACAAAAGAAATTTATTTGCTAGTAATAAGAAGAACCTGCCTTTGTGACAGACAAAGCCTAATAGATAATATTGCTTTCTAGAGTTTACGCGTACCACTACAAACAACAAAAGAAACAAAGACTCAAACACTGGTTCGGACTGAATAGCGCCTTAGCATTTTTTATGTTGCAGTGGTAATCGCAGCTTCGTGGGTATAATAATGCCGAGTTTCGACCTAATTGGCCTCTTACATTGTTCTTGCTGTGTTCTTTTTTGCCATAGATGTTTGCCGTGTTGCTTTACTAAGTTACAAACTAAATAGCCGTGTAGTGAATTCATTATCAAATTTAGGTATAAGAATCTTATCTTATCAGATAAGAAAAGCATTTTCAGATTGAGATTATTGTTATCATGATTCAGATTAATGGAACGTTTGAAGTTGTTCAAATAGTCGTTGACATCTAAAACTCGTACTAAATATAAATAGATTTTAAGAAAGGTAACCCTATTCGTTTTATCTTTCCATTCGTCCTTGCAATTCGCTCAGTTGTACACAAAAGTTGGTAAACTCTCTTGGCATTTTGATATATGGATGACGGTATTGTGTTGGTAGTCGGACGGGGGGAGAAGCTCGCGTTCAATGCAAGAGATTATGGTTAAATCTCACTTCCAGACAACTAACGTGAACCTGTCCGTAACATAAAATATAAAAGGAGTATACAAATTTAATGAAATCAAATACTGACAAAATAAACAAAAAAAAAATACAGTGTAACCAAAAAGGACGCCACGTTGCAGTATAAACCTACAACGCTAATATTCGGCGGAACTCCTATGTGTTTGTGTGTTTTGTAGCGTGTTTAGTAACTCGTTTTGATTAACCTATTTCTTTTACTCCTTAATCCTTCAAGGATCATTAGACCGCCGGCTGTCGCAAATCAATAGGTTTTCAATTGTGTCTTGTTTTACGTTGCTTGAAGTATTAAAGTTGCTACCTAAATAGACAACTAGTCGTCCACAAAAGTTGCATTATTTGTTTAAAAAAATAGTTTTTTTCTGAAACTACATTTAAATTCTACATTCATAACATTGCTACTCCACACTCTCTGGCACACCAGGCTACTTTGGCGTACAGAGTAAGAGTAGATGGCGTTGATAAATTAGTAAGGGTCGTACAAAGGCCGGATCGCCTAATATTGGTAGTGCTCCTAACTCGATATGTCAGGCGGGTTCGAATTCCGCTATCGGAAACAAAACTATCATCAATGAGAACGTTGTATACAGGGTGTTTGGTAATAGGTATGTAATCCCGCAGCTGGGCTAATGTATTACGCCCACATATTTAGACGGATATACAAGATAGACTGCAGCTGCGGTAGTTCCTACATAGGCCAGACAAAACGGACTATCCATGAGAGGGTCAAGGAACATATTGCGGCTGTGAAAAACCGCCAGTCTAACAAATCAGCCATTGCGGAGCATTTACTTGAAAGATGCGCAAATCATTAGATCGAATTTCATCGTACGCAAGTCCTCTCCACAGATCGCCACTTTTATTTAAGAGTAGTGCGTGAAGCGATTGAAATTAAGAAACATCCGAACAATTTCAATCGGGAAGATGGTCACAAACTATCATCAGCGTGGAATCCAGTGTTTGCAAAAACGCCACTTCGTTTTAGTCTGCAATCGGCTAACTACCAGAATAAGGCTTGTATACGGAATAGGAACACCGTTAGTGTTGTGTGTGACGGTAGTTGGATAAATAATGTGATGGTGGATGAAGACTCAGCGACGCAAACGGAGGCGATACAGCGCGACAGCAGTCCACCCGTGACCACGGCCGGTGCAACTCGGTCGAAACGTCGGGTATAAAAGGTATGCGTAGAATGCCTTTACTAAGTAGTTTTGCGTTAAATCCCGTCTCAATATGTGGGCATAATGGAACGCGAGAGTTTAAAAGTGTATAATGTATTATGTGCAAAGAACTACTATTTGTAAGGGAGCCACTCCGAAATAGCGAAAAACCTCAGTTCTTCCATACAAAACTGCAAATCCTGTCCGACCTAAATAGTTTGCACTTATTGGAATAATATTCTATTCATTGGTCCTTTGAGCTACAATAATATTATCAGTGGAAGCATGAATGTCTGAGGTCATACTGTCAAATTCCTATACGAATTTTGCTTAACTAGTTAGATTAAAGTAATACTGCTCGAGTTAATGGTATTCCATGCTTCACCTAGGTGGAACATGAAGACCAGTAAGGGCTCTGGCACACAAGCGGCACGTTGACGACGGCAGAGTAACAGCAGTTTGTTGGTCTTAAAATGCGACTAACGAATTAAAGACTGCACATACGTTTGACAGCATAAAGCAGCGATGGGCTCCGCTGAGCACATATGCAGTTGTGATTCGGTGAAACGTGGACTATGGCAGAGGACTGCTTCTGCGGTAAGTATGTAAAAAAGGCCTGCATATTTAAGAACAGTACCATACCTTAATAATTGTATAATTATCTTACCTAAACATAACAACCTGTATGGGACAAGAATCTCTAGTCACTTATCACCGTTTTATTTAAATAAGCTGCCTACTGAATTACAGAGAATATACCTTTACAAAATGTGAAAAGATTTCGGTGTTATTTGAAAAGACATTATTTACTTACTCAAATGTAAATAGCGACTCGCCGGAACCCAGATAAACTCTGTGAGAATTTCGTGGTACGGCACATATTTGACAAAATAAATTATGGAAAAGTATTGAATATTAATGATTAAAAAAAAAATATGACGACGGCAGGGTGACTGCAGTTAGACCAGCAAGGTTATGTGTTGTGTGCTTTTGTCCATCCTGATGGTCTGTGCATGTAGTGGGACGTATATAGGCCGATGATGATGATGAAGACGTTGTATATACGGCCTTCTTCCGTAAAAGAAGAAGAAACACCATTTATTAGAATTACTTATCAAACACAAAATGTACGTACGTGAAGGAGGTACGTACGGTACGTTAAGAAGTTATCAACTTACTGTTTTCCGGCAGGCGGTGTATTGAGTACACTATGGCTTCGTGCACTTCTGGGGAGCTGGTGGAGGTGGACCTAATCTTCTCTTCTTCCGCACTCTTCTCCAGGCTTTGCAGGTAAATGGAGTAAATGTTCGCTGTACACCGAATCTGCGAAAAAGGAATGATGTTACGGTATTGTATGAAAGTGACGAGTGAATACGTATGTGAGTAGCATACCTTGGTATTCTGACGTTCGCTTTATAATTATTGGTTCATAAAATACTAAAATCAACAAAACGAAACCATTTCATACATAATACAATTTTGTTTTTCTACAAGTAGGTACTAACGTTTATTAATAACATTTTTAATTAATTTGTCAAAGAGAAAAATGAACATTACATTATCTTTCTTTTGCATATAGTATATACAATCATCAACCTAAATTGTTAATAATTTTCACGAAACATTTTCGTTCGTTCTCGTATTACCTTATTTTTCAACAGTTAACTGTCTTGCTTATATTTGAATTTTTTCATAACAGCAAACCCACAAATGAAAGTTTGAACGCAATAAAGCTAGATATAAAGCTGAAGTAAAGTAATAATCGTTGGACTTATTACTAGCGGACAAGCCAGAGGAACAGTAATTTATGGTTAGTTGGAAAGTTTTGGCTTTCACGGCACTCGCATAACATTAACATTTATAAAGTTTAGAGATCAGGCTTCCAGAAACCGGGGCATGGATAGTGTTTATTGATTCAAATGTCAGTTACCCCCTAAGTTCGTAATATTTCAAGTAGAGATAATTTAAGATATTGAAACGTTGAAAAAAAACGAATACCTTCCTCAGTTGGGATCGAACCCATGTCAACATCACGTTATAAAAACATAAAGTCACAAGCGTTAAGATTTCCTGGCCATCACATCGGTGTATCTGTCTGTTTGTCCAAAGACAAGAAGTTTTGAAGAAGACTCTATTTTATTAAGATGAATGTATTATTCCTAATAACAAAACAAAAATACTAGGCAGACTACTACCTATATGTTATTTATTTTTGTGTACTATTTGATATGGCAACGGCGGCGTCCACGTATTAAAGAGTCGCGAGCAAAATCTAGTAGGTACATTAAAACTTATGTTATTACTTTAATAAAGTTTGAAATAGAGCAATTACAAGTTTCATAGTAAATCGAAGTTCGTGGTTTATATACTTTATTAGAACGCCTGCTTCAAACCAAAGGATCTACTCCTTCTTTTTCTTTTTTTTTATATGCAAAAGATGCTAAACATGTCTTTGGGTCATCCCACCGAAGGTTCTGTTAAAGAAGTTAAAGAAGGTTCTTTAACTACTCCGTGGGCCATCCAGTAAAAAACAATTACCACCAACTATACCGACCTTTGAAGAAAGAGTATGCTCGTTTCTTGATGAGTCGCGAGTCTTTCCTAGCTGGAAGTAGGTACTATTCTCGTACCTTTATTTTCCCTCGCACGAAGTGGTGTTTTTGTACGACGAACTGTATGGTGCTGTAGGCAGTCATCAGCCGGCCTGGCGCGGCGCCGTCTACTCTGTGGAGGACGTGTTGCGCGTGCGCCTGTTGACAAAATATATTATCATCATCATCATCATCATCAGTATCATCATTAAAAAAATTAACCACTTTGCAATTTATTGTTTCTGCACCATGTTACACTTTTTCGTTTCGTTAAAGTTGTCTTTGCACACTGTATACTTTGCCACTGCCGCAAAAGGCCTATAACATTTTTTGTATTCCTATTTTGTATTAAAATTAAGTCTTCGTTTCAATTAATAATAACTAGCTTTTGTTAAGCACTGATTATATGAGCTCAGCTGTCGTAAAACCAGACACAATAGAAATTCAATTAGCAACTTCTAGGAGTCTTCGAGACAGACAAGGGAATGTCAAAGTCAAAGTCAAAGTCAAATTATTTATTCAATGTAAACCTTTACAGGCACTTATTGACGTCAATAATAATAATAATAATATCATTGTACCGATAGTCGTTTCGGCACACGGCCTTATAGCGAAGAGCCTCGATCAACACCTAGAGAGGCTCTCGCTGAAAGGTTGGGTCAAGGGTCAGATGCAAAAGGCAGTACTCCTTGACACGGCACGTATTGTCAGGAGGTTCCTCACTCTGCAGCCCTAACCACCGATAGCTTGGGTCTATCCCCGCTGCCGGTGGCAACCTAGGTTAATTTTTTTATAATATTTTATATTGTAAATAGGTTTTTATATAAAATATTGTAAAAAATTAAACTTAAGAATAATGTTAAATAAAGAGAATAATAATAAAAAAACAGTTAACTAACTTATAGTTAAGACTTAACAACTAATCTAACGAGCTATAGTCTGTGCCAGACAAAATGCGCATCGCTACCCCCAGTACCACTGCACGCCGAAACAGAATCGCGTCGAACCGAAATTTAAGCGGTGGTCATAGAATTGTGTAAACAAACGTATCCTGGTACGAGACAAAAATAGCGGGCAAGTGTCTCTCCCCTAGCGACACAAACGGCTAATATTTATAGGTAATTTATGGTTTTTTTTAGGATGAAAGGTGAAGAATGATAAATCACAATGAATTGTTAAGTTATTACTTTAAGGAATAAAATTAAATGTGATTTCCAATTATCGTATTGATATTGTGGTAAGTAATAGAAACTGGAAATAACTGAAAATAAAGTAACGGTTGAAATGAGTTTTGGAAAACATTAGTACCTAACCAATAAGGTTGACATTATTAATCATTCAAATATCTTTTTTTATAAAAACTTAAGCATAGAAAACGTCAAAAATTAATAAGCATAAATTTGTGTGTTTTAAAATTGTTTCGTTTTTCGTCTTGGTACAAGCACAGAATAACTAATATTACTTCCGTACAGAAGGTTCACCCTCAAACGACCCCCACGCGAAACCGAAACCCATCGCGTGACCCGAGCGTTCATATTCCGTTAAGCAAAGCCGACTCGATATTGATTTGACGTCCGTCAGGAGCGCAGGGTTTACGCGCGCGCGTAGGGTTTACGAGTTAAGGCTAGATAGGTCGCGCTTTGAGTTTTTCAAACCATCTAAGACATAGAAAATAATGGTTTTAATTCTAGAAAAAAAAGTATGTATTATAGTCTGACCGCCACCGCCGCACCGCGCCCCGGGCACGCGAGCGGCGAGGCGGGGGGGCGAAACAGTTGCTCCATTTAGTTATTCTGCCATCATCGCTCACGGCGGCAACTAGTGTGTCAGACGCGGGTCTCTATCGGATCGCCTAATTTTTTGTACGCCTAATTTGCAATGGCACCCAAACGAAAAGCCTAAAATTTTTTCGCCTAATTTCACTCTTCAGAATCGTGTTTGCTCTAATTTCACTTCGCCTAACTTTTTATCGCCACATTGTCATTTACCAAATGCGTCATTTGGCAGAACAATTCGTAATCCCTAAAGTTTACAATTCCTAAATATTAATTCGCACAAAATTAAAAATGCAAAACATGCAGCATAACATGCAGCATGCATGCAGACATGCAGCATGCAAGCAGAAACACAGCATGCGTGCAGCATGCATGCAGATATGCAGCATGCGTGCAGGCATGCAGCATGTAAGCATGCAAGCACGCATGCAGCATGCGTGCAGGCATGCAGCATGTAAGCGTGCAAGCAGGCATGCAGCATGCAAGCAGTCATGCAGCATGCAGCATGCATAGTTTCCGTCACGGCTTCGGCGCTGCGGGGCTCCGGCGGTCCCACGCCGCACTCACACCGCCTCGCCCCTCCGCGCCTACGCGGGCTTATATTGCACTCTAGGGTAGGGCAGACAAGACTACGTGGAGTCGGGTTTGCAGCGATTCGCTTCTGTCAATTTATTTTCTCAATAAAATTCTATGCTTTTATTCCAATACATTATTGGCACATTTAATTTTAGATATGCTAAAATTAGAGCTTTTATAAATTTTGCGAAATAATCGTTATGCCAAAATAAAGTTATGCCAATATAAAAATATGCCAATATAGTTTAGGCTATTTTACATTAGACATTCTAAAATTAGGCCTTTCAATTCTTAGGCCAAACTATAATGGTGGCAAACAATTTTTAGGCGAAACAATAATTGTACGTTTTAAGTTTAGGCCAAAACGGTTTGGCCAAACCATATTAGGACAAACAATTTTAGGCGAACCGAAGGGCACCCGTCAGACGCACATGAGATAAAATATCCAAAATGGGTCGTGCATTATCACGAGATAATCAAGACAGTTATTTTTAAAGTGGCCGAATATATTAAGAAAAGAAAAGCAAACAAAGTTTATATTATATAAGGTGACTGCCAGAAACCGCAAGCAACTTCAAGGGCCGATCAGGTCAAGCGTCTTAAACATGACAAAAATGGTATCATTGCAGATTAACGTAGGTACTTATCGCCCAGCTGACGCGAACGGGTCAACAGACGGTCGACCGGCCGGCCGTTGCCCGCGCGTTGTAAATAACTGTTTTTCATTTAGTTTTCTTATGTTATTGCTTTAAAATAAATTTGATACTTAAATAAATACAAAGACTATCCAATTAAAATTCACAAAAAGAATTATTTAATTAAAAATGAAATTAAAAAAAAATTAAAGATTTATTTCATTTATATTGGTTCTTTAATTCAAAAACGGATTGGATGTAATTATACTCGTAAATATAAAGCTTCAATAAACTGTGCTTCGATATCGTAAGAACTGTCTGACACTACGAATCTCATGTGAGTTCATGCTCTTTACTTCCCACTCCCCCCACCACCCGCGCATACCCAAGGCGTGGCACAGCGGCTGCGGCCAGGCCATAGTTAAGGATCTAATCTATTCAAAGTCTCATTCAGTTACAAGATCCAATAAACTTCACTCGATAGAAAAAAAAAAAAAAAAAATTAAAATTACCCTTTTTTGTAATGTTTTTCAATATTATGACTAAACTACTGATACTTAACATTTAATTTTTGTACTCAACGAAAGACAAACAATTCGCAGATAAATTAGCAGAGAATCCTATAAAGTCTATACCTAAAGGCAATAAAACCTATAAAACGCGCCGCTTCGCTGTTATACCCGTCCCGTACCATCGAGAGAGCGAGAGAAGCCGCGAGAGAGAAATACCTGGGGCCCAAGTCTGCCAATTCACGAATGGCACAATTGAATCGCAGCTGGATCGCACTGCAACCGCTTGACACATTTGGCATTCTCTTACTCATTTAAGAATACCAAATGAAGGTTTTTAAAAATCTAAAATTGAATATATTTTATGGATTTTCGTAAAGTGCCATTAACTAGTGTCTAACTAGATTTGGTACTTACATGTATCTCACTATATACATGTACTATGTATATACTGTATCTCTCTAGATACATGTACCAAATTTGTACACATGTAACAACCCTCTAACTTATATTTTTATTTTTCCCCATAGGTGCTAAAATTGTTGTGAGCGTGAGCATCTGTGTCTGTCACTTGTATTAAAATATTCACAAGGTTATGTTTAACACACAGCCTGCCTTCTATCGCATGGTTAATACTTAAACGTAGCATCCTTTCCTCTAGGGTAGCCCTCTTTCTACTATTAAATAGGTTTCATGAAAATGTCGATGTTAAACAACGTTGTTTTTTGTTTGATAATAGTGTACTTTTTGTTGTAAAGAAAGTAAAACATTGAATCAATCACTTCACATACAGACACATAAACGATAAAAAAAGAAAAAAAAACATCAATTTCTATAAAATAAAAATATATAACTACTTAATTAAATGCTGCAGCAATGAGCTTAACGCCGCAGCAGCGCTGGTGTACCGGCGGGACCTATTTGGTGCAATCATCTCGATAATTAACAAAAACAATTAAAACAGTCAATGTTCGTCTCATAACTAGTCAAATCAAATCATAATCTCTTAACTCAATTAAACTTATTATCTATATATATAAATATATAAAAAAGAATTGCTGTTCGTTTGTCTCGCAAAAACTCGACAATAACCGAACCGATATGACCAATTTCGATTTTGAAATATTTATGGATGCTCAGGAAAGATTTAAACGATGAGAAAAAATAGATTACTAAAAACATTTTGCAGCTTTCTTACTTCTTCTTCGCGACATTTATCTTATTCCTGTCTGTTGAGTTGTCATTGTGATTTGGACATGAGTTATTATTCTGAGGGACAGGTCAACGTCTGTCGGGTCTTCCAGTTCTATTTAAAGGCACCGTTTTCCTCTGTTTGTGGCACTGCACTATTCTTCTAAACCACGCAATGGATTTTTATGCGCTTTTCACTAAAAGATATAGCGTGAATTAAGGATGGTTTTTTTTTATACTAAGCCCGGCAAATGACCCCACTCTACCTGATGTTAAGTAGAAATGAGGTCCAGGCGCGAGGACAACTGGTGCAGCGTAAGAGACGTAGCATCAGTCATCCTCACTCTGCCGGCCCACAAAGTGCTTCTTCACGCCTCGTTTGAAGGACCCTATGTCATAGGTAGGAGGGAATACGTGTGCTGGTAGACTATTCCATCTTTTGGAAGTGCGGCAAAGAAACGAGTCACCAAATTTCTTTGTGCGTGATGGAATGTTAGAGACTGTAAATTGGTGACTCCGGAGAGCAGCACGCGTACTCCTATGGAGGAAGGGAGAAGGAGGGATGAGGTCAAAGAGGTTTATATTTTGTAGATACATTTTTGTAATGGCTGAACTATGACGGTCTTTCTAAGTTAGCGTGGACGAAGGCGCGGGCGGGCCGCTAGTTTATAACAGAAACATTAAATTCTTTATTCGTTTAAAAACAGTGTGTATCAGGAAATCATTAGCACGATCATGTTTTGCCGAAATAAATTGGCATGTAAATTATTAAAAAGCTGTGGTCTCTAGCTACTCTTCCGGGAAACGAGCGTTATGTATGTAAAATAACATAAATATTGATAACAAGCGGCCCGCCCGCGCCTTCGTCCACGCTAATTTAGAGAGACCGTCATAATTCAGCCATTTAAAAAAATATATCTACAAAATATAAACAAAAACCATCCTCAGTTAACGCTTTATCTTTTAGTGGAAACCTCATAAAAATCCATTGCATGGTTTAGGAGAATAGTGCGGTGCCATAGACAGAGGAAAACGATGACTGTATACTTTATAATATGTAATGATGATTAACTACTTACGTTACATTACGTTAGCACCGATTTAAGTTACAGAAAGTAATTGCACGCAATTCAAATAAATATCGACAAACAAATAATATAGAAAAATGAATTTAGGATCAAGCCACGAAAGTGCATGAAATGCCACTAATTATTTATATAAGTATATCGCGGCGCAAACACTCGTTTTATACATTTGCATTATAAGACACATTTTTGAATTCCATACCTTATATATACCTACTTCTCAGTTCTACAAAAGAAAAATATAGAGATATAAATAGTTATAAGAAAACTAAATAAAAAAAAGTTTACATATTATTTTAAGCGATTTAATGTCCACTAATAGAAAATTTAGGATCGCATAAATCTATCTAGATCTCTGTATTAATATTTTCCCTGTATTTTCCTTTAGCATGCAAAGTTTCATTAAGTTTGGTTTATTAGTTTGTAAAAGAATTTGGATTCTAAAAGTTGTTCTGGTGTAATGGCGGCAGAGTCGGCAGTTCAAAAGCCAAATAGATAATATAGATCTATTTGAGAAAGATAGAGAGACAGAGAGAAATAGAGGTTATATAGAAGGCTGCCCTGCTATTGTTTGCTTTATATGTACATTTGATACAAAATTGTTGTAACAAAGAGGTTTAGTAAGCATCTAACCAATTTTACATTTTAGCTCGAATAATAATTTTATGGAGAAAAATGTTTTTCTCCAATTTTTGCCCTAAAAACCTACCAAAACACACTCACGTGAAAAAAGCGTTTTTGGTTAAACATACAAAAATATTAATATCGTTTTTCACCGAGCTGAAAAGAACGTAAACAAATTGAAACGGTTTCTACGAATCCACTTGCTTTTGTTTGTTTTTACATTATGTTTATGCCTAGAAATTTTATCTACATCGGATAAGCTATTGATTTTATCGCAACACGAGTTTAAAAAAAATATGTTCCGCCTCCAAAAACTGAATATCATTCTGAAGTTTATAAAAGCTAGCTTTGGCTGGCGACGAAACTGTTCAGTCTGTTGTAGGCTCATATTAATTCATAAAAAATTTATGGTCAGACATCTTTGACCATACCAATAGGTACAGTACATGTACAGTAATAGACCAGATTGTACAAATTTACGTACGAGCGTCATAATTTTTCGTTCAATTTATCAACAATTCTGTGGTCTCGTATTTACACAACTACCAGACCCAGAGGACCCATGTTCAACTCCCAGAGGATGACCTCTGGGAGTTGAACCAACCATTCAGTGTAGATCACGTGTCTAGATGGGTATAAACCCATGATCAGGAGCTCATTGACCTCATCCCTCCCTCTCCTTTCCTTTCCAGATCGACGCGTGCAGGTCTTAGAAGCCACCCTCATACCGTGCTGACCATCAAGACACGTACCAAAAAGTTTGGACAATCGTTCTTTTGCCGAACTGCCCGTATGTGGAATGCGCTTCCCGCACACGTGTTTCCTTCCTCTTTCTCTCCCGGGTTATTTAGGCGGGGCGTGAAAAAGCATTTATGCAGGCCGCCATAGTGAGAGCGTTCGGCATAGCGTGGTAGCTCTGTGATGAACGCTTTCACTTCTTGGGCTACACTGGCTGCTTTTCATCAGGCAGAGTGAAGCCATTATGGCGTGCCACAATAAAAAAAAAAATAACAAATAATGACGCTATTACAACAACGTTAGTAGCTTTGTTTTGTTCCGACATAACAACGCTAGGCAGAAGAAGAAGACCTTTTACACCTTCTTTTCCCAGTGCATGCAACCATAGGCATACTCCATCCCCGGAAGGGGGCGTGGTTATGTGAAGCTCTACCCGTTCTATTTTACATCTTAGCCCCTTTGCCACGAAGACTTCTAGAGGTTGCTAACAAAAAAAAATTCTTTTATGCCTGGAATTACGACAGTCTATCTACCGCTTATGCCAACCAAAGTTAAGTAACCTTGACATTTAATTATTTTGCCATGTTTGATCTGACTTAATATCATTGAATTGTTTGAAATAGCTTTTTTTAGTACTGAAGTAGGTTTAAACTAACCTCGCCTTGTTGTTGCCGTATAATGTGTTTACAGAGGCCACATAGTTCGATGTAGCATAATGTAGGGGCTTAATTCGCAATTGTGTTAGTTCGTTATAGTGCTCATTGAACCTTTAGAACACCCACACATAGGCGTGGGAATGCATTCACGGCATCTTATTACGCCAACGCGATCTAATGAAGACTATTTATAGACCGCCTACAAGTTCGTCCGTAAAGACCTAGGGGTCTTCAATTAGCTGTCTATTTTTTCTCAAAAAAAAGTTTCAAAACAAAAATGGAGCTCGATGGCGCAGCGGGGAAGGCGTTCGCAACTTTAGCAATGGCGGGTCACTGGATGGGTGACCAAATCAAAAACATTACGAGCCGTTGGTCTCCGTTGTTATCGCAAGATGGCAGTCGGTAAAGCCCACCAACCCGCATTGCTCGATGCCAGAGGTTATACTTTCGGGCATTGCGATACACCAAGTGAGCAAATTGGGTCGTCGCCTATGACCTAAGTGATGACCTAGACATAGAGCGGGAACGCATGGCATTGGCGATGAGATGTAACATGTTGGCCAGTGGGTTTGCCACGTAGTTCAAAGAACATTTTTTAATAAATCCTTGAAGATTCCAACAGAGCATCTGTATATACTCGAGCAATGTCTAGAAACCGGCTTTGCAAGCCGCGCGCGAACAACGCGTACGGCGAGCGCAGAGCCGATTCCCTAGTACCTCGTCTTATCAATGGGTTGCGGTCCGAATTAATAGATAGTGTCACTCAGAAAAATATCAAGTTTAAACTGAAACATCATTTTTATAATTTATTGTAACTATTTTTTTCTTATTAACTTAATATTACGTGTAATTAACTTTTTATTATTTTATTCCTACACCGAAATATTAAACTTATTTACCCAAATTGTAAACAAGCGATAGCATAAGTTTAAACCCTAGTGGTATTTTAAATGTATCGCATGCCATTTTTTTATTGCTAGCTGCTCCCGCTTTTTGGCAGGTTTTTGTTTTCTGTTTTTGCTTTTTTCTTTTTTGTCTTTTTAAAGGATTTAATAAACTTGAGCTTTAAGAGCTCTACTCTCTAATGTAATATTTTCTTTTTTGTCTTTTTAAGGGATTTAATAAACTTGAGCTTTAAGAGCTCTACTCTCTAATGTAATATTTTCTTTTTTTGTCTTTTTAAGGGATTTAATAAACTTGAGCTTTAAGAGCTCTACTCTCTAATGTAATAATTTCTTTTTTTGTCTTTTTAAGGGATTTAATAAACTTGAGCTTTAAGAGCTCTACTCTCTAATGTAATATTTTCTTTTTTGTCTTTTTAAGGGATTTAATAAACTTGAGCTTTAAGAGCTCTACTCTCTAATGTAATATTTTCTTTTTTGTCTTTTTAAGGGATTTAATAAACTTGAGCTTTAAGAGCTCTACTCTTTAATGTAATATTTTCTTTTTTGTCTTTTTAAGGGATTTAATAAACTTGAGCTTTAAGAGCTCTACTCTCTAATGTAATATTTTCTTTTTTGTCTTTTTAAGGGATTTAATAAACTTGAGCTTTAAGAGCTCTACTCTCTAATGTAATATTTAATAAACTTGAGCTTTAAGAGCTCTACTCTCTAATGTAATATTTAATAAACTTGAGCTTTAAGAGCTCTACTCTCTAATGTAATATTTAATAAACTTGAGCTTTAAGAGCTCTACTCTCTAATGTAATATTTAACAAACTTGAGCTTTAAGAGCTCTACTCTCTAATGTAATATTTAATAAACTTGAGCTTTAAGAGCTCTACTCTCTAATGTAATATTTAATTAACTTGAGCTTTAAGAGCTCTACTCTCTAATGTAATATTTAATAAACTTGAGCTTTAAGAGCTCTACTCTCTAATGTAATATTTAATTAACTTGAGCTTTAAGAGCTCTACTGTCTAATGTAATATTTAATTAACTTGAGCTTTAAGAGCTCTACTCTCTAATGTAATATTTAATAAACTTGAGCTTTAAGAGCTCTACTCTCTAATGTAATATTTAATTAACTTGAGCTTTAAGAGCTCTACTCTCTAATGTAATATTTAAAATAAACTTGAGCTTTAAGAGCTCTACTCTCTAATGTAATATTTAATAAACTTGAGCTTTAAGAGCTCTACTCTCTAATGTAATATTTAATAAACTTGAGCTTTAAGAGCTCTACTCTCTAATGTAATATTTAATAAACTTGAGCTTTAAGAGCTCTACTCTCTAATGTAATATTTAATAAACTTGAGCTTTAAGAGCTCTACTCTCTAATGTAATATTTAATAAACTTGAGCTTTAAGAGCTCTACTCTCTAAAGTAATATTTAATAAACTTGAGCTTTAAGAGCTCTACTCTCTAATGTAATATTTAATAAACTTGAGCTTTAAGAGCTCTTCTCTCTAATGTAATATTTAATAAACTTGAGCTTTAAGAGCTCTACTCTCTAATGTAATATTTAATAAACTTGAGCTTTAAGAGCTCTACTCTCTAATGTAATATTTAATTAACTTGAGCTTTAAGAGCTCTACTCTCTAATGTAATATTTTCTTTTTTGTCTTTTTAAGGGATTTAATAAACTTGAGCTTTAAGAGCTCTACTCTCTAATGTAATATTTAATTAACTTGAGCTTTAAGAGCTTTACTCTCTAATGTAATATTTAATTAACTTGAGCTTTAAGAGCTCTACTCTCTAATGTAATATTTAATAAACTTGAGCTTTAAGAGCTCTACTCTCTAATGTAATATTTAATTAACTTGAGCTTTAAGAGCTCTACTCTCTAATGTAATATTTAATAAACTTGAGCTTTAAGAGCTCTACTCTCTAATGTAATATTTAATTAACTTGAGCTTTAAGAGCTCTACTCTCTAATGTAATATTTAATTGACTTGAGCTTTAAGAGCTCTACTCTCTAATGTAATATTTAATTAACTTGAGCTTTAAGAGCTCTACTCTCTAATGTAATATTTAATTAACTTGAGCTTTAAGAGCTCTACTCTCTAATGTAATATTTTCTTTTCTCTCTTTTATCTTTCTTTTTTTAAATTTCTTTTTTCTCTTTTATATCTCTTTTAATTTTATTTACATACATTCCTTAATTACTACATTACATTATTTGCTTATATTTTACAATATTCTTATTTACTAATACATTTATTCTTATTTAACAATATTATTTTCTTACTCGTATATCTTAAATTCTAATAATTTATATTTCTTAATTATCTAATATTATTACATTTCCACTTTATTTCCTTTTTCATTTCCTTCCTTTTAATTACATGTATGTATTTATCATTTCCATTGTACATATTTTCTTAATCTAGTGAAATTCTTACATTGTCTTCTATTCCTATTTTACTCCTGCCACAATGTGGTCTTACTTAGTAATTACTCTTATAGCTAATTGTCCCTATTTCTTTTATTTACAATTAGAACGATATTCTTAGCAAATTTCATTAAAAGACTCCTCTCTTTTTTATTTTCATAATCTCCTTAAGGGTATCCTTGCTTAGTTTTGTATCGATTTTCTGTTGCAGAGTGTACCTATCTTGTGTGTGTACTGGACAATCGAGTAATATCTGGAAGATGTCCTCGTCCATCGTCGGGTCGCAGACACACGAGGGGCTGTTCCTGCACTTAAATCTGTGCAGGAATGCACAAAATCCCCCGTGGCCTGTGAGAACTTGCGACGCAGTCCGGTCGATGGACATCTTCTTCACCGTGTTATATGCCTCCACTCCATTAAGGAAAAAGACCTTGGTGGTCGCGGCTGTGGCTTCGGTTCTATACCTGCAGTCCCACTGCTCGATCGTTTCCGCCCGTAAATGACGTTTAACGAACGAGATGGGGCTGCAGACATAATCCGCTCCGGTCTTGAGTTTGAGGGCGGCTTCCTTTGCTAACTCATCTGCTCTCTTGTTCCCTCTCACTCCGACGTGGGCCCGTATCCAATAGAGAGAGACTAGTTGGAGGTTGTCTCTCAGGAATTCTAGGTTACCCTGTATCGCCTTCGTAATTGGGTACGAGGAGTTTGGATCAGTCAGCGTCTGGAGAGCCGACCTCGATTCGCTCAGAATAGCCGCTTCTTTAAATTTTTTGCCAATGATAATTTCAGTCGCTTGGAAAATGGCATATAGCTCGGCTTGGAAGACCGTACAGAATGGCTCAAGTCTGAATTTTCGGGTACACGTCTCAGCCGACCCCTCCCAACAGGTCAGGGCGGCTCCGACTTTCCCCTCCAGCTTGCTGCCATCCGTGTAGATCTTAACCAATCCTTCTGCTAACTTGCCATCCTATTCCGCGTTTTCCAAAAGGGTGAATTTTGAATTTAGCATCCTACTGGGGTGGGTGTTTTCGGTGAATGGTACGCGCTGGTCGACCCTCCTGCCACTTAATACTGCCTGGGGTTTCCTGCGCTTTGCCTCAAAAAGCCGGGATGCTTCTTGGATCCGGAGATACAGCGGAAGCAGCCCCGACAGTATTAAAGCAGCGTTAAGAGAAACCGTTCTGTTACTTTTTGTAATTTTCTGCGCGAAACCTCTCAGTACTACATCGAGGGCCTTCCGGGAGACTGCCTTTTTCGCTTCCGCGGACCAGACGCTTGCTGCGTACAAGATCACAGGTTCGATTACTGCTTTATAAATTGTCCTGATGATCTCAGGATGTAGTCCCCAGGTAGCCCTCGCCGCTCTGTATACTCCTTTGTATATCCCTATCGATTTCTTACAAATTTTTTGGATGTGTTTATTAAAAAGGAGTTTGTGGTAAAAAATAACACCTAATATTTTAATATCATCGACAATCTCAATATCCGTTCCCCCCATAACCAGACGAGGCGTGTCGAACTTCAACTTTCGTGTAATAACCATTGCCTTAGTTTTCTGAGGCGCGAAGTTTACACTTCTGGACACGGGAAAGAACGGCATTGGCTCTCAAGGAGATTTCTCCGGATGTGCTGCCCTCTATAATTAAAACGATGTCATCTGCGAAGGCCTGACAATACACTTTGGCGACGGTAAGTCGTAAAGCAGGGGATCCAAGATTAAGTTCCAAAACAAGGGCCCGCCAATAGATCCTTGGACGCAGCCCTTGTTGGTATTTTTACTGTATTCTTCCCCTGCATATTTTACCGTCACCTTTCTATCTTCCAAGTAACTATTCACAAGCCTCCGCAGATTCATAGGACAACCCTTCTCTTTTAGCTGGCATTTTATTTGGAGCCACCACGCATTATCGAAGGCTCCCTCTATATCCAGCGAGATCAGGACCATTACTTCTTCTCATCCAGATGAAGCCTGATTCGCTGGACCATATCGTAGAGTGAGTCCTCGGTACTGCGCTGCGGCACAAACCCGCATTGACAGGGATTAAGTTTGGGTAGCACATACCATTTTATTCTCTTATAAGCAATTTTTCTAAAATCTTACCTAATATCGCCAGGAGCCCTATCGGTCTATATGATTTGGGGTGCGTGTAGTTTTCTTTATTCGATTTTCTGAGCAGGATTATTGTTGCCACTTTCCACGGCTTAGGGAAGTGGGAGAGCTCTAGGCATTTATTGTAGATAGTTAGAGATAATGTTGGTCGGTGTTGATGGCTGCAGCGCATATATCGGCCGTAAAGCCATCAATACCCGGGGTCTTTTTGGGGTTGAACGAATTCACCGCTTGAAGAAGTTCAGCCTCCACGAATGGATCCCATCGCAAAGATCATCTTTGTTACCCTCATTCGCTTCGGCTGCCCTTCTTCTCACTTCTCTGTGGTCTTCGTTCTCCCCCAATTCGGTGTCCTCCGGGTTAAAGCTTTCGGCCATTATGCGCACCGACTCCTTTGGACTGGTGTTCTTGCCATCCCTAGCTATCGGCAGGTCTTCAAATGCCCTTTTCGTCTTGCCTATTACTCAGTAAAGCCCTCCCACATGGTTTCCCTTTCTTGCTTTTCACAGAAGTCCTTCCAACTCTTGATCCTCGCCTTATCCATCTCCTCTTGATATTTCTCTTTAGCCTTCACGTACTGCTCGACGACATGTGCCAGACGTTTTGGCGCCGCCCATTTTATTCTTCTTTTCTTCCGGTTTGTATCTTTTTTCATCTCTTCTAACTCCTCGGACCACCACGCAATTTTTATTTTCCCTCTTGCTTTTTTCTTTTTTAACATTCTGTTACATGTTTCTTCTATGCTTTCGATGTACTTTTCTACTTTAATTTCCAAATCATTAACATTCTTTATTTTCTCTATCCCTTCTACATTTATATTCCTTTTCTCGTATTCCATCTTACATTCTTCTTTAAATCTACTCCATTCTATTTTATTAGTCTTGTATTTTCTTGTAGTTCTTAAATCTTCTATTTCTTTTATTTCCCCTAAATTAATTTTGAAAGTAATTGCGTTGTGGTCCGAGGTTGTCATTCCTTCCTCTACTCTCCAATCCTGCACCAGTCTGGCCATGACATCTGAGCAGCACGTCACATCAACTGAGCTTTTGTATCTTCTTCCTCCTCGCCAGGTATCAAAAGTTGGAGTACTTCCTTCATTCATCACTTCTAAACCTAATTCCACAAATAATCCTGCCAATTCTACACCCCTACTGTCACTCCTATCGCTTCCCCACCACTCGCACCAGGCGTTTGTATCACCTTCGACAATGAGCAACCCGCAACCCATCTCCGTTATCATCTCCTTCAGGAGCCGCACATAGGTCTCAATGTCGGCGTCCGGTTCAAAATAATAGGATATAACGCCTATCGTCCATTCGGCTGTTACCAACTTAGCCGCTACTAAGTTGGCAGGAGTGAGGTTGGGAAACTGTGCGATCTTAATATTTTTGTTGTTAATTAATATAGCGGTCTTGTTGCTTTTCCCAACCTCATAAGCCGCTTGGACGATCCGCGCCCCGGACACATCCCCCATTACTCCCTTGTTACCTATGTACGGCTCCTGAATTAGTGCGACGCTTAAATTCCTGTTGGCAATTTCCGCCAACAGTTCTGAGGTTGCGTTATTGCTCCGCTGGAGGTTTTTTTTTGATAACTTTAAGTTCAATATTGGGGCAAACATATCCGTAATATACTATGAGTTTTAGAAATTGGGTACTTCCCCCACGGAATAGAGGTTACTAGGGAAAAAAGGGAAATAGGGTCGAAAGTGAAATTTAGGAACGGTTGGATAGGGAATAATTTAGGATGTGAAGTTATTTAAGGAAATTTAGGGATGACGATTAAAATGAAGCTACTTTTATATATTTTTGCTTAGACTTAAGGTCTTTGCCTACTCAAATTAATTGCGTGTCACTATTTAGGTAGGAAGAAAAATATAAAGAAATGAAGGGAAAGAGAAAGGGAGAAAGAAGGGGAAATTAATTGATGACACTGGATAGAGTTTTTATGATAAAAACTGCAGTGGTATTTTATATTTATATTTATTTAGGTTTTTCAATTTGTTTGATAAATTTGTTTTAGCTGTTTAAGTTATTTTTTAAGATTAAGTTTTTTAGGTTTCAATTGTTTAAAAGTTGTTTAAGGTTTTATTTGATTATTTTAAGTTTTATTTAGTTTTATAATTTTATATTGGTTTTAAAATTGTTTTAAGTTTTAATTATATTAGATATTGTTTAAAGTAATAATTTTTAGTTATGTTAGGTTTTAATTTAAAGAGTTTGTACATTTGGTTTTACTAGTTTGTTTTATCCATTTATCTAAGTTATTTAAGGTTTTAGAAAAAAAAAAGAAGATAATTTAGAAATTAATTTAGTTTTAGTTTAGGCAAATTTGTTAATTTCCGTAGTCGGTCTGGCCCTGCAAACGCAGAACCATCGACCGAATACGGGGGCACTCGCGGGCGTTCGTGGCGTTATGACCGGTGTCGACCTTTGTGCCCATGCGCAAATTATGAGCCGAGCAATTATAGCACTTTGCCCCAGAGCTCTTTTTGGGGCAATCTGGCAACTGATGACCCGGACTAGCGCAATGGGCACAGGGTCTCTTCTTGGCTGTGCTTTCATTTTAGGGCTCCTGTCATGACGGGCTATTGTCTCCTCGCATTGTTTTCTATCCTCGAACTCCACCCTCAATTTGCCGTTGGGTATTGTCAGTACTTTGACGGGAGCATATTTGTGCTTCCGGAAGCTAATCTCCTTCTTCCACCGAGAAATAACCTCCGGAGGCTTGGGCGTGCAGTCGTACGCTGAAACGAGGACTGCTGGGTAAGTTTTGGGCGTTAGGGGTATAGGCCTAGCAGCAGTGACACTGGCATAGGAAGGGGCCTTCGAGAGTATGGCTTCTTGGACCGTCTGAGTGCGAGCGCCGGCCAGCGGACCCAGGACGGGAGGTGCTCCTTCAGTGCGGCTGTTACCATGTTACCGGTCAACCGCACAAGGTCTTCGAGACGCGCCTGCTGCATCATCATCTCGTCGACCTTTTGAGCAACCTCCCGCCGGATCTCCGCCGCTGCCTCGCTCTGAATAGCGACTACGGCGCACACACTGTTGTCCAGCTTGTGGCCTAATTCCCGAAAGCTTTCCTCACTAATATGTTCTGGTTCTGGTTCCGGCAAGGTTTCGGTCGATTCGAGCAGTCGGTTCATACAGCCTTCAAGACTGGTGGCGGCCTCTAGGATTATAATATTACTCGCTTTAGTGACCGATTTGCCCGAACGAACCGCCGTAATTATTTGGGAGCAGTAGCGTCTGACTAAGGTCTTGAAGTTCGCTATTATGTCGCTCACCCTCATGTACGACTTCTCACCACCACCGGGAGTCTCCGGCTCACTTAAGTCACCCAGTTGCGGGCTTGTAAATGCTACATTATGTGCCATATTGAGTTAGGTTAGGTTCGAATTTAAAATTTTTAAAGTTGATTTTCTGAAGATTTTTGACTAAAAATTTTTTGCGAAAACTTTATTTTTGTGTGTTTATGAGTTTATTTAATGTTAATTTTAAATATTTGGAAGATTTTAATTTTGGCCGAACATTTTTTGTTTTTGCACTTTTTGTTTTTTGGTGAATTTTGAAATTTTTTCCGAAATTAGTTCTTATAATTCTAAAAAAGCTTATATTAGCGATTTAGTATATTTGGCGTATTTCGTTGAAGGAAATTTAGGAGTTCCCGCTGGAGGTTAGCCTGTACTATCTCGTAGGTTTTTTCTCTTCCTTGAACTGACGCCATGCCCTTAAAACCTATACGCTACCTTTGCCCTGGCCAGCCTGTCCCACTTAGCCCTTATCGGGCATACCTCGTTGAAGGTGTTGTGGGAATTGTCTTCCAGGCCGGCTCTTTCACAGTTTAGGCAGCGGGGGGGACTTAATTTCTCCTTGCACGTGGCGTACAAGTGGTTACCCCTGCAGTGGCTGCAGCTGTCCAGCTGCTCCTGACAGACCCGCTTGTTATGGCCGTAGCCCAAGCAGCGGGAGCACTCAGCGGGGACTGATCTTCCACCCTGGAGACTTCCCATTGTAGCTGAAGAGTCCCCGCCTCTGTCAGCTGCTGCCAGATTGCTGGGGCCACCTTGACCACCATATGTGCCACGTGTGGATTCCTGGTTTTGTTTTCAAATAAGACTTCTATGTCATCTTTCCCATCTTTGGTTCCTTTCCATACCTTCCTCCGTATTACCTCCTCGACCTGTTCCTTCTTCTTGTCCCCCCTTATGTGCCTTACTATCACCAGCGGATTTTTGTTTTTGGCCTTCTCTATTCTTAAGGTGCTGTTCTTTTGTCGTAACTGCCTCTGTGGTCTAGTGGCTAAGCTACCTGTTTCAGACCCAGAGGTCCCGGGTTCGATTCCCAGCGGGGAGTACATCTTTGTGTGCTCGGTTTGGTTGGTGGTAGGGCTGTTAAGTCCGCCTGGCTAGCTACCACCATCTTATCTAAGTCTGTCGCCATAACAACGATGTTTATAGGATTGTTGTGTTCCGGCAGTTTGAGATAAGATAGCCAGTTACTCAGTGGTTGAGGACTCCGGGTGAAGCGCGCTTCCACCTTCGGCCTTATTGTCACTTTACCATCAGGTGAGATGAAGGCCAAGCGCTTACCCGTTGCCAATTTAAAAAAAATATCTTCTGCTTAGGATCTCAGCATCCTTTTCCGTGCCACACCCTATAATGACCTTTTGGTCTTTCGCCTTTCTCACTCTCTGTACAGTGACCCACTCTCCTTCAGGATCAGTACCGCATGCCATTAGAGGCGTAGAGGTTGAGTTTAATTGTTTGTTTATAAGATAAATAAAAAAAAAAAGATTTAATTTAATTGGGCCAGCGTGGTAGTTTGTAGCCCAATCTCCCTATTTGACGCGTAAGGTGTGACCAACAGTGGGATGTGTACAGGCTGACAAAGTTGCCATTTTCCAATATTGTAGGTAGTCCCAAAAAACGCTGGCTAAAGTCATGCACTGGATTATGGATAGGTCCAATAATCGTCTAGAAAGTTCGGAAACTACCGTCTCATCTCATGAAAGAGTGTGTCTGCGAAATGTCAGCGTCCTAAGTCGAGCGGTTAGGGCTGAGCGATGTTGATCGTTTTTCGATAAAGGTAGAGGCTAAATGGGTGTTGATTAATCTCTCGAGAATTCGTCATATGTCCGCGTCAATAGTTGTCACTATTCAAGATGTTCAATTGTCCATATTCGAAATAGGGTCGAATGTCTATATACATACCTATTTGGAGTTGGAAGACATTTTTTATCTATACCAATATTATAAAGAAGAAACATTTGATTGTTTGTTTGTATTGAATAGGCTCCAAAACTAAAAGACCGATTAAAAAAAAAATCATTTGGAAGCTACACTATCTCCGGGTGACATAGGCTATATTATAATTTCAAAAAACTTGGGGATTCTTACTAAAACTCAAATAAATTCCTTACATATCGCGATCGATTAAAAAAATTATTTCACCGTTGGGAAGCTACACTATCTCCGGGTGACAGGCTATAATTATAATTTCAAAAAAATAGGGATAGTTACTAAAACTCAAATAAGTTCCTTACATCACGACCAATTTAAAAAATTCTTTCACAATTGGAAAGCTACACTATCTCCGGGTGACGAGCTATATAATTTCAAAACGATAAGGGATCCTTACTAAAACTCAAATAAATTCCTTATATCGCAACCGATTTAAAAAAATCTTTCACCGTTGGGAAGCTACACTATCTTCGGGTGACTTATGCTATATTATAATTTCAATAAAATTAGGGATCCTTACTAAAACTCAAATAAATTCCTTACATCGCGTGCGCTAACAAAACTAATGATGATAGAATAAAATAATGAACACATCATTATCTACAAAAAGTGTCGCGATAGCAAGATAGTGTTCTTGGGTAGGGAGTCATTTTGAAAATTCGTCACGGGGTAGAGGGTCCACGCGAAAGAAGTCGCCGGGGCGGTCTGCTATATAATTATGTTTCAAGCTTTAGTTCTTAAACCTCTGTGTTCTGTAGTTTCACTGTATCTATTACCTACCCTTTATTGGTTTAAAATTCCGGTGAACGCAGCAATATATACAATGCTGCAGGCAACAAAAAAGGTATTAGGGTAGTCGTCATTCAGTCGGATGCTAGACCATCCTACTATAGTGCGTAGGATCAAAGTGTTAAAAAATGTCGTAGCATTGTATTATATTACATAATTATATCAATTAAAAGTCCCCAAACGACCTCTGATAGCCCCAATATTACCTCTAAGATAAGATCGTTAGGCGAAATAAGGAAACAATGTTCTTTTGTGAATTATGTATCGCATAACTTTCATGTTTTATCTAAAGCTTCACTAAGTTCTTGTAATAAATCACCAATGTACAACTTAAGATAAACGTAGGAAAAAAAAGTAAACTTTCATTTTCGTACACATAACACGTAAAATTCCGGCTAAGTTTTAACGGATAAGCGATAATGTAGTAAAAAAAAAACTTTCCTACACTCACACCAATTGTCTAGCCCATGAGAAGTTTCGTTATGAAACTCGTTAAATGGTTACTAGACAACGGATAAATATACTAAAAATATTTAAATTCATACTTATTATACATAGAAAACACCCAGACCCGAGACAATTTAGAAAAACAATAATTTCTAAATTGACCCGACCTGGGATCGAACCCGGGACCTCAGAGATGGCGACACCATAACAACCGGTGTACAAACCACTCGACCAAGGAGGTCGTCGATAGTAAAGAACAATACACAGACTTTTGGCAGCAGGTTGTATTTGATAAAATTCAATTTGATATTTCGTCACATCATGTTTTTTCAAGAAGCCTTATATAAAACTACACTATGTAAAACCACTTTACTACTCGGTAACTACACCTAGGATAAATAGTCGATCACTACACCATCAGCCGGCCTACCACGCGCAACACGAGATCTCTTCTCGACCTGTTTTCTCGTGCTTTATTCATTTATCTCTAATGTCTAAAGACACATGGATGCGCTTAGAACTCTACATAACATGTCAAAAATAGACTTAATAGTAGTTTTTGCATAAACTGCGGTATTTTTGTCTACGAACCTTAACATGACAACTTAAAATCATTTGTCGTCTCTAGTCCGCGTCATATCTCATGTTGCGCATGCTACGCCTAGGTGTTGAATGAAGAAATAATGTCACACAGCTAAATGTTCACACTTTACAAAAGCTCATTTTTTATTTTTTGTTTGTTTTCTTTTCTTGACCATTAACCAATCTTGATAATCTTTTAGCGATAAGACCGCCTTTGCCCATACTAATTTAAGGATTGTGTCATGTGTAACTGTTTCTTGTGTATGTGCAACAAAGTGTATATCTATCATTATATCAATATAATCTACTAGCGGCCGCTCGCAGTTTCACCCGCGTGGTTCCCGTTCCCGTGGGAATATCTAGATAAAAAGTATCCTATGTGTTAATCCAGGTTATCAACTATCTGCATGCTGAATTTCATCCAAATCCATTCAGTAGTTTTCACGTGAAAGAGTAACAATCATCCATACATACTTACAAACTTTCGCGTTTATAATATTAGTAGGAAGTGGGATCTATCTTGACTTAACCGTGTCGCGTAGAGGTAAAAGAATACTTTCACCCCCTCTCTTCCCATGGGTGTCGTAAAGTCCGTTAGTCGCCAACAGACTAAAGACTACACATACATCCAACAGCATGTAGCGGCGATGGGCTTACTATCTGTCATGCTGAGCATATGTGCAGTCGCTATTTGGTAAAAAGTGGACTACGGTAGGGGACTGCTTTTGATGTTCTCATTGCCTAGACTCTGACTAACCCTTCGGGGATAATAGTCGTGATTATATGTTTGTACGATTATACTAACATTTCGCAGTTCCGGAACAATTAGCTGTCTTAATTGGTTAGTTATAGGTAAATTAATGTTTTTATATTTTAGCCTTTTATTAACGTTTAAATATACTTAAGTAAAATTTTAAACACTAAAAAAAGGCGACAACCTTAGGGCGGGAATCGAACCACGCACCTTCCGCATTCCGGGCGGCTGCCTTAACCACTTGGCTACCGAGGTCTGGCTTTCAACCGTCGAAATTTGTCAGTGCTTGATGCTTATCTTTTAGTCAACATTGCTTCATCAAAAAATGTTTTTTAGTTAAAGGTACTTTGCTACTTTGTACATCGAGACAGAGGAGGGTTCGTAAATGCTTTTGGTTTGTTTTGTGAACTCTCAAAGCCTTTTATTGTATTCCTGGAGTGAAAAGGTCTATTTACCCTATTAAAGAAGGGTGCACGCTTTACTTACTGCCTTGGAATTGATTTTATTAAAATATTATTATCTCAGTTGAAAAATCCAGCAGAATCCAAAAGGTTTATGAATAAGTAGAAAAACTTAATCTGGATCTTATGTTCTGATAGATTAAACTCATACGCTACGTTCAATATTTATAAACTGTCCTTTTATTCAATAATGAAAATTATATTCAGAGTTTTCTAAATTTGAAATTATTTAAAATCTTTGTTTTTCCACTCAATATGTGCACGGGCTCTCAATAACAAAGTACCTAAGTATCTAAATAATAATATAATAATAAATTTTTATTTCAGACCATTTTGTTCCATAGCTATATAAGTAAATGTTAGTAACAATTGGGCTTAATCCTATGTTAGTGTTGTTAGCATATTAAAAATTATATCATGTATTATTTCTTAAGCCCCGTTGCAATCTCTACCCAGTATCTTTGAATGGGGCAGTCCTGTCTAGCAGCAATCATCTTAAGGATACTATTGCCGCTTTTACGTAAACGCTGCAGTAGAGAAGCTGCTTTTTTGCGCATAATAGCATGAAACCCGTCTGTGCGAGAGTCAGCAAACATTTTGAAGCGCTACAGCGCCACGGTAGCCGCAACAGCATCCTGAAGACGTTGTTGTATTGTACACGCAGAATGTTATAGGCTCGCCGCGAATACGTCACCCACAGTCCACTCGCATAAAATGACTGGCAGAACGCTTTAAACAAAGTCACTTTTACGTCTGCATTGCATCGAGCGAATCTGCGGGCAAGCATATTAGTCCTCACCGCCAACGCCCTGCGTTCCCTCTCTATGTCATCATCATCCCTTAGGTCTTCCGTGACAACATGGCCTAGATATTTAAACCTCGGCACCACCTCTAATACATCACCATTGAGATGTACGGGCGGTATCAGCCAAGGCCGCTGTTTAGGTGATTTGAACACAAGTATTTTACTCTTGGTACAGTTGTATTTTAGGCCATGTGCCTTTACGTAAGATTCACAGGTAGCTAGTAATTTTCTTAACCCTGCTATCGATGGACTGAGCAACACCATATCGTCTGCGTAGCTTATGTTATTGATACAGGCACCATCAATATGACAGCCAACATGTGTATTGCTCAGCTCCTCGACAAGCTGGTTTACATAAATGTTAAACAAAAGAGGTGAGCTCAATCCCCCCTGCCTGACACCGCACTCCAACCCGTATTCGTCCGACAGGGTACCGACCCATCTTACCTGATTCTTCTGGTTAGCGTACCAGTACCTGAGAAGGGACGTGTACTCAGCCGGCACACCCGCATCACCCAACTTGTCCCATAGCAAATCGTACGCGACCAAGTCGAATGCTTTTGACAAGTCGAGGAAACACGCGTATACCGGCGTTTTCCTAGCGGTGTAGTACTTGACAGTGTGTTTTAGACTAAGGATTGCGCTTTCCGTTGACACTCCCGACCTAAATCCAAACTGAGCGTCATGTATGTCAACATATTCAGAGAGGCAACCATTTAACACACTGTCAAACACCTTGGCCGCGGTAGTAGCAAGCGAGATGGGACGATAGTTACTCATATCAGACGTGTCACCCGTTTTATTTTTAACTATCGGTACCACAATTGTCCGCATGAGCGCCTCAGGTAAATACGAGTGACTTATGCACAGACTAAAGAGCAGTGAGAGAACTCGAGGAAGATGAGCTCCAGCGTTTTTAAAATGCTCGATGCTGAGGCCATCGTGACCAGGCGATTTCCCACGTACCATCTCACTAATAATTTTAGCTACGCTTTTTGCAGGTATCTTAACATTTCATTTCACAAAGACTTTACCTAAGACTGTGGAATATTAGCGCCGTTGCGGGAGATCTTAGTAAACTTACAGACGAAGTAAGTAGGTAACTGCTCGATAATTTTATATCGCAATATGTAATGTCATATTATATTCTAATTTATGGTAAAACGACAGACATAAAAACCATAAAAGAGCAGTCTGGCCTATATAACTTAGGGACCCGCGTGTCCCTGGATCGCGGAGAAATTTGTATTCTGGCATCACAGTTTATTTATACAAAAATTCCTATATAAATCCCTTGGTCTGTTTTGTCGTAAATACCATTTTGAGGTATATAAATAAACCACAATGCTGCATACGTTATTATTTACGCTTAAGTCCATCTGCCGGATTTTTATACTTTAATAATTAGCTTAGTGCGGTGCATTATTATTAGCCAATGACAAAGTTAGAAGAAAGATACTTTAGAATAAAAAGTGTTTTTTTAATAGTTGATAAATAATAATGGATGCACGATCAATGTTGAATGATATTACTCAAAACCACTTAAGTTTCAGTAAAAATTACTGAAACTCAGGTGTTAAGATATTTTTGCGGTATTTTGAAATTGAATGTGTACTGTTTACAAACATTTTATAGCTTAATAAACCACCGCTATTTCTTAATAATGTTTGGCGAAACAAAACCTTTAGAAAATAAAACAAAACTGCAAACAGGACTCTGCACTTATCCGCCAAGAAGTCGTATGTTTGTAACCTTAGTTGTATGTTGCTTTATTTTCTTTCAACTTTGTGTAGCTGCGTAGCTTATTAAAATAGTACTTACTATCAACCCATCTCTTCCGTTGGGTGTCGTAAAAGGCGACTAACGGACTAATGACTCCAAATGACATACAACAACATTATAAGGGCGCGACTAACGGACTGATTACTGCAAATGACACACAACAACATAAAGTGCGATAGGCTCACCACTTGTCCCGCTGAGCACATGTGCAGTCGTTATTTGGTGAAAAGTGGACTATGGCAGCGCACTCATTTTGCGGTCCTCATTGGCTAGTCCCTCACTAACCCTTTGGGGTTAATAGTCGTTAGCGTACGTATGTATGTTTGTGGCCGAACTCTTCTAACGGCTGATGTCAATAAATTATCTATCAGTAATTTTGCCTTAGAGTTAAACATTTTACATATTCTGTATGGTATAGACTAGGTTACATTGAAGCTTACGTGATAAAACACTGTATTCCGAACATACGGTAGAATCATTAAATTTAAAAATGCAACTGTCAATGAGGTTACTTTATTTAAAGCTGTTTTCAATGACCTACAATACAAAACATGCGACACAGCGGAGGAGGCATGTAATGTTCACTTATGCGAACAATTACCCATACTCGTAACCATAATTGTGTTAATTAGAAGCCGTTCCTTGTAGAGAGAAATAGTTCACAAATCAAAGGAAAATCTTTGAAACTATAATTGCAACGAGCGCTGTAGACTTAACGGCGACTTTCTTAAACGAGTCTTAGGCTTACTGAGTGACTAAGGTCTAGACCTTAGTCACTCGGTAAGAGTGATCTAGATCACGTGTCTAGACAGTCGAGACATTGATAGACGTGTCTCATACGCTGAATCCAGCTTTAGGTGTCTTCTATTCCTAGTACGACTCAACGTAGAATTAGATTTTGTGAAACTGTCGCTTCGGGGGTGAAACGAGCTTTGATGCTCTCCGAGGTCTATCAGTATTATCAAGTAGCTTTTCAACGTTACTATATAGATTCTGATTTTTATAAAAAAATTAACTCAATAGAAATTGTATCCAGATCAGTGCGCGGCCGCTGGTGAAATGTTAATAATTATGATGACACACATTATCTTCTACATCAGCATATAAACGTTGAATAGTTAGGTATAGGTCTTCTCATAAGAGGCCTATTACATCTCAAATGTGATTTTTGCGTAAAATGCCAATTTTTGCATTTTGTAGTAATTTTGCAGTTGTATTTATCGTTTTTATCGAAATAGGATAATAAATTAATAATAAAATCTTTATTCCTCATGAAGTAACAATTATTCTGGTAAAAATTTTGCTCAATAATATTATCGTAGAAATGAGTAATTGACAGTTAACTTTAAGCGATTTTCGAAGTTTTTTGGTTTAGCATAACATTTTTTTTTGGTAAAAAATCAATGATATTTTAAAATTTCGAGGCCACTACGCACTATACGACTATACAAGAGATAACGTTCTATTTTTTTTCATTTGTTTAGAACATTAGTAAATCGATGAGCTCAAAAAAGTGCCTTCGCGCAGTTTATGTAAATCTCTTACTGCAATTTTGGATTTAATTAAATTTTCAAAAAGCGAGGCTGCTACGCACTATTCTAATAGCTATTCTACACTATTCAATAAGTCAAAACTGTTAATGTATTTTTGTTTCTGAGATCGAGAACGCCAAAATTGGGCATTTTTAGCAAAAATCACAGTCGAGATGTAATAGGCCTTTTAAGAATCCCCTTTACTTATAAAGTGATGTACCTACAGCCTGTATACTACATATTACACTACAGGGCAAAAGCAGGGCAAAGTCATCACTACATTTGATGGGTGTTGGGTTAATTTGACATCAATAAAAATTTGTATGGATGTCAAATTTTAAGTAACGCTTAAACGTTTATAAGTAAAGCCGGCTGGGTTATAAAAGTGTCGTTAAACAAACTGATAGATGCTTGGGTTAAATACTACTAATCGTCTTTACTCCCCCCATAGCTCCGTTAGACTACTGACTTGAATTCATACCTATCGTATACTCAGCTCAGTCGGATAAAACAATCGCATTAACAAAAATCTTTATAACAAAACAACCATTAATAGCCGGTTTGTGGGTTCCGAATGTAACAAATATTTAATCAAATTTAAAAATGGGGTGCGTATCATTTCATATAATGACAAATGAACTAATTTCAAAGAACACATAATTTCATTGTTCATTGGATATACTTTTTACTTGTTCTAAATCTACTTCCTTTTTCAACATTACGTACATTATTCATTTGATATAATACTCATATTCTCCGACCACTTTTTCTATAAAGCTATATTGGTAGAATAATTTCAATCTATTACTTAGCTTAAAAATGGCATTTCAACCCTAAATTGATTTTAAATATTGTCTTAAAAAGTTAATACGTTATGTTTTCGTTAAGGTTGTGCTACAAAAGTCAGTAACAGAAACGAATCGCGGCAAAAGCGACTCCACGTAGACTTGTCTGCCCTACGCTAGAGTGTAATATAAGCACGCGTAGGCGCGGAGGGGCGAGGCGGCCCGTGAGCTGAGGAGCAGGTGGGTTTACCCTTAATAAAATAAAGGTAACTATCCACTTCGAGTTTTTCTAAAAAACCTATTATATTTATCGTAGTATAATCCTAAAATAACTACTTTTTACCAAATTATAATTTCATAATAGTTACTTTATTTTGTTCATGGCAACACACAACATAGAAATGTAAACTATCAGTGTACTGTTACGTCAAAACTAAGAAACCGTGAAAGTGAAAAAAAAATGGTGCTCAGCAGTTTTTTGAAATGCTTCTTCAGCAAAAAATCAAGTAGGTACTTAAGTTATTTTCGATTTTAATTCACAAAGTACGCTCGCTATAATGCTGTCTTATTCCGCTCATTCAGGCGTATGAAAGTAAATATTTGTATATTTTTGATTGTTTCAAAGAAGTGATCAAATAATGTATCCTTATCTGTTCCAAATTCGTTAAAAATAATTTTAATCATAAAAATTGTTGTTTATAACAAGGGCATCTATTATAAACCACTACCTATTTTTAAAAACAAGGAATAAACCTAGAGAGTTATAATGATATATTTTTTGTAGATTCATCATGGCCAGGAGAAAAAGTTAACAACTGAAAAATTTTAAGATTTGGTGTACAATCTTGAAAAAATTTCTAATATAATATTTGATTTCATAAATAGGTGTAATTTTGAGTACTTACTTAAATAAAAACATAAAAAAACAGTCTTATTTTGTAAAAAAATAAACAAGCAAAACAAGGTGAAACAATTTAGTGTAAAAATAAAAATAAACTGTAAGGGACAATGGCAATAATTTTAACACTTACATCTCGAATGTTGTAGTTCTGGACAATGGAAAATTATTTACCACCAAAAAAAAACCCCATCTCTTGATTTTTTAATATTTTCATTATCAAAAAATCTAGGATCATCATTTACCCGGAATCCATTGTCATTTTCGTAATATCTCATTTAGGGATTCGCGTTTGTTTAAGGGTTAACTCTCGCCGTCGGTCGTGGCTGAGGCTGCAGCAAGCCGAAGCTGCGGTGGTGAGTGAAAGCCATCTGCAACGATAAGCTCGCGTGGGACCGCCGGAGTCACGCAGCGCCGGAGCCGTGACAGAAACCATGCTTGCCTGCATGCTGCATGCTTGCTTGCTTGCATGCTGCTTGCGTATTGTATGAATAATGTTTTATATCATTAGATTATTACATCAAATGTATATTATATCAAAAGTACATTATATTAAATTAAATTATGGAATCTAAAATTATATTAAATGTTTATTAAATAAGTTAGTTGTTTCATCAAATGAAGTTTTATTATCTGAACGTTAGAACAAAAGTATTTATATCAAACATTACACACCTTTAAAAATGTATATGTACTTTAAAGTCTTGCGTGTTTATGATAACAAAATATTTAGACGGGAATTGAAGCTAACTTAAATATTAAAACTAAATTTTTTGTCAAATATCGTATTTTTGAAAGACATTTTACAATATCATACAAAATATTATATAGAAGCAAATTAACGCTAACTACCTAGTGAAGGCATCCTACGCATAGACCGGTACAAAAACGTCAGGTATCAAAAGGTAATAATACGTAGGATGCGTTTACTAAGTACATAGCGTTAATTTCCTTCTAAATATTTTGTATGATATTATAAAATGCCTTTAAAAAATACGATATTTAACAAAATTTCACATATTTCAACAATATCCTGATGGCGTTACAAAATATAAACGTAGTAAGTTCAAACCGCATTAATGTAATGGAGTTTCACACAAAATTTCCCGGCAACAACAACGCAAATTATTCATGTTTTACGTAAACATGTGCACAAAAAACAGGTGAAGTGCCACTCAGGGCGCGCTCATAAATTGCTTAGCACCAAGTCTATCAAACATGCGTAGTAAATGGCATTATCAACATAAATCAGTTTAAAACTGCCACCGCAAACTCCACTTTCTGCGTGCTTAATAAAGCCGTCAAGTTATTTGGATGAGTTATGGCAACGCGATTAACCGTGTCGCGTCGCGGTGAAAGAATACTACCCCCTCTCTTCCCTTGGGTGTCGTAAAAGGCGAATAACGGGCTAAATACTGCACATAATGAACCCATCCAACAGCATAAAGCGGCGATGGGCTCACTATCTGTCACGCTGAGCACATGGTCAGTTGTAACTTGGTGGAACGTGGACCATGGCAGTGGACTACTTCTGCGGACCCCGTGCCTAGTCTCTGACTAACCCTTCGGGGATAATGATCTTGGGAACAGTATTTTTATTTTTTTATTTTTGAAATATTTACATTTTAACTTAAAATATGACATGAATTTTTTTTCTGAAGCCCTTCAAAATATTTCACAATAGTTTTTTAAAGATTCATAAAAATGACCACGCGCTATTGTTTTTGTGACAATCAAAATACGCGCGAAACCCGCGGCGTGACGTCATCGGATATGTAATCGGACGCCCGCCAGGTGCGGGCGGCGAGAGTGGCGGCGAGAGAGGCGGCGAGGACTATCGGATACGATGACGTCACGTCAGTCGAGTGCCAGCGAACTAAGCGAGGTAGTAGTGTTTTAACGAATTATTTATGTACAATAACTTTGTAAATACTTCTCGTATCAAAGTGAAATAAAAACTATTGGTTTTAGAATAACGACTTCTAATGGTATAAAGTAAAAATGAACGTTTTTTTAAATTTTTCCCAAGTCTATTGTCGTGATTACATGTACCTATGTAAGTAAAACTGCCACAGCAAACTCTACTTTCTGCGTGCTTAATAAAGCCGTCAAGTTATTAAGATGAGTTATGGCAACGCAGAAGGCTGTTGTCATTACTCCCGGGCTTATTGTACGAGCATCACAATTTGGTTGCAGACGACAGTTCTGTAAATTGTACTTGTGTCAGTAACAAAAACATTTGGGCGGCTCACTTGTTAACTTCGTCAAAGTGGTAACGTAATTTGTTTTTCAACTTTATAATGATACGTATACCAGATATACCATACGTCAACCCCAAGCCAAAGACGGATGATTAAGGCAAGATTGAGACAGTTCTCGCAGAACAAATTTTGATTGCGAGTGTCACATAAGATGGCGTGCAGGTTGTGCTACGATCTGTGCTTCCAAAGCTATACTTGAGCACTATGTTACCTATCACTTAGAGTATCACATAATTATCGATGTCATGTACGGTCGGGGTCACCGTTACTTTACCACTTTGCAGCGATTTTCGTATGAAGCGCACCGACCGCCCGGATACGTGCCCGTACCTAATAGACGACGCGGTGTGCAAGGGATTTTGACCATTAGACTGGTAAAACGACGGAGTCCTCCATTGTACAATTACGCCATCGGTACTTCCAACCGCAAGAGAATAAATGAGTGATGAATAAAAGTGTATAACATGCGGAATGAAAGTACGGACGAGAACTGGTATGCAATAGAATTTATATGGACTCAATTTCAGTTGGAGGTACTTAGAAGTAAAAAACAAATTTTAAAAAACCTTGGTGAATGTAGTAGGGGACGGGAACTCGTTTGCAGTTGGCCATGGCTCGCGAAAATATCTAAGGCGATGTTCCGGTCACAATGGCCTTTAATGCACCATGATGTAGATCTACATCGTAATTTTAAGCCTTTTTAAAATAATAATTATATTTTTTATAGTATTATTTTTATACTAAAATAAATATTTAGAATATAATCTGTGCTTAATTAAAACATGATTTTTTTAATATTAAAATATATATCTTTTTAAATTTAACATCATAAACAAGAACCTTTTGAAGGAAACCTCTTTGGATACAAAAATGCAACCTTTTTTGAAAAATAAATAGAATTACTTGTTTAAGTTCTATTTTAATGATGTGAATTGAAATAGATTCGTAATTATTAAAACAATTATAAAGTGAAAAAATAATATAAAATAACAAAAATGAAAATATATTATTAAGGAGAGCATTTTTTTCAAGATTTTTCGTATTTTTATTAAAAAAAGTGCGGAGGCAAAAATTTTATTTTTTATTTTTCCCAATTTTTTGTATCACATAGTATCCATTAAAAAGCTTTTTATGATAAACAGAAAATCATGCATTTAAGGGTAGGAACCTTTAAGTACTTGTAGGTACAATCTGATTACGATGTAAAGACTATATTATAATGCGGCTATATAGACTGATAAGTACTTGTCCACTGCTGAACATAGGCCTCTCCAAAAGCACGCCACTATTTACGATCTTATTGCCTTCAACAACAAGTAAGCTGCAGTCACAGAATAAATAATAGTACTACGTCTGCAGTAGTAAATTCGTCACCAGTGCTATGCCGTTACTAATATATACGAGTATGTCGCAGGGATATACTCGTGGTTATAGCCGTAATATAGTTATATCTCTAGGGATATAATTATATACCCTAAGATAGTTATACGAAAGCGATTCATTATTATATTACTAGGAATATAATTATAATACGGTTCAAGTTTAGTGATATACCTAATTATTTTACTGGATTAAGTTAAGTCACAGTATATCACAATCGCTACGCTGCTCTTCGCGATTGTCTTAAATTTCTAACCTATCACGTGACCTACAGGAGTAGGGCAATTAATGTCGACCGACTGCCGGGTTAGCGAGCGACGTGCGGCGTTCATAAACACAACGAAGCCCCCGCTCTACACTCCTACAATTATTTCGCTAAACTTATGTAATCCAGTAATATAATTATATCACTAAACTTGAACCGTAATATAATTATATTCCTAGTAAGATAGTATAGTAGTAATGAATCGCTTTCGATAACTATGTTACGGGATATAATCATATCCCTAGGGATATAACTATATTACGGCTATAACTATCTTATCTTATTCTATCTTACTGCGACATATACACAGCGTGTTCCTACAAATGGCATGCCTCAATATTATTTATTACATACATCCGACCTCGTCTGGATTTTGTAAGCTATTGTTAGCTCTGCGACTACATCTTATCCAGCCACAATGTAGACTAGGTTATATTGAATACATTCGGGTTTTTGTTTAGTGTTGTACACTAAAGGCTCGCACACACCGAAAACGGGTCAGAAGCAGCTCGGGGCAGAACCAGTTCAGGTCGCGATACACACCAGTTACAAGGCACACATGTGTGATAATGTTATATGACGGCCGTAATGATACAGCAGATCTACCTCGCGTAGAAACTATTCTGCTTCTAGTTTGCGCTGTTCCTGCCCTGCGCTCGGTGTGACGTTTCGATCACATTTAAAAACTAGTCTTAATAAACGCTCTAAAAACGTCTGCATATTACTTAGAAAACTTGAAAAAACATTACAAAAAGGGGTAACTTTGGGTTTTTTTTTTTCGAGTGATGTTTTATTGGATTTTGTAACTGAATGAGACTTTGAATAGATTGGATCCTTAACTAATACATTTTTTTTTTCCAGAATTTAAACCATTATTTTCTATGTCTCAGATGGTTTGAAAAAACTTAAAGCGCGATCTATCTAGCCTTGAGAGGAAACACTGCGTCGGCGTGGCGTTCGGGATTCTCATGCGGGGCACGGGGGAGCGGCGTTTCGTGGTCCCCTGTTTCCTCCTTCAGAGGTGGACCAATTTTTATTTAAGCGTCGGTTGGGGGAGGAGGTTTTCTGTGTCTGTATGTTTGATTTTTTTTTAAACGAGTTACTTAATGTTTCTGAAGACGCCTTAAAACGAAGTGATTTCGCTTAATTTTGAAGGCTCCTGGTTATTAAATAAATGACTTAATGCAAAGGAATCAAGCATACGGACGTGAAGGGTCTCTTTCTTTAACCGTTGCTGAAGGGGTGGTGGGGGTTGGTCCGGTTTTGGATGGGGGCTGCAGGGCGTCGTTTTTCTGTGTTAAATGTGGGAGTTTTGGGTGCCGCGTCGGCGTGGTGTTTCCTATTAACTCGTAATCCCTACGCGCGCGCGTAAACCCTGCGCTTCTGACGAACGTCAAATCGATATCGAGTCGGCTGTGCTTATCGGAATATGAACGCTCGCGTCACGAGATAGGTTTCAGTTTCGCGTGGGGGTCGTTGGAGGTTCGGTAGTAGTATTAGTTATTCTGTGCTTGTACCCAGACGAAAAACGAAACAATTTTAAAACACACAAGTTTATGCTTATTAATTTTTGACGTTTTTTTATGCTTAAGTTTTTATAAAAAAAGATATTTGAATGATTAAAAATGTCAACCTTATTGGTTAGGTACTAATGTTTTCCAAAACTCATTTCAGCCGCTACTTTATTTTACTTCAAAAACTCTCCAATTTATATTACTTACCACAGTATCAATACGATAATTGGAAATCATATTACACAATTCTATGACCACGGCTTATATTTCGGTTCGACGCGATTCTGTTTCGGCGTGCAGTGGTACTGGGGGTAGCAATGCGCATTTGTCTGGCACAGACTATAATAGCTCGTTAGATTAGTTATTAAGTCTTAACTATAAGTTAGTTAAATGTTTTTTTATTATTATTAGTATTGACGTCAATAAGTGCCTGTAGAAGGTTTACATTGAATAAATAATTTGACTTTTGACTTTTGACTTTTAGTATAAAAATAAAATGAAATGAAATGAGTATTCTTTATTGTACACAGATAATATATGTGGTTATAATTTTTTTAAAGAAGTCGTACAACGGGCGGCCTTATCACTAAAAGCGATATCTTCCAGGCAACCTAGGGTTAGAGAAGCATGGTATGAAAAACAAATGAAGGCGTTGATGTAGTGTACAGTGATTAATATAAAATAATATTTAGTAGTAGGTGTATATATATAGTATATTTAGTATAAACATACATAAATAAAACAAAATAATATATATAAAAATACAATGATTCATACCCATATGTATAATATACATACATAGAACATACACAATATACAAGTACCTACGTACCATATGAATATATGACATTCGCACAATATCTTAATAAATAAATAAAATAATAATAATGAATAAACTGTGAAATTAAATTGACAAGTAGTGTTCTTTGATAAGTTTTTTAAAAGCTTGCAGAGATTATTATTAAATAATTAAAATTTAAACTGTTTATTTCAAATAATTGCATAAAAAATTGCAGACATACTCGTAGTCAGGCAGAATCTTAAAATTAAAGATTATGACGCCCTAAGTTGCCCTTATATTATTTTAATTTGTGACTTTGGTTGTGGAGCCGACCATTGATGTTGAGATTTGTTTAAATCTTTTAAGTATTTTTTTTTATATATAAGATTGTGTATCTAGTTTTTATAAGTCATCGAAGGTGTGACTAGTCAATATGGCAGCCGTAGATACAACTCTGGACCTGCCCATCGATTAAGCATTCAGCGCAGATCAGACGCGAAGCAGTTTCTCTGCGGCCCGCGCTCCTGTTTGATGTTTTGTGGTTCATACAGTTTCTTGTATTAAAATACGCGCGGGTTAAGCCTTCAAGATGCTCCGCTTTTGACCCGCTTTTGGTGTGTGGAGGCCTTTAACGGAAACAGCATGATAAAAATTGTTATTGGTCTTCGGTTTCGATCTTATCTCAATCGTATAAAGTTCAAAATACGGTGGGAAATTACTCGTATATCAAATTGCCTTTTATAGGGTTAAAGTTGGCTGAATGCCATGTGTATGTATGTACCAGCATTATATTGCATATTGTATTAACCCAACTTGTATTGTCTTAACTATAAGTTAGTTAACTGTTTTTTTATTATTATTAGTATTGACGTCAATAAGTGCCTGTAAAGGTTTACATTGAATAAATAATTTGACTTTTGACTTTTGACTTTTAGTATAAAAATAAAATGAAATGAAATGAGTATTTATTCTTTATTGTACACAGATAATATATGTGGTTATAATTTTTTTAAAGAAGTCGTACAACGGGCGGCCTTATCACTAAAAGCGATATCTTCCAGGCAACCTAGGGTTAGAGAAGCATGGTATGAAAAACAAATGAAGGCGTTGATGTAGTGTACAGTGATTAATATAAAATAATATTTAGTAGTAGGTGTATATATATAGTATATTTAGTATAAACATACATAAATAAAACAAAATAATATATATAAAAATACAATGATTCATACCCATATGTATAATATACATACATAGAACATACACAATATACAAGTACCTACGTACCATATGAATATATGACATTCGCACAATATCTTAATAAATAAATAAAATAATAATAATGAATAAACTGTGAAATTAAATTGACAAGTAGTGTTCTTTGATAAGTTTTTTAAAAGCTTGCAGAGATTATTATTAAATAATTAAAATGTAAACTGTTTATTTCAAATAATTGCATAAAAAATTGCAGACATACTCGTAGTCAAGCAGAATCTTAAAATTAAAGATTATGACGCCCTAAGTTGCCCTTATATTATTTTAATTTGTGACCTTGGTTGTGGAGCCGACCATTGATGTTGAGATTTGTTTAAATCTTTTAAGTATTTTTTTTTATATATAAGATTGTGTATCTAGTTTTTATAAGTCATCGAAGGTGTGAATAGTCAATATGGCAGCCGTAGATACAACTCTGGACCTGCCCATCGATTAAGCATTCAGCGCAGATCAGACGCAAAGCAGTTTCTCTGCGGCCCGCGCTCCTGTTTGATGTTTTGTGGTTCATACAGTTTCTTGTATTAAAATACGCGCGGGTTAAGCCTTCAAGATGCTCCGCTTTTGACCCGCTTTTGGTGTGTGGAGGCCTTTAACGGAAACAGCATGATAAAAATTGTTATTGGTCTTCGGTTTCGATCTTATCTCAATCGTATAAAGTTTAAAATACGGTGGGAAATTACTCGTATATCAAATTGCCTTTTATAGGGTTAAAGTTGGCTGAATGCCATGTGTATGTATGTACCAGCATTATATTGCATATTGTATTAACCCAACTTGTATTACATTACGTGAAACCATCATTTTACGATTTAAAATTAATGGTTGGACTTAATTAAAGAAATTGTTGTAGCCTGCGTTATGTTTCACACTTTCGTTAAAGTGTTAATTTTTGATGGAATGGAAATAGGATTTCTTATATTAATTATAAATAATAAGCCGGAAAATGACGGCCGCCGCCTCATTAATATTTTTATATACTTACCTACCTATAATTTAACGCAAATTTTGTTGCGACAAATTCAAATTGGAATATGTTAAAAAAAATGTCTACGAACAGAATGTGAACCTGCACCTTTCTGACATTCCGGGTCAGGTGTATTTCCAGTTAAGCTACTGTGGCTCTTATTCAGCCCGCCGAAATTCTTCAACACTGCTTACTTTTTAACTTTGAAAACCAAGGCGAAGGAACCAAAGCCCCATCCACATTTGACTTATTCTGTTAATCAATAACTATGCAAGTTGTATACTAATATGTATTTATGTTCGTATGTCAGTCCATTAGTCTGTCTTTCTGTTTGTTCGTTTCTTCAAACCAAGATTATTAGTTTCTATGTTTGTCGGTCTGCATGTTTGTCACGTAAACGTAAGTCTATCTGTACATTCCTTTATTATGAACATGATGAATAAAACCATGGTCAGATACCATGTGCAATGTGAAGAAGCCCTAATATTTGATTTTTGTTATTTTTTGTAACGAATTTCATTTTTATCACAATGGTAATTTTAAATGATTTTCACCCAGCAACTTCAGTTATTGTTTGTGTTCAGACAAGTAAGATAGCTCATAAATTATTACATACATAATAATCACGACTATTATCCCCGAAAGGTTAGTCAGAGACAAGGCAATGAGGACCGCAAAAGCAGTCATCTGCCATAGTCCACTTTTCACCAATTAGTGACAGCACATGTGCTCAGGACTACTATATATCCTCAAATTATTACTTTGAGGATATAGTTAGTAGTGCAAATCTACAATCAGGTGATACAAAGGCCATTTGCTGCCACGTCGATAGTACAGTTATCTTATTTAAGTTCAGTTAGACGGTTCAGCGGCAGAATTATATATCTATTACCAAATACCCTGGAGTATAGCACTTCGAACTGAAACATACTTCACTCGCATTGAAAGGGGACGTGAGAAGACGTACGTATCTAAGTTTCCAAAACATTTGTGACGTGAAATGCCCCAATTGAAATGGCGAACTGTGAAGTTGGCATTCCCCAGAGGCATTATAGTGGTGGACGACCATCGACATAAGTCACAATTTGTAGATAACTAAGATTAATTGGTTACCAATGGGACGAGTCTTGCTGCCTCATGTGACTCGTACGGAACACTGGATATGTATTAGCTCGCAGCCATCTAGTTTAATTTAGGAGCTCGATGGCGCAGGGGCTAATGCGTCCGCTTTGCGATCGTGAATGTGAAGCAACTTTCGCAATGGTTTCTCATTGGATGGATGGCAACATTAAAACATCTCGAGTTCCTCCGTACTTCGAAAGGCACGTCAAGCCTTGGTTGCTGTACCAAAGCTATGGCACCTACAGAGAAAGAGTACTCTACCGAGACGTTGCACACATGGATAAGAACATACGAGATAAGCTGAGAAGAGGATCCAACGTGCAACATCGTCGGGGAGGGTTAGCCGGAGCGAGAGGGGCTACGTGACTGTTGGATGAGAAGCGTGCAGTCAATAAGGCCAACCAGTACTGGTGCAGCAGCTCCTCTATTGGCCTTGGCCACCGTGTTCACGGTTGGACCTGGCCACTGTGTTTACCGTGGCCGCCGATTTTGTGGGTGGAGAGGGGTAGACGCATAGTATGAATTATGAGAAGAAAGACATTTCAGTATTTGCACCTAAATCTTAGATTTTTAATACTAAATTCAGCTGGTCCAATTTGTCACTCTTTAAGTAGTCTAAAAGATGCCCCCTGATGACTGGAGACTAGTAGTCGTTAAAAGCCACTAACTTGCCTATCGCGAGGCTCGGCCCAGTCTCCTTTCGTGCGGTTGTCTATCTGAAAAGACCTGTGCCCAGCAGTGGGACGTTCTTAACTTATTTTAACCCAACCATAAATTTACATACATACATTATAATCACGACTATTATCCCCGAAGGGTTAGTCACAGGCTAGGCAATGAGGATAGCAGAAGCAGTCCTCTACCATAGTCCACTTTTCACCATATAGCGACTGCACATGTGCTCAGCGTGACCGGTGGTGAGCCCATCGCCGCTCTATGCTGTTGGATGTACCTATGTGCAGCCTTTAGTCCGTTAGTTAGGGAGGGGGTGTTAGTATTCTTTCACCGCTACGTGAAACGGTTATCTACCATAAAGCCATCTGTACTAAGTAAATAATTATCGTTAATGAATTTAGCTAGAATCTAGAATGAAGAAAAAGAAGCCAAACTAGTGACCTTCAAATAAATTACTAATTCAATATAAACGTGTTCTTTTGATATTTGGTATCATATTTGAAACGTTATACTTCCTTCTGTGTTAAATGTACTTACTAGTACTATAAGTAGATAGAAGAGTAGATGTACCGAGCAGATATTCAGACCAGTGAATTTCCTTCAAACGCAGGCAAGATAGAAAGATCATTCGCCGCATCGAAAATGCCTAGAAGAACTGATCCATGAAGGAGCTAATGGAATCTGGCGTGACGAACTGGATAAACTCCGATGGTCTATTAGGTAATTGGTGGGATTCGGCACGCGAGCGCATTGTTAGAAAATAATTAATTATGAAAACTAGACCCTTTCCCAGCACTGTGAGACAACAGAGATGGAATAAAAAGTTATTTTATTTAATCACGAGTGCCCAAAATGACAAGCATGTGTATGAATAATTTTATGAGAGTTAATGGAGCAAAAGAAACGGATCAGGATCGTGGCGAATGGAAAGCTGTTGTCTGTGCCTACCAATACATAAAATCTATGTATGTTATTATGTATGTTATAATATTTATTATAAAAAAAAATTGTTTACGCTTACACCAATTTTCTAGATCAAGATGTTAATATGGTAAGATAACGGATAAATACATAAATATATAAAAAACACCCAGACCAAAAAAATAAATTATTGAAAATTAGTTTTTCTCTAAATTGACCCGACCGGTAATTGAACCCAGGACCTCAGAGATGGCGCGACGCCAGAACCGGCGTGCTAACCACGCGACCATGAAGGTCGTCATAGTTGTCACATTATCTAATAAGTTACTGTATATAGGTTAGAGAGACTGTAGTAGGTAATCAGTGAGTTCATGAAAATGTTCATTCGAAATTTCATAGCCGAGCCAAACTCAAATGCAATATTAAATCCAAAGCAACACAGAGCTTAATTAACTTGCTCAGGATGAACTAGACAGCATTGGGCACCGAAATTGTAGAAATTACGAGTTCCAAATTCATTGAACTTGCTTTAACCCTCCGTCTTTGTCGTGTTTTTGCGCTCGACACGCGTACCACTGTTCGATCGCAAAAACTGACATAAGTCTCATAATGAACTTCAAAGCAAAATCAATCATATTGAAATTAGAACAATTCTGCTGTGAAGTTTCAGACCTAGTAATTTGATCAGAGCAATGTTTTTATTCTGCGAAATGTACAAAACCATAACGCGCTTGTGTTAAAAATACAAATTTACTTTTTTGAGATGGGGGTGACCTGCGGAATATCAATACAAATATTTTCATGTAACAATTATTGATTCATGCGTAAAATTAAGAAAGTTGTCAAAGAAAAATGTTTTAAGGAGTCATTACATTTATGTATTGTTTGTTATTAAGTTCTTTTAATGTATTTAACATTTCAGCGCATGGTACAAGTAACTTAAAAATACGTGATTTTTAATTTCGTGCAGGATTCCCTTAAGGACAACCAACAAGACAAACACTAGACTTTAAATAAGTGTCGTCTCAATTAGAGGCTGCCACGGCATTACCTACAGTTTTTTAAATAAAACTACTTACTACTTACTTACTTGTTCTGTTTGTGGGTATCCATACTATATTCGATTCGAATGAGACAAAAAAATAACAAATTAAATAACAAAAACTACTGTAATAAAACTATAACTCAATAATTGAACCACAGATCAACAAGGTGACAATGCATTTATGACACCCAACACCTACTTACACTACACTGACAATCTCAAAACAAGAAATGGCACATTTGTGATTTTATGTGGCTTTGGCATAGATCGATCGATGTATACACGACACAAGATCATATCAATCGATCAATCATTTAGGGGCACCAACTAAGCCGCATTGGGCCAAAGTGATAGTTCATAACCGTGCCGCGTAGCAGTGAAATAATACTACCACCCCCTCTCTTCCCTTGGGTGTCGTAAAAGGCGACTAACGGACTAAAGACTGCACATACATCCAACAGCATAGTGCGGTGATGGGCTCACTACCTGTCAGGCTTAGCACATTATGCAGTCGCTATTTAGTAAAAAGTGAACTATGGTCACAGTTTTACAAGCATAGTAACACTGTGCTATGGTCGAGGACTGCTTTTGCTGTCCTCATTGCCTAGTCTCTGACTAATCCTTCGGGGATAATAGTCGTGATTAAACATAATTATGTATGTATGTATGTATGTATCTATCTATGGTGGGCTATGGCCCAATCTCCCCACGTGCTGTGGTCCATGTGGGATTGATTTTGACCAACAATGAGACGTTTATATAGGGTCTAACAATATAAAAAAGCGAACGTTTAAGGGGTGCATCTATACATCACACTGAGCATGCTCACCAAATTTGGTCCAAAACTACAGGCTCGTTACCGAGATAATCAACAATACATTTTCATACTGCATATATTTCTTGCTGCAGTTTAAAACTTTTGCAGTTGAGGACACCACGTCTGTTATTTAAATTTAAGTTTTCGATAAATAAAGAATTTTGTATTTTTGTATTTTGCATAATTTACCAAAAAATACACCCTTTCCAAACCCGTACAGCTGTACTACACGCACACAAAGATAGCCGAACATGCACACTAAACTCGGAGCACACTGAGCTATCTTTTTACTGACGCTTGCATGCGTGTTAGTAAAGCATGCATGCTTGCATGCATGTTCATGATGTGTATTATTTTAATTGAATTAGTTTTTTAGAATACATAACTTTGAAAAATCACTATAAAACTGGAGCCCATTTTTTGTCATTCTATTCAGATTGATGTATAGATACCGCCCTTAAACGATTGCTTGTTGATTTTGTTAGACCCTGTATATAGACTGATGATAATAATGATGAGTTTTGATGCGTGAGTCTTGCTTTAAAGCCTGTATAAAAATAATACTTTACCTTTCATAAAGATATAGGCAGATGCATTATTGTAGACACTCGGAAAAATTATTGTAGACACACGAAAAAATATTAAAAACATTGTACATACCTACATCATATTTAAATATTTAAGAGGCCTTTTACATTTCGAATGTGAGTTTTACGTAAAATGCCCATTTTCGCATTTTGTAGTAATTTTGCAGTTGTATTTATCGTTTTTATCGAAATAGGATAATAAATTCATTATAAAATATTTATTCCTCATAAAATAACAATTACTCTGGTATAAATTTTGCTCAATAATATTATCGTAGATAGGAGATATTCACAGTTAACTTATAGCGATTTTCGAAGATTTTTGGTTTAGAATAAGATTTTTTTCCTATATAAAATCAATGATACCTATCTAAAAATTCCGAGGCCGCTACGCACTATTCGACTATTTAAGAGATAACATTATAATTTTTTTATTTCACTTGTTTAGAACAGTAGTTCAATCGATGAGCTCAAAAAATTGCCTTCGCGCACTTTATGAAAATCTTTCTCTGCAATTTTGGGTTTAATTAAAAAGTTAAGCAAAATTTACAAAAAGCGAGGCCGCTACGCACTATTATAATAGCTAATATTCTGCACTTATCAATAAGTCATAATTGTTAATATATTTTTGTTTCTGTGATTTATAACGCCAAAATTGGCCATTTTACGCAAAAATTACAGTCGAGATGTAATAGGCCTCTTAACTTAGATTTAAATTTCTCGGGAGCTCGGTGGCGCAGCGGCTAGCGCGTTCAGCTTACGATCTTGCCCGCTAAGCAATTTTCGTAATGCCGGGTCGCCTGATGGGTGACCTATTAAAAACATCTCGAGCTCCTCCGTGCTTCGGAAGGCATGTTAAGCCGTTGGTCCCGGTTGTTGTCGTAAGATGGCAGTCGTTAATACCCACCAACTCGCATTGGGCCAGCGTGGAGGGTTATGGCCCTGTGCCCAGCAGTGGGACGTTTATATGCTGTTTTATAGACTGATGATGAACTCGTAAATATTCGTAGCTCCAATAATATTAAAATATTGCCATTGCCTTGTTCTTGAAATAGAGCAATGAGTTCTCCTGGCACAGGTGTTACACTTAGGAGCGTCGAAACTTTAATAATTGCTATAGTTTGAAATTCTTTAGGAAATAAGCATTTAAAAAAATAATTTAATATAAATTATGTTTTTATTGAGTTTTATTTAATGGCCATTTAAAAAAACGCTTATTTAGTCGAGTTATTGCTATTTAAAATCCACTATATTGTATGAATGTTTAATGTTGAGGATCATAATAACTCAGCTAATTAATTAAACGTTTTCTTCCCGAATGTTTCCTACAAACTATTAATCTCTGTATTTAACTATATCTCATAGGTATGTAAAAATTTTAACTAGGGAGTTTGTGTAGGAAACCAAAACGCGTAAACCTTCCTAATGTGAATAGCAATTCAACGATGCCCAATGTGTATCGTAATAGGACCTCAGGCTTGTGTTCCGTCATTCATAGTAGTTTGCATGCATGGAGTAGCTGAGTTGCCATGTTTGCATAATAGGAATATTTGCTCGCTCGCTGCTGTGCAGTGGATATTTCAGTACTGGTCGACGGCACGCTGATGTAACCGGAAATAAACCTTTCCAGAAAGACAACATTCTATTAAAATTATGCGAGTAATACCCGAAAACAACGATGCACGCTTAAGTAATTTCTTATACGAATTGTCCTACTTATACTAATTACAAAAATAATTTTATGAACAAACTTAGGGCCCCGATGACAAACAGCTAGCTCAAGGATGCTTGTTACACCACGCGCTCGTTACCGAACCATAAGATAGATAAATATATAGATAAATTATTTAACATACATGAGGATCCACTGTTCCTTATGTATGTTAATATAAATATGTAATAAAAAAATAAGTTTATCTCACGTTAAACTCTTTTAACGTGAGATAAACTTAAAGAAAAGCTGTGTTCCCTGCCTACCCCTTCGGAAAACGGGCATTATTTATGTATTTCTGTAATTCCACTGGAACTACCAAGTAATACCCTCCAAATGCCGCGCGGTGGCAGAAATACGTGAATATGTACCTATTGATGATGATAACAATGATGATGATTTACGTATTATACTAGTCACTCTCCTACTAGGTACCTATACCACCCACCTACTAAGCAACTGACATGACGGTCATTATACTAGTCGCCATCCTACTACCTATACCACCCACCCACCTAATAAGCAAACTGACATGACGGTTATTATAGTAGTCGCCATCCTATTACCTATACCACCCACCAACCTACTAAGCAAACTGACATGACGGTCATTTTACTAGTTGCCATCCTACTAGGTACCTATACCACCCACCCACTTACTAAGCAAACTGACATGACGGTCGAAATTTATAATTAAATTATCTGTTGTTTTGTCTATTAGCCTGAAACTCTACCTCCACACAAATTGTCTCATTTCTAGCTCTTAAAGGCAAAACAACATAATAATTAGGTATATAGCTTCATTAATCTGAAGCTTACGGGTTGGAATAAGGGGTGAGGCAGGGGGGTATAACTTCAACTAGGTATATTTTTAACTTGTACATAAACGGCCTTATTGATGAGCTCAGCAAAACGAGTGTAGGATGCTATATTATTATAGATGGTAAATTAATTAATAATATAAGTTACGCAGATGACATGGTGTTGCTGTGCCCATCAATAAGGGCCGATAAAAAAATTGTTGAAGGTATGTGAGGGGTACAAGGAGGCTCATGGGCTTAGGTATAATGCCAGTAAAAGCGAAATCATGATTTTTAAATCGGGCACTAAAACTTACTCGATGCCAGAGGTTACACTTTCGGGCATTCCGATACAACAAAACAACAAGTGAGCAAATATAAATACCTGGGCCACTGGGTCGCCGATGACTTAAGAGGCCTATTACATCTCGACTGTGATTTTTGCGTAAAATGGCCAATTTTAGCGTTATGGATCTCAAAAACAAAAATACATTAACAATTATGACTTGTTGAATAGTGTAGAATAGCTATTGAAATAGTGCGTAGCGACCTCGCTTTTTGTAAATTTTGCTTTACTTTTTAATTAAACCCAAAATTGCAGAGAAAGAATTTCATAAAGTGCGCGAAGGCACTTTTTTGAGTTCATCGATTGAACTACTGTTCAAAACAAGTGAAATAAAATGCGTAGCAGCCTCGGAATTTTTAGATATCATTGATTTTATATAGGAAAAAAATTTTATTCTTAACCAAAAAACTTCGAAAATCGCTATAAGTTAACTGTGATTGAGCAAAATTTATACCAAAGTAATTGTTAATTCATGAGGAATAAAAATTTTATAATGAATTTGTTATCCTATTTCGATAAAAACGATAAATACAACTGCAAAATTACTACAAAATGCGATGCGCCGGCCGTCCGAATTCAACTTAGGCTCACATAATGGAGATTTGTAATATTATGCTCAAATTTGTTATCCTATTTCGATAAAAACGATATATACAACTGCAAAATTACTACAAAATGCGAAAATGGGCATTTTACGCAAAAATCACATTCGAGATGTAATAGGCCTCTAAAGTGATGATGTAAGCCTAGGCCAAACCAACGCCTTCAGCTCGCGTCCGCGTTGGCGTGCGCGGTGGCGATCAGTTGTGTGTAGAGTTGGGAAAAAGTGCTTATTTTATTTTAACGTATAAGCATTGTACTATTTTCAAAAAGCATGCTTTTAAAAATGCTTTTTGCTTTTTTGCTTTTTACTTACAAAAAGCTGGCTACGTTGTGTTTAAACGAATACGAAAAACGTAAAGTTGTCTGTTTGCTTTACGTTTTTCGTTTAAACACAACGTAGCCAGCTTTTGTAAGTAAAAAGCTAAAAAGCAAACAGCATTTAAGTTTTGAACTTTTTATATTTTTTTTATTCATTATTACATTGAGCAGTTTGTCATCGTGGAATTGCTAAAAAAATCTGAAATACTGGAAGTATTGATGTAGTTTTATAGAGACCTCATAGATGGCGGGACGTACACTTTTATAAGTGACAAGCATAATAAGTGTAAACCTAAAAGCATGCTTATTACTTTTGTCTAAAAGTATACTTTTTTAAGTGCTTTTGCTTTTAACGCCCACCTCTATTGTTGTGTACGAACTTGTAGCGACGTGTTCACATCGATACACAAAAAGCCTACAATGCTCTGCGTATTCAATACAACAACGGATTCAGATTGCTGTTGCGGCTGCCACGTTACTGCAGTGCCTCGGGGATGTTTGCGGAAACGCGAGTATAGAGGCTTTCACGCCATAATGCGTAAAAGAATCGCATCCCTGATGCAGCGGGTGCGGAGCGGCACCAACAGTATCCTGAACACCGTGGCTCTGATGGAGGACAGTCCCATGCTGCGTTACTGGGTTGCCCTAGATCTGACACCGCACGCCCAGAAAATATGTTTATAGATGAACTTTATAATTTTGCTTACTTAATTAGAAAGTTCATTAAAAACATAGTTTCTGAACTTATGCTACTAAAACTTATTATTTTGTTTTTTTTTTATTTATTTAAATTGTTCATTATTTTTTGTATTTTAATGGAAATATTACTATTTTAATCTAAAGATTTTAAATTATTTCTTTGTGTTTTAATTTGTTTATTGTTATTATTTATTAATGGAAATATTTTTTATTTACTTACTGAACTTATGATTATTTGTTTTTACTTACGTAGGATCACAATTTAATATTACTAACACATTATGGGCTATGCCCGAAATAAATGATTTTTAATTTAATTAAATTTTAATTAACAATTTCATCCGCTAAACATGATGTCATTGGAGATTCAATAACTGCGGTCGTTTTAACACATTTTGATTCCTATCGCGTGCCTTTTGCGAACGGCCGCGGCCGCATCGCTGCAATCGTGCCCGTGCCTATTCCTAAAACTGTAGTGGACGCGTAGCTAAATAACGTTTTTACAAATGACGCCCTTTGATTATATAAGTACTTGTCAATTTTTTTTTTAATTGGTGATTGATTGCGCGTTTGTCCCCGATTTCACCTGTTGGAAAGTGATAATGAGGACGAAGATGGAGCACGCGCAGTCAGTAAATGCCTTTTACTCTAGCCTTAAAGACGCCCAAGTTGTAGCGTTCAGGAAAAACAGACGCAGGGAGGTCATTCCATATCCTAGCTGTCCTAATGAGGAAATTAGAAGCAAATCGCTTCGACCGGGCGGGTGGAATATCGACAACACAGGGATGAAAGCCCTCCCCCCGTCTAGTAGTCCGATAATGGAATCCGATAATGGAAGATGATGCCATATGAAATTATAATAATTTGGTAATTGGTACATACATAATATTGCAGCTTCTATAGGCCATCCTAATTTCTACTTAGTGCAAAGAACAACTACATCTGAGGAAGCAACCTAAGAAAGCAAAAGAAAGCTGTTGCACACAGCACGATGAGATCAGAAGTATATTAGGATAATAAAAAGGTTAGTTATGAAGCACAATTTAGGCGTTAGTACACTATACACTGGGACCAGGTTAAGGTTTGAAATATTAATATTATTATCAGGACGTATGGAACTGTCTAGTTATAATAATACACTATTTACTAAAAACTATGTTTTCGTAAGTATAACAATAAAGAAGGAGCTCTTTCTAGCTCCACGAATGATTTCGAACTGCCATTTTCATGAAAACAGAGGCTAGAGACAGAAAATGTAAATAGTAATATTTGAATTTTTAATTTAAAACCAGATACAAAAGAATTTTATTCGGAAAAGAGGTCAGAAAACCAACAAGGTTTTAGCTGCCTTGTAACAACTATTCGAACTAATGTTTCGATCAGCTAATTCAGGTATTTTTCGCTTTGTCAAGTTGCTCCGATACAAATAGGTACTTGTTCTTTGCACTTAGTAGGGTGGTCCAGTCTCGGGATTATATATTACCAAACACCCTATATACAAGGCGTTTGATAATCATATAATATAAATGCGAAAGTGAGTTTGTACGCTTTCACGCTTAAATCCTCGTTGGTAAAATTACGGCGTCCAATATAACGCGTGAACCTTGATAGCTTATAGAACATTGAATGGACTTACCGGTTCGCTGTTTATAAAAAAAGACAGGTTGGCGGCTGGCAAGGAGTCTCTGCTGATGCATTCCAGCTTCAGCTTCATTCCCGGCCGGTAGCGCCTTTTGAGGCCGTGCATTGTGGGGCCGGCCTTCGGGAGATCTGTGAAATAATAATAAATAATAAGTAACTTTCTACGCTCACAATTGGCCAAGTTACGTTTCTTTAATAACTTGTTTAAATGGTTGACTATAACAGATAAACATAGAAAAACACCCCGACAAGAAATCAATTTTGAAAAACCGGCACACTAACCACTCGACCACGGAGGTCGCCTATAATAATAATAAAGTCAACAAAGGATAATAATAGTATGCAAAGACGCAGTCACGGAGTTTTTTTTGCATTCATAAACTGATAAGTATACCCTGACCTTCATCTTACCGGAATATGGTAAGTGACGATAAGGTGCACTTCTCCTAAATCCTCAAGTACCTACTGAGAACTATTCATATTGCTACTGTGATAAAGATAAAATATAGATTTTTTGTTTAATTAAATGTAGTACCAGCCTGACCCACTAACAACAATATTTATAATATTGTTGTTAGTGGGACAGGCTGGATAACATAAAGCTAAAACAAACCTTACAAACAACCACACCGTATACAACCCAGCTAGCAAAATACCCTTAGAAACGAAAGCTTTTAAGAGCTATGTCCTTAAATAAATTTTATATACGTTCTGATTAAGATAGATACTCTAATAATGGCATCTCATAAGTCTATTTAAGCTATAAGAGCATATATACTTGTAAAAAATACTTTTAGAAGTATATCAGAAAACGAGAAATGACATCAATAAGACCAGTAGTGTTATAAACGCACTCTGTAAGCCTAATTCTTAATTAACACTTATACATGCACTATGTAAGTACATTTAATCTTAAAAGTGACTTTCCTAAGTATTTTATTAGATATCGGCTGTTACACTTATAACTTAATCTTACAGAGGTATATAAGCAAATTTTATATAATATTATTTAGAACAATAGTATTATACACGCACCTTATAAGCCTAATTGCCCTTGAGTCTTAATTAACACTTATACATGCACTTTGTAAGACTACTTGATCTTAGAAGTGACTTTACTAAGTGTTTTGTTAGATATCCTCTGTTACTTATAACTTATTCTTAAATATGTATATAAGCTTACTTTACATAACATTTGTAAGAACAGTAGTATTATATGCGCACTTTATAAGCCTAATTACCCTTGATTCTTAATAAACTCTTATGAATGCATTTTGTAAGATCACTCGATCTTAGAAGTGACTATTGTAAAAGATAGTAAAGAGTACGAGCACGTCAAATGTCTTAGAAACTTAGATAAATTGCAAATAGAATTCAAAAAAGTCAAAAGGTCATCGGCCAGGAACTTCCCTGTTTGTCTTTTAGCCTACTTTTACTTTAATAAGGAACCCTATAGGTTATGAGCAATGGCCGCGTGGATTAAAAAATGTGGTTGAATTTGATTTTAGAAGTGCGGTGTAAACCTTAAACAATGGTAATGCACTTATATTGGTTCTGTTAAAACCACTATAAGGCATGATTGGTGATAATGGCGACGTTTCCATATTTTTCATTTTTAATATAATATTTTTTATTATTAAAGATACATTGTTGAAATGGCCCGTAAAAATATTGTGATTGTTATTTCAAAATACTCGATAAAATCGACTTCGCAGTTAAATAACAGTTAGTAATGCGTAATAAACATGAAATTATACTAACACATTTTGAAGGAAAGTGAATTAAACAGGACAATAGATAATACTTACGTTTTTAATACTCATCTTATTATTTAAAAAAAGTTTCACGAGCAGTTGGCAATCCTTTCGGCGGACTGTGATTACATGTGATTACATGTCTTACTAAAAGCTCGCAAAGAGCACTACAAGTAATATCACCCTTAGAACAGCATTAGTAAGTGCATTATAAGGGTAAATGCCCTTAAAGAATGCCTTTGTAAATCATTTGTAAGTCTGTTTGGTATTATTAAAGCATCAACAAGAATTTTGTAAGATTGGAAATACACTTCTCGAGACCATTTTAAGATATATTTAAGGGTAAATAGACTTATTAAGTGCGCCCAAATCCACACTTATAGCAGTCTATCGGAGTTATATAAGACTGGTAAAATTATACTCTTGGGATGTGTGTAAGAGGAAATTTTGCTAGTTGGGAATAACATGTACAACCCTAGGTCTAACCCAAGTCCTTAGGTTATAAGAGTTCAGACTCCTTTTAAAAGAGTTTGATTTGATTTTACTTGCACATGCTAGAAATCACGTCTTGCCAATATTCGCCTTTATATAAGTTATATACATACATATACATAATATAATCACGACTGTTATCCCCGAAGGGTTAGTCAGAGACTAGGCGAATGCACATGTGCTCAGCATGACAGGTGGTGAGCCCATTGCCGCTCTTTGCTGTTGGATGCATGTGCAGTATTTAGATAGATAGATAGATAGACAATACTTTTATTGTAACTTAACACCACAAACATTTACATAACACATAACAATGAGCACAAATACAAAGTTACAATTTGGCGGTCTTATCGCTTTAAAGCGATCTCTGCCAGACAACCATTCGGATGGAGAGAACTTATACACTCAAAGATCGGAGGTGCATACCACAGTAAAACAATTAAAAACAAAAGCAAATTAATAAGAACCAAAACATAATACATAACATTATAAAATAAATAAATAATAGGGTGTAACAATTATATATACATACATATAAATACTTAAATATAATAGTCTCAGGTAGGATGTAGCGGACAATGACAGCTATGCAGCAGGATAGGGTTAAAGGGAAAGGTAGAAATTCTTCACGTGCACCTTAAATGCGTGAATTGTTTTAGCACGCCTGATCGCAACTGGAAGCGAGTTCCAGAGACGAACAGCTTCAACGGTGAATGAACAATCGTAAAAGGTAGTGTTGTGAAGAGGGGTTTTAAGGGATAGATTTTCTGATGACCGTAAGGAGCGCGAGGATGAACAATAAAGGAAACTGAAGCGTTCCTTTAGATAGGAAGGATAGGTGGGATTAAACAATATGTTATATAGAAGGGAGAGGATGTGAGTATTCCGGCGAAGACGAATAGGAAGCCACTTGAGTTTAGCGCGGTATTCAGAAACATGATCATACTTGCGTAAGCCAAATATGAATCGAATACAAAGATTTTGAAGGCGCTCAAGTTTATTTAGCTGGTCCTCCGAGAGATCAAGATAGCAGGCGTCGGCATAGTCTAAAACGGGAAGAAGCAGCGAATGTGCTAGCGCAATTTTAGTGGCAGTGGGTAAAAAGTTGCGCAGTCTTCTTAAAGAAGCCGAAGATGCGTAGAGCTTGCGACTGACAGCTTGTAGTTGCGGCCCCCAACTCAAGCAGCTATCAATAATAACGCCCAAGTCAGCAACTGATTTACTAAAAGGGATGTCCACTCCATCAAATGTAACCTTAGGGAGGGTTTCCCAGTTTACCTTGGAAAGCAACCTGGAGCTGCCGACCACAATAGCCTGCGTTTTGCTTGGATTGACTTTAAGTCCGTAGGCTCGGCTCCAATCTACAATATGTTTCAAATTTACGTTGGTAGTTAATATAGCCTCGGCGAGATTACCAAGTGGTGCCTGGCAATAAATTTGTAAATCGTCTGCATATAGGTGGTAGGAGGAAGAAAGGTTTTCGGAAATAGAAGTGATAAAAATAGCAAAGAGGAGAGGAGATAAAACGCCACCCTGCGGGACACCAGCCGTCGAGTCACACCACGCAGAGAATTTCTCTTCAAGGCGAACCCTTTGCCTGCGTCCGTACAGGTAGCTGTGAAACCACTCAATTACCGTTGGAGATATGTTAAGTGAGCGCATCAAAGATAAAAGGAGTTTTTTATCTTTGATGCGCTTAGTCCGTTAGTCGCCTTTTACGACACCCAAAGGAAGAGAGGGGTGGTATTATTATATCACCTCTACGCGACTCGGTTAGCTAATGATGATGTAGTGTTATATTAGTTAGTGATGATGATCAGTTAGTTCATGACGGGCCATAATTAAGATTATACTGTTAGTTTTCTTAAATACAATGGATATTCGGTCTGTCACTAATTAAGTGTTAGTGCGTGCATGTCAATTATATTTTCCTGGTAAAATATAGCCTCATTTATTTATTACTGAAGGTTAAAGTAGCTTTCTATTAGTGTAGGATTTCTTAGAATCGGTGTGTTAGTTCTAGAGATTTTCCATTATTACAGTATTGTTTTCCTCAATAAATTATTTTGATCCAAATAGGCTAGCTTTTCATGGAACTCATAATAATGTGATGTCATTATTTTTTACCTTTATTGCAATAGTCCTCCGTTTTTCCCTGTATTAGTCTTCGCTGCTTATCTGTTACATTGTGAGGTCGTAATACAGATAACATAATAGTTCCTAAATTAACAGATACATTAACCCCCTAGAAAAAAAATGTAAACTTCTCGTTATAACAACAAACAAAAGAATGGTAACATGGGTCTTTGTGTTTGTATGCGCCGTATCGGCCTGTTCTGTATTGTGGACTGTCGGGCGCGTATCAATTAACTGGAAAAGTCCTCTAGGCAGGGTGCAAACTTTAGGGATGCTCGCGCGTGACCTATACTCTAGCCAAATTCGATAAAGATTGTTTACCAACCAAGCGTTGCCTAGCAACCAATGACAGACACAGTATTAGCAACCTTTTCTAGTTGGACAACGAGAAATTTCCGTAAAATATTAATTAATTAAATATTTTATGAAAAATAGGAAATAAACAAACCTTCAAAGCTTGAAATTGGATTTAAAGAAAAGTTATTTTAATTATATACGAAATATATTTTGTGTTGAATTTATGAACACTATAAGTACCTACTTAGTTAGTTTTTTTTCAGATTTGAAAGTGGTTCATTCGTAACTGGTCGTCTCATATTGCATTTATGGGCATTTATGATAATCAACATTAGACGGATATTAGTAGGTATCATCTTCTTTTGTAACACTTTTATAAAAACTAACAATTGTTTTGAATAATTTTTGAAAACATGTATTTTAGTAATGACATTAGTGCTTTGATGAATCAGCATCTTCTACTCATCATTATTATTATTTTCACTTTTTATCCCTATGTATTAACATATTGCCCAGATTTGTGAAGCGAAATTCAGGGTAATTTGGTTTTTTTACATTATTACGTCAACGGTTCTTTATCGGGTTTGTCAAAAGTTACAGAAAGAGTGTCGCGTAGCGGTAAAAAAAAACTACCACCCCCTCTCTTCCCTTGAGTGTCGTAAAGGGCGACTTCTGGAATAAAGACTGCACATACATCCAACAGCATAGAGCGGCGATGGGCTCACCACCTGTAACGCAGAGCACATGTGCAGTCGCTATTTGGTGTAAAGTGGACTATGGCAGAGGACTGGTTTTGCGGTCCTCATAGTCTAGTCTCTGATTAACCGTTCGGGGATAGTAGTCGTGATTATTATGTATGTGTATATGGGAAGAGTGACGTAGGCCTGGTAATACTGAGAAGAACTCTTGACGCGCATGAAACAGCCTATACAGTGGGTTTCCCTGAAATATCTCTTATTCACTTTAATTTTTGCCAAAGTGGGGATGATCTGGGGCAATTAATTCTTATTTCTATAATTATGTCTAAATATCCGTGCTTCGGAAGGCACGTTAAGCCGTTGGTCCCGGTTGTTGTCGTAAGATGACAGTCGTTAAAACCCACCAACCCGCATTGGGCCAGCGTGGTGGGTTATGGCCCAATATCCCCACGTGCTATTGTCCACGTGGGAGGCCTGTGCCCAGCAGTGGGACGTTAATAGGCTGATGATGATGATGATGTCTAAATATATTTTATTTCTTCTTTTTGGCTGTTGTAAACATATTTTATTTTCTTTTTAATAATTGTATATTAGCATTGCATTGTTTCTTTTAAATATATTCCTCCTTATCACTGCGGCGGCCTCGGGCCCGCACTACGTATGCTGCTTATGCACCCACTATTATTGCGTGCGAAAATTGGAGATATGTTCGCCCATGACTGTAGTATTGACCTATTTGCAGACCGCTTTGGATTGCTATGTTCAAAAGCCCTATTGTCTATAAGCATGCTAATGAATAACAAATCAATCTAATATCATATGACATAGCTTTATGAATTAGGTAGCTGTTGTGAAATAGTGTTGACATCCTGTATTGCCATTGTAATTATAATGTGATTTTATTTTATTCTAATTTATAAATGTATTGTTACGATTTTTATTATGACATCTTCTTTTTTTTTGTATTTTTTATTATTGACTTTGTATTTAATTGTAATTGTTGGACATGCTTATAATTTATTGACTTCTTTATTGTAATTTTAATTTTAAGCTTCTGACTTATTATTATGTATCTATTTAGCACGGACCTGAAAAAAAGATCCGTGTTATTTAGATATTTTATTACGATTTTTATTATGACATCTGCATTTTATTTTTATTTTATACTATTGATTTTGTATTTTATTGTAATTGCTGGACATGCTTGTAATTTATTAACATCTTTATTTTAATTTTAATTTAAGCTTCTGACATGTATCTATATTTTTAGACATACTGGCGCCTGGGATAACTGTTAGTCAGTATGTATACAATTAAAATTTAATTGAATAAATAAATTGAATCACATTGACTTTTACTGGTATTTGTGTTTTCCAACAAAGTAATGGAACAAAATTAATATGCATAGTGGCATACTTTGTTGTCTAAAAGATTTTCCATGACAGCTCTAATGGGAAAAACACTACATTTAAACAGTGTACTGTTAAAATGTAATATTTTCTCTAGTCTAGTAGAATCCGAAGCATCCATCTGGTTTTCGGTCGGTTTTCGACGCTGTTAAGGGTTTGCAATATTTGCAAAGTGGAAATGTTCGGTAACTAGGTAGGTACAGTCACGTGCACCAATATGTATACACTTTGACTCTTATTCCATTGTATTAAGACTTACAATTGTTTACATATTGTTGCTCGTAACTGTACATCACTCTGCTCGTTATTAAGCAACACACAATATTTGTCGTTTGTCGGCGCAACGACCTTGTTACTATCCCCACCGACGTCACTCTGAGGCGCACGAAGTGAATATCGGACTAAAGACAGAATATACATTTAACCATCATTTAACAGCATAGAGCGGTGAAGGGCTCAACACTTATCACGCTGAGCACATGTGCAGTTGCTATTTGGCGAAACGTGGATTGGGGCAGTGCTCTGCTTTTGCAGTTGTCAGTGCCCAGTCTCTGACTAGTCCTTTGAGTCTAACAGTCGTGAGTGCATTTATGCATGAAACGTATGGTTCCAAAACTTTTGTGGACCAAAGGAATTACGGAAGAGACCTTTAACAGCCTGTCAGTACTTGAAAGACATGATTCCGACGCGAATAACGATTTCGGAAGTACGCCGGACGCTGCGTGCCCGCATACGAAATCAAGTCGGCCATTCGAACAATTCTTTTGATTTACGTTAGCTTTGAGTGTAGAACAAGAACCTTTTAAAGTTATAAGGTAGACGCTGGAATAGTCGTCAGTGTCCCGAAACTAGACAAGTAAACATTTTATGTATTTTGTACGTTTCTGTCACTAGATAATTAAGTGTTTTTAATAATTATAATTAAGATACATTCTTAGGAAGTATAATAATATACACTTTTAAAATTTCGTGTTCCATTATGCACACATATTAGGACGGGATTTAACGCAAAACTACTTAGTAAAGGCATTCTACGCATACCTTTTATACCCGACGTTTCGACAGAGTTGCACCGGCCGTGGTCACGGGTGGACTGCTGTCGCGCTGTATCGCCTCCGTTTGCGTTGCTGAGTCTTCATCCACCATCACATTATTTATCCAACTACCGTCACACACAACACTAACGGTGTCCCTATTCCGTATACAAGCCTTATTCTGGTAGTTAGCAGATTGCGGACTAAAACGAAGTGGCGTTTTTGCAGGTATGCGTAGAATGCCTTTACTAAGTAGTTTTGCGTTAAATCCCGTCTTAATATGTGTGCAAGTATAATAATGTACAATTAAAATGGAAACACTAACCTGAAAGTGTAATGATTGTAGGAAGTAGGTACATAGGAAAAAATAATTAATTTCCCAAATTTTCTATTTTTTATTAAACTGAGCAAACCACTTCTTATTCATTCAAGAATCAAGAATCACCATCCTTTATTTAGTTTATGCTACAACAATGAGCACTTATGAATGTAATGGTCTGTCTATGTATAAAATTTTATCCTAAACCGTTCAGCCGTTCTCAGGTGACGCTAGGAAAAACGATAGTTACTTACGAACAATACATTATTTTGATTTATAGTAGAAGACCATTATCAAAATCATAGAAGTTTATTTTATAGTTAATTTGTTTTTATTTTGTCTACGTAGTGCATAATTTTATAAGTTTTTTATATACATAAATTGATTTTATCAATTAATATCATGTAAAAAGTTCTAAGGAAAAAATATTTGGTAAACGACAACCATGTAAAACAAACAATGCACAAACATTATTGACGTATTAAAGCTAAGAAGAGATACAATAACAAGATGATTGTTTGTCTAATTACTTAATGTTTAAAACAAACTTTTTGCGAATATTAAGGCGGGTCTCCTGCGACACTGTTTTGTATTTTCTAACACCTAACATCAAACATCTAACAAATATAGGCGTGGCCTACGTACATATTTTGACATATTTTGTTAGATGTTTGATGGTAGGTGTTAGAAAACACAAAACAGAGTCGCAGGAGACCCGCCTTAATACCCACAATAACTTTGTTTTATGTTATAATTTGGTATTGTTATCCAATTTGGTGGTGTATCGTAATTTGCATCACACCTTTATGTTGTAAACTTTCCGAAGTGTTGTTTGACAAGATCACTGCTTTCTACAATACTTTGTTGGTTTGGTTTTACTATGAGCCTTTGTAGTTGAGTTAGTAGTACTTTTTTTTTTATTCATCGACGGGTAAGCGCTTGGCCTTCATCTCACCTGATGGTAAGTGACGATAAGGCCGAAGGTGGAAGCGCGCTTCACCCGGAATCCTCAACCACTGAGGAACTGGCTGTCTTATCTCAAACTGTCGTTACACAACAATGCTATAAACATCGTTGTTATGGCGACAGACTTAGATAAGATGGTGGTAGCAAGCCAGGCGGACTTAACAGCCCTACCACCAACCAAACCGAGCACACAAAGATGTACCCCCGCTGGGAATCGAACCCGGGACCTCTGGGTCTGAAACCGGTGGCTTAGCCACTAGACCACAGAGGCGGTTAAAACATTGTCAATCGACAAAAGATTGTTTTTATTTTTAAATACAAATTATCTAACGTATCTATGAATAAATTAATAAATTTGTTTACGCTTACACCGACTATCTAGACCAAGATAACTAAGTATTCTTTTGAAACTCGTTAATATGGTAAGATAACGGATAAATACATAAATATAAATAAAACACCCAGATCCGAAATCAATTTAGAAAATTAGTTTTTCTCTTAATTGACCTGACCGGGAATTGAACCCCGGACCTCAGATATGGCGCGACGCCAGACCCGGCGTGCTAACCACTCGACCACGGAGGTCGTAAAATGAATGATATACTTACTTCAATCATCAAAACAATGATAGAAGATGCCAAAGCATTTCAAGCGGTATTAGCATGAAGAATGCGTAGTATTGGCTTAGCTATAGCGTGTTCTTTTAATCAAAGTATTGGTCGAGGGAAAGTTAGTAATATAATATAAAACTTTTCCACTCACAAATCAATTATGTAGCCCAAGTTAAGCTACCAACAAAACTTGTTTTTTTTGGTATAATAATGTATAAACATACTTCTTTTTTACATAGACGACATCCATACCCGAAATCCATAGAGAAAAACAGTAAGTAATTCTAAATTAATTAACCTTGTCGCGTAGTGGTGAAAGAACACCACCACCCCCTCTCTTCCCATGGGAGTCGTAAAAGGCGACTAACTGACTAAAGACTGCACATACATCCAACAGCATAAAGCTACGATGGGCTCACCTGCTGTCACGTAAGCACACATGCAGTCGCTATTTGGTGAGAAGTGGCCATGGACTGTGGCAGAGGACTGCTTTTGCTTTCCTCATTGCTTAGTCTCTGACTAACCCTTCGGGGATAATAGTCGTGGTTATCTGTATGTATATGTAAGTCGAACGTGAATCTAACCCCCTCAATAAAAAAAACTCTTCAGAGAAGGCGCCAGAACCAGTGGGCTAACCACACGGTCACGACGGTCGTCTTTATCATTTATTAATACTAACTATTTTTTTTATAACAAAAAATGCAGACTGACTTTCGAAGTTACAATGCTAATGGATGTGTCTAAGTGCAGCAGGTAATAAAATTACTATTAATAATTTATGACAAAGTCTTTTACATTCCAATATTTTTATTTCTATGTAGTTATATTGATACTTAGGTTACTGACTTCTGATATTGATAATGATAGATTTTTGCAATATAATATCCCTTTCAAATTCAAACTCAAAATATTTATTCGGTGTAGCAAGAAGTTAAGTTGTTTTTCGAAGTTACAATGCTAATGGATGTGTCTAAGTGCAGCAGGTAATAAAATTACTATTAATAATTTATGACAAAGTCTTTTACATTCCAATATTTTTATTTCTATGTAGTTATATTGATACTTAGGTTACTGACTTCTGATATTGATAATGATAGATTTTTGCAATATAATATCCCTTTCAAATTCAAACTCAAAATATTTATTCGGTGTAGCACAATTTATGAGGCTTAGTTTCTAAACTATAAGTTGCAACAACGAGTAGGACCAACCTTCAAAAATATATATTATATTTTATATATAACTAATCATATTGATCAATATTGATCAAGTGATATCGTGGTATCATATAGCAAAAATGTATATTCGTGTACCTTTTGCAAAACCTTTTATATTATCTTTTTAAACATTCTGGTAAAAATACATAAAAACTTCGTTGTCTTTATCTAACGTCGCTCAAGCTCCGCAAATCTTTATAGATTTAAAATAAGATATTGGATTCGAGATAAAAAATATGATAATCCGATTTACATAACATTCAACCTCTTTACGTTTAAGACGAAACGAATATAAAAGTGCTCTAGAATAGACTTCATAAATCGGTTTCTGATATTTTTTAGGAATGACAATTACAGTAGTTTAGAGCTTTTATTACAAATCGAATTATTATACAGAGAACCTACATCTTATTGTATGCACACATATAAATATAACTGCCTTTATAACTGTAGCCTCAGTGTCGTCGATATAAAATAAATCCACTTATAAACAAACCAAATACACAAGTGTTTCCTGGAAATCTGGTTCATTAAATATATGCAACTTTATTAACATGGTAAATATTAATTTAATATTATAGCATTTGATTACATAGCATTGATCGCTTACTATGAGTAGGTCTTCGTATCCGTACATTCTTTTGCAAATAAAAAAACGTAACATCGAATTGAGAGTGAAGCCCGATCCGATAAATTAATTTAGATTTTTCTTATCCTTATTTCAGTAATCACTAAAGGCTTTTCGAGTGCCGACAGGGATCTTCGATACTCTTTGAACTTTTACCAATACTTTAGACATGGGTAACTCTGCATTTAATTATATTCAGGAGTTCCTTCATTTTGGTTCTTTTTAGTACATCTTCTATATCCAATACTCAAACTCATTTTCCCAATCACGCGCTTTGTCTGAAGCCGTTTTTTTATGTAACGTAGTTGCAAAGAGGTTTGAGCGAGAGTAACAACTAATTCCGACGAACGGCCCATGTGAAAGAATTACTAAATGAAGATTGTAAGAATTATTTAGTACGGATATTAGATTATACGGATATACAGGGTGTCCCAAGAAACAGGGTCAAGCGAAAGCCCAGAGGTAGAGCTGCTCAGGGGCAACCTAATCATCCCCATGTAGTTCAGCAATTTTCCAATAGTTTTGTGTAAATTTTTCAAAAACTTTAGTAGGCGACACGGGTGCCCCGTGAGCAGCACTATCTCTGGGCTTCCATTTGACCCTATTTCTTGGGACACCCTTTATAGATGCTAACTGCTAACCTGATATTAAAGCGTGATTAAAAATGTATGAGCATTAGAAAGGATATTATTTTGTCTGATTCAAACTGGATTATATATTTGTTTAGACGGATATAGAGTGTCTCCAATCTATTTATGGAGTCACTCTGCGCAATTCTACAATAATTCCCTTTCGCTTGAAGGAATCCACGTAATTGAATCTGTATGTCTGTAGATATTTAATTATTGGATGTCTGTCGAAATGGCTGTGACTAGCAGCTGAAATTGGGTTCGGCATCTATCGCGCAGTATGAATGTGTAAAGGTGTATATTCATCAATCATTATGGATTTCATTCGGAAAGCCTTTATGCGCTGCTCTGGAGGATTTCTCGATGATTCACTAACGAAATTTATTACACATATTACAATAATCCAATAGTTTATTAGTTTGTGATATATGTTGTTTGTTGCGTGTGAAACTTCGGGCAAAAGCTAATATAATAGAACAAAATAAACAAATATAATATCATGCAAATTCCACGATGTATATAATTTCAAACTAGTTAATACTAATAATTATAATAGAATAGAATAGAATAGAATAGAATTCCTTTAATGCTTAAACTGTGAAACAAGTTCTTAAAAAAAAGTAATATAGTATCAACAGTTTTATAGGTAGGTGTTATTATTCAAAGTAACATGATATTAAATTAATTATGATGAAAGAAAACTAATTGGAATATAAAAGTTGAGATCTCTTGTGATATTGCTAAAAAAATTGTCTCGTTAAAAGTTTTCAAAGGGTTACATAATTAGCCCATTTTTAATCTAATTGAGATTGAACATTATAATACCACTTTGATATCCTAATTTTAGTGTGCTTTCCCCTAGTAGCATACTAACCAAAGAATTCCGCTATTTCATGTACCAGCATTGGGCAAGCGTGATGAGCTGTGTGTGGCCCAGCAACAACAGATTCTGTTGTCCATGTGGAAATGCCTGTGCACAGTAGCGGGACGTTTATGGGCAAAATTGTGACTGAAATAGTTTTTAAATATTTTTGTGTAGGTATTATTTGAAGCCCCATTTTTTGAGATGTAGTAGTAGCTGCTATAGATTTTCCAAACAAAGGGTGCAGTATGCTGGGGAAATCATGCTTCTATGATAGCCCACCAAACTATTGCTATTATTCCGAAAGTACTTAGGTTAAATTTTTTTTCGCGTTAATATCTTTTGGCACACATGAAATCACGGATTCCTTTAGCGAGTAATCTAGGGGAAAATAAACTATTTCTTGAACGAGCTCATGCCATTTTAATTATTAAACATTTTGATAAGTTATATATAAATTTTGTTAAGTCATATTATAAAACATTTTGTTAACCAATTGGTCTATGGTTAAGCCTAAATAGATATCGAGCAGTCAGCGTCTAGATTTTACGTTCTGGGATGTTGATATACAATATAACACTAGTTCTGTACTTAACGAGTTGGTCTATAATAGGTATTTTTGTAAGTCTTGTATCCGATAAAATCTGCCTCTGTAGGCTAGGGCTCAAACCGTGGCTCAAGCCGATCATAAAGGTGAAAGTCCACTGTTCGATTATTATGGCACTCAGTTTGAATGGTGGTGGCGTTTGTTCTATTCTTCCTACCACCTACCACCATCTTGTCAAAATTATTCGCCACTTAGGTACTGTAACATAGGGTACTGTGTACAAAGACTGTGTATATTTGCTTCCGCTACACATCCCAACGTAATAAATAATAAAATTGTGTTACAATTTATGTATTGTTTTCGTTTAATTTTCCCTATCCTTTCATCTACACACATTCATAACGTTAACAACCCAAACGATCGGGAAAAGGATCGTCGTCGCCTAAACGACAAACTCATTATTAATACCTACCGCCATATTGAACTTTATGGCATCACTTTATATACATAAACATTTGCCCGTGGCTTCGCTCGCATACATTTTTTGCTTAAAAAAAAGTAGCTAATAACTGTCTTCAAGGCCCAGTCTCTATCTTTACCAAAATTTATCAAAATCAGTTTAGTGATTTTAGACAAACAAACAATCCACTTCCTCATTTATAACATTAGTTACTTTGATCAACAATAGCAATTGTTAATCGAAGATTAGTTAGATTAGATTAGATGTTACTCCTACTCAAATATTAAATTGGAGGTCTTCTAGACAAAATTGTTATTTTAACGTTTGAATAATTTGAGAAGCAGAGTGAAATATTTTACTGCTTACAAACAAAGTATCTGGTTTCCATATAAATTATTCTCATCGTCGAGAGTTTATTGCCGGGCTCTTCTCGATAGATTAGAGCGCTCCGAATGGTATGGGCCTTTTTCTTGTACAAATGTTAATGTATGACTTGTATGAGTGAGTTTTTTGTGTGTTAAAAATACTCCATTTGACTACATTAAACTTCATTTCACTTAAATGATCACGTGGTCGAACGCTCGGCTCAATATCCGGAGGTCCCGGGTTCAATTCCCAGGTGGGGAAAAGTGTGTTTTAGACTTTTCGATACATAGCCCGGTTTCGTGATCACTAACCAGCATTTGGCAAGCGTGGAAAGCCAATACTCATCAATTGCTTCGATGACTTGACTTTAGTAATAGAGGCCTTTGCCTTACAGGGGACAATATACATGCTGTACTTCACTTTACAATACCTACTTTTATTACATTTAACTTCATTTTTTTACATTTAACTTCATTTTTTTACATTTCACTTCATTTAATTACATTTCACATATATCAAAAACTTTGTTTACTTTACTTTAATAGATTTACATCATCTGACTTACCTACAACATACATGTGCGTGTGGACCTGCGCCGTCTGAAATGATGGCGCATCAGCTGACACCTCGCAGGTGTAGCGGCCCTCCGCGGTCTGAGTCGACGTCGGCACCATCACCAAACGCTCCGCGTCTGTCTCTTTCCTCTGCAAAGAAAAACTGTTAAGTTGAAAGCCGTAATCATCCTTTTTGACATAAGCCTCTTAGATGATGATTTACACACGTTTAAAAATCAACAGTCAAAATTCTTTCATTCAATAAACTTATGAAATAAGCACTCTTAATAGGGATCCGCGATCAGGGTCGTCGATCCGATTTTTTGGATCGTAATGGATCGTAATGCCGTCGATCCGATCTTCAGGAAATCGATCCGGATCGTATGCAAATAGGCAAGATAAACCTACCCACAACATTCGTTTATAATAATTTAACAGCTATAATATCAATCTACCCGCATAGGTTGCTAAAATCAAAATGTAAACAAAGTTAGAACACGTTCGAAACAAATAAACCTAAGTATGTACCCAATTTTTTTAAACATACCACGTTTTAATGCATACGATCCAAGCGATCCGATCTTTCAAGTTGTATCGATACGGCAAAAAATCGTATGACCTCGATCCGATCCGAAAATCGCTGGATCGTATGCCTGCCGATCCGATCTTTCAAATGATCGGATCGGATCGGCGCATCCCTAACTCTTAATCGTCCAGAACATCTTTTTTAGCCTTGTTGTTACTACTTTTGTCGTTGTCTAACCTAAAACTTCAGTTGTGCCTTTTGTGCTATGTATATATAATTTCACTAGACCTAGAAAACTGAAATACAGTGCTGTTTCATCATCAGCCTATATACGTCCCACTGCTGGGAACATGCCTCTAACATTGACAGCAGCACATGAACCGATTATTTTGAACGTTGTGTACACTTTTGAGTGGCAAACATGTAATGCGTGTTTTTAATGTGTAATTAGTTTCTAAGTGTATATATGTATTGCTGTAAGTGTGTCTATCTGAATAAATAAATAAATAAATTATTCCATAACCCACCACGTTGGCCTAATACGGGCTTATGGGTAGGTATTGGTTGCTAATAGAAAAAGGTGGGGTGTTCGTCATCCAGTCAAAACCTACTGGGGAACTAGAGACTCCTACGATTAGGCAATTACTGAGCATCAAGCTATATTTACTCAATAGATTGTAGAGTTAGAACATCATCTTCTACCAATAGAGAGTAATTAATTCTTCGTTGTTTCCTTAAGCCTAGTTGAGCTTAAGCTTACTACAAAGATTGTTTTCTAAAGATTTCTACTTATATCACGTCCTCCCGGGAGTATTGTATTTTTATGGAATAAATAAAGGCCACCACTAAAGGATAAAGTATCTAGAGAGATAACATTAACAAACGAAAGTATTTTTAGAATCCATTCCATAATTCCTGAGTTTATTCTAGACACATACAAAAAGCAAGTTTTTAATACGGTTATTTATACAAACCGTAATGTTATATAATTATTACTTGTATTTTTAGTTCCTTAAAATATAAGTATTGATATAACCACGGAATAGACTGTTCTGTGTAACTGCGAATAAAACATTGCAAGGGATTTATAATTAACCGTATTAAAAACTTGGGTGTTTAGTTTAATAACTTTTATTTTGGCGAGTGTGCGCAGGAACTACATAACCTGATACCACCCTCTACTTTCTACCACCGCACCACTAGACGCCGGGAGGGCTTCCACCCCCATGTCGTTGACTTTCCAACAATCCGTACGAAGCGGTTTGCTACATCTTTTCTAGTACGCACCGCTAAGGAGTGGAACGCTCTCCCTGCGTCTGTGTTTCCGGATACTTACAACCTTAGTATCTTCAAGGCCAGAGTGAATAGGCATTTTCTGGGTAAGCGTGTACCACCGTCGGCCTCGTCATCGCTTACCACCAGGCGAGACTGAGGCCAAACGCAAACCCATTTTAAATTTAAAAAAAAATATAAAAAAAAATAATAATAATAAAAGATTCAAGTGGGAGCCTCAATCACAAGCATTTAGTCGTAAAATGTTTACCGCCACTGGAATTGCTCTTGCAAAATCTCTACTTCCCACACTACACTATCCCTACGTTAGTTGGATATTGGTCTTACGGAGAAGCAACTTGACAAAATTAGGTGATAAATTAATTCAAACTTATTACTAAGCACTTTTGAATCGTCCAAAATACTTTTTTAAACCACCACCCATTCAGGTCGTCTCTTCTAGTTGTGGAGAAGAATGGGTGCAAGAAACTGTACAGGTTTATCAAGAATTTTTTATTACAAACAAATTCTACTAATATTATAAACGCGAAAGTTTGTAAGTATGGATGGATGTTTTAAAAACTACTAAATGGATTTGGATGAAATTCGGCATACAGATAGTTTATAACCTGGATTAACACATAGGATACTTTTATTCTGATATTCCCACGGGAACGGGAACCACGCGGGTGAAACCGCAAGCGGCCGTTAGTAAATAATAAATGCTTTTCCCACACTCACACCAATTATCTCGCCCACGTTAAGTTCTTTCGAAATTTGTTAAAATGGTTAACTAGATAACGGATAAACATATTTAAACACATAATACTATACTTATCTGTATAAATAAAAATCGATTGTAATCGTATTGCCTTTGCAAGGGTCCCGTACGTAGTATCGAATTACGTTGTAGCGAAAGGTCGTTGCGGCGAAAAACTTAGCGTGGTACGCTGGAGCGAAAAGTCTTTGAAGCGAATTCCATCAGGGCGAATGACACTGCAGCGACAAACATTGTGGTCCCGTACGTAGACGTATCGCAGACAATTGCACCTACCATGTCATCTTTTTACCACCCTATGGTTGACTGGTAGAGAATGCCTTAGGCATTAAGTCCGCCATGTAATAAAATGTTGCAAAAGTTTTAATGTTAATACAATTAAAAGAAAAATGTATGTTTGCGCATCACTACAGAAAGGCTGCACCTATTCGGCTTAATCTTTTTTTTGTTGTATTTGTAATTAATAAATTGTCACGGTGAATGGGGTGTCCACGCGGACGAAGTTTCGGACGGTCCGCTAGTTATTAATAGAAAACACTAAGTCCCGAGACAAAACGGAAACGATAGAACCGGCGCGCGGTGGCGTAATGTAAAACTAAAGTAATTCGACAAACGTGGGAGACTTCTCAATTTTAATGACCAAACGATCGTATTTGAACTTCGCAAATATTATTTACGGGCGTAGGCGGTGTCCTTCCCGGTTTTGTACAATCTCTCAAGTGCCACGTGTATTTAATAGTCACTCTTATTAAAGCCCACATAGTATTTCATAAACCCTTTACATTATTAGCCGGTAAACGTGCCACTGCTGTTCACTTCTTCCCACATAGACCAATACACGATTTCACGACAACAGTGCCGCGTAGCGGGGAAAGAATACTACCACTCCCTCTCTTCCCTTGGGTGCCTTAAAGGCGACTAAGGGTCCAAAGACTGCACATACATACAACAGCTTAGAGAGGCGATGGGCTCATTACCTGTCACGCTGAGCACATGAGCAGTCGCTATTTGGTTAGTAGTATTCTCTGACTAACCCTTCGGTAACCCTGCGTGCACGATAACAGCCGGGGCTGGTCTTCACGTGCCTTCTGAAGCAGGGAAGAACTCGATACGATGATTTTTTATGTTATTCGGTCACCCATCCAGTAACCGGGTATTGCAAAAGTCGCTTAACTGGCAAGTTTGCAAACCACACATATGAAACACTCTTACACTCTTTTTAACCGCCTCTGTGGTCTAGTGGCTAAGCTACCTGTTTCAGACCCAGAGCTCCCGGGTTCGATTCCCAGCGGGGGGTACATCTTTGTGTGCTTGGTTTGGTTGGTGGTAGGGCTCTTAAGTCCGCCTGGCTAGCTACCACCATATTGTCTAAGTCTGTCGCCATAACAACGATGTTTATAGCATTGTTGTGTTCCGGCAGTTTGAGATAAGATAGCCAGTTCCTCAGTGGTTGAGGATTCCGGGTGAAGCGCGCTTCCACCTTCGGCCTTATCGTCACTTGCGCTTACCCGTTGCCAATAAAAAAAAAAGACTTTAAGCGCCATGGCGGTTACCAGAGACCGACAAACAATTAAATTTTAATTGTGTCTATGGTTTTGTGATAGTCACCGTGTTAAATGAAGTCGAAGAGAAACTCTGAGAAAATCGAAGCCACCGATTTTCTCAGAGTTTTCGATTTTCGGAAAATTATAACAACTTATATAAAGGAACACTAATTAAGACTCAAGGCGGTTTGTTTGAAACAAAGAAAAGTCGGTATTTAATAATCTTAGCATGTATTGTAATTAAAATCCCATTGTAGTTGGCTACATAAGTAACAGTATGCTTCTCTTCTGTTCTGTGGTACACTTATAGAAGGTTTGTGTGCTAAGCCGTTTTTCCTTGTAATTCGGCGGCTTTGTGCACGTTATTTATAAAGTACAAGCGGCCGCTCGCAGTTTCACCCGCGTGGTTCCCGTTCCCGTGGGAATATCGGGATAAAAAGTATCCTATGTGTTAATGTCCAGGTTATAAACTATATGTATGCCGAATTTCATCCAAATCCATTTAGTAGTTTTTACGTGAAAGAGTAACAAATTTCCATACTTACAAACTTTCGCATTTATAATATTAGTAGGATAAAAGAAACTACGAATTATAGTTTACTAGCGGCCGCTCGCGGTATCACCCGCGTGGTTGCCGTTCCCGTGGGAATATCGAGAAATATCGATATAAACTATCTATATATATGCTGAATTGCTGAATTTCATCCAAATCCATTCAGTAGTTTCTACGTGAAAGAGTAACAAACATCCATCCATACTTACAAACTTTCGCGTTTATAATATATATGAATATTAGTAGGATAGTGTTTTGTTTTGAAACTGAATGTTTTATTATTATTGTAACATTTCTGTCAATAAATAACCGTGTCTCGTAGTGGTGAAAGAATATTACCACCCCTCCATCCCTTGAGTGTCGTAAAAGGCGACTAAAGAATTAAAGTCTGCACACACTTCCAACAGCATAGAGCGGCGATGGGCTTACCTCCTGTCACGCTGAGCACATGTGCAGTCCCTATTTGGTGAAAAGTGGAGTATGGTAGAGGACTGGTTTCGCTGTCCTCATTGCCTAGTTCCAATTTGATTTTGACCGACTTGCAATGATACATTTTGAGAGAAAAAATCTACTTACAACAATAATACTCTTGAGGAAAAAGCGAGAGAAATGCTGAATATTATGGAAGTAGATACTATAGGTTTTAAATTTAATAAGTCTCCAATTTTTTTGTCTTACATCTTAAGCAATTGGTGTTAGGGAAACCTGTTATTAACTTTAGATATTAATTGAACTACTACGAGTATGTAAGAAAATGTTACATTGTCGCACAGTTGGTTATCTCAATAAAGCAAAATAATGAAGGTATAGCTAGGTACTTTGTAATTTTAAATAAATGTACCTATCACTGGCCAAAATTATTTGAGGCACGTAATTATCTCTCTCTAACTTTTGGTTTAATAACTCATCGCGTGTATCTCCTCCTCTAATTCCGTTTTCTGATATCGGATCTGTTACAGATTTTACAATGTGATAATTTCTGATTTGAAATGTAACAAGTGGAAAGCTGTAGCTCTAGGTAGAGAGGGGAGGCAGCCCCCCCCCATAATCACGACTAATATCCCAGACGGGTTAGTCAGAGGCTAAGCAATGAGGACCGCAAAAGCAGTTCCTGCCATAGTCCATTTTTTACCAAATAGCTACTGCACATGTGCTCAGCGTGACAGGTGTGAGCCCATCGCCACTGTATGCTGTTGGAAGTATGTACAGTCTTTAGTCCGTTAGTCGCCTTTTACGACACCCAAGGGAAGAGAGGGGGTGGTAGGATTCTTTCACCGCTACGCGACACGGTGCCCCTCCAGGAAACGTATATTATTCATACATACACTCATGCATGACTATTATCATCCTAAGGGTTAGTAACAATGAGGACCGCGAAATCAGTCCTCTGCCCATTGTCCACCTTTTACCATTATTAACAACTGCACATCGCCTCTCCATGCTGTTTGGATGTTTGTGTAATCATTAGTTCGTGAGTCGCGTTTTAAGACACCCAAGGGAAGATATGGATTGGTAGCATTATTTAACACGTTAGCTGATAAACTGGGTTTTAAAAGCCTTGTGAGTATCTTGCGCCAATGCGGAGCTGAAATCGTACCATTTTACTCGGTACGAACCCCGTAACATTAGTATTTGACGTATGAAATAGACAATCACATATTCATCTTTACTTAATTATCTTATTGTGATAGGTTATTAAAAATTGTACTTAACGTAGTTGTTTGACCTAGTCCGCTCACAAATAAAATTATTCACGTTGAGTGCTATACCAGGTCTTGTTTTATTGGCCTGGTACCCGCTCTGATGTTTTTGGGGGACGATATAGTCAGTTTACATTTAAATATCGACAGCACGCACGTCGCGTGTTTCGGTTACGCCTCGATTCAATCGTCCGGCGTAATCGCGGATAGAGTGTCTTACCTGTTTTATATTGTATTCAAATAAAATCTGAAAAATTAGTGATGCGAATTCTAATAGTGATGAAGACTTTGAAATATTTTCCACGAAAAAACGAGTGCAGTCATACTGTTTTGCCTTGTTTTAATGAACAACATTTAAATTAAAAAAATAAGATAATTTAAACATGACTATCGTTTAGTTGAGTGATGTTAATTTGTTTTGGTCACCTTTCCTATACCTAGTGCATTAAAAAGGCTTAGCAAACATGATTGTGTTATTACTAGTGCGTTACTGGGTATTGCAGACCTGGTTATTTAAATCCTCAAAAAAATCGGCATTTTTTCGTCCGATTCTAAGGCTAAGCCGGCGTTATATTGATGCGATAAAACACTAGAAAAACGCAAAATTTGACTAATATAGCTCTTATTCCCGCTAGAGAAGGTTTTACACTAATGAGTGTATTTAAGTCTGCAGTTTTGTTTTATTTTCTATAATTTGTGTTTTGTCGAATATTAATGTGAAATAATGGTGGATTATTTACTGTTACGTGATTGTGAACATGCATGAGTGTTGGCAAATAAAACAAAACAGTGCGACATCACTTTTCAAATTCTCTCAAAAAGTCCGTCTTAGATCTCAGTAAAGTCTCACACCTTTACTGAAATTCAAGGGATTACGGAGGGAATATCATTTATCATTAAACGTTCACATCATCACTCATTATCATCTACTCTAAACAAAGAAAATATTTATCATTATCTCTATTACTTGACACTGGCTAAATGTGCAGAATGCACAAAGCCATCATATAAGATAAATAAAAGAAAAAAATGTTCATGGTACAGTCGACTTCATTAAGCTTAGAAGTGCTTAGAAGTAGCACTTTATCACCATAAAATACCAACTGCCTCCGGCCTCCGGCCTCCGTTATTGAAATGAAGTCATCGCTACAATAGGCTAGTTGACTAAATTTCAAAATCATATTAAAACACACAAACAACAGGTATCGCTGTTAACCTATTTTATCCTAAAAATACATTATTTTTCAAAAACTCGATAATATACAATATTTATTTTGCGATTTTATATTCCGATTTAAAACGAAAAAACTCTTAAGACCGCCATGTCAACGTGAATGACGTAACACCGTGCCAAACATCTTTTTCGTTCGAGGCTGTTCTATAGAAATGTCACAACAAGTTTTTATTTTGTGATCCTGTGTAATTTTGTAAATTTTTATTTTTTTGTATTTTTTTCGGTCATTTATATTTACTGTTATGTGCTGTAATTGTGTGAATATGTGTGTGTGTCAATAAAAATTTTCTTATTCTTATTCTTATTCTTATAACAATAAAATGACATTTGGCATGGCGCGTGACGTCACGGCTTTTGGTTGGCATTTAATGTAATATGACTGTATGCGTAATGCGAATAACTTTTTAAAATGAATATTTTAAATATTTTTTTTTATAAATCATTAGAAACGCCAATCCACCCGATTTATTCTTAGTGGACACAAGCCTATTGATAGGTATTAGCTATTAGCATAATCACCACGCTTGCCAAATGCGGGATAGTCAGTGACAAACGCGGGCGCAGCCATTGAGTTATAGAATAGAATAGAATAGAATAGAAAACTTTATTTCAGGCTTCTATGGCCCATATATACCTACTATACCTATCCTATACCTAATAGACTAACATACATATTATAATACAATCTTGTTAGTAAGTACGATTAAGTAACTTATAATATAATGTACTACGTACTAGAGCAGCTATCCCAAGCAAAAGTCTTGTTCTATTTTTTTTAAAGTTTAAACAAAAGTGCGCTGCAGCGCTAAAATAATAAATTATCGTCTTTCTAAACAAGCTTCTTTTCTCGCGACCAAAAGGTCTAAAGCGCCGAAACATGGCCGCCGCTCATGTCTCGGCGATTTGATAAAATAATTAGTCAAATGGATATTACATCGATAATTTAATGCGTATTTAAACAATTCTTTAAAAATTCTTAAAGAAAACGTATTCTTTAAACACTTGGCACACATGAAGGCATATTTTAGTAAAATAGAACACAGAATACAAACGTATTGTTGCGTCTAGCGTCTGCCACAGACTAATATAGTTGGAGCGAGCTGGCTCTAACACGTGTAGCAAACAATCTAGTTGTGACGTCTTCTCTAGTATGTAGTACATTATAACTTAATGGGCGCAGCATCAAATTACCCGAACACACACTTTGCCCGACCCGGGAATTGTACCGGGGACTTCCGGATACCGATCCGAGCTATTGACCACTCGGCCACCGAGGCGTTTGTTACCTTTATACACTAAAGATTATGGGACAGACATCCCATGCTAGATCCATTATTACCTTCCGTTTCCGTAACAAACAAGCTTTAGGCACCTGCTATTAACAACAATATTCGATAATGAAACATTTCTTGAAACATAACCGTGTCGCGTAGAGGTGAAAGAATACTACCACCCCCTCTCTTTCTTTGGGTGTCGTAAAAGGCGACTAGCGGACTAAAGACTGCACATAAACCGCCTGTCACGCTAAGCACATGTGCAGTCGCTATTTAGTGAAAAGTGGACTATGGCAGAGGACTGCTTTTGCGGTCCTCCTTGCTTAGCCTCTGACTAACCTTTCGGGGATAATAATAGTCGTATATTTAAAAAAAACATTTCGAAATAAGTTTAGGTGATACCCGTGTAATAGTATTCTTCCATTTAAAACGTTTCGTGTTTCTACATTTTACCTTTTGTAGAACAAGGAAATTCATCACTATTCTTTTTTGTACGATGAAAAATAAACAGTGACAGACATTCGCATAAAAATAATATAGTGAAAGCAAACAAGTTTGTTTGTCGATTACGAAACGAGAAACGGGCTCTCCAATTCCCAGAAAGAGTAGATAAAAGAATAAACATTGTGTAACTACAAGTAAGTACGAAAAGTTTTGTTTACGTGAGAATTATGGAAGCGATGAAGAGATTAAGTAATAATTAAACTATTTTATAAAGTTATATTGTTTATATAGGGTGGAAAAACAACCGTGGTTAGAGGAAAAGTATCCTTAATATTGATGATGGCAAACTTTACTGAAAGGAAAGATACCTTTATTTTCAAAAATAATTAAAAGTGCATATAAGATTTTAAAAAAATCACCTGCTTGATCCGAGAATCGAACCCGTGAAATGGGAAATAAAAACATCTTTTGTTGGTCATTCCTTAATTTAACATACTATGTTGTTTAAAAGAAATTGATCGGCGTAATACCACCCTCTCACTAATATTCGGCGTGAAATAATGGCACTTGGTGCTGTTGTGTTTCGTCCGACCAGTGAGGGTTCCGGAGGCCCTTTCCCCCCCCCCCCCTCCTCCCAATTCCTATTCCTTCCTTAAACCTATTCCTCCCTTAAAGGCCGGCAACGCGTCTGCGATTCCTCTGGTTTTGCGGGTGTCCATGGGCGGCGGTGATTACTCTCCATCAGGTGACCCGCCTGCTCGTTTGCCTCCCTCTTTTATATAAAAAAAAAAAAAAATCCTTATGAATGACTCTTTCGGTTGGTATCTTAAAATACAGGATGTTTTTTTTTTCACATTTCATAGGTTCGATTTCACATTTTCACATTTTTTCACCGGCACAGATTAAAGAAGAGTAGAAAATTACTAATACCTACTGCTATAATAGCCTACTAATATTTAAACTTAATAACTTACCAGGCGATCCCACAGCAATCGCAGGGCTGCCTCTTCGATAAAATTAAATTAACATAAATAACTATTTGTGTCTATTTCATTGAGAACTGTGAATATGTTCTGACTATAGGTGGTAGTTTAAAATTGTATCGTTTATAAAATATATTTTTTTTATAAATTGGTGCTGACATCATCATCAAAAGTAAATAGAGGTCAGTGTGTAGGTAAAATAAAAATTACTACTCCACAACAAACCCATCTACTGCACATAAGGCACCAGACGGCATCGTAGGTACGCGTACAAACGAATGGAACAATTAAAATTGAACAACATGCGTGCGCTTCGCTTGCGAAAACCGCACTGAATTTGGTCCGCAAACGGCCCGAGACCGCTCGGCCGGGCGGTAGGTAATTATAGTGCGCAAGTATATGGCGTGACGGAAGCCTGACACCGGCTCAAGCAGGTGATTAAAAAAAAAATTATATGCAGTTTTCATTATTTTTGAAAATAAACGAATATTTTTGAGTAAAATTTGCCATCATTAATATTAAGGGTACTTTTCCTCCAAACACGGTCTTTTTTTCCACACTGTATAAACATACATAGATTCACGATTAAGATACCTAAAGGGTGAGTCAAAGATAATCAATGAGGACCGCAAAAGCAATCCATTGCCGCATTCCACGTTTCACCAAATAATAACTGCACACGTGCTCAATGATAGGTGGTGAGCCCATCGCCGCTCTATGCTGTTGGATGTATGTGTATTCTTAAGACAGTTAGTCGTCTATCATGACAGCCAAAATATGGGTTGGAAGTTATTCTTTTAATATTGAACCGCCACCACACAGCTGTGTTCCGGTACGACGACCGGATACCGATTCACCGCACTAGGCATAAAAACTGATGCTTCATGGTCGGCAACGCAGGCGGGATATTGCTGTTCTTCTTGCTTACCAAGTATTTCCTTTCATAAGGAAGAGTAGATACAAGAATAAACATTCCGTACAATCGTAGCACATGTTTCGGAGACGAGCGAAGAAGAGACGGCATTTTTCTGTGACGGAGATTCAGTTAAATAGGCCCTATACCGCCAACAGCATTTCATTGCTGGTTTAAGGTTAGAAAGATAACTAGATTCAGTGAAGTTACTAAGCTTAAGAACTTCAGATTTTGTTTCGGCTACGCTCTCGTGATTCGCTTGACGCAGAAAGTGTCCATGGGCTGCGGTGCCGGGATTCCATGAAGCGACATACATTATTGTATTCACATAATAATATATAATAATATTTATCATCATTATCAGCGTATAATCGTCGCAACCGCAATTCGTCTTTGGAATGCTCTTCTCCTCAAGATTCGCCAAGCTCCCAACGTATACAATCTTTTAAGCGAATGACTTGCGAGCATTATTTTAATATATCATTATCAGTGCCCATATTATTTGTGTAGTACTTATCTTAAGTGTACTTACCTTATATAAATTATATATATTTAGTAGGTATCTTTTTTGCGCCGTCTGTCTTCTTTTTCTAACTCTTTTTACTGGTACGACTGGTAGAGAATGGTTTTAGCATTAAGTCCGCCATTTGTACTCGATTTTGTGCAATTAACTGGTCTTCCCACATCGATTATGTAAATGACAAATATGTATGGACATAGTGCATGTACGAGCATAACCTATTTATTAGTAATTTATATTAATACTAGCGGCCGCTCGCGGTTTCACCCGCGTGGTTCCCTTTCCCGTGAGAACATCGAGATAAAAAGTATTCTATGTGTTAATCCAGGTTATAAAGTATCTGTAGGCCGAATTTCATCCAAATCCATTCAGTAGATTTTACGTGAAAGAGTAACAAACATTCATCCATACTTAAAAACTTTCGCGTTTATAATATTAGTAGGATATTTCTTTTTAATGTATTTTGTATGATTTGTAGACGACATTATAACTTTTGTTAGAAGTTTCTTAGAAGTTTTGTTTCTTAGAAGGAGAAAGAAGTAAGGCCTCCTCAGTTTCTTGCCAGCTTCTTCTCAGTCGAAAGCTCTCCCAAAATCCGAACTGGCGGTAGATTAGTTAGGTAGGTAGAATAGGTAGGTAAGTAGGTAATAAGTTAGTTGATAAGATTTAACTACTGTTAGTTATCTTTTTTATATACATATTTTTGACATCAATAAGTAGGTACCTCTAAAGGTTTATATTTGACTTTGACTTTGACATGAACAACAGCATAATATGGAGGGAAAGGGCCATAACTCGTCACGTTGGCCCAATGCAGGTCGGTGGGTTGTAATATTATTATGGCAATAGTATTACTTTTTAAAACACAGAGAAATAGTGTATCAAATTTTTAGGAATAGTAGTAGATAAGAGAAAATAAACATTCTGTACGGTAAGCAGCAAAAGTTTTGGAGTCGTACGGATTATGGAAGCGTAGAAGAGACGGCATTTATCTGTGACGGGCGGGTTAAGGGATTCAGTGCGCTCGGAAAGAGGTCGGACACGAGTAATACTGAAATATGATGGTCGCGTTTGGCTGCGGCAAATGGCTTTTGCCGGCGTAAGTGTGTACTGTTTTGTCACGACGGCAACTAGTGGAAAGATTAGTCTTCCACCTTTCTTTTAAATTGTTACGTGCGCTATAAAGGCAAAAAGGCATGCACCATCAATTAAACATTCCGTACATCGATTCTTTACCTACTATTATCCGCAATTAGCCAATGTGGACCGCAGAAGCAGTCCTCTGCCGTAGATCACGGTTCACCAAATTAAAACTGCACATGTGATCAGTGTTATAAAAGGTGACTGCTAGAAACCGCAAGAAACTTCAAGGGCTAGTCAGGTCAAGTGTTTTAAACATGACAAAAATTACAAAAAAGGAATTGTTTTTTTCATTTATATGTAAATAATTCATTTTGTGAATTTTTTATTGGATAGTCTTTGAGTATCTAATTTATTTTAAAGCAATATGCATAAGAAAAATTAAATGAAAAACAATTAAAAATAACGATTATTTACAACGCGCGGGCAACGGCCGGCCGGCCGACCGTCTGTTGACCCGTTCGCGTCAGCTGGGCGATAAGGACCTACGTTAGTCTGCAATGAGACCATTTTTGTCATGTCTAAAACACTTAAACTGACCAGTCCTTGAAGTTTCTTGCGGTTTCTAGCAGTCACCTTATATAGGTGAGGAGCTCATCGCTGCTATGTAATGTTGGATCTATATGTGCAGTCTTTAGTTTGGTAATCGCCTTTTACGACGCTAGGGAAGGGAGCGGTTGGGAGTACTCTTTTGATGAGGAACCGCTAGGCCTGCCACACGGCCATCAAATTAATTTTAAAAAAATAACCTGATTTTAAACCTTTTCTATTGCAAACGCAGACTCGTGCCGTGAGATGTGGTCAAAAAGCTCAGTCCGAAGTACTCAAGGGTTCAATTCCCAGGAGGGCAGTTTGCTTCATGTTTTTCAAAGCAATAGTCTGTCTTTGTGATCACCAAAACGCATTTGATTTTAATTACTTTTGCCCTTTTGGCCTTAGCCCTACAGCGGGGCAGTAAAACTTATTTACTTTATTGCAAAACATACATACATAATTATAATCACGACTATTATCCCCAAAGGGTTAGTCAGAGACTGGGCAATGATGGCAGCAAAAGCAGCCTTCTACCATAGTCCACTTTTCACCAAATAGCGACTGCAAATGTGCTCAGCGTGACAGGTGTTAAGCCCATCGCCGCTCTATGCAGTTGGATGTATGTGCATTCTTTAGTCCGTTAGTTGCCTTTTACGACACCCAAAGGCAGAGAGGGGGTGATAGTATTCTTTCACCGCTACGCGAAACATTTTTTTTTCCAAATAAAGTTACAAAGAATCACATTTAACACTTTAAAAGAGTGAAGCATATCTGTAAAAAATATATCTCCCAGCCAACCTAAGCTTTGAAAAAGGAAGAAGAACTAGACGACTTTTATTGTACAACTCTTAAACACACACTTATACATATTAAAAACCATACGAAAACTTGAGTCTTCTGTTACGTAACTTACTTGGACAGCTAGTGCTCTTTCAGTTTGTTTGAACGACGCTTTCGTTGGACTCTCACGAATGCTGGCAAGCAGTTTATTCCAAATTCTATATGCTTTTACGGTAAATGAATTTTGGAAACATTTGCAGAATCGAAACCTCTTCAAACTGAAGCACAGCAGTGCAGGCCACTAGCTCTTGATTCTGTGCGAGGAGAATTGCATATTTAACAGAATTTTTTAGAGTTCGAGCAAAACGGAAAACAAATGGAAATTCGTCACGGGGATACGGACTGTTCACACGGACGAAGTGGCGGGCGGGGCCTAGAAGTGAATAAAACGCACTTTTTGGCTTAAGATGTATTTTAAGCCGTGTGGTATAATGTCTGACTGAAAGAATACAACCTCACATTTCCCTTGGGTGCCGTAAAAGGCGACTAATGGACTAAAGACTGCACAGACAGACACACACCCAACAGCATAGATTGGCGATGAGCTCACCGCCTATCACTCTAAGCACTTTGTCATTTGGTAAATGATGGACTATATGGCAGAGGACTGCTTCTGCGGTATTCATTGCGTAGTCTCTGACTAAACCATTGGGGATAATAGTCATCCTTTTAAGTATGTATTTTAGGAACACAAATGTCACTAGAAACATAGATCAGCCCTAAGAAAATGAACCATTTACGTACACACACTTCGCAAAATACCGGCAAAGGCCGGATTACCACAGATGTCATGCACGACACTCTGTTGACAAGGGTTGAGATTATGTCGGGGCAATATGAAGCTAATCGATTACCAGTCCAATTCTATCGGTAATCGTAGGCTGTTGATTGCTCGCGTTCTGTATAGTGAAATAGTACTATATTTGTACATCCATACATACATATAATTACGACTATTATCGCCGAAGCGTTAGTCAGAGACTAGGCAATGAGGACCGCAAAAGCAGTCCTCTGCCATAGTCCACTTTTCACTAAATAGCGACTGCACATGTGCTCAGCGTGATGATGAGCCCATCGCCGCTCTAAGCTGTTGGATGTATCTGCAGTCTTTAGTCCGTAAGTCTCCTTTTACGACACCGAAGGGAAAAGAGGGGGTGGTAGTATTCTTTCAGCGCTACACGGTTGTTATTATATTAGTCACTAGCGGCCGCTCGCGGTTTCACCCGCGTGGTTCCCGTTCCCGTGGGAATATCGGGATAAAAAGTATTCTATATGTTAATCTAGGTTATAAACTATATGTATGCCGAATTTCATCAAAATCCATTCAGTAGTTTTTCGTGAAAGAGTGACAAACATCCATCCATACTTACAAACTTTCGCGTTTATAATATTAGTAGGATTAACACGATCATCTAACATTATTAAATACATACATACGTATGTACGTACGGTCGGGGTCACCGTTGCTGTACCACTTTGCAGCGATTTTCGTATGAAGCGAAAAATAGAAAGAATAGAAAAATCACTGCCGCGACGAACGTGTTAATAGATGAAAAATATTTTATGTCAAATTTAATATGTTAAAAAATATATTGCGAGTGGGTTGGCTGAAAAATTTCAGTCCAGTATATGATTAAATAAACATTTAATCATATCATATCATATCATTATTTTTTTTAAATTGCACTGGTTTGTATAATAGATAAATTACATACGTACCAATCGAAAGTATGGAGCTTATAGAATATGCAAACGTTAGGTAGGTGTAAACAGGTAAGTCAATATTAGTAATTTGCAACCGTCTGGATAATAAATAAAATTAATGTATAAATAAAGATAATCACATTACAAACACACACACCAAACCATTGCAATGTTAAAAAAATATTTGTTTAATATTAAATTAATCAATATAGGGACTGGACTGAAATTTTTCAGCCAACCCACTCGCGATATATTTTTTAACATATTAAATTTGACATAAAATACTTTTCATCCATTAACCGGCCCGGTGAAGGTCATTCTATACACGGATCTTAGACTATTACAATTTACTTGATATGTATCGTAAAGCGGCGATGAATCTCACAAAAAAGGTCGTATTCCAAAAAACTCAATCACTAATCGAATGTTCAGAATCCGTATTATTCATTATCCTGAATGTTCATATACCCGAATATTGGATACCCCGAATGTTTCATTGTCATAATCAGCCCTAAGCTAAGGCGGGGTTCTGATTGACAATTTTGACTGCCTCTGTGGTGTAGTAGTTAAGCCACCGGTGTGTTAGACCCAGAGGTCTGGGGTTCGATTCTAAGCGGGAGTACGTCTTTGTGTTATTGGTTAGATTGGTGGTAGAGCTTGTTAAACCCGCTTGGCTGGTTACGACAATCTTATGAAAAGTTTGACGCCATAACAACAATGTTAAATAGCATTCATAAGAAATAAAATGTACCTACTTAAGTATGTTCTGACAGTTTAGAGATAAGATTAGTTCCTCAGTGGTTCCGGAATCCGGGTGAAGCGCGCTTCCACCTACGGCCTAATCATCTCTTTCAATCAGATAAGAAGGCTTAAGTACTTAACAGCTTTTCGCTTTTTCACTTGGTTTAATGCTCTAAGCTTTTTCAGCACTTTTCAATTTGTATTATGTTAAAAAATAATAAAATTGTCTTGTCAATTTTATTTTATTTGTCTGTCAATATCAACCCTCACGCATGCCACTGAATCGGATCATCGGATCTTTTCATTTAGCAGCAGACAACCACATTTAGTCACAGTCAAAGTTAAATAATTTATTAAACTAATATAAATAACGTTAGGACGTTTATAGGCTGATGTCGATGATAAATCATCCCGCAGTAGGCTGCGGGGCACAGTCCTTCCCATATTTGCACAATAGTTGGCATATGATTTTTTAAAAATATATTTGTATCACCTTGCTATTATGCCGTCAGTTTTGTCCCTGTTTAAAATTAAAATTGCATTGCTTAAAAATCAAAAAAAAACCATTTATTTTTTCATAATCACAACTACAACCTTTCTATGAAATAACAATTTTGATTTTGAAGAAGAATAAACAGCGACTTCAATTTACATGATTCCTTTTGTTTTATTCATGTTCCGCTAAAAGTTATTGAAAGTTACGCTGTTATTGGTCAATATATTTGCAATGGAACGCATATGAAGCCCATTCGCTGCATTGCGCAAAGCGTAAAGAATATATTGCTGACACGCATCAACGATAGCGCTGCGTTGCGAACTTGAACCGCACTCTTGTTCTGCGTCACTATAATTCTCACTTTATCAAGCGCGATTTTTGCCTTTTATTCCACTAGCCGTGTGGTATTAGCAGCCTTCTAAAAGAATACTACCTACCCAACTATTCCCTTATGTGTCATAAAAGGCGACTAACGGACTAAAGACAAGCACAAACAGCCAACAGCATAGAGCGATGATGGGCTCACCACCTGTCACATGTGTGGTTGTAATTTGGTGAAACGTGGACTATAGCAGAGGACTGCTTCCGTGGTCCTCATTGCCTAGTCGCTGTATAACTTTTCGAGGATAATAGCCGTGATTATATGTATGTATGTAAACCAACAGTTTACATGAAACATGAAACAAAACATTATACAAATTATTACTTAAACATTATACCTGTTACAGGTGTCACGTTAAACGCTAACAAAATTTTAATTTAAATAAATATTTGTAAATTAATAATATAAAAACGAAAATTATTTAATAGGTACTAAAAACAAAAATAAATTAAGAATTAAAACTAAAAACAAAATTACAACTTTTGTAAAAAAAACAAATAAGTACTTACATATTTTGATAATCCGTACTATTCCTGCAATAGATACTGCTTCTGCGGTCCTCATTGCCTAGTCTCTGACTAACCCTTTATTAGTCGTGATACTATGTAGGCAGGTACGTATGTTTTTCCACTTAGAGCAAGTGCTTAGCTCGTGTAATGTTAAGTGACGATACGGCCAAAGGTGGACATGCACTCTACCATCTCTACTGTCTGATCATTAGCTTATTAACACTCCATTGTTGAACACAGGGGTGTATTATTATGTATTCTATGACAGAGGCCCTACTGTCATTTACATACATAATAATCACGACTATTTTCCCCGATACTACTATTATTACCGAAGTAACCCTTAGTTAGAAAGAGAACGGGTGGTAGTATTGTTTCACAACCGACAGGGTTATACTACTGTCACCTCTTATGTTATAAGTCTTATTAAATGAGTTATTGGTAAGGCCCTGGCCTTCTCACATAAACAACAGCACATTGGACTCCCCAAGGGCTCCCAGGGCCTCCTCATTAATCCATAATCCACCACGCTGACCGAATGCGGGTTTCAAGAGAAAAACCGCATAGTACCACGGTAGTACAAACTAACTTTTATAAATTGTCGTAGGTTAATTATTAGTAATTAAATCATCAGAGAATCAGAGGAGAGTTTCGCTTGTCACCAGTATGCAGTGATGGTAGCACTCGTTTTAACTCTTTCTTCTATAATAACAATTTTAGTAGCATTGTTGTGTCCAATGTTAGACATAATAATATTATGTCTACCTTTGTCTCACCCTTTTGTTCTAACTCTACTCTTCCAACCCGCATTCGGCCAGCGTGGTGGGTAATGGTTAAATCTCATTAGTTGCCGTTTTTCATGCGGGAAGGCCTTTGCACAGCAGTGGGAAGTTTACAGACTGATCAAGCAGTGATTCCCTATCTACCGACCTTCCCTATCTACCGACCTCAATAGATAGGGTATCGCAACTGGAACTACGGGTCCGGTTGTGTTTTCAGAGGTACTACGGGGTTTCGGTTCAAGCCCCCCGCTGGTCGTGTCTTTAACCAGGCGCCTCCGGCGGGATCCGGACATGGGTTGGACTCGTAGTGGCATGTGGTTAGCTGTAGAGCTTGGGAATGTTCGTTTGTCCTGGTATTGTGTGCCAGGACTTCCAAACTCGTGCACAGCGAGCGGGGCCTAGTAGCGGTCTCTGAGGGGCCAGAAGCGAAAAGTCCTGCGGGGAACGTGAGTTTCCCTTATAGTTGGCAGCTTTGTCCGGTGGTTTTCATTGGACATTGGTATTGACATCTCCGGTACTAGTCTGGATAACTAGTAGAGACGGCCTCCTAGATGCCGTAGGTCTCCGGTCCAGCCAGCCGCGTAGGACGTGGGAACTGGCTAGGCTCCCGGATGGGTTCCGAGAAGTGAGTGTGCTTACTACTCCGCTACCAAGGTGGACACTTGGGAGTCGACTTTAGAGTCGACGACCCTAGCAGTGGCAACTGCGAGTTGTGCCCTTCGTGCAACGAGAAGTGAGCGAGCTTGACAGCTCCGGCTACCTATCTGGACAATAGGCAGTGAACTACACGTGTTCACGGGGATACTCTCCCGAGACACTAGTCTTATGAGTACCGAATGAAGAGCGCGCTGCGGCGGGCACTAATTTGGCGTCAAGACCTAACGTTGGTGGTCTCCTGCGCGAGTGTTCTACTGGCGCAGGGACGTCTGGCACTTCTTGCATAACCTAACGGTTGGTCTCGAGGTGCCGGTACAAATAAACTTAGTGAATTAAGGAGAGGGGATGATCAAGCAGTGATAACTGACTGCGAGTTGTGCCCTTCGTGCAACGAGAAGTGAGCGAGCTCGACAGCTCCGGTTACCTATCTGGACAATAGGCAGTGAACTACACGTGTTCACGAGGAGACTCTCCCGAGACACAAGTCTTATGAGTATCGAATGAAGAGCGCGCTTCGGCGGGCACTGGTTTCGCGTCAAGACCTAACGCAGATGGTCTCCTGCGCGAGTATTCTACTGGCGCAGGGACGTCTGGCACTTCTTGCAATAACCTACGGTTGGTCTCGAGGTGCCAGTACAAATAAATTTAGTGATGTAAGGAGAGGGGATGATCATAATGATGATGACGGTCTTCTTAAAAACAGATAGGTGGTATGTATAATAATTGATTTAATTACCGTGCTAAGCTTACAGCAAATAATATAAAATATAACATTTTGAAAACATTGGCGTAAGTAGATCCTTAAGTCAGCCTTAATAAAAGCTAACAGAACCATAATTTGTCACAATTTAATGTGCATTAATAAAAGTTAAGTATTCGTGAACATGCGAGTGTTGGCAAACGAAAACAAAACAGCGAAACGCCACTTTTCGTGCATTTTTATTCCTAAGAGCATATGGCAACCGGCTTACGATTAAACATACGTCTAGCTTACAACCGCACTTAGTGTTTCCAGAATTAAACAGTTGATTTTACTGGTTATCTTTTACGTGTAAATAAATTGCCGATCATCTATCCTAAATTTAAGTGATGATAAGATCATAGACGAAAGCGCACTTTTGACAATATAGGTACAATAATAAAGTATTTTACAGGTGTTTTAGTGTTACAAATTTACCTTTTATAAGATTGTTTCTTTTAATTTTGTTGGTTTTTACAAAAATTTCATTTTTTTTCCTTTTTTTAGTCAGTAACGTCGATTGTCTTTTAAAAGCACAAATATTTTTGTTTCTTTTCTTCGTAAAGACTTTTTACACACTTTTATATAGAGCTCCTATTAGTATGAATCCATTCCGATATTTCTAACATTGTGAAACATTTAATGTTTGCTCAATGTACCTACTCGGCGTTAAAATAATTGTTCTTCTGCAAGCACATATGGTCTTAATAAGAACTCGGCAATTCTTACTATTCGGTCTTAGGAGGTAAAAAAAATAAGACTAGTCAGGCGGTTAAAAGTTTTCTGTCTAGACTTGCCGTTCAGCTTCGACTACAGGCGATTTACGACGCGACAAGCAATTTCTCTGTTCCTTACGTTCTGTAAGCGTTCTTTCTATTACCGTTGACCAGTACTGCCGTAGTAATAACGCCGTAGTATAACGCGCAATGAACTAGAAATCCGCTTGACGTGTCGTGATCGAAATTTAAAACGACAGAAACGACGGCTAGCCATTCAATTTAAAAGGCCGAAAGAAAAATGGATACCCCATTAAACCCCGTTGTGGTAAGGTCACAACCCCCGTTTATACATTAAAAGAATCGCGCATGAATAATTCTGTATTCGGCACGATATTGTATAAGGTCTGTAGGTTTTCACTTCCATCGAATTTATTACGCAGCATTGCAGATTCATTTACGGATCGGTATACTCCATCCTTCTACTTGATTTTTTATTTTTATTGATTTCACATTACACATTTTTTATACAAAAATGTTTCAGGACTATAATCACTATAGCACTACCCACTACTAAGATTAAAACAATGTTTTATGGTAGACCGTAGTTTTTTTCTTGATTATACTGTAATGATACGTCCAAACTGATTGACTGAAACCATTAGTCACGGCAATGACTGGAAAGGATTCATTTTTCCTTTTTATTTATAACCCTACAACAATATGTCCATGATTCGCTGTAGTTCTACAAGGAAATGGTAATGCTATAAAAGCATGATCCCTTGCCACGTAACAATAATAATGAAGAGATTGTGCTATAACTTTGCCATTGGGCGGGTTGGAAGAATTTAACGACTATTTTACTACAACAACTAGGACCTACCAGGAAAACCTAGGTAGCTGAGTGGCTAAGCGCTCGGCCCGAGAAACAGTACAGTTTAACTACCAGAGTGCCTACTCTCGTTTTCCGAAACGAAATTTCGGCCGATTTTCATTTGCTTTTTACAGCGGTTTCCATTCCTCCGAAATTTCGACAAACAATCGTAACAAACTGAAATAAATACTATAATCCGAACGGCTGATTTAAACTAAATTGTAAGTACATTTTTAAGTAACAAAAATAATAATAATCTACATTTTTAAACTAGTGTGTCATTTGTAGAATGTTGCATTCTGCGACCAGTCCGAAACATCGGACTGGTCGCAGAATGCCACATTCTATTGTAAGTAAGACAAACTGAAATAAATACTATAATCCGACCGGCTGATTTAAACTAAATTGTAAGTATATTTTTAAACAACAAAAATAATAATAATCTACATTTTTAAAACCAGCGTGTCATTTGTAGAATGCCACGTTCATACAAAATAGGTTTGGCATTTAGATTATTTATATTTGGAAAAATGCAAAGCGCTATAAATAGCAAACAAAAGTTGGCCGAAATTTCGTTTCGGAGAAAGAGAGTAGGTGCTCAGGTCGGACAAAGCGTTTCGATGCATAGCCCGGGTTTGTTTTCACCAACCCTCACTGGGCAAACGTGGTGATTGACTTTTCGGCCGGCTGATCTGACTGTAAACGGACGTGTTTTACAATTCTCCGCGTTTATTTAATTTTATTAATATTTGTTGTGGGTGTCCCCGGGCTTCGCCCCATTGTGATTTTGTGGTGTCTGCGAGCCGGCTTCGGAGTCCTACAAGGAAGGAGAATTTGGAGAAATTTGAAATTTTGTGCGAGGTTCGAACCTGCGCTTCTTGCCGGTGAGTGACCTAGCGTCTTATCCACTGGACCACGCGCGCTTGGAGCGGCGCAGCCGAAATTTGCGACCGCATGCTGTGATCCGTCTGAGACGCCCGCATCTCGAGTCCGTAGACGATTACTACGGCTGCTGCTGCGTTATTGCTACGTGTGCTACGGTGTGAACTGAAATCTAACTTCTTGAAGGCTTACAAAAAAGTCGTATTTATCCCTTACCCGTGAGACTGTGCTGTTATGGAGATTTCCCGAGACTTAAGCGACGTGATTGCTGATACAGTTGACAATTCGATGAGCGAGGGTGAATTTGTTTGTTTGGTCTACTAAAACTACTAAAACTGCTGGCTGTGGGTGCGGAGACCTTAATTTGCTCAGGCAAGTTATTCGAGAGGAGTTACAGGCTATTTTGAAAAAACCTTTATCCATGATTACGCAACTATGCAAAGATTCGCAGAAACAAGCAATCGCTAACCAAAAAATCCTAGACGTTCAATCGTCTGTAGTAGGAAAGTTGAACCAAATGAAACCGATCGGTGTAGGTGAGTCAATTAAAATACGTAATTCTCAGTCGCCTCTACCAGCAACAGGAAACCTTCATAAGCCTTTACCGCAGAAGCCTCTCGCAAGCGAACCTCAGAGGAGAGCTACTGACAGAAACCGTTCGCCGGTGAGCCCTAGACCTGAGCTCTCGGACTCAAAAAAATCAAAAAATTCGCGGGTGGACTATTCAGTGTCCTTGCCAAACTCAGCCCCGGCGGTTCACTCGTCTAACGACGTTGTGGATGAGACCGATAGGGAAGGGTGGACTGAGGTAAAGCACAAGCGAATGCGAACTCCTTTATCTGGAGTACTAAGAGGCACTGCGATGCCTGGATCCACTTCATTGCGCGCGGCTGAAAGAAGGCGATACTTTCATCTCTACTACGTGCTAGAGGGGACTTCGGTCGAGCAGATACGCGCACATCTCACTGCAGTGTGTGGGGACGACGTCTGCTCTGTGGAGGCTCTGAAAGCACGTGGAAGCTACGCATCTTTTAAACTTGGCGTCCCAATTAAGCTAGCAGAGCAAGTGATGTTCCCGGACGGTTGGTCGATGGACATATGTATTAAACCTTGGCGCCAGAACTTTCGTGGCGGGCGGGAAATGCAACAGAAATAAAATATTATCAAAGAAAGTGCAATTTTACTACCAGAATGTACGTGGTCTGCGTTCCAAAACTGCTATGTTTTTTAATAATATGTCCACCTGTAATTTCGATATTGTTGCTCTAACAGAGACATTTTTGACAAGTTCAGTATGCGACGGCGAACTTTTTCCCCCAGGCTATGTAGTTGTCCGCAAAGACCGTGCTGGCGATACCGGGTGGGTAGGAGTTCTGCTGGCGGTACGGGAATGCTCTTCAATCCAAGTAGTCAAAAATATTGATGGCCTTACGCCTGACATGGAATTAATTTGTGTAGTTATAAAATGGAAGAATGTAATTTTTTTGTGTTGTGTTGTCTATTTGCCACCTAGTTAAAAGGATGACCAATTGTTGAATGTGTTGACATGTATAGAAAATGTTATTTGTGCATATCCTAATTTAAGTGTATTAATCATGGGAGATTTTAATTTGAATTCGTTTAGTGTTAACGTTAAAGCTCAATTTGACATTTTTTGTGCTTTCTGTTTGTTAAATGAAAATAATCATATAATCAATAGCCATGGGGGTATGCTGGATCGCGTATTGAGCGATCTTGTGACTGATCAGGTGGCGGTTTCGGAAAATACTGAGCCCTTGGTGCCAATAGACCAATATCACCCTGCTCTCGACATAACGGTTTCGTTTAAGTGTAGAGCGGAGCCACTTCCGCGGTGCCGGCGGTCGCCGGCCTCGCGTCCGTGTGCTTGTCCCGAATGGAAATGGCGCAAGGCCGACTATCAGGCGCTGTACTCTGCTCTGGCTGCAGTTGACTGGTCTGATGTGTTTGAAACTGTTGACATTGATATTGGGGTTGAAGTTTTTTATCACAAATTGTACGATTGCTTAAATTTGTATGTTCCACCTAAAAATAACTCGATGGGTAATAATAGGTATGCATACCCAAAATGGTACACAAAGGATATTATTTATAATTTAAAATCCAAATATTTCCATCTTAAAAGATATAAATTAGAAGGCAAGGAATTTAATTTCGAGTTATATAAATACTATAGGTGGCACTCTAAAAAACTTATTGCCAGCGCGTATTGGCAGCACATACAGACCATTCAAAAAAGCATCAGCGACGAACCTGTCAAGTTTTGGGATTATGTTAAAGATAAGAAAAAGGACAGGAGACATGTTGATTGCTTTAAATATGAAGATGAGGTTTTAACCGGTCGAACGGCTGCGGAGGCATTTGCGCGATACTTTAGCTCCGTATTCTTGGATGAGGAGCCGCGTTTGGATCCGGCGGAGGCTGCCCAAAAAGCGCATGCAACCGCTGATGCGAGATTGATCTCTGTCACAACTGTTGATGAGGCTGATTTAAAGAAAGCTGTAAAGCGTCTTAAGTCGCGATCGTCCAGCGGACCCGACGGTATTCCGGTATTTTTGGCTAAGGATTGCATATCGATCCTCAAGACAGCGCTATTGCATTTGTATAACCTGTCATTAAGCCAAGCTAAGTACCCAGAGCGCTGGAAACTCTCTAGAGTCACGCCGATTCCTAAAGGAGAACCTGGGCCCGACGTAACGACGTACAGACCGATTGCCGTGTTGCCTGTTTTTGCGAAGCTATTTGAGGCCATGCTTAATAATCATATTAGCCTACAGCTGAGTAGCCAGTTGCATAACAGTCAGCATGGTTTTCGCAAGGCGCGTTCGACTATCACAAATTTAACAACTCTAGTTGACTACGTTTCCTTAGAGATGGACTCTAGTAGACAAGTTGATGCCGCCTACTTCGACTTCCGAAAAGCATTCGACCTTGTGGATAATGATGGGTTGTTGCAGAAGCTGTCAGTGATAGGGTTCGATCCTAGATTACTACAGTTTTTTGCAAGCTATCTCAGGGATCGATGTCAGTTTGTGAAGTTGAGTGGGTATGAGTCTAATAACTACTACACGAGGTCCGGGATAAGTCAGGGAAGTACGTTGGGTCCGACGCTGTTTCTCATTATGGTGAATGACTTGCCTGAAAGTGTCAGATTTGCGGAGTGCCTGCTGTTCGCGGATGACCTCAAACTGTATATGGGTGTAGGTAGTCAAGCGGATGCAGACGCTCTGCAGAGCGATATTGTTTCTGTAGCTGAGTGGAGCGATAGGAATCATTTGTCTTTTAATGCCGCGAAATGCAAAACAATTACTTTTTCACGGAAGCGTAACATATTACAAACTGACTACAAGCTATTTGGCACTTCTTTAGAAAGAGTTTCTGAAATTAAAGACCTAGGTATAATATTAGATAATAGGTTGGACTTTCACAAACACGTGACAAACATATGTAAGTCGGCAAGTAGACTACTAGGTTTTATTATAAGGACATCATCTGAGTTTAATAGTTTTTCTGTTGCTAGAGTATTGTACGGCGCCTACGTACGCAGTAAACTTGAGTATGGATCAGTCGTTTGGGACCCGCATGAGGAAAAGTATAGCCTCATGATAGAAAAGTTGCAGAGAAAGTATGCTCGTTGGCTGTTTAAGAAATGTAACGGATACTATCCCTTTCTGTACCCGTCCAAATTCGTGTACGGTATGATGGGTCTCGACACACTCGCTCTTAGAAGGAAGCTACTTCTTATGAGACATTACTTCTCAGTGCTTTACAATAAGATCGACTGTCCCGTACGTAGTCGGCCGGGTATCCCTTTGGGTGCCGGCGCGCGTACCGCAAACCACCTCGGGGCTGTTTACGCCGCGCCGGCGGCCGCGCCTGCTGCGGAGGCCCGTCACGCGCACCGTATATGCCGCGCAGGCGCCTACCGCGCGCGCCCTGCGCCTCATCGGGGACATGCTCGCTCAATACGACAATGTCGATTTGTTTGCTGATGGCTTAGGGCGTTCAATGGCAGCAGCCTTTTACTTTCTCGACCACAACTATTAAAAAAAAACTATAGAATAAGCTATTTAATTTTTTATTACTTTGTGATAATTTTGATTTTGTTATTTTAATTTCCAATTTTTGTGACATAATCTTATTGTATAGGTACTGAGACTCTAGTTCTTAAGATTTTTAAATTTTTATTTTATGTATGTCATGTCGGTGTTTTGGACGCATAATCTGTAAACCAGCATGTAAAATGAAATAAATAAATAAAATAAATTGAGCCAATTAACCCGTGAATAGTAGTGAAGAATAGAAAAAGTGGGCCAAAGGCTCAAATTCCTCTCGAAGCACAGCAGCTCGGCTTGAAATGAAAATAAATGATTGATTGTTATTAGGAAACACTACGTGAAAGTGTCATGCAAAATTTTCATACTAAATACAGAAAAGCGACGTTTCGTAGTCCCCTATTTCCTCTTTCAGAACTGGACCAATTTTTATTATTTTTTCAGCATCGGTTGAATAAAAAGATTTTCTATGTCTGTATGTTTGATGTTTTTATAAACCGATTACTTAATATTTTTGAAGACGCCTTAAAACGGAGTGATTTCGCTTAATTTTGAAGGCTCCTGGATATTAAATAAATGAAAAATTATAAGAGTAAAATCTTACATTAAAAAGCACTGCCACATCACATATATTTCATAACATACTATCAGAATCTACACGTGACCTCTGGGTGGTGTTAAATGAGTGACACTGACTGCGTGGTATAGCCACGCTGCGTTGCAGCACGCATTGGGCCGGCTCGCCCGGCGTAATACTACAATCTCACGAATTACCCCTCCCCCTTACATTTCTTATTCCTTCTTAAAGGCCGGCAACGCGTCTGCGATTCCTCTGGTTTTGCGGGTGTCCATGGGCGGCGGTGATTACTCTCCATCAGGTGACCCGCCTGCTCGTTTGCCTCCTTCTTGTATAAAAAAAGTGTATTTAGTCCGTTAGTCGCCTTTTACGACACTCAAGGGAAAAGTGGGGGTGGTAGTATTCTTCCACCGCTAGGCGACACGGTAAGCACAAAATTTACTAAAAAAAATATAGAAAAAAATAATTTTTCTATATTTTTTGAAAACATTCTACTTATGTGAAAACGGCGTGTATATAATTCGCCGTAGATACATAGTACATAGGTACTCTAGAAATATACCTATGTAGTGCGTGCCATACCGGTTGCCTATTCGACGTTCGTTTTTGTCATCAATTTTCCGCGTATTTTCTCTTCCATTGTTCGGTTTTCGATCATTCCGAAAATCGTTCAGCCGTGCTCTGCATTGCTTAAAACATTCGAAATCATTCTTACAAAGACCTGCAAAACGAAAACTTCGAAGTGTTTATATGTTATGTTGGAAAGTTGCATAATTATCAAGAGGTTCCTAGTTACAAACACATCAAAATTACAACTTTTTGGTTTGCGACTTTATATTTTTGGCGTGATTTTACAATGTAATAAATACCAAATTTAATGATTAAATATTGCAGACCGCCTTGCAAGCTACCACCATTTTATCTCTAGTCCACAAAGATCTTCACCGTTTATGTCCTCTACCTATGGACTCCGATGTCAAAAATTTAAACAGCCAACAGGAGAGTATCCTGCTGATTTCTGCAATCGCTTTGCTGACGCACGGACGTATTATAATAATAAAATTGACGTAGATTGGCGCAATATTTGTAGCTTGAAAGAAAGAAGTGAATTCATCAACACTGGATACAAATATTTAAACGGGATTTAGTTCACCGGTCACGTCAGTGAGCCCGTGACCACAGCCCGTGGTGCAACTCGGTTGAAACATCGGTCGGGTATTAAAGGTAGGCGTAGGATGCCTATACTATACGTTAAGGCGAGTCACCGGTAAATGCGGGCAAAACTGTTTTGCTAGATCAAATGGTTTATATATTTACTATTAAATTACGCTCTTATAAAAAATATATAATATCCTTTAGTGTATAAGGATATTGCCTAAGGAATGTACAAATTTTTTACGCGATTATATGTACTTTACTAGATTATAAAAAATCCCGAAAACAGGCTAAATAAAAGTCTAAAAGGGATGATTTCTTACACTTTTTTTTAAATTTTCGACATATATTTTACATGTAAATATTGATTTTAAAGTACTATAGAGAACCTGCTAATTCATTCAATCCTATAAAGTCTATATCGGCAAAAAACCTATAAAAATCTACAAAACGCGCCTATTTGCGCCGCTTCGCTGTTATACCCGTCCCGTACCGTCGTCGAGAGAGTGGGTGAGAAGCGCTCGAAAGGACTCGCCTTCAATCCCGTATATATATGAGCGCATACCTAATGGTTTAACGAAAGTTTAAAGTGTATAATGGGTACATAATACCTTTTCTTAGTTATACAATAGTGACCATAATAGCAATGTTATCAGTATCGTTTTTTTTCTATCACTACTTCGGCGGATTCAGAAACAGATTCAGAAATTCTGGTGAAATTCGTTTCTACTATAAGTAAAGGTGCGCTGCGTCCCAATATGTAGAAACGCGACTACTCTTTGATTTTGCCAATTTATGCAAACGGTGTGTTTTAGACGCCACTACATAAAAGGAATAAGTTATTTGTAAACGTAATACGATCAGCGGTACGCTAAAGGTACCAATTTAATTTGTGCTTTGGCATCCTTTTTGTAAAATATATTGTGTGACTTACTGCCTTTACCTACCTTATTTTATTGTTGAAACTTCAAACATTGTAACCGTATTCCATTTCTGATAGTGTTTTGTTTTTTTTATTACTTTATAAATAACTTTTGAAGATTGTGTTGCCGCAACAGAAAGTGTGTTCGGGGAGAGATCGTGGAAGCAACATAATACTCCTGTTCTGTGCATGCGGTCCGGCTTTGGAATGCACTACCAGAGAGCATCAGGAGTGCTCGCACGTTGAATTCGTTCAAGGGTCAGCTCCAGAGTCATTTCTTAAGTATATCCTGATAGCTTTGTTTGTTTCCTATTATATAATATTGCATGATCTATTTTATCTCATTTATTTAATTATTATGTCTTATCTTGTCTATCTAGTTTTTAGACAACACATCTTATATTCCTATTTTCTTATTTCATTATTCTTGCACCCAAAGTTGCTTCGGAAGGCAAGCTGTGCCGTTAACACAGATTATGCCGTTAGTCCCTTTTACACTGTCGTGAAATAACAATCTTTAACACCCATCAGCCCGCACTGTGCCAGCGTGATGTATGGCCTAATCTACCCTTGTGTCGCAGTGCATGTACAAAGATGCGGGCAGCTTAGTATTAATAAGATTTTTTTTTTTGAAAACAATACAGTAACGAAAACACAGATAGACATAAAAGAAACATAACAGAGTACACAATTACAATGTTTTCACATAAAGAGATGAAGAAAGAAGAAGATATGAAGATGACTATATGAAACTACACAAAACTAAAACTAAAGTAATAAGTGTAGTGTCCCACTGCCGCTGCAAGGCCTACATCATTGATAATACGTCGTCGGTACAATTCATGGGGTTTGCTAAAGAGAGTTTTTAACAATATTCATGGGTTTTGGTAAAGAGAGTTTTAGAACATTCCGTGCCTAAAGCTAAATTAGCTTCAAAAAAGCTGGGTGTGTAGAGCGGGTCAGTATTTCACGCCGGCCCACCGCTTACAACTGTAAACAGCACAGGTCAGACCGCATTTATGGAATACTGCTCCCATCTTTGGGCTGGAGCGCCCCAATACCAACTCCTTCCATTTGACCGCATTCAACGCAGAGCTGCTCGAGTTGTCGACGACGTGGTTATTTCAGGTCGGCTCGATCCACTGGCTCTTCGGAGAGACGTTGCGTCTCTCTGTATATTGTAACGCATATCATGAGGAGTGTTCTGAGGAATTGTTCGTCTTGATCCCTGCCGCTGATTTCCTTCATCGCACTACACGCAATCGACTGTCATTCCATCCACATCACCTTGATGGACGGCGGTCTTAGATTAAAACAAAAAGGGAAGATACGGCATGCTCCTACTTGTAGTCATTCAAAATATAGACCTACTCAACTACTTAAGCAAACACTCACACACGCACACCTATAAAGTGTAAATCGAGCGAGCGAGACAAAGCGGTAAGTTTCAACGTCAGCGCGAGGGAGTCAGCGAGTAGCGCGTTGACGTCTCGGTCGCTTCGCAACAGACGAGTACGTACGACCCACAGTATAAATTTATGCTAAAGATATTTATACTGTGTACGACCGATTCCGACGCCACTGCGGAGTAGCGTCTTTCTCTTTTTCACACAGTAGAATATCCGCAATAGTGCGATGTAGCCTGTTCGCTCGGCAAATTGTGACTGAAGTGAAATTGTGCCTTTAGGCCTAATTTTGGCGGCTCACTCACGAGACGCTAATGCCGTATCTTCCCTTTTTGTTTTAATCTAAGACGGCGGTCTACTACTGTGCGTTTTTCACGAAATTTCTTGGCTTTAACTACACTGTTGTGGAATCAGCTCTTGGCGGCGGTATTTTCATACCGTTACGACTTAGGGATCTTCAAGAAACGAGCCTATTCCTTCCTTAAAGGCCGCAATGCGTCTGCGATTCCTCTGGTTTTACAGGTGTCCATGGGCAGCGGCGATTACTTTCCATCAGGTAACCCGCTTGCTCGTTTGCCTCCTTCTGATATAAAAAAATACCTCTTAGGAAACCGGCGTGGTATTGTATGTAGGTGTGTATTTTATAAAATTCTTTTGTCTGTTGCAGCATTTGGGTCTCCTCCCTCGGCACAAGGATTAAGCACAAAGCTGACGGTTCAGCCCCTCAAAATAGAGATGATCCAAGGACTTGAGTATGACTACAGACAGTAAATGTCGTTTATTTAAAAATGATTTTACCTATTTTATATACTCTAAGTCTTAGATGGCAACTCTTTAATGGCAACAGGCTTACAGAACTTACTTAATTAAAAGGTTTTTTCATTTTTGCATTGCACAACACCGTTGCGGGCGGGTCTACCAACCAAATATTTATGGTTGATCCAGATTCCAATAATTTTTGGAACGTGTCGGTTAATTCGTCAAAGCTCATTAGGTATGTGAACACTCGCATTATTTTATAATTGACGCCGCCAGGCTCGCTTCCACGTAATTTTATGTTACTGTCACTGCCAGTTTTCGGGAATTAAAGCCATACTGCAGAGAGGCGATAAAATTTAAGTGGCCTACTCGGGTATAAAATGGATGGTAGTAAAAAATAATTAACTAACGGATGGGGCGTTTCGGTTGTTTATGACATATCATGTAATTACGGAGGAGATAACGTTGTTAATGTCTTTGTCACAAGTTTCCACCATGAAAAGCCGGCAGTATCTGCGTAGCTTAACATGTCATGATTGGGTTTAGATACAACTCTTTGAACGAATTCGTTACTTAGCTACTTAATAGGCACTGTACTATACTGTGTCCACTAAGAATAAATCGGGTGGATTGGCGTTTCTAATGATCAATTATATTTTATAGAAACAAAATATTTTAAGTATATATTATAAAAACTTGGGATCATTAATATTTTTAAAAAAAAATCGACAATAATACGCATTCAGTCAAATGAAATTAAACGGAAATCATACGCCGTGACGTCACGCAGTGCCAAATGTCATTTTATTGTTGTGACATCTCTATATATAAAAAGCCTCGAACGAAACGGATGTTTGGCACGGCGTGACGTCATTTACTCAACATTACAGTCTTAAGCGTTTTTGCGGTAAATTTAAATCGGGATATGAAAACGCAAAATAAATATTATAAATATCGATTTTTTGAAAAATAATGTATACTTAGGATAAAATAGGTAAACAAGTATCGTTTTAATATGATTTTGAAATTTAGTCAACTAGCCTATTAAAATTTACTATTAGGTACCATTAAAAAAAAACATGACTAAGGGTAGGCTCTTGGTTTTCATCTCACCTGATGGTAAGTGACGATAAGGCTGAAGGTGGAAGAGCGCTTTACCCACAAAGAATTGGCTACCTTATCTCGAAACTGTCGGAACACAACAATGCTCTTAAAATTGTTGTTATGGCGCTAGACTTTAGATAAGATGGTGGTAGCTAGCCAGACTATCCAATTAAAATTTACAAAATTAATTATTTAATTAAAAATAAAGAAAGCATGAATTTCTATTTTATCATTTTTGTCATGTTTAAAACGCTTGACCTGACCAACCCTTGAAGTATCCTGCAGTTAATCACCTTTATATAACCAACTAAACAAGCCAAGCTTACTCACACAAAGATGTACGTCCCTTGGTAATTGGTAATCAAACCCGGTACCTCTGGGTCTAAGACCAGTGGCTTGGCCACTAGACCACAGACGCGGTTAAAAACTATAAACTGTATATAGTTATGAAGAGATCTGTATTAGCGGTAAATAGGTACGGTTCAATGCGTATACTAGCCATAATAACCGGATAGTTTCGATTAATGCCTGTTATATTGGCGATAACCTTCCGTGCACCAGGTGGGGTATGACACACCCCAGCTGCTGAAAAATCGCATTTAATCCTTATCATTAATTTCTGTCGGGAGTCTGTGTACATGAAAGTTACACGCGTATAAAGTGCGCCCGGGTAGGTAAAAGGTACATCACACTTTGTATTGTTTTATAATTATTTTCGTATCTAATGTTAATTTCAGATCTATTTATTTATTTTCAGTCAATAACTTTATTAAAACATGTCCTAATTAAAGGAATCTGACATTTTACGATCGCCGTTCGAAGAAAATTTCAAGTTTGTAACTTAATATTATGCAGAACGGTTGTCTGATAATGATTCTGTGATTCAGTATCAAACTGATGATCTCTACAAAAAAATGTATATCTATGTAATTGTATTATTAGTTTAGAAGCAGATGATAAAGTAGTATCCTAAATTGAAAAAAAAAATGTAACATGTGTCATTAGATTATAAAGAGTAATTATTCTTTAAGTTAAAAAAAAGGTTATGTTTTAGTTTCGTTTCATTCAAAATCTATTGTCATGTGAAATTACATTGTATATGTTTTAATAAATTAATTATTAGTTATTACAATATATTTTATTTATCTATCTTTCAAAAAGTTACTATTTGCTAATTTATCTTAGATTTATTTTCTCGGTATGTCAAACCCCACCTAATATGGGATGGGAGATTTGGTCACCTCGTATGCGTAAGATTAAAACTGCCGAGAGAAATTACCAATACAGTTTTTTTTGTCTCCTTTTTTTTTGGGGAGTTTGTCTTTTGACATTTTTAACCCCATTAAAACTACACTATAATCTTAAATCTATTAAAATGAGGGAAGAAAATGCTCACCACAAAACTTCACTGAATTCCACTGAATTACAATATCCAGTCTAGTCGTGACTATAGTTCTTACCTACACCCGCCAGGATAAGGTAGGCCACACAGACAATAGTGGGTCAATACCACCTGTATCCTAGGACTTTCCTACATTAATATTAGGACCAATGTGGGTCACCACGCCACCATGAAAAGACTACAGCGACAATATAAAAAACTCTGCAAAGTATGTAACATCGACGTCTTCGCAGATAAGCCCCAGGAGTTCAGACAGGAAATATTAAAGTCATTTGATATGGCGCCAAACGATTATTGATTTTGATTTGAGCGATTTTGGCGTATCCACATATTTGTTTTATTTAAGTAAGAGATTTTACGTGGTTCACCCTTGAGGTTTTACGAGTAATAGTCCGGGGTAATAAACAGAGCGAGGGATAATGCATTAGCTTACCCGAAGTTAATAAAAAAGAGGTCTCTGTAAAAATCCCTTTGTAGTGGAAAATTATTCTGTGTTAATGGAAAGGTTTACCTTGGCATGAAATATTACATAACACAGTCTAACTAACAAACTTTAAACTTTCGCAAATGTAGCAAATCCCATTTGCGTAATTAATAAAAATAGTAAAAACCGATGTAAAATGAATGCATGGGAAGCCAATTAAGATCAATAAATTTGAACCAACTTATGACGAATGACATTTACTTCATTGTTTGTTAAGTGCACCGACACGGGTTGTACAATGTTCACCGGGACATCTCGTTATTAAAAAAATATATAATATTAAAATCATTGTGTATACCTAAGTACCATCATGGCACATAATATAAATACGTATGACGTGAGCAATATTCCCACCACATTAGCACAGACGGCGAAAAGACCTGAATTTTAAAGAGAATAATATGAGCTCGTTTGATTTGGAACGATCTGTTCAATAATATTTTGCCGACGTGAAACTCGAGGTGTCATAAATTTGTCGTAAACTGAATGAGACATATCCGACGAGTTAATCCGGGCTCGCCTATATAATATTATGTGTTACATCTTCGTTTATTTAACCGTATTGATGTAATTGAAAAAAAATCAAAAATATAAGGCGACTGCTAGAAACCGCGAGAAACTTCAAGGGCTGGTCAGGTCAAGTGTTTTAAACATGACAAAAATGACAAAAAAGGATTTCCGCGTCAGCTGGGCGATAAGTACCTACGTTAACGGGTCAACAGACGGCCGGCCGGCCGCACTATGGGACCAAACGGTATTTTCCGTCTCAAAAATGGTTTTGACAAATATCGTAATTCCAAAGCTTTTTTCATGGTGTTATATTCTTTGGTAAAAGAACAATCAGTAGCAATAGCTAAAAGTTTTTTTCTTTAACTTTTAAGTATTTAAAATTACTCGCAAACATTACACTTCGATATTTTCATACTATCAAATTGCCCATTATAAAAGTTTGACTTACGTTACTTCTATGTTTTGCAAAGGAAGTATATTAATGTTAAATATTGTTAGATTGCTTAGAATCTCTAGTTTAAAAGTACGTTACGTTTTTATCAATAATATTTTTGTGTGATTTTTTATACGTTATTAAGCAACATAAGGATTTTTTTCATTTTCTTATATTTCAATTAGAGGTTTCGTTGTTGCCTACAGCTGCCTATGTCGAGTTAATTACTTTTTAAATTCCTTAACTATTTAGTAAAACGAGGAAATAAAAAAAACTTGCGTCATTACTGCGCCATTTTGATATAGATGCAGAAATGTCAATGAACAGAAATCAAAAAAAGAATTAATTGTTCATTTTTATATTTATTCATGTCATGTACATGACCATGATAGACGGGAAAGTTGCTCAGGTGTTAACTCATACATCATCCAGTGCTACGTGCATGGTTTGTGGTGCAACCCCGAGACAAATGAATGATCTCATTACAGTACAAGCAAGAGTTAAAAATGAAAATTCATTTATATACGGACTATATACCTTACACGCATGGATAAGGTGTATGGAATTGATTCTTCATATTTCCTATAATTTAGGTTTTCAAAAGTGGACTGCATCGACACCAGAGAACAAAAGAATTAAAGAGGATAAAAACAAGCACGTGCAAGCTCGTTTTCAGGAATTGCTTGGTTTTCACATTGATAAACCACGTTAAGGGCTGATTAAGAGATTATACATAATACTGCAGACCATGCCATCACGATTTTCTATTAACGGCGAATAATTCGGTCAATATACGCTGGAGACTGCACAGTTATATGTGAGCAAATATAACTGGTACTATGTGCCATCTTCAGTGCACAAAGTATTGATACATGGAGCAAAAATAATAGAACATTATGCAGTTTTGCCCCTAGGTCAAATATCTGAAGATGCTCAAGAAGCAAGGAACAAGGATTATAAAAAGTATAGGTTGCATCACGCTCGGAAGTGTTGCCGGTCGGCTACAAATTATGAGGACGTGATGCACATTTTGTTATATACATCTGATCCTTTTATATCGAGCATAAATAGACCTAGTTTTATAATAGCAAAAAAATTATTTGACGAAGCCAAAGAGTTGTTAATAATGACAAGTAGGTAATGAGTAGGATAGGTACCTACTTATTGTAATTTATGAAAAATATACTTAATTTTTATTTTATGTCATGTCACTAGTTATAGTATTATTAATAATTCAAAAGTAAACTTAATCTGAGAAAAAAGACTTATTTTAAATATACATCTTATTATTTTTGGATGAAAAAATATCTAATTTTATTTTTAACAAGCTATCACGAAATAAATATTTATTTAACAATGATGATGTTTTATTTTTCTATTAGCATACATATTCAGGAATACGTGTACAAAATTTCAATCCAAAATGTCAAGAAACAAAAAAGTTATAGATTTTTGAGACACTTAAGATTGTTTGGCCCCATAGTGGGCCGGCCGTTGCCCACGCTTTGTAAATAATCGTTATTTTGATTTGTTTTCATTTTATTTTACTTATGTTATTGCTTTAAAATAAATTAGATACTCAAAGACTATCCAATTAAAATTCATAAAATGAATTATTTAATAAAAAATAAAAAAAACACGAATTCCTTTTTTGTAATTTTTGTCATGTTTAAAACACTTAACCTGACCTGCCCTTGACGTTTCTTGAGGTTTCTAGCAGTCACCTTTTATAGGATAAAATGTTTACTTGGAAAAAATCAACCAGTTTTAGGAAAGCTCGAATAGGATTCGAACCCTGCTTGCAGCGTAAATCATCAACTACTAGAAATAATTCAATGAGTCTTCTAGGGTCTCGGTGGCTTAGCGGTTAGAGCAGTGGACCGGCAATCCAAAGGTCATGGGTTCGAATCCCATTCGAGCTTTCCTGAGACTGGTTGATTTTTTTCTCGTAAACATTTTATCCTATATCTTTATAGCATTGTGAGTGCAAAATTTTAATCATAAAAATCAAAGACATTTTTGTTAAAGGTCAGGTCAAGGGGAGCCTGAATCGACGAGCATGTATGAAGATCGCAAATGCCGTGGTCCCACGGCCTGATTTTCGGCAGGCCTGAGCGCGCCCAACCGCGCCAACAGGCCGTGGGAATCAACGCATCCGTTGAGGCCTACCGCTGCGTGCCGTCGCCTGTCCGATCCATCGGCCGCGCCGCGCCGTGGCACTCCGCACCAAGCCGCGATAGGTTTTGCCGGTCCCACGGCCCGTTTGCGGACGCGCCGCGACAGGCGTGGCAGTTAAGCGTTCCCACGGCGCGGCGCGGCGTGGCGCGGCGCGGCTTGTCTTCAGACAGGCCGTCGGACTCGGCCATCAGAGAGTAAATAAAGCAAGGACGTGTGTCAGGATCGTAGCAAATGGTATCTGCCTTCCACCACAGAATAACTAATATTACACACACATATTATTACGTCATAAATATTCTATTACTTACATCATGATAAGTACTGGCGACTTTAATTCTTACGAACTCACTATAAATATAAGTTACGCAGGTAGGTTAGGTACCTTCTACATCACAACAGTCACAGACTCACGATCGCACGGCGAAATAATTTACATAAATAAGTAATAACCTACGTACAGAAGGTTCACTCTCTAACGACTTTCACGCGAAATTGAAACCTATCGTGTGATCCGAGCGTTCATATTCAGTTAAGCAACGCTGACACGATAAATTTAAAATGAAAATCAAAGAAAAGCTTTATAAAAAAGCTTATTATAAAGTGTCAGATTATACAGAAGACAAAACAGCTTGGGTCTGAAATGCTCCAAGTACTCCAACAGCTATTTCTAATTGTCTATAATTAATTTATATAGAGCACCATATTTAATTAAACTATTTACATTCAAATTCATATTTTGTATTTTGTGACCTGGTAACGACATATAATATATATATTTTTTGTAAATGTCGTTGCTTCTGTGCGCTGTGGTTTCTTGCGCCCGTTCTTTGCCACAGTTAAAAAATGATGTCCTGAATGGGTGGTAGGTTAAAAAATATTTGGACGTTTCAAAGTACTTATTAATTGAGCTTATTGAATAAATATATTTTGACTATTGACTATTGACTATCGATTTGACGTCATGACGTCGAAGAGGGTAGGGTCTACGCGCGCGCGCAGGCGCGACGTGGAGCGTGCGTCGCGAGTGGAACCTTTACTGCCATACGCCTAGGCGGCCTGCCAAGAAGACACGCCGGCCGAACGTACCTAAACTGCGGAGTGACACCCTTTGTTTCCACTCCGTAAAACAGCGTAGGTAATGTCTCTACGTATTTATCTACTAGCGGTCCGCCCGCGCCTTCGTCCACGCTAACTTAGAAACTCCGTCATACCTCAGTCATTTTGTACAAACTATCTACAAATTATAAACAAAAACCATCCTCAGTTAACGCTCTATCTTTTAGTGAAATCCGCATGAAAATCCATTGCGTGGTTTAGGAGCATAGTGCGTTGACACAGACAGAGGAAAACAGCGACTTTACTTTATAAAATGTAATGATGATAATGATGCATCAAAAAAAAAACAAGTAGGTAAAGAAACATTTATTTGTTGTAGATTTTTTTTTGTATTACCAGGTGACGGACGACTTTATGTGGACCACCCATCCCACATGGGTATGAAACCTATTTCGGCCAATAAGCAGCATTATTTTAAATTATGATCCGATTTGAAAAAAAAATTGATCAGGGTCCGAAACGTGTACATTGTAAGACCCTTGATGTTGCAGGCCTCCACGAGCTGCCTTTGATCGATGATTGATGCTAGTTCGTCGATTCAGTAACGTAAAAAAGAAATCTTTTCACCCATAATAAATGACGCACTACACGAAACTTTAAAGACGAGGTTCCTGTTTGAACCATTTTTTATCTGCAAAAGTCGAATCGGAATACTTACACCAGAGACTAAGAAACAATTTCGCTGAAAGTGGGGCGAGCCTTTAGGGACTACACCGAACTCGAAACCATAAACAATTCGCCGAAATCTAAATCTGCTGAACCGGTGCAGATCTTCGTCGTTGGATGTTCAAGTATGCATGTGTTACTGAAAATATATAAAATCCCACGGCGGCATTGCGTTTAGTTCGCAGCTAACATATATTTATCGCCTTGAACCTGTAGGAAATTATTTCAATTGATAAACACATCGTTTCCAGGAGTTGTGTGAAAATATATTTCACGACAAGTTTTGTCGTGATCAGTAATGTATTGGACACTCGTTGTCATTGCAATACAGTAAAATTTAAAATGAGAAGGTTAGAAAAAAAGATAACTTATACAATGTTTGCAAATATTTTGTCATGTTATTGGATGAAAACATCTATTCCGTGGATTAAACTAAGCAGACTGATGTACTTAGTAATTAAAAAAAAGAAAATGTTGATGAAAAAAAAATTTTTTTTCTAAAATCATACGATAGACGGTAATTATGTTTTTGGTTACTTTTCTGGATACAACGTCTACATCGTAACGTATGCTAAGCGTAGGTGCGGCTTTATTTACCTAAACAATAGACACTGAAATAAAGTAAATACTTTAAACGCTAACTAAATCATAAATATTAAAGTTTTTCAGTATATTACGAACAAAAGTTCGATTTTTTTATTAAATTTCCTATTACATAATGCAACTTTTACTATAAAACTGCCAAGCTCATTTACTCATATCATATTTTTTGCATATAAATACTAGTAACTCTATCATATTTGTATTCAAAAAAGGCTGTAAAATATGCAAACAATATTATTTAAAATTCAAACTCATCACCTGGCACGCAGCGTTTTTAAAATTCAAATGGGAGTTTTTAAACGTGGACTGCTTCTACATGCCCAATTTCCGATTACCGCATCACCCTTTTATTATTTATTTAGTATGACAAACAATTACATTGTCAGCTTACTATTTAAATAATATTATAACCATACGATACAATACTATATCACGATCTCTGTGGTTGAATGGTTTATCATCAGCTGAAGGACGTCCACTGTTGGACAAAGGAGTCCCCCAAGGATGGCGTGACAAACAAACCTGTGCGATTTTGATCTTCAGAAAGGTTCAGTAGAACAGACAATATCTGCACGTCTTCGGCTGGTTTCGAGTTCAGTCTTATAAAACATCAGCGAGTGTTTTTGTTATTTTTTTGTAAAATATACTGCTGGAAAACAGAGAGACATTGCATTTACTTAATAAGAAGATATCTTTGATATAATGCCGGGTTAGTTTAGCTCTAGGCTTTGTGTAGCTAACCTTTGTACAGGTAGCCGCTTGGATGTGTCCATAGAACTTCTCGACCTCTCATTACTTCGAATTCTATTAGGCAAAACCACAGATAGATTGGTTAGTAATTTGCCGTGCCGGCATTGAGTCAATATCTACCCATCAAAGCGATAACTTGATTGACCCAGCATTAAGACAGTATGTTAACTATAATGCTAAAACTGTTGTCAATTCGACTACTACCGCCTACAGCAGGTATTAGTCGGATTGACAAACAGTTGTATAATTTAAGATGCCTTTTATACAACAGGGTTGCCCAAATGGAGACACAATTTTTTTTTTGGGTTTCTAATATCTCGGTGTGTTCGGAAATACCCCATCTATGTTCCGCGTTTTTTTGGAGTTTTCAAACCATGATTTATTTAATTTTGAGACTTTTCGACTTGTCCTCTTAATTTTTTTTTTTTGGAAATCATGCTACATTTTTTGAAAATTATTCATCTTTTTAAAAAAGACCTTACACCTTATACCTAGATGTCAGAAATGCAAAAAAAAAAATTAGTTTCACCGTTTGGGCCATCCTGTAGGTATTTTACTTGTTGGATTATATGTTTCAATTTTCCTATGATCTCAATAAGTATGAAGGAACGAGAAAGATAGAGATTGTTGCTTGTTGTTGTTTCTCGTGTACTTTATAATAATTACATTTCAAAGGAAATGCCTATCCTACCCACGGAGCTCCGTGATCCTACCCATCACAAAGCAACTCAAACAAAATATTTGGTTAAGTACGAGTATTTACATATTATGTTTTACGGTTTACGCAAATAGTACACATTGAAATGAAATACTTTTTACGGATTAACTCACTTTTATTAACTACACAATGTTTAAGTTTTATTTCAATCCTGATGACGTTACGAAACTCTTTACATCCGTGGTCGACAGAATGAGGTGTTGGTGGTCTCATAATTAAATTAAAGTTACTTGCATACCGTCAATTATTGTTTTGATTTTTATCGGGTGCCTTTAGGATTATGCAAAAGAAGCTCACAATATTTTTTCTTGGTCTTGGTCTTGCATCCCAGACAGGTGGTGAAATCCAACCATCCTCTCTCTCTATTGAAAATTTCGATGTTTTTTTATTTCAATAGCTTTGCGTCGCGTATCATTCTACGGATGAATTGATGTGCGAGTATTTGTGGTTTATCAAATCTAGTATAATGGTTGGGTCAGGGCATGTTCGCACTACGCAGACTTATTTTCGCGCCTCTGCTTGACGTCTGCTATGTGTGTACGCGGGTTCCTAAACTCCTCTTTGTTTGCCGGATGTACTCAGAATAATAACTATTATTCTGAGCCGATGTATTAGAGCCAAGGAGTTTAGAGCACAGTCGCAGTCCAGTTTGTACACGCCTGCATCTTGGTGGGGTATGATCTTCTTTGGCAGCTCAAGTCGTAGTTCGAGTTTCTCCTATGTTCTTTTAGCAACAACACGAACACGTGTTGTTGCTAAAAGAACATGTGAGACTCCATTTTAATTCAATCTACCGTACAATACTTAATTTACTTTAAAAATATATACCGCTTGAAATTTTCTGAATGCTAAACGCGGAGCCATTATTTAGTTTTAATAATAAGTTGTAGTTCAATAAAAAATTTATATTGAACTACGTAACAGTTGTAGGTAATGAGGTACAAGGTCCCCCGCCCTTCACATTTACGAAACGATGATGGCGTAGTAACTTTCATAAGTGCTCAATTATTGTAGCCTAAATTGAAAATATCATTGGAATTGAATTGCATTGGACTTCTCGCTTTCAACCCGAGCAACGTTCTAGTTCGGCGAGCGACGACATTAACTCCCGCAGGACCAACCAGGTTTGTATCAAGTGTACCGTTCCTCGAAACTGTGGAGTTTGGTTATATGCAACCGTTAAAGGGAATTGCTATGATACCTGGATTGGAGATGCAAAGCTGCATTTGATATATTGTTTTATGTTTCGTTTTGAGGATGTGATATAACATTGTTCAACTCGTTGGACATTACTGTAAGTAAATGTCAACGTTATGTTAAGTAAATGATATATATTCAAATTGAAGCCTGCACTGCTGTGTAGTACAATCTTTTATTTTAACACTATTGTTATTTAAAACGTCAAACTTGGGTTTAGGAAACCACATCATACACACTTGGCAAAATAAAGTATTTACATTGACTTACAATAAATATTATAAGATGAGTTCCTTGCAAAATATTCTAATGTAAGTACTGAGAACTTTATGAGAAAGTGTTGGCTCACTTCAGATCTCATTGTTTTCTGTTTTTGTTCTATTGTGTTTTGTATTGATATGCTATTAGGTACTCTTTCACACACTGGATACATACACTCATACGTGACGCACACATATATGCATAAAATTACTGTTACACACACGCACACACGAAGCCTATTCCATGGCTTACAAGAATTCTCACACTTACACACCTTACTATTTTATTCAGATAGATCCGTCTGTCCATATTTAGCTTATTTGCTCTTTTTCTTTTGTATGTATGGTAATGGCTAGTAAAAGAGCAAAAAATTTGAGGTTGGGGCTGTTGAATGCTAGATCGTTGAACACTGGACAAGACGAATTAATTGTTACTGTTCTAAAGCACGAGTTTGATATCCTAGCTCTTAATGAAACTTGGATTGTGGATGGTGAGGAGGCACTCGCACCATCTATACCTGGCTACAAGTTTGTCCAGAGAGCGCGAAAAGGTAAGAAGGGAGGTGGTGTTGGTTTTTATATTAGACGAGGTATTACCACTAAGGTCCGGCCGCACCCCCACTCTCCACTAGAGCAACTGTGGCTGAAAGTACAATTGCCAGGAGGAACCCTTTCGCTAGGCACAGCGTATAAAACAGAGAGTATTTGCGTTCGGGACGCTTTAGACTATCTCAGCGATTCAATTACCGCGATGGCTCGTTCCGATTACACCTGTGTAATGGGCGACCTTAATATTTACCTCAGCTTGGTAGAATCAGCACGCGCAAAGGAGTTTCTTTCTTTTTGTGGCCAACATAATCTTTTTCAACTGATTAAGGAGCCAACAAGAATAACCGATAGTACCGCAACAATTTTGGACGTTGTTCTCATTGACGATTTGTCCAGATGTAAAAATGTTAAGGTAGTGCATAATAAAAGTCTAAGCGATCATGCGACAGTCATAGTAGATCTTAATATAAGGAAGCCCAAATTTGTTGAACAAGTTATTTACCGGCGAGCTATACACAATATAATTTTAGAACAATTTGACACTGACTTAAATTCTATACCTTGGCAATCGGCGCTGCAATCAGAAGATGTTGATGAAATGGTTGCACTTTTTAATGACTACATTCTAGCACTATTTGATAAACACGCACCGATTAAAAAAACAACTATAAGGGACAAACCTAAGCCTTGGATCACAAATATGATAAAATTTATGATGAGCCTAAGAGACAAAGCTTTAGCAAGATCACACATAATGAAAACAGACAGTTCAAAAGAATACTATCGCAATTTTAAAAATCTTGTGACGTCATCAATACATCATGAGAAAAAAGCTTATTTTAATACAAACATAAACAAAAATTTAAATAAACCTAGCCTGCTTTGGAGAAATATTAAAAGCACTGTTTTGGCCAACAACCTTCCTAAAGACTCGATACCTGACCATATCAATGACCCAGATATAATTAATGATTGGTTTTTAAAGCTACCACCTTGCAAAGACGTAGATTTAGAATATACGTGTAATAATATGAAAACAACTAAATTATATAATGCATTTGAATTAAAACCGACGACAGAAAAAGATGTACTCAAAATCATTAATGGTATCACGACAGGCGTGTCAGGACAGGATGGTTTAAATATAATCATGATCAAATATACCTTGCAAAAAACACTTCCTATTATTACAGCGATAATAAATAAGTCCATTGAAAGTCATACTTTTCCATCGCAATGGAAAAAGGCCCTGGTTAGACCAATACCTAAAAAGAACTCTGCGGATGAATTAAAAGATTTACGCCCAATCTCTATCTTACCAGTACTATCAAAAGTATTAGAAAGGGTGGTACTAAATCAAATAGTCAACTACTTGGAAAACAATTGTATTATACCAAAATTCCAGTCCGGTTTTCGTCGAGGACACGGCACTGAAACAGCTTTGCTTCATGTTACAGATGATCTCAGTGAAGCGTCGGATAACGGGCTGAGTAGTATACTAGTGCTGTTGGACTACACGCGAGCTTTTGATTGTTTACATCCAAAGCTTTTGTTGGCAAAATTAGGTCACTATGGCTTTTCAGCTAATACTTGCAAATGGTTTGAAACTTATCTGATTGGTAGAGAGCAAGTGGTGGTCACTTATGGCGCTAATGGTCAAAAAAAATGTTCATCCCCTAAAATCGTTAATCGAGGTGTGCCACAGGGTTCAATATTAAGTCCTATTCTTTTTACTATCTTCACAGCAGACCTCCCTCAGTGCATAAAAACATGTAAATACCATCTGTTTGCAGATGACACACAATTGTATCACTCATTTAAAGGGAAAGATACACGGGAAGCAATTCAGAAAGTAAATGATGACTTACAAGAAATCTACACTTGGTCTGAAAATAATTCTCTTGTCTTAAATCCAAATAAATCGCAAGTGCTGGTCCTAGGAACTAAACACCAAATTAAAAATGTTATGGATTTTGGCGAGGAAGTGACAATCAATAGCGTAACTTTAGAGATGGTAAAATGTGCTCGGGATTTGGGATTGTTCATAGACGGGGAACAAAAGTATGAAGACCACGTGAATGGAAAAATTGGGTACGCTTTTTTCAAACTCAAAACTCTTTATAAGATCAGACCGTACATAAAGAAAGAGTTACGCTTGCTTTTGTCTGACTTAATTGTCCTTTATCCGCTTAACTACTGTGGCCCTGTGATCGGTCCTAAGTTAACCGTGAAAACCGAAAGAGCTATTCAGCGCGTACAAAATGCCTGTATTCGTTTCTGTTATAATGTACCCAAAAGAGAATATATTACTCCATACCTTAACAGAAAAGGCATTCTTAACATGAAAGCTCGAAGAGAACTTCAATACGCATGTACTATCCATAAGGTTGTTTGGACCAAAAAGCCTCAATACCTTTTTGAGAAATTGTCCTGGGTAAAAGAAGGCACGCTGAGGAAGCTTCGGTCTGCAGCGCTGAACTTGCTGATTATACCTAAACACAAGACCACTCGATATCGCGGATCTTTTAAATTCTACGCAGCAAGCATATGGAATATTTTGCCTCCACCTATGAGACAGGCAATGAGTGTAGAGTGCTTCAAAAATAAATTCAAAGCAGCTTTATTGAAGAGACAGCTTGCTGCGGAAAATATTGTTCAGGGTCATTGGAAATCATTACCCCCCCTAACGGAATACTTTGTACAGTCGTAGACAGTTTTTTACACATACACGTCCTCCATTACACACCACACACACACACACACACACACACGCCACACAATACAACAACAAAAAAGAGTACCTACCTGTCAACATTTTTATTTTTTTTTTTTAATTTGTTACAAAATTTGTTTGTTATATTGGTTTTTTTTTTAAATTTATTTTGTAATACGTATCCAATTTGTAAATTAATAATTTGTTATCGTTGTTTGTAATTGTAATTATATTTTAAATTATGAAGCCCTCGTTACCTTACTCTCACCAAAGATCTCCAGAGAAGTGGGAGTGGCTGAAAATCAGCGCTACCTGGGATATTCCTCCCAGGTCAGCACATGCTGAGCTACTTCCAATTGCTTTGTTTGTTTTGTTTTTCTATTTGTTCATTGTTTGTAAAATGCAATAAGAAGCAATAAACGTTCTTTTTACTTTTACTTTTTACTTACTTTAAAGTAGTTTCAATTTTAATATGCTGCCTAATCTAGTTGCTATGTCTAATTCAAGTTGAACAAAGATGTTTGATAAGATATTCTGTTTCACGCAAGTACACACAACAGAACTTATATTTGCTGAAACGACTAATTTATTAAACAAGAGTCCACTCGGCTGAATTTATACAACATTTGGTAGCCGCAACGAATGAACTTGTCGGCATAAGTTAGTTAATTATAGTCGCGAGTCTGAAAGAGTTGTTCAGAATACATAAACATTCCCTTTGAACCGTTTTGTGAAGAGTTATGATTAGTTACGTGACGACACGGATACGGTGCAACCAACCGAACGGAGTTCACTGTGACCGCAGCTGAGATTTCCCAGTTTTAGAGTACTGAGTTAAATCGAGCTGGGGATATGCGATGGCCTATCTACTAGACCACAGACGCGGTCAAACTTTAGATGAGGCAGCGAGGCTATGAATAGTAGAAATACTTTCGAATATATTTCGCGTCACGATAGTGAAGTTGAACAGTTATTTGTTCTTAGATAGATATAGATGGATATACAGGATGACCAGAAAATTTACGTCCAAATTAAAAAAATAGGTCCATCGTATCATGGTGTATCTGAATCACCCCTTTATATGTTCCGCGACTTTTCATAGTTTTCGAGTTATGATTTTTTTTCAGAACTTTTTAGATTACTCGAAAAGTCCAACTTTAAAAAAAAATGTAAAAAAGTAGAAGACTCTGTTGAGACTTTTTTATTGCAACTATATTTTCATTAGTAGTACTTTCATGGGTAAAATAATCAGCTAAGTAAGTGTGATGAAAGTTGTGAAAATGATAGGGGGTGATTCGGATACCCCACGACACAGACACCTAATGTTTTCATTTGGACGTCAATTCAATTTAATTTCATCAATACTTTTATTAATTTTTCCCACATTTAACGTTGATACAATTACATAGTTACAATGTGGTGTTCTTTTTTACTTTGGAAAACTAAAAAAGTGAAATATAGGCACCTGTTGCTGTTCGGCCGGTGAATGAAAGTAATCTACTCTACTACTCCTACCTCAAGGCGGGCAACGCATCTGCGACTCTCCTGCTTATGCGGGTGTCTTAAGTGATTACTTCCCATCCGGTGACCCGATAGCCCCTTTGCCTCTTTTTCCCATAAAAAAACATTCGTATTTGCACACATATACGGCATTTAACGCAAAATTACTTAGTAAAGGCATTCTACGCATACCTTTTGTACCCTTCTACGCATACCTTACCCGACGTTTCGACCGAATTGCATCGACCGTGCTTACGGGCGGACTGCTAGTACTAAGTAGTTTTGCGTTAAAACCCGTCTAAATACTTTATGTGTGCATTTTGGAACGCGAAAGTTTAAAAGTGAATAAAACTTCGTATTTTTTTACACATTATCAAGCACTTAAGCTTCTCTGCTTGCCTGATGGTAATTAACGGTAAGGCCTAAGACGAAAGCGTCTTTCACAGGAAGTTCTTAATTACTGAGGAATTTCGCTTATCTTATCTTGTATCTGTCAGAACGTAGCAATACTCGTAGTACTGACATTGTTGTAATGTGATAGAACAACGCCGCTTCATCTTGCATTAAATTTGATCAATTTACCTCAAAGTAGATTGACAGGAAATACAACTATTTCATTTAGTTTTAAACTAGTGCTAGAATTCAGTCTTAAGTATAGTATTTCGCGAAACAAAATCGAGAGCAAGTCGGTCGAAAGTTTATATTTCAAATGACGTTAAGTTAACTTTTGTGCCAAGAAGTTGAAACACTTAAAACCCGAGAAAATGGTGCCTAGAGATTCCATGCTGACTTTGATAAAATATAATAGGAGCTGTAAGTACAATATTTTCACTTTTTATTAGAAAAGTAAAAAACTTAATTAAATTTACAATACCGTACGCTGCATTTTTTACATAATATAATCACGACTATTATCCCCGAAGGGTTAGTCAGAGACTAGGCAATGAGGAACGCAAAAGCAATAATACTCTGCCATAGTCCACTTTTCACCAAATAGCGACTGCACATGTGCTCAACGTGACAGGTGGTGAGCCCAACGCCGCTCTATGCTTTTGGATGTATGTGCAGTCTTTATTTTTTCATCATCATGTCAGCCCGTATCCACCCACTATCTTTATTCTTTTACATACAAAATAATCACAATAACTCTTCCACTCTCACAGCCAAGAAAAGTTTCTTTTGAAACTTGTTGACGGATAAACATACTTAAATATAGAAAAAACCAAGACCCGAAATCAATTTAGAAAAACAGTTATTTCTAAATTGTCCCAACCGCGAATTGATCCCTCTTGCCACCAGAACCGGCATGCTAACCACTCAATCACAGATGTCGCCAATATTACATACATATATTTTAATAACATTTTAAACTTGCATGGTCACTACAATTATTTTTATGAAAAAATAGAGTTTTTATTATGTTTAGTATTTAGTATTTAGTTTCACTATAATTAATATCTTATTAAATTTTAGAAAAATTTGATTAAGTACTTTTATTAATGATGTCAAAAGTCCACAACCCATGTCGGGGCGGTCTGTAAGTAAAAACTGTGCTTAGATAAGGCTTATGTTTGTAACAGTATCATTGCTTTTGTTAGTATATGTTTTTGTTGACTGTCTAAATAATAAATAAATAAATAAATGTTTGAGTTGTTGTGGTTGTTGTTGTCGGCTCAAAAACAACAACTCAAACATGGTGAAAATCCTGTTTTTTCATAAAAATAATATATTTGAATGCCCGTCTCCCACAGGATAGGATAGCATCACATTCCATTTGTGCTACGATTCTGACACAGTTCGTTTGCTTCATTAACTCTTCTCATTTTAATTCTTTATTTTACAATTTTTTATTCATAAGAATCACGACTATTATCCCCGAAGGGTTAGTCAGAGACTAGGCAATGAGGACCTCAAAAGCAGTCCTCTGCTGTAGTTCACTTTTCACCAAATAGCGACTGCACATGTACTCAGCAAGACAGGTGGTGAGCCCATCGACGCTCTATGCTGTTGGATGTATGTGCAATCTTTAGTCAGTTAGTCGCCTTTTACGTCACCAAGAGAGGGGGTGGTAGTACTGTTTCACCGCTACGCGACACGGTTAATTATTATGTTTATTTATTTTATAATTTTTATATTCGATATATAGAGTAAAATTGGTAACTCCCTCGTGTACATCCCTACAGAGCCGCCATATTTGATAACTTGTATCTGAGCGGCCATTTAGCATCATATCTAGATGAGCTAATCAATACATGTATATGTAGGACATACTAGTAGCCCGTCACAAAAATCAAATAGCGTTCGTGTTATCAACATGAATTTATGGCCATCACTCAATTTGCCGTGATTAGGTTTGCGGGGAAGCAATTCGCCAGCCAAAGCTCGGAGAGGTGAAATTGGCCTGTGTGTCGGTCGATACATAAGAGCCATGTTCAATGCTCTGTGCCTCTACACACATACATAGATCACGCCTATTTCCTGGAGAGGTTGGTAGAGACTACAGCCATCCATTTGCCACGATCCTGACATTATCATCATCAGTCTATAGAAGTCCCACTGCTGGGCACATTCAATCGAGCTCCCCATACAAATTTAAGTTTATATAATGTAATAAATAAATAAATATGTTATTAAATTAACATTATGTTTTATTCTTGAACCTAAAACTTCACACATAGGTACTTACAGTACAAATCTACACACGCCTGCTTTATTTTTGTAGGCGCCAACCCTAGCGTTCCGCCTAGCCGTAGGTATTTAACTCAAGAACACGGCCCGGTAGGAACAGAACCTTAGCACACATAAAGGCATATTTTAATAAAATATAATACAGAATGCACACGTATTGTTGCGTCTAGCGCCTGCCACAGACTAATATAGTTGGAGCGAGCTGGCTCTAACGCGTGTTACAGACAATCTGGTTGAGACGTCTTTTCTAGTACGTAGTACATTATAACTCAATGACACACGCCTGCTTTATTTTTGTAGGCGCCAACCCTAGCGTTCCACCCAGCCGTAGGTATTTAACTCAAGAATACGGCCCGGTAAACTACTGTATATGAACAACAGCACATGAGGCGATTGACCACGACCACCACGCTGGCCCAATGCGGGTTGGTGGGTTTTAACGACTGCCTTATTACAACGACAACCGGGACCAACGGCTTTACATGCCTGCCGAAGTACGGAGGAGTTTGAGATGTTTTAATTAGGTCACACATCCGGTGACTAAATTAATAACATCAAAGTTGCAAACCGACGCCTAATCCACTGCGCCATCGAGTTCCTCATTCTGACATACTTATTGTGTTTCAATTACTCTCATAACATACACTTAGGGATATTGATAGTACCTTTAAGATATGCATCGGCGGTAAGAAGTGTAGTGGGGACCATTTCGGTTTGTTAAAACCTATTTCTAAATCTATGTTAAAAAAAACTGCCTTACATAATAGAATTAGGTCCATCTCTCCGCGTTACAATTTTTTTCTTTCTTCTTTCTTTCTCAAATATCTTACTCCTTTCTCAAGATCGGCAAGGCATCTGCGATTCCTCTGGTTTTGAGGGTATCCATGGGCAGCGTTGATTACTTTCCATCAGGAGACCCACCTGCTCGTTTGCCTTTTTTCACATAAAAAACGTATACTAATGAAAGGAACTAACCGTCTAGACAGGTTATTAACCCCTGGGATGAAAGCCTTTTACCAGACACTGACGCATAAAATTAAAGCCATCTAGAAATAGAAAATAGAAAACAGCTCGTTCGGCCAAAAAGGTATTCTCACCTTCCCGGTGAGACATTCAAAAACTACTGGAGAAGAAGAAAGAAAAATAACGTATGAGCATAATGCACGACGTTCCTTAAAATATGTACTTTAATTTTGTTAAAGTTTAATAATAAAAACACATATACAAAAGAAGTAACACTAGCGACATTTACTACAAACAGGACAGAAAAATGAAACAATATAGAGTTAAATATTAAAAAATATATATCTTCCAGTTAAATGGTAAAAAAAATTATAAAAGGTACGATGACACAAAGCGACCTTTTAGGAATACGCATAAAACCAGAACCGAGACGGTACCCCCAGGAGTAATTCAATTTATTCCCAAACATAAATAACTCGGCGGCGGGAGGCGCCTTAATTTCTCAAGCTGGCTCGCACTGTGCTGGGAATACGGAATAGCGTGATCAGTGCACTGAAACTGTGTCGCGTATCGCTACACTAAAGTAAGGCAGAGAGATAGTAGGTATCTGGTTGTCGATGTCATAATTAGAGTTCTCAAGCTGCTTAAATTATATTCCACTCATATCCACCTATGTGTCACACTTAGTTTAGCAAATAGATAATTTGATTTGATTTGATTTTAAAGTAACATCCCACATACTGTGGGAAAGCAGACCCGTCTAACTACAGGCCAATAGCTATTACCTCTTTACTCTCCAAAGTAATGGAGTCCATTATAAACCGCCAGCTCTTAAGGTACCTAGAAGAGAACCAGCTACTAAGTGATCGCCAGTATGGTTTTCGTCGCGGTCGATCGGCTGGTGATCTTTTAGTGTACCTTACTCACCGATGGGCGGAGGCAGTCGAGAGTAAAGGGGAGGCACTGGCAGTTAGCTTGGACGTAGCGAAAGCTTTTGACAGGGTATGGCACAGGGCTCTTTTCTCTAAACTTCCATCATACGGGCTTCCTGAGAAATTGTGTTCATGGGTTGCCAGCTTTCTTACTGGGCGTAGCATCAGAGTCGCAGTCGACGGTTCGTGCTCCGACATGAAGCCCGTGAATGCTGGAGTCCCGCAGGGGTGTGTGTTGTCCCCTACTTTGTTTCTTCTGCATATCAATGACATGCTGCATAACAACAGCATTCATTGCTATGCGGATGACAGTACTGGGGATACGCTCTACACCGGGCGAGCTAATATTTCTCTAGAAAGCGTCATCGAGAGCCGGAATAAACTTGTGACTGACACCGAGAACATGTTAAGTCATGTCTCGGATTGGGGCCGACATAACCTAGTCCGCTTTAACCCCTCCAAAACACAAGTTTGCGCATTTACCGCGAAAAAATATCCCTTCGTCGTACCTCTGAACTTTGAGGGAGCTCCCCTTGATACCAATCCGATTATTGGAATCCTTGGCGTCGATATTTCGAGTGACGTTCAGTTTCGTGGTCATTTGGAAGGTAAAGCTAAATTGGCTTCGAAAAAGCTGGGTGTGCTTAATAGAGCGGGTCAGTATTTCACGCCGGCCCACCGTTTACAACTGTATAAAGCACAGGTCAGGCCGCATATGGAATACTGCTCCCATCTCTGGGCTGGAGCACCCCAATACCAACTCCTTCCATTTGACCACATTCAACGCAGAGCTGCTCGAATTGTCGGCGACGTGGTTATTTCAGGTCGGCTCGATCCACTGGCTCTTCGGAGAGACGTTGCGTCTCTCTGTATATTGTACCGTATATATCATGGGGAGTGTTCTGAGGAATTGTTCGGCTTGATCCCTGCCGCTAATTTCCTTCACCGCACTACACGCAATCGACTGTCATTCCATCCACATCGCCTTGATGGATGGCGGTCTACTACTGTGCGTTTCTCAAGAAATTTCTTGCCTCGAACTACAGTGTTGTGGAACCAGCTCTCGGCGGCGGTATTTCCGGACCGTTACGACTTAGGGATCTTCAAGAAACGAGCCTATTCCTTCCTTAAAGGCCGGCAACGCGCCTGCGATTCCTCTGGTTTTGCGGGTGTCCATGGGCGGCGGTGATTACTTTCCATCAGGTGACCCGCTTGCTCGTTTGCCTCCTTCTGCTATAAATTTAAAAAAAAAAAGCTGTTCAAAAGGTTTCATCATTGAAATCAAGAAATTGCAACAATTTAATAACAACAACAACAACAATAACAACAACATAAATTTAATCATCACGCTTGCCAAATGTGAATTAGTGGTAAAAAAATTGGAAATCTTTGACCAACCTGGGAATTGAAATGAGGGGTTACTCGCATAATGATCCATTTTGGTAGCCCCACGCACAATGACACATAGTGTCTACGCAAAATGACATACGCAAATTGAAACATATTCTCATACGCGAAATGACACACGGGAACGACTACCTACGCAAAATGACATACGCGAAATGACACACAGGAACGACTACGCAAAATGACATACGCGAATTCCACCGTTTATTGGGCTGAGCGCTTTGCTACTCGGCCAAATTGACTACATAATTTATTTTTGTTATACATGTTTAATGATCTTTGAAGGGCCTAAATCGTTTTTATAGTAACCAGTAGAAAGAATCAATTTTTTTGATATATCATTCTAAAACTATTGGAACAAAATATCAAAAACAAGTTTGGTTTTTAATATCACTATAAGCGCTTAACCATCACCATCATTTGTATAATCGCTGTTTTTTTGTTCTTTAACTTAAACAACATTTGCAACGAAATAAAATAATCATTTTGAGCTCTCGAGGTCTCAAACCGGTGATCCCGGTTGTAGTCGCATAATGGCAGTCGTCAAAACCCACTAACCCTCACTGAGTCAGCGCGGTTGGTTATGGGCCCATTTCCCCATTTGTCGTCGTCCATATGCGAAGGCCTGTGCCCAGCAGTGGCACGTTTATAGGCTGATGATGATTTAACTTAAGAGGGTTTACGCATTTCGGTTTTCCATACAAACTTCCAAGTCGAAATTTTTCAAAACTTATAAGCCAATTTTGATTAAACTTTGCATGCTAAAGTAAAACACAAGGATCTAAATAGTCTGTTGAAAACATTTTAAAAAAACGTTGTTTTTGCTGAGTTATTGCGATTTGAAGTCCACTATACAAAGTTAAAAATCGCAATTACACAGTTAAATAAACATTTTTTTTAATGTTTTCAACAAACTATTTAGAATAATTTAGATCCTTGTGTTTTACTTCAGCATGCAAAGTTTCATAGTTTGTATGGGAAACCGAAATGCATAAACCCTCTTATATGCTATTTAGGTACGATGGATAATAAAAAATATTTTTTTTATCTGTAAGGTACCTGTATCTACTCTAAAACTACTAAACTGCTTTTTCTACTAGCTACACTACTAAATAGTAATGTAGGTTAACATTTTATCTCAGGGAAACATCTCACTCCTTCGGGAATTCACGGCAGACCGAATCTCACGTTGTAAAGCCGCAGGCGAAAGCTAGTAAGTAATAAATAAATAATAAAACAAACATTGCTAGCGTGATTCAGGTTTCGCGCTAAAATATTGAAATGTGTGTGTTGTAAACACACAATACAGGTACTAACTATGAAGTCATTATTAGATACCGCTACCGATTTAGGTGAAACGCAACTCTTTCGTGTCATTTTAGAGCGGTCTAGTTTTAAAACCCGCTAAAACGAGTATTCAATATTCACCTATCTACCAAAAGCTAGACGGGGAGAGGAGAGATTTACCTACTACAGAATCTAGTAGCATCTCTTCACTGCCACGGAAAGAGATAGAGACAAGGCGAGATGTACAGGAGCTCGAACGGCAACCATCGAGTTCCCACATGTACCACCTTAAACTAAACGGCTGCCGGTGAAAACAGTCAGACAGTGTCAGTCAATCATACGCGCTCCTTTCCTGGCTACAAATTAGTCATACTACTCGGAATCCTTATAACAATGAGAAACTGGCCATATTACATCATAACCGGAACAGACAACGCTACTGGCAATGCTAATATGGCTGCCGTACTCAAATTTTATTTCCATTTCTGTATCAAGGTTACGATAAGGCTGAAGTTGGGAGTGCGTCTTTAATGGTTCTAGTAGTTTTAGAAATTAGCAATACTGTTGAAACCGCTATGGGTGGTCTATATTTATCTAAGTACCTATATATTTCAATTATTGATGTAATATAAAAATTTTATGATATTTGTATCTAACTTATATTTTAGGAAAATGCCACCGTATGCCAAGGACGCGCACGACACCGAAGCGCATCACGCGTGCGCTGCCGACCCTAGAGCTTCAGTTCTTAAGCCGGCTCCATACGCTTGGTGTTTGCCGCAAACACCGATCTTTATTTTTTTTATTTTTACATCAAACAAAGTCCCAAACATCGAACACAAGCACCCAACAGAAACAGGCATCCTCAAGCTTGGAGAACGTGCCAGTATATTCGGGATCGGCAAACATGACGGACGACGAACTTGTGGCAGCTATTAGTTTCGGGTTGACCTATTTCTATTTTAAATTCAAACAAAATATCAAAAGAATATTAATATTTTTTTTATATTTTTTATTTTCTTTATATTTTGTTCATAATGTCACTAAGGCGCGTCCACGCATTGGTAACCTTCTGCCTATTTTCATGATTGGCATCTTTATTATACCAAATGCATTGTTCATTTTGATATGCTTCCAAAAAGGATGAAGTTGGGAAGCACTTTAGATTAAGCAATACCGTAAAAGGGGGGAAGGGGAGGAAGGATGAAGGGGGAACCTAAGGGAGAGTAGTTATCAAGATATTTTTAGTTTGAGGTTGTGTTAGGTTATTCATTTAGGTTTTTTTTTGGAAAAAAAAAACTACCAAGTTACCATTACCGTACTGCGTCCATTCCCGGCCCCCCCTAAATATTTTGATTGGAGCTAGATTTCTGTGGTCTAATAAAAAAAAATAACTTCGAAATTCAAGACAATCGCGAAGCGCAGCGTTCGCGATTGTCCTTAATTTTTAACCTATCACGTAACCTACATTAGTAGACTAAACGTTTTAAAATTTTACGAAAAACAACATGTCAATTTTCGTTCAAATACTTGACTACTTTACAATTTTCAATAAATTCTAGCGTAAAAACCGCGCTGTGAAATTTTAGTAAATTATACTTCTTTAGCAAACCTATCTATAAAAAAATAGGTTGTATTTACACCATATTTTTATATCAGGTGTAAAATATCAGGTGTTGACTAATCTAAAGCTGAACCAAGAGTTGTATCCTCAGACCAATCAGCTATTTTTCTAGCTCCGCCACTATGCGCGCGGAAAACTGCTGAGACCCGGAGCGTCCGCCGCCCGCAAGCTCGCGCGCAATATTGATGCTCACCAAGCGTTTGGAGACATCGCAAACTGTTTGCCGAACATCCTTTGATTTGTGAAGAAAAACCGACACCGACGCCGCACACTGGCTAACACAAACAAAAACAGGCAAACACACACAAACACTCATCCACATGTTCGTGTTTGTTGTTTGGTGTTCGCTGTTTGCCGTTGTTTGCCAAGCGTATGGAGCCAGCTTTATGCTTGTATGCCCTAGGGCCGTACTGTTACCCCATAGAGCAGTATTTCTTTATTCTTACTATGCCAAATTCCTTAAAATGAGATTAAAGTAATACTGCTCTTAACGTTGATGGTAAGTAAGGCCAAGGATCTAGCCAACTCTTCCAACAGGAACGCAGCAATGTTCCTTGGCGTCGTATTTTGGTCGTCGTATTATTATAAACCATACCACAACCGTGCGAAAAAAATTGTGAAATTCATAAAACACTCCAAACGTCGTACTTACATCCACTTCGATCCCCGGTATCCTGAAGATCTTGAGCGGCGGCACGTCTCGGGGCGAGTACCTACTGAACTCGCGGTCACCACGATACCACTTCACTGTGTACAGAACTTCTTGTTCTAAATCGTATAGACACTTCATTTCCACCTTTGCACCACGTTCCACTGCGTCTGGCACCACTACATGCACGTTACGTAAGCAGAGGAAACCTGAAAAGAAAAAGTCCGATTACTTTAAATTATATTATTTTGCCGAGAGTAGTTTGGCATAGCGACTTACTCAAAGAAAACTTTCAACCCCTCTTTTCCTTTGGGTGTCGTAAAAGGCGACTAAATAACTAAATACTGCACATAGATATCCTACGGCATAGAGCGGCGATGGGCTCACCACCAGGTACTATCATGCTGAGCATAGATGCAGTTCTAATTTGGTGAAACGTGGACTATGGGACTGCTTCGAAGAGATGGATCGGTAGTATTCTATTAATAAGTCGCCAACACACAGTACGGAGTGTTCTCAGTGGATAAGGATGCCAAAATTTTAACTCGACTCGTATGTCATCAGCGGCGGTGCGTCAATGCCTGCCCCGCCCCCCTCCCCACGGGGCGGTCGCACCCGATGAAGCATATATAGGTCTCTAGATCTCTCCAGGTTTATGGCAATCCCAAAGGGGTTTAAAGAGTGTTGTCCAAAAATATCATGACAAAAACTGAAACTACGTTGGCAATGCGGCCGGGTGCAAACCGGAATAACAACTTTTTTAATTTGGGTGCAAACCGGACTGGGACCATAACGGCCGAACCGAGTCAGTAGGAGTCTAACATAACTTCACCAGCCGCCTGGTGTCGTACTCATGTAGAGTTCACCTCCTTCCTCCGTTTGGTGTCCGGGAGGGTGCGTCTGCTTCACAGGCGAAAAATATGCTTCAATGCCAATAAATTGCATTAATGATTTAATACAAATTCTCGTTTTCGTTCTACCAAGCACTTAGCACCAAGGTGAGATACAGGATAAGCGCAACCCCTTTGTATCTAACATCGAATTAAAAATGACAACTTTAATTTAATTTTTACGAACGGACTTTATAATGTTTCCTCGCATAGCCGTAGAATTTTATAGTCTGTGGGAATAAATTACATCCAGCGTAGACCATGCGTAGACAGTTTATACGGTTATATGGCAGTCTTAACGTGACATTAAAGTGGAATTTGCTGACAATTCTAGAGAGTACATCTTTGGTGGCATTTTATGATTTTATATTATGACAATATTGCGCCCTCAGAATAATAAATAATATTCTATGATTGCGCCACTTTGCACAAACAATTTAACAATACAAACTTCTGTCAACACTATAATAAAAGAGATACAAATAACTTCACACAGAGACACAATGCATAAACACGTTAATAATACTATAAGAATAGATGTTTGCCTTTCTAATTTTATGGATCCGTATAATGACCACCCAGATTAGCGGTGTCTCCTGAAATAGATTATATTTTGTGATACCTACATAAAACTTTGATTGGCAACATCAATGTCTAATTTACCGCCTCTGTGGTCTAGTGGCTAAGCCACCGGTTTTAGACCCAGAGGTCCCGGGTTCGATTCCCAGCGGGGGATACATCTTGTGTGCTCGGTTTGGTTGGTGGTAGGGCTGTTAAGTCCGCCTGGCTAGCTACCACCATCTTATCTAAGTCTGTCGCCATAACAACGATGTTTATAGCATTGTTGTGTTCCGACAGTTTAAGATAAGATAGCCAGTTCCTCAGTGGATGAGGGTTCCGGGTGAAGCGCGCTTCCGCCTACGGCCTTATCATCACTTACCATCAGGTGAGATGAAGGCCAAGCGCTTACCCGTTGTGGATAAAAATGAAATGACGATTTATTGATATATCAATATCCTCAGAATACTAGAACATCCTATCATATGGGATATGTCACGATCGTAGTCGATGGAAAGCTGTAGTACTGCCTACCCTTCCGGGAAGTTGGCGTGATGTTAGATGTATGTATAACGACTTCTATTGTCGAGTGGTCTAGCGTCGCGCCTTCCCTGAGGTCCCGGGTTCAATTCCCGGTCGGGTAAATTTAGAGAAAAACTGCTTTTCTAAAATTATTTCGGATCTGGGTGTTTTTTCTATGTTTATGTATATTTCTCCGTTATATTACCATATTAACAAGTTTCAAAATAATACTTAGCTTGGGCTAGATAATTGATGTGAGCGAAAACACATTTAATTTATTTTAATTTAAATGTATGTTTAAGGAGGTATCTGATATGGTATTTTAAATAAAATATTAATATATTTGTTGTGTTGACATGTTTTTATTTAGTATAAACGCAATGTATTTCACATTTAAATTGCTTTCATTCTGTTTCAATTTTCGTTAACATTTCGAGGTATGAATATTTAATACGTGGTCCTGCACTTAAATATTGAGTAGGTATATAGAGAGAAACTGAAATATTGAGTACCAAGCTAATAAAAAACCCGTTCGTTCACCTTCTGCATTACACGTCTGAAAACATGTGTAGGTATTTGTCGCAAGAGCAGACGGATATTTCCACAAGACGTACTTTTTCCTTGTAAAACCGAGCGGAATACCCCGACAATGTTGTAACCTAAAAATGTGTCAAGAGGAATGGTCTAATAAAACTGTGCAGCTTTTAAGCTTAAGAAAAGCGTAACTCTTCGTATTATTGCTGACTTACAGCTGTATGTAATAGCTTTAATCGACTGGTCTAAACCAATACTTTTTATTTTTTATTTTATATTATTGACGGCCAGGTGGTCGAGTGGTCAGTGACCCTGACTGCGCAACCCACGGTCCCGGGTTCGAATCCTGGTAGGGGCAAATGTTTGTGTGGTGAGCACGAGCATTTGTGACCGAGTCACGGATGTTTATTAGTATTAGTGTATGTTTATCCGTTATTCAGTCACCATAGTTCGTTTGGGTTTTACGTTGGGGTTTCACCATTTGGCTACGGAACCCTAAAAAGCAATGTGAGGAGTCGCAGAACAAAATCGACTAACTCCTCATCGACCACAAACCGTTTTTAGGGTTCCGTAGCCAAATGGCAAAAAACGCAACCCTTATGGATTCGTCATGTCTGTCTGTCTGTCTGTCTGTCCGTCCGTATGTCACCGCCATTTTTTCCGAAACTAAAAGAACTATACTGTTGAAACTTGGTAAGTAGATGTATTCTGTGAACCGCATTAATATTTTTACACAAAAATATAAAAAAAAAAAAATTTTGGGGGATTCCCCATGCTTAGAACTGAAACTCGTTTTTTTTTCATATATCATTTTTTTCTAAACTGAGTAGTTTGCGCGAGAGACACTTCCAAAGTGGTAAAATGTGTGCCCCCCCCCCCCCTGTAACTTTTGAAATAAGAGAATGACAAACTAAAAAAATATATATGATGTACATTACCATGCGAAAGAGAACGCGCACTGGCGTACAACCCCACAATGTTCAAGTTTTGGTACCATATTTGCATAGTTGGTTCCTTAATTTTTTCTCATTATTTTCCAGTAAATGTTATATTTTTAGAAGTCCGTGGTAAAGAAAAATCGTAAAGCGAAATAATAATACTAAAACTAATAACGACACGCATTTAGCAGATACTATACGCAAAACAAAAATCTGCTGTCAGAGTTGCCTGGCATAAAAATATCGATTTATCGATTTTGAAATCGATTCTCAAATAGCTGATTAAGTCTTATTATTGTTAATCTAGTTTTTATTAAATACTTATTTGTGCAACTATTTTATAGCATAGACCTATACAATTACAGATTTTTTATCTTTTAGTAGTTGATTATTTACTTTTGATATTTATAATTTATATTATTTTTATTGATTGATTGATTTTCTTATCGATTTGTTTCACGTAAAAAGACGAATGAAACTACTTGCAACACTGTCAATGTCAGTCATTGAGCTTTTGGTCAACGTAATAAAAAAAATGTGTTTATAAGGTCCTTCCTACCTATTTTGCGAAAAGCCGCTTTCTGAATGTGATAATGAAATGAAATGAACACAAACAATATTGTGTTGTGCTTGCGCAGTACTTATAACTGCACTTTCGTGATAGTTTTACTGTCTGATTGGGTGATACATTACCATTACAATGTCGAGTATGCAATGCTAAAGTATATTGTTCTGTGATGCAATGCATTTCGATTGGATCGCAGGCGGCATTTACTGCCTACTACTAACCTACTTAAACTTTCAATTTGCTACCTGAGACGCTCAAGATAGTAAATATTTAGGTCAGCATTCTTGTATTATAGAGAGGTCAGCGGGCTAGGCTAATTGGTGTAAGATTAAAAAATATTTACTTTACACTCTGTTACTTTTGTAATTTAATTGTGATTTTTTTTATTTCAGCTTTCTTCAGAAAATGAAGCTTGTGTTCCTTGTTGGCTCCGAGCTCAAAGAGCTTCACGTAGAAGTGGACAGCCAGAGTTTTAACTGCATTGTGGGGCTACGAACTGTTGGGTGCTGCTCACAGATTTCCTCGCCATGAAGGCATGACTAGACCTGCTCCACTTTTCGATGATGTTATTTTAAGAGTGCCCTTAATTACTTTATAATTTAATATTAAATATGTGACCAAACTAAATTATTGTTTTATTTCCACTAAGCAAATGCTAATATGAAAAAACATTACTTGTTTGTGTGTATGTAGAATTGTGAAACTTCCCTGTAGAAAGACCAGTCAAGTTTCTGATTTATTTAAAATGTTTTCATCATATTTTTTAGTATGATATTATATTGTTTGCCTTTGATGAAGTAATTTATTAGTAGTATCTACTGGGAAGATCCTCGATTGTAAGTACTGTAAATATAAGTAATTATGCATTCTGAGCAGTACCTAGTAGACTAATATTCCTATCTCAGAGACAATTATTTTAACCACTAGCTTCTGCCCGCGGTTTCACCCGCGTGATTCGCGTTCCTATAGGAATATCGGCATAAAAAGTAGCCTATGTTCCTAAAGTGGGAACGTGTATACCTACTTCTATTGTTTACATCTATGACTTTCATCATGTTTTAAGTATTTTGCTGTTATTTACCAAAACACAGATAGGTAGTTATGTCTTTTTTTGTTTTAAATAACCAAGCACAAAGTTCTGAATAATCAAAGTCGCAGTAGTTCTTGCTATGTATCTATCCTATCCTATCTATCTATCTATCTTCTAGAATCTAGAACTCGGGCTAACAATACATAGGTACTTACTTACTTAGTTAATATTGAAATGCACTACATATGTACCTACCTACCTATTTTAGTTCGATTCACGATTGATCTCTAAATCAATCAATCAAGGCGCGAACGTACATTTTCAGATTATTTATTTATTTTGTTACCTACTGTCAGAATCATTGTCTGTCCCTCCCTGTCATTCAACTGTCAATGTCAATCAAATACAGGGAAAAACCTAACCTTAAAAAATTATCGAAATACAAGTTTAACTTTTAAACCCCAACATTTAAAATTCTGTTCATTTATGTAGTAATTCTCAATAATATAATCTCCCAAATGTGTAAGTCTCATTGCCAAACATATAAATTGTAGGCCTGTACAAAATTTCCATAGTACCCTGCCATTGTCCTTTCACCGAAAATAAGTTTGAACGAGATCTAGTAAGTAGTTTTTTTTTAATACGTTATAAATTAATTAATTAAAAAAAATACACTATTAAACATCGATCAAAGTTACAACGAACTACAAGAACTTTTATATAATGTTACTTGCTGCTACGGAACCCTTCATGGGCGAGTCCCACTCGCACTTGGCCGCATTTTTATTTATTCTGCAACGGGTAAGAGCTTGGCCTTCGTCTCACCTAATGGTAGTGACATTAAGGCAAGGGGGAAGCGCGCTTTACTCGGAATCCTCAACCACTGAGGAACTGGCTATCTTATCTCAAACTGTCAAAACACAAAAATGCTAAAATATCGATAATATGGCGACAGACTTAGATAACATGGTAATTAAGAAATAAAAGGTATCTCGAACTGTACGTCTTTTATTGTATCTTAGCATTACGAGTTTACTAATTAATCGTATCTTATTAGATCGAAAGTCTTCAGTACAGTACTTTTAATTTTCTCATTTAATTAAAGTATCTTTCTCAGAAGCTTGGGAAAAGAAGAAATAGTTTGCATGCAGCGTAAAAACAGGCACTTAATTACGTTGAGTCAGCTACTTATCTACGACCGTCATTCCAAGAGCGCAACTTGTGTTATTCTAATTTGGAAAGTCTTTTATTTAGGTGCATAGTTTTTTTTTCATTTATCTCTTCTCCTATCCTCAGCCCACTCACAATTTTCATTCCTTCCTTAAATTCCTACTTTTTCCTCTAGGCCGGCAATGCATCTGCGACTACTCTTGTTTTGCGGGTGACCATGGACGACCTTAGCGAGGTGACGAATCGAAATTAAGTTGCAACGTGACCAATCGATAATAAAACATGATATGACGACTCTTCTAAGATTTGATGAAGCAATGTTGACTAAAAACATAAGCATCAAGCACTGACAAATTTCGACGGTTGAAAGCCAGACCTCGGTAGCCAAGTGGTTAAGGCAGCCGCCCGGAATGCGGAAGGTGCGTGGTTCGATTCCCGCCTGAGGTTATCGTCTTTTTTCAGTGTTTAAAATTTTACTTAAGTATATTTAAGCGTTAATAAAATGCTAAAATATAAAACATTAATCTATAAACGCAGCTTCATCTTAACCGAATGTTTAAAAATTTGTCAAAATATTTCTTTCGAATCTCAGAGGTGAAAACTTCTAAGATTTGATGAAGCAATGTTGAATAAAAACATAAGCATCAAGCACTGACAAATTTCGACGGTTGAAAGCCAGATCTCGGTAGCCAAGTGGTTAAGGCAGCCGCCCGGAATGCGGAAGGTGCGTGGTTCGATTCCCGCCTGAGGTTATCGTCTTTTTTCAGTGTTTAAAATTTTACTTAAGTATATTTAAGCGTTAATAAAATGCTAAAATATAAAACATTAATCTATAAACGCAGCTTCATCTTAAACGAATGTTTAAAAATTTGTAAAAATATTTCTTTCGGATCTCAGAGGTGAAAACTTCTAAGATTTGATGAAGCAATGTTGAATAAAAACATAAGCATCAAGCACTGACAAATTTCGACGGTTGAAAGCCAGACCTCGGTAGCCAAGTGGTTAAGGCAGCCGCCCGGAATGCGGAAGGTGCGTGGTTCGATTCCCGCCTGAGGTTGTCGTCTTTTTTTAGAGTTTAAAAAGAATTTTTTTACTTAAGTATATTTAAGCGTTAATAAAATGCTAAAATATAAAACATTAATCTATAAACGCAGCTTCATCTTAACCGAATGTTTAAATATTTGTAAAAATATTTCTTTCGGATCTCAGAGGTGAAAACTTCTAAGATTTGATGAAGCAATGTTGACTAAAAACATAAGCATCAACCACTGACAAATTTCGACGGTTGAAAGCCAGACCTCGGTAGCCAAGTGGTTAAGGCAGCCGCCCCGAATGCGGAAGGTGCGTGGTTTTGATTCCCACCTGAGGTTGTCGTCTTTTTTCAGTGTTTAAAATTTTACTTAAGTATATTTAAGCGTTAATAAAATGCTAAAATATAAAACATTAATGATATGACGAATTGGAACCAAATTAAAGTATGACCAATTAAAACAAATTTAAGAGATTTTTGCGTTATGACGAATTAGAACTTATTTTCGATGTGACCAGTTGTACCCGAAATGGCGAAGCTCATTAAAAAAAAGATAAAAAAAAATTTTTTTTTTGCTTTCTCATAAAATATTTACATTTTTGTAAATAAATAATTTCTACGCTCACACCAATTATCTAGACCAAGATAAGCTTCTGTTAAAACTCGTTAAAAATGGTTCAACTAGATAACGGATAAATATACTTTACATAAATAACGAAAAAACACTTAGGGTGGATTCAACCAAACTGGATTAAGACTTACTCCGAGATTAGTCCATACAAATTCGGCATTTAATCTAGGTATAAGACCTTATTCCAGCTTGGTCGAATCCACCCTTAGACCCGAAATCAATTTAGAAAAACAGTTTTTTTCTAAATTTACCCGACCGGGAATTGAACCCTGGACCTCAGAGATGGCACTACTAAAAAACATTTACAAAGTCTATAGCTACAGCATACCAAGACGATGGTACGCAAAGAGCTAAGTAATCCAAAGTTTTCAACTCGATGTAATTTCGTCATAAATATTTAAAGGTACAGGGCATTCGACTGTCACAAGAATTACAACTTAGTTACAAATTTCTTGATACAATTATTGAAAGTATATCCGGTATGATAACCGTGTCGTGTATCGGTGAAGGAATACTGTAATCATAATCATAATAATCATAAATCTTTATTTGCAGAATATGGTAACATTTTACAGATAACATAGTACTTTGTGCTCGGCCAGACTGCACGCGCGTACGAGTACTACCACCCCTTCCCTCCACACTCTTCCACACTCTTACCTTGGGTGTCGTAAAAGGCGACAAACGGACTAAAGACTCCACACACATCCAACAGCAAAGAGCAGCGGCGATGGGCTCACCACTTGTCACGCTGAGCACATGTGCAGTCGCTATTTGGTGAAAAGTGAACTATGGTAAAGGACTGCTTTTGCTATCCTCATTGCCTAGTCTCTGACTAACCCTTCGTGGATAATAGTATGATACTTCTTTCGTTTGCATGGAAATAATGGAGAGCCCAACCCTTTGATCATCATCATCAGCCTATAAACGTCCCACTGCTGGGCACATGCCTCACACATGAATAACAGAATGTATGAATATTGGGCAATAGCCCTCCACGGTGACCCAATGCGGGATGTCCTAATAAATACATCATAGCAGTCGCAAAACTTTCATCACCCACTGTGAGCAATCGAATAAAAACATTTTAAAGTCCGCATTCAAATTCAGATAAGTGCTTCGTTTTCCTGTGTCTGTGACTTCTACTTCTCCTTCTAAACCAGCAATTTTTCACGCGGTTTGCATTGATAGGGAGATCGTTAAAGGACGATGGTTTTTAGGGTTCCGTACCCGAAGAGTAAAAACGGGACCCTATTACTGAGACTTCTGAACGAATAAGAACATTTTAAAGTCCGCATTTTAATTCAGAAAAGTTCTACGTTTTTCTGTGTCTATGGCTCCGATCTAAGACTCCACTGTCCGTCTGTCCGTCCGTCCGTCAGATAATCTGTCACCAGGGTGTATCTCATGAACCGTGATAGCTAGACCGTTGAAATTTTCAGACATGATGTATTTCTGTTGCCGCTATAACAACAAATACTAAAAACAGGCTCCGATACAACAAACGTGATTTTTTAGCCGTTTAGATAATGGTGCGGAACCCTTCGTGCTCGAGTCCGACTCGCACTTGGTCGGTTTTTTATATAATATGTAGATATTTTGTACAAAGTGGCTGAAGTAGTAGTAAGTAGTCTTTCTAAGTGAGTGTGGACGGTTGCTAGTTTTATATTATGAAAAGAAATTAGCTGTTGATAATCTTTTCCTTTATTACAATATTTTTAACTGTAGCGCTTTAAATTCGTCTTTAGTAGAAGCGTTTCCCAAAAATTTGGACACAATTCTAATATACCGTCCACGCGTTCCGCTCAGTTTTCACCCCACGCGAGGTTTATTAGGTTGTATTGCCGGCTATCTGACATAGTTTCTTCTACTCAAGTTAGTGTCCATCGCACAGATAGCACATTCCTGTATGTGAGCATTCCTGTACGTTCAAAATCTCCCACTACACTCATATTATAACCGGTCCGCCCGCGACTTCGTCTGCACTGAAAGAATAAAAAGGTTGATTTTGCACGGGTTGGCGACACATTAGTTGAAATAACAAAGTGATGGGTTAAAGCAACATGAACAAATTGTTGTATTCACAGAAAAGTTTTTGTTGATATGAAAACAGTTGTTTTTACCTATTTGTACATGTTGACGTAACAATTCACGCATAATTCAATAGGTAATTGTTGATTTTACTGTTCAAGTTGTTGAAATAACCATTTTTAAAGTTAAATTTACAAAATAAATACGTTAAAACAACAAAAGATATATATAAATTACCATAACTGATCAACAATACAGTGTTTGTTCATTCAACAAAACTCAAGAGTAGGTGCTATATTAACCCTAAAATTTTATTGAAATATGGTTAACCAAACTAATAATTTCTTTCCGTGTGCGTAAACAGTCTGTATCTCGTGACGAAGATACAAAAAAATTTTTTTATATAAATCTAGTCACAAACTACAAAAAAAGGAATTAGTCGAGCTCTCGGGTTTTGAGCATTAGCAGCAGGCAACAAACTTATCAAAAAAGGAATTAGTGAGTTCTGAGGGTTTGAGCTTAGCAACACCTTTGGCGATTTATGTATTTTTATTTAGAAGATAAATAGTTCTGGGCCTCGATTCTGCTAATTTAAAACGCCCACAATTGTGTCTCAGTGGGCGGGCCGCTTCTGAGAAATTTCTCAATTCCAAAATGTCTAAATTAGGCAATTTTGTAAGTGTTATGAAATAGCAGAATGTAAACAGAAACAATATAAGCAAATGGGCTCGTGAGTGAATAGAGTTGCGAACTTTCAAGTTAAGCAACTTTCGTATTGGTGGGTTAGAGGATAGGGAGGCCTGTGCACAGCAGTGGAACGTTAATAGGTAATGACATATACATACATATAATCACGACTATTATCCCCGAAGGGTTAGTCAGAGACTAGGCAATGAGGACCGCAAAAGCAGTCCTCTGCCATAGTCCATTTCTCACCAAATAGCGACTGCACATGCTCAGCGTGACAGGTGGTGCGCCCATCGCCGCTCTAAGCTGTTAGATGTATGTGCAGTCTTTAGTCCGTTGGTCGCCTTTTACGACACCCAAGGGAAGAAAGGGGGTGGTAGTATTCTTTCACCGCTACGCGACGCGGTTATGACTATTATTGACTAATAATACTGTTGTTGCGGACGCATTAAATACTTTTTCTATTATTTATACTTTTTCTAATATTTTCATTTTCTATGTTTTTTTGTTATTTTAATGTCAAGTTGAGTGTCAAATAAAATAATAATTGGTATGTTGTAAAAGATTTTTATTTATAAATTAAAACAGTCAGGCAAGCAGAACGGCAATATTTGGTGTCAGAAGAATTTGTAAAACCGTAAGTACGCCCAATTATCTATAAACTTCTTTTACTTACAAAAAAAAAATGAACACTCGTTCAAAGACAAAGGCTGCCTCTACGGCTCGCTCGACCGCCCCATTTGAGGCCGGCTCTACGGCTAATTCTGTGTCGTCTTCTACTCGAGCTGCGCAAAAACTCGCATTAGAAGCAGAGCATGCGAGACGCTTGGTAGAAATTGAGCGCTCCCTGGCCGAACAAGAAGCCGCCCGCGCTGCAAAAATCGCTGCCGCGGAACGCGTAGCTTCAGAAAAGGAACTAGAAGCTCAAATTGCCTCATTATCTAGCAACCACTCACAGTCTCGTCGCTCGTCAATAGACAGATGGCTAGATGCAGCGGTAGTTAGCCCTCCCCCTTGTCAAGAAGAGTGTAACATACCTTATTTACAGATTGATGATACTACAACGCACACCGCAGCCGCGGAGGCTCGCGCGGTGTCGTTAGACGTTATCCCTACAGCGGCGCCCTGTTCGCCAGGACCCCTTCAGGCTTCTTATGAGCCACTCTCGTTGCGGCCTATATTGCCGGCGCCGCTACCGCCACCTACAGCGGAGCTCTATGACGCTTTCCACGGCGCTGCAACGACTTATAACCAGGGGCCCCCGCCGCCATTCGCCCCGTGCAACGCTATTAGTGCGCCACGCGGGCCTGATACTATACAAATGTCTAATTTAGATTTTTTTGTGTCCAGTTGTGCTCGAGAGTCCGTACCAAAGTCTGATGTCGTTTATAGTCGGCGCCCTATAGCTGCCACATCTGTGCAGCCGGTGTCGTTCGCTACGACTCAGCCTACCTTGTGCGGTGCAACTTTACCGCCTGCGCCCAGCAGGCGCGAGGTCGCCTACAGCGCACGCCATATAGCTGCCACATCCCCGCAGCCGGCGCCGCCTGCAACGGCCTCCCCTTATGCACCACACTTTAGTTTAGGTACTCACAACACACCATATTATAACACGTTTAATAAGACTAGTAGTAAATCAGACGTTTTACAACTTGCGGAGGCCGTTGCCCAAGTTGCCGTGGCCGCGGCTAGTACAGCCACTAGAAGTCCAAAGGTCAGTCAACTCCCTTTTTTTGACGGTCGTCCTACGGACTGGCTCGTCTTTAAACGGATATATGACGAGACCAGTGCCTCGTTTTCCCCAACGGAAAACCTAGCGCGCCTAAATGCGGCTCTGCGCGGCGCCGCCCGCGATGCGGTTGTCGTCCTTCTGGCTGCTGCGCGGGACCCCCAAGAAGTTGTTCACGCGCTGGAAATCGGGTTTGCGCGCCCAGAGCAAATAATTCTGGCTGAAATTTGGACAGTTCGTAATCTTCCTAAGCTTTCTAGCCTAGAGAACGCTAAGGAGCTTAATACTTTTGCTTTGAAGGTTACGAACTGTCTTCAGGTAGTAAGGTTATTAAACTGTCCGGAATATTTAGCTTCGCCAGAGCTGACAAACGAAATTCTGCTGAAGATGACGCCACTGCTCAGAACCCGCTGGGCTGACTACGCAGCGCACGCGGATTCTGAGCAGCGTAAGTTTAGGCTGGAAATTTTGGCAGATTTCCTTATGCACGAGGCGCACTTAAGAACTAAATACGGCGTTCATTTAGAGTCTATTAGGTCAGGTACGAAAGTATCTTGTCATAGTACCGCCGTTAGTCACATAAGTCACGCAGGGGATCAAGATATGACTGCTTCTAATTACCACGCCAATGTAGACTTAAAGGTTAATAAGAACGTGTCTCCTTATTGTCTCTTTTGTTCCAAAGCTCACTACGTTAGGGAATGTAAGGATTTCCAGGCTCTCCCTGTAGATAAGAGACGGGATTGGGCTTATGAAAAGAAAGTGTGTAGTAAGTGTCTTCAGAAGGGCTCCCATCAATATAAACATTGCAGAAAATTTTCCTGTAAAGAGAGAAACTGTAGGTATCCGCATAGTCATCACACTCTCTTACATAAACCCATACCTAGAGTAGAAGTAGCTCATATCGGGGAAGAGGAAGTTTCACCTTCCACTTCCACATCATCGTCTTCTTCTGATGCTCCTGTCGTGGTCGCTCACAACTGGTCTGCAACTGATAACCGACCACTGCTGAAGGTAGTGCCTGTCACTCTCTCAGGTCCCAAGGGCAATTACGACACTTATGCCCTTCTCGATGACGGGTCTACCGTCACACTGTTAGATGCGGCGGTTGCCGAAATCATTGGCGTGGAGGGTCGTAAGAGCACGATTAGGGTAGACGGAGTTGGTGGCATGACAACTGAGACGCACGTTAGTTTTGTCGACGTCACGGTAAAGGGACGATATTCTACCGAATCTTATCAGCTTAGAAACGTCAGAACCATGCCTAACCTAGGTCTTAAGCGCCAATCTATAGCTAAGAGCGATATTAGTCAGCTGTCTTACCTTGCAGATTTAGGTGACGTAGTATGCTACAAAGGCGCGATACCTACCTTACTTATCGGTGTGGACAATTGGGAGCTGACTGTTTCTCATAGCATCCGACGAGGTACGCGTGCTCAACCTATAGCTGTTCTCACTTCTCTTGGCTGGGTCCTCTACGGTTCACTGAAGGGTGGTTCATCTCCAACGGAGTTTGTGAATCACTGCTCAGTTGACGAATCTAGCGTAGAGTCTTGCGATAAGTCTTTAGATGCTCAGCTCCGGGAGTACTTTCAAGTGGATTCGATAGGTATTTCTAAAAAGCCCTACCTCTCTCCTATGGATGAGCACGCGATTCAAACGTTAGAGAAAACCACGCGCAGACTTCCATGTGGCAGATTCGAAACTGGGTTAATCTGGAATCCGGATATCCAAGCCGTACCTGGAAGCTATGCTCTGGCACGCTCGCGTCTCTTGAGCTTAGAGAGAAAAATGGAAAGGGACGAAACCTACGCTGTGGCTTACCGGAATAACATAAACGCAATGATTCAGAAAGGTTATGCGGAACTTTGTCCTAACAAACCTATAGGCCCCGGCGTGGTTTGGTATCTACCTCACTTTGGCGTGATCCACCCGCAAAAGAAAAAGCTCCGAGTGGTTCATGATGCTGCTGCAAAGTGTTCGGGAGTCAGTCTGAACTCTCTGCTTTTACCCGGCCCGGATCTCCTTCAGCCTCTACTCGCCATGTTTATGAGGTTTAGGGAGGGACGAGTCGCCTTAAACGGTGACATCAGGGAGATGTTTCCGCAGACAAAAATTCGCCTTGAGGATCGTGACGCGCAACGATTCTTGTGGCGCTCTGACCCATCTAAACCTATTCAAGAGTACAGAATGAGTTCCATGATGTTCGGTGCCACCTCTAGCCCTTTTACGGCTATATATTTAAAAAATCGAAATGCAGAGGAGCACCGAGCTTTATTTCCGAAGGCAGCAGAAGCCATAATTAAAAATCATTATATGGATGACTACTTAGGGAGCATTGACTCTACTGAGGACGCTGCACGCTTGGCGGCTGATATTGTGCATGTGCACGCGCAGGCTTCTCTGGAGATGCGATCTTGGGTGTCAAACTCCAAGGAAGCCCTCTCTGCTCTACCGCCAGAGCTATGTGCTCCTAGCTCCCCCTCTGTAGTCGTTCGTATTTTAGGAGTCATATGGGACATCAGTACTGATACGCTTCGCTACATCCGTGACAGTTTAAACGAATTTCCTAAAAAATTGACGAAGCGTTCAGTACTGGCTCACCTTATGCGGGTATACGACCCCCTTGGTCTTTTAACTCCCGTCGTGATCAAGGGCCGCGTCATCTTCCAACGTACATGGAGGTTGGGGATCGATTGGGACGATGAGCTGCCTCCCAGTCTTATTTCCGAATGGATCAACTGGTTTCAGGACATATCCGGGCTCTTATCTGAAAGCGTCCCGCGACATTACCTGAAGTCAAAATTGGCTCACAAGGCACAACTTCACGTGTTCGCCGATGCAAGCGAATTAGCTTATGCTTGTGTCGCATATTGGCGATTTGAATGTACCGATGGTCACGTGATGCTTAGTCTTATAGGAGGCAAGGCCCGGTTGGCTCCACTCAAGCCCGTATCGATCCCTCGACTTGAATTGCAGGCTGCTTTGATCGCAGCCCGTTTTGCGGCTTATATCATAGAGGCACACGATCGAAAAGCGGAAAAGGTATTTTTCTGGTCCGACAGCCTTACAGTGCTAAAATGGCTTCGAAGTGATGCGCGAGCATACAAAACCTTTGTGGCACACAGGCTAGGAGAAATCGCGGAAATAACAGAAGTTCCCAATTGGAGGTACGTTCCTTCTGCGCTAAATGTTGCCGACGACGCAACTAGGGTCACTCGCAGATTAGAGACCTCCTCTAGATGGTTCTTAGGACCGTCCTTTCTTAATCAACCCCAAAGTGATTGGCCCTGTGAACCATCTAGTACGCCTGCTCCTATCATTGAGGAAATGAAGCGCGGTGTTTCTTGCTCGCTTGTCGAATCGGTTGTTTGCAACGCTTTGGATTTGCCGGTCTTACCTTCTCCGGTAGTCGCAAATGTGAGTCGGTTTAGTAGCTGGTTACGCCTTCTGCGAGCCACAGCACGTGTTTTACGTTGTGCAAGCACTTTTAAATCTAGCATATCTCCTAGCCGAGGTCGTTCTTCCTTATCCGCCGTTATACCCCCTGGGCGCCCGCCCTCCCTTCAGCTGCTACTGCTTCCTACGTTCAGCCCAGAAGAACTGGAAAAGGCCAGGTGTCGTCTTCTCCTCCGCTCCCAGCTAAATTCATTTGGACAAGAATACGCCAGCGTTCTTCAAGGGACTCCACTGCCGAATCAGAGCCGTCTGAAGCGCCTGGCGATCGAGATAGACGAACGTTCCGGTCTTTTGTGCATTTCTGGACGTATTTTTACTGCTGGAAACGTCGAAGTCTCTAACAAACCAGTCGTCTTGGATGGGAAAGACAAAACGGTTCAATTGGTAATTGCCCACCACCATCGCCGCGCAGCCCATGGGTTTAACGAGCTTGTAGTAAATGAACTGAAGCAAAAATACTACATCCTGGGACTCAGACCTGCTGTACGGTCTATTGCTTCCACCTGCTTGATATGCAAGTTCCGAAAAGGAAAGCCGCAGGCACAACCAGTTGGAGACTTACCACCAGAAAGACTAAATCACCACACGAAACCATTCAGCTGCGTCGGCCTAGATTATTTTGGGCCTCTTTCGGTTGCCGTCGGACGCCACTCAGAAAAGAGGTACGTCGCGCTATTTACGTGCCTCACAGTGCGCGCCGTTCACTTGGAGTTAGTGACAGACTTATCAGCGGACTGCGCTATTATAGCTCTGAGAAGATTTATCGCCAGGCGTGGTGTCCCTGCTGTAATCTACAGCGACAATGGAACCGCATTTGTAGGAGCAAACCGGATTTTAGCCGAATCTTTGGCAGATTTTACAGCCGAGAGGGGTATCAAGTGGAAGTTTATCACCCCGGCAGCCCCTTTCATGGGTGGAGCTTGGGAGCGGTTGGTACGAACTGTTAAGACGGCACTCCAGGAAACACTCCATCAAAGATCGCCCAAAGAAGAAGTGTTGAGTACTTTATTGGCAGAAGCAGAGGCTTTGGTAAACTCGCGCCCGCTGACTCACGTCGGGGTCGACCCCAGCAGCCCTGAGGCTATTACGCCATTTCACTTCATTTTAAATCAGTCGTCACCCTACTCTGTGGCTGCGGAAGTCACTGACGACGACCTGATTCGGCGGGTCCGATGGAAAAAGGGACTTCGGCTCGCGGATCATTTCTGGTCGCGCTGGGTTAAAGAATATTTGCCGATGTTAGTTCCTCGTACTAGTGTAAGCCCAGCGCGACCGCTTCAAGTTGGCGATCTTGTGCTCTTGGTGGACGGAAACCTGCCACGTGGAGCGTGGCCACGGGGACGAGTCAGTAAAGTTTTCCCGGGCCACGATGGCATAATTCGCACGGTAGAAGTCGCCACGGGTGCCGGAACTCTTAAGCGTCACATTAAGAGGCTGGTCCTTATTTTGCCCAACGAGTCCGCCCCCCTACCGTAAATAAATTAAATGTTAGGCCTTTAATTTCTTTTTGTTTTTTCTTGTTATCAGCCAAATTTAGTTCGTGTCTTTTGACACCGGGGGTGGCCGTGTTGCGGACGCATTAAATACTTTTTCTATTATTTATACTTTTTCTAATATTTTCATTTTCTATGTTTTTTTGTTATTTTAATGTCAAGTTGAGTGTCAAATAAAATAATAATTGGTATGTTGTAAAAGATTTTTATTTATAAATTAAAACAGTCAGGCAAGCAGAACGGCAATAACTGTAATAACTTGGTATCCAACCAATCATTCTAATTGACTTATTAAAGGTTACATCATTATAACCACTACGTGAGTAAAACATTTTTGCCACAGTGAAAGTCTAAATAACTAACTTACCGGTCGTATGGTCTAGCGGGTAAGCCACCGATCTAACACCCGTATTCACAAACATTACTATGAGGTGAGACCTCATAGTAATGTGCGTGCGAGTGCGAGATGTGAGTGAGCTCGGACGCACTGGGTCTCTAAAACCTATTCATAAACAGTACTTGAGTGGCCACCGGCGCTATGCGTCCCTTAAAATAAACGCATACCTAAGGTAGCCAGGCTTGTCATACGAAACGCACTGAGAAATGTCTTACTTCGCATAGCATTTCTACTTTGCTTAAACAATTACGCAACAAATACTTTGATTTCTTTATTAAATAATTTAAGACATTATTATAATCCCCTCTCAATATTAATCTGTAACTTTTTTTATATTTCTTAGTATTTAATTTTTTGTTTTTTGTCCACACAAAGCATTGTTTAATCTGATTTTAAACGTGGAGACCTGTTATTGGCCATCTGCTACCTATATCTTAATGTAAGTATGTTTCATGTGCTGTTGGTCTTCCAAAGTAAAATAAATAAATAAATAAATAAATAAGTAATGTTTGTGAATATGGGTGGGCGTAATTCTAAAACCAAACTCACACTCAAATCTCTGCTTGAGCACAGTTAGAAAGGGATGGTGCTATTCATCGCATATGGCGCCATTCTTTTCTAACTGTGCTCAAGCATAGATTTGATTTTGAGTTTGGTTTTAGAATACGAGCCTGAGACTCAGAGGTTGGGTTCCATTACCAGCGGGGAATGCACCTTTGTGTATTTAGTTTGACTTATCCGCCTGGCTGCTATCTTATTTAAAGTCTTGAGCCATCAATTGACCCCCTGCGTCTGTTTCAGACGATTTGTCTATGCAGTGTGCAGGGACTGGGAGCACTTCTTTGCATGACTGTATAGGCCCATGCGCGAACGACAAAGTCTTCAGCATGTTTGGCACCTGTGGGTTAGACTGGGTGGCTTGTTGTTTCTTTGGTGCTTTTTGATACGCTTGCTTTCAAGACACGAAAACCAGTTGTTATCGAGTACTTTGCGACCATAAATAAAACATCTGTAGAAATTCCCGCGAGACTAAGCAGAAAGCCCACAACGGGCTTGGTGCCAGACACGAACTTTTTTGAAAAACGCCCGGAAGTGGATCCTTGCCAGTTGAGAGGTCTGCGCGCGGGGTGGGGGGATGTTGGATCAAATAAAAACATAAAGTTAAAAAAACAAAGTATTATTCTACATGTGGCCAGTTACAAAACATCGTTAATGTACCGTGAACATTCCGCCTACCATGTACATTGTACATGTACATAATTTCCGCCTACCGTGAACGATCGTACTAAAAAGAGTGGACTGTAGTAATTATAAACGTAAATAATAATTATTTATAATGGTTAGAAATTAGAAAACGCTAAATGAAACAAACTTGAGCCATAATACGACGTTAAAGCACTGTTGTGTTCCAACAGTCAAGAGATAAGATAGCCAGTTCATCAGTGATTAAGGATTCCGGGTGAAGCACGCTTCCACCATCGGCCTAATCGTCACTTACCGTCATCAGGTTAGGTGAAGGCCAAGCGATTACCCGTAGTGGAAAAAAAGAACTATCACTATTAGCACCTAGAAAAACTGTACAGCTATGGGATGCTATGCATATATGTATAATATACAAACACTATACAACAGCTATCGACAGATAGCTGAAAGCCTCTTGAAATATTTACACTGCATATAACAAACCAAATCAAACGGTAGCTTCAATATTAGTATGGCAACCCGTGTGTTCCTTTTCAGAACATTTTTCCTATCCAACTTCAATGTTAACCCTTAAACGGACACAGCATGTCTAAATTTTTATTGGTTTTCGACCTTATATGTCCTATTAAGGTAACCAAGGCCGCGTGGCCCTGCTGCGGCTATGCTATTAAAAATCATCCAATCACCGCAACTAATTCCCTTATGATATGGAGCGATATTAAATAAATATTATGTATATTAAACTACTCTGTCAAGAAAGTACCGGAAAAGGATCAATAATACACAAAATGTTAGTTATTCATCCAAATTTATTGTATCGCCTTCAAAGTATGCTCCTTCAGAAACGATAGACTTACGCCAACGAATAATCCAATCATCAAAACATTTTTTAAACGCTTTTTCCGGAATTGAGTTCAGTTCTCGCCACGAATTCTTCTTTATATCCTCTACCGAATAAAAATGGGTGCCACGAAGTGGTAATTTGAGTTTACGAAAAAGAAAGAAGTCGTCTGGAGCTATATCTGGAGAATAAGGTGGTTGCTCGATGGTATTTGTTGAGTTTTTGGTCAAAAATTCGTTTATAATGATGGCCTTCTGCGAAGGCGCATTATCGTAGTGCAAAATCCAAGAATTTTCTTTCCACAAATTTGGTCATTTTCATCGAATTTGCTTTCTTAAAGGCCGCATTACGCTCAAATAATATTCATTATTTACCGTTTGACCTTCCGGCAAGAATTCCGACAGCACAACATCGCGATAGTCAAAGAAAACAGTCAACATGACCTTCACTTTTGATCGACTTTGGCGTGGTTTTTTCGGTTTCGGTTCGGTCGGAAGGCGCCACTCCGAAGCTTGTTGACTAGTTTGCATGTCAAACTCGTAAACACACGTCTCGTCACCAGTAACAATGCGTTGCATGAATGTTGGGTCGGAATTGACTCGTTCTAGCACGTCCTCAGCGACTCTTATGCGTTTGAGTTTTTGGAGAAAATTCAGGTCTTTTGGGACTAGCCGAACGGCAACATGTTTCATACCCAAGTGATTATTTAAAATGGTACGGATCGACTCGTGAGACACAGAAAGTTCAGCGACTATCTCTCTCAAACTTGAATGAGGATTTTCAGTCACCATTTCCTTCACTTTTGCGATGTTATCTTGAGTTGAAGACGTTGATGGCCTACCAGAGCGAAGCAAATTTTCCATCACATCTCGACGGTTTTTGAACGCTTTGTACCACTCATAAGCACGTGTTTTTGATAAAGTCGGTTCACCGTAAGCCTTCTGTAACATTTTCAGTGACTCCGAACACGAAATTCAATTGGCGACGCAAAATTTAAGACAAACCCTTTGTTCGATATTTTTATCTATTATGAAATTCGCAATACACACTAAATATAAACTAACTAAACACAGAACTTTATTTAATCTAAATAACAGATGCAAATCAAACTCCGCGCCAAAGTGAATAACAATTGTGCCAATCTAACAACAAAAAAAAACAAAAAATCATAAACAAATCATCCGTTCCCGAAACTTTTTTGACAGAATGTATGTATGATGTAAGTATGTGTTTTTGAATGTATAATGTAAAAATCTTAAAAAAAACTTCAATGTCGCGAAACATGTTTTCCGGATAGCACACCGCCAAAGAGACGATCCGCACTGATTACGTTTCGATAAATTGTACGGCATTGGTACATAATCCATTTTCTATTAAACTCGCTCCGTGAATATATTTTTTTAAACCGCTATCCGTTCCGTCAAAGGCGTGTTATTTAATGATGATATTCAAGTCTGCCACTTCTTATTCACTTAGGTAATTTAATTGTAAAAACATAACTCTAACGTTGTATACAGGCTCGTTCTATATCTATAATAAAAATTATAATATTCTAATAATATCAATATTTAAATACGCTTATATCTATAGTTTACAAAGAGCTCTTAACTAATAATCTAAAGTAAATTAAATTCTGTTGCAGGCAACAGGAGCTCAGGAGCTAGGTAAACTATACTTACTATGTAGTTACTATGTAGTTTTTGTTCTCGTGTCTTAAGTCTTAAGCTCGAGACGATTTTTTTATTTGGTAACCCATCCAATGACTCGGCGTTGCGAAGGTAGCTTAACAGGCAAGATCGCTAATCGAAAGCCTAAACCGCTCCTTCACGGAGATCCTAGTAGATACATAATTCCTTCTTTCGTTCATAACAGATTGCTATAAAATTTTGAATTCACTCACTTATACCGTAATGTCATAATACGTCATTATAATCACGACTATTATCCTCGAAGGTTAGTCAGAGACTAGGCTATGGAGGACTGTAAAAAACAGTCCTCTACCATAGTCCACGTTTCACCAAATATCGACTGCACATGTGCTCAGCATGGCAGGTGGTGAGCCCATCGCCGCTCCACGCTGTTGGATGTATGTGCAGTCTTTAGTCCGTTAGTCGCCTTTTGCGACACCCAGGTAGAGAAGAGAGGGATGGTAAGTGTTCTTCACCGCTACGCGGTCTTATTTAAGCAGTTTGGCAATCTAGCAATTGGAAAGCATTTCAGCATTTCTGTGTATGTTTGCAACAATTCCCAGAGTCAACAAAAAAGTTGTAGTTTTGATAGTCTGCACAATGGGCAAACTTAGTTATATTGGTTGTAGTTGTGTATGGAGTTTGCTCATTTAATCGGAAATTCAAACGGAACTCTAAAAAAAGTTACCACAACCAGTCCACGTCCAAATTTGCTAAAGTCAAAGTAGCGCACCGGCCAGCTTTGTTTTTGTTTCAAAAATTAACTTCGCCGTATTGTTATTAGGCTCGCTTTGTTACCACGAGAGATAACAACACCGAAACTTTGTACTCATAGCGTACCTATTGCTTAATGAGTTAATGTTTAAGGTTGCTTCAACATTAGAAACATGACTGTATTGTGCGAGCACTTTGAATAATTCACCTGGCTGTACGATAAACGCCACTAATTTTGTCTAATCACTAGTGGATGCACAGTATGAAAACAGCGATAGTTGCCGACCGCAGCGCACTTTGCACGGGCGCACAGTTTCGATTCCATTAGACTGGATTGACCTCTCACTGTGCGATATTTACCGATGATATATCGACAATGGTGACATAACAGTCGGATTAGCAAAACGGCGCAGTACCGCAATACATGACAAAACCCCAAAATTATCAGTAAAATACTAGAGAAAAAAATAACACGTTTTCCACTCTTACACTAATACTAGCCCAAGTAAAGCTTTTTTTTAAACTTGTTTTTATTGGTTAGATAACGGATAAACCGACATTCCCTATATTATTATCATCTGCGATATCGCAGATATGATGTTTTTCTTCGGGACCGTCGAAACATACTTATTAATATACAGAGGAAACACCCAGACAAGAAATCAATTTAGATAAACAGAGTTTTCTAAATTGACCCGTGCGAGAATAGGACCGTCAGTGATGGCGACGCAAATCCGGCGTGCTTACCACTCGTACACGGAGGTCACCGCAATAAATATGTTTAGTATAGTTAGCTTGTCTAATTGCAGGGCAAATTCCTTATAAAAATCAGGTAATTAGTTGGTATAACTTTTCTTTATTACTGTGATTGATTGATTGATACGTAGGTATATATAATCACGACTATTATGCTGAAGGGTTAGTCAGAGACTAGGCAATGAGGACAGCAAAAGCAGTCCTCTACCATAGTCCACTTTTCACCAAAGCGACTGCACATAATGCTCAGCGTGACAGGTGGTGAGGTGAGCCCATCGCCGCTCTCTCTATGCTGTTGGAAGCATGTGCAGTCTTTAGTCCGTTAGTCGCCTTTTACGACACCCAAGGGAAGAGAGGGGGTGGTAGTAGTCTTTCACCGCTACGCGACATGGTTAGTTGATTGGTTATGTTCGTAAAACATATTTAAAAACATTGCTTTTACAAAAACAATGCTTGTCAAACAAACATGTAGATTAATCTGAGAAGAGCTAACAGAAGAGAGCTTAGAGTTGTTTTTATGAAAATAAGTGTTCTGTTTATAATAAGAGTAGTCAGACCTTCAGATGTAAAGCTGGATCAACGAAAAATAATCTTGGCTCATACCAACGAGCTTAATGTTGTATAGCATCAAACTTTAAATATAGCGGCATTTATAATAGGGTATCAAAGGACGACCGACATGATATGAATACTATATGCGGTGCCTATTCGTAAATTTGATTCCATTATTTAGTGAATGATTGACGGGTTAAGTAAAGAACGTGCTTCATTGACCTAGAGTGTAACGAATCGATATAGTACATGTTTCTTTTTTTATCAAAGTTCGTACGACTGAGCACGCTTCACACGGCAGCTTTGTGTGCGGGTTTACCACTAAATTGAACCTTTTTTCGTTTAAGCCCTTTTGCAGTGTCAGTGAAAAATAGCAAGCATATTCAAAAATAAGAAAAACATATAGATACATTTTTTTATGATCCACTGATACTCTAGATGCAAATTTTCATTAAGACCTTACTTCGTAAACAGACTTAATTCAATACATTTATCATGTTTTCAACTGTTTTTATATTACTTTTTAGGTAGGTTTACATAATTTATTTTAAATTACATTCGTTTTACTTTATAACTCTGTCATCATTGCTTTGCAAACACAAAAACACACACAAACTCACACACACACCACACTGGAAATATAGAAGATGTAATGAGAATAGGTACAATACCGTTTGGTCACGAAGAAAACACAATTTTATCAGAGACCTAGTTTGTGTAAATAGGTATGCACATAGATTCAATTAAAATACGCACTAGATTAAGCTCTGTGATTGAAGATAATTTCACGTTGACATTCTACAAAATCTGAAAGTAATTAATTTATATGTAAATCGGTATCCCACATCACACGTTCTTATAAAATGGAAACTAAGAAATTTCGTATGGTATTTATGGAAAGGTATGTATTAACGAAATTGGATTATTTTATAGCAGTAGGTACTAGCTTTTGCCCGCGGCTTCGCTCACGTTAATGTAGATTTTGTCAATCAGTTCTGTTTGTCATTCAGGTAGTTGGTCATAAAGGTAAATACCTAGATGTAATACGTTATCATCTAAATACCTAAAGGTTAGGTACTACAGGAAAAAAGTGTGTTGGCGGAACTGTGTGGTGGCGGGTCATTATTCAAAGAATACTACCAACCCATCTCTTCCATTGGGTGTAGGGTTGCCTCTTTTTTTTAAAACGAAAAAAGTATTTTTTCGTTTTGTTAAAACAAAATTAAAGTACTTAGCACAAAATAATAGTATTTATTTATTTGTCCTTAAAAACGTATTTTTGTTGCTCTTTGCGACATTTAACAAATATTTGTCTCTTACGTAAATAGTTTAACGTAAATTATAGAGTATTTTAGCGTACTTTATTGGTGTCGTAGATTATAAAGTGGTACGCCTACATGAAAAATAGACAAGTGGCAACTGGCAACCCTACTTGGGTGTCATAAAAGTGGACTAACGGACTAAAGACTGCTCATACATTCAGCAGCATAAAGCGGCGATGGGCTCACCCCTATAACGCTTAGCATATGTGCAATTGTCATTTAGTGAAACACATCAGATCTGTGGCAATGTACTGCTTTTGTGGACTTCAGTGCATATGTCTCTGACTAACCCTTTGGCAATAAACGTCGTAAATATGTATGTACTAGTATGTAGGAAAAAGTAAACAATAGAGTATAAGTTCTGCCTATCCTTAAATTAAAAACCCCACTTCATTAAAATTTTACCTTCAGTGAATTAATAAACATCCTTTATTAACTCCACCTGTCCTTGGCCGTTACTATTACGGGCACAGAAAGAAAGGCATGAGGACATATCTACGTTGAATGTCTATTTGGCGCTAATACCTACCTACTTAAAATCTTGGTACTGGACATGGTCACAGGCATGGGAAAAGTAGGTTTTTTTAAATGCATTATGCTAGTCCTGTATAGCTTTGATGATAGTCATAGGAACACTTAGTTTGATAGGAAGGAGTTTGCATTTCTACATGTCCAATTAATTCTTCTCGTCTTCGACTCTTTTATCGCTGACTGTCGCTGGGCTTGTTCTTCTAAACGTGATTGCATTTGATGGGGCGACTCAGTCGTACTCATAGTAGCCCTCTAGGCGACTTAGTCCTCCTAAAACAATTTTGTTTAAATGAGCGACTCAGCCACTTTCATAGAAGCCTAGCGGACAGCTTGATCCTCCAGTCTTTTCTAGACTTAAAAAGGTGTCTCATTGGCTTCTAGGCGCTCTGCTTTTTCTTGCCTCCATAACGACCATAGTTTTTCATGAACGGTGGAATCTTAGGAAGTATTTTTTGGTGCCGACGTACATAATCACGATTATTATCCCCGAAGGGTAAGTCAGAGACTAGTCAATGAGGACAGCAACAGCAGTCCTCTGCCATAGTCTACTTTTCTCCAAATAGCGACAGCACATGTGCCCAGCGTAACAGGTGGTGAGCCCATCGCCGCTGTATGATGTTGGGTGATGTGCAGTCTTAGTCTGTTAGTCGCCTTTTACGACACCCAAGGGAAGAGAGGGGGTGGTAGTATTCTTTCACCGCTACGTGATACGGTTTTTGGTGCCAAACCTACCTAAACATATTTAACATGTTTTGTACTTTGTCACTGTATAAATGTTTTCTATTATATGTTCTTGTGTGCGATAAAAGTATATTTTACGAGTATTATTATTATTATTATTAAAGACAACCTACTACTTAACACCTCGATAGGCGTGCGGTTAAGCGCTCGGCCTGATAAACGACGGTCCAGGGTGCAATTCCTAAGTCGGGCAAAGTGTGTTTCAGATTTTTCGATGCATAGCCCGGGCTTGTGATTATCAATCCCCGCCATTTGGCAAGCGCTGTGATTAAGCCTTGCTATCCTCTTAACACTTTAACAGCAGATCACGTATGGGGTACGGGTGGGTGGGATCATTAGGACGCTGATCACGTCCTCTGTACGGCATTGACTTTCTTAGCATTTGTTTTAAAATGACGCCTGTCGTAAGTGATTTACAAAATTCTTTGTGATATTGCGCTTTATAATAGCCGGTAGCCGATACATAGTAAAGTATAGACTATTTATATAGTCGCACTGCAAAAAGGCCTACATCATTAAAATAAAGGCTTGCTACATTGATGGGTATTGGCTTAATCAGCTAGCCAAATGCGAGTTAGTGATCCTGTGCCTAGACATAAGCTTTGCATCGAAAAAACTATAACATACTTTGTCTGACCTGGGAATTCAACTTTGGACATCCGATAATTGGGTAGAGCCAGGGGGGTGTCACTCCGCAGTTTAGGTACGTCCGTTTGGCGCGCCTCCCAGGCAGGCTGCCTAGGCGTATGGCAGTAAAGGTTGGCGCGAGCCGACGCCCGAACACCGAGCGCCGAGTCGCTTAACTGGTAATCACCTTAGATTAAAACAAAAAGGGAAGATACGGCATGCTCCTACTTGCAGTCATTCAAAATATAGTCCTACTCAACTACATAGGCAAACACTCATACACGCACACCTATATTAAAGTGTAAATCGAGCGAGCGAGACAAAGCGGTAAGTTTCAACGTCAGCGCGAGGGAGTCAGCGAGTAGCGCGTAGCGTGTTGACGTCTCGGTCGCTTCGCAACAGACGAGTACGTACGACCGATTCCGACGCCACTGCGGAGTAGCATCTTTCTCTTTTTCACACAGTAGAATATCCGCAATAGTGCGATGTAGCCTGTTCGCTCGGCAAATTGTGACTGAAGTGAAATTGTGCCTTTAGGCCTAATTTTGGCGGCTCACTCACGAGACGCTAATGCCGTATCTTCCCTTTTTGTTTTAATCTAAGGTAATCACTGCGCGCGCGCGTAAACCCTACGCTCTGTGACGACACGACGTCAAATCGATATCAAGTCAGCGCTGCATAACGGAATAAGAACGCTCGGTTCACACGATAAGTTTCAATTTCGCGTGAAAGTCGTTAGAGAGTGAACCTTCTGTACGTAGTACTATTAGTTATTTTGTGGTAGAGCGTTAAGGCACCGGCCAACTAGGTGAACCGAATAAATGTTATGAACACTTATTTAAACTAAAACGTATCTATAACAATATTTTACTCCATGTTTTCAACGCATACATACGTACTTACATACATGATGCCTGTTTCTGACGACTTTTTTGCTGTAAGCAGAGTCTGCAGCTTTCCATTTTGCTACGATATCTCGACACACTTCCTTTGCTTTATTTACTATCATAAGGTTACTAGGTATATAAGGCGAGTAACGGACTAAAGACGCGCATACATCCAACAGCATAGAGCGGCGATGGGCTCACCACCTGTCACACTAAGCACTGTGCAGTCGCTATTTAATGAAAAGTGGACTATGGTAGAGGACTGCTTTTGCAGTCCTCATTGCCTAGTCTCTGACTAAACCTTCGGGAATAATTCCTAGTCTTGATTATTATGTATGTATGTACCCACTCATACTTATGTCTTATTACATAATGACAAATTATAGATTAACATAAAAAATGGCGAAATTTATTGTAATGTTCCTTTGATAGTATACATTTCAGTAAAATTCTTACCACTGCGATTCAAAATCTGTATAAGCCAGTAACGCGCCCTCTCTTAATATATTTGTGTATGCAGCTACTTTTTGGTTAATGTTTTTTACTTTTGTAATTTCACCCGTTTTCAGGAGTTAGTATTTTGTAAAAAATAAATATGAAGGCTTTGACTATTTTTATAAACAATATTTCTGCAAAGTTAGAAGCAAATCGGAAGATGCGATAAAAAGTTTCATACAAAGTTCTCCACCTCATTACCCCCCTCCAAGTTTTATTTTCGTGGTAAAATGTAGCGTATATTTTAAGTTAAACCTCTAGCAATACATCGATGAAAACTGTATTAAATTTTATGCAGTAGTTTTTGCGTTAACCGCGTACAAACATACAAACAGACAGACAAAAATTATAAAAATTGTTGTTTTGGCAACTGTTGCTCTAATAAAAATCCCCTAGTTTTTCTTCAATATCTTCAATGTACAGACATTGGCCTATTACAATTTTATTATAAGTATAGTACGAAAATACGTGTACTATAACAGCGGTAATACTAGAACTTCCAAGAAACTGGTCGTGCACACGGAGAAAAGACTGCCCGCGTAGGGCGTGTTTGGATTTTCACAAAGAAAAAATTCAAACTAAATGTATTTATTTACATAACAAAAGATTTAAAAATATAACTATTTGCATAAGTCGCCTTTGAAGCATTGTGTGTATCAGGAGTTATTTGCAGTTACATAAAGTTCATGTAATTTTTTCTAATGCATGCATGTGTCACACATAAAGAAATTATTAGTTGGGTTTACCACATTTCAACAAAATTTTAGGGTTAATATAGCACCTACTCTTGAGTTTTGTTGAATGAACAAAAACTGTATTGTTGATCAGTTACGGTAATTTGACTAAACTAAACTTATTACTTACACTACTTTTGTTGTTTTAACGTATTAATTTTGTAAATTGGACGTAGTTTAGCAAAAAGGATCCAACCCACAAGTTGGTCGAAAATGAGTTATATATGCCAAAATGGCCATCAGGGTCTATATTTCCTCTTAGCATTCTAACATTAAGCAAAAAAAAATTGTTGGACCTTATTTTTGATGCAGGTTACCATCCCACATGTATGGCCGGTGCATTTTTTAGTTTCTCAAAAACGATCCAATATTCTTGGATCAGTATTAGTAAAATTAGCCAGTTAAAACACTGATCTCAATTAAATACATCAAAAACAATCCAAAACGCTTGAATCCTTTTCTGACATGACATTTACTTCAAAAGAGTTCACAAGATAAATCTCAATAACAATCCAAAACACATGGATCCTTTTTAATAAATGCTATTTACATAAGACCAGCTTACAATATAAATGACAAAAACGATCCAGAACGCATGAGTCCTTTTTGATAAATGCTTTTTACTAGAACATAATACACAATACAATCACACAAAAGATCCAGGATGGTTGAATTCTTTTTGACAAATTTTATTTACTAGAAAAAAGTTGACAAAAAAATCACAAAAACAATCCAGAAAGCTTGGATTACTTTTGATAAATGCTATTTACTTGAAAAAAGGTTACAATATTAAATCATTAACACGGCTTAAAACGCTTGGAGCGCTTTTGAAAAATGATATTTGCTTGAAAAGAGTTCACAAACTAAATCGCATAAACAACCCAGAATGGTTGGCTCATTTTTGATAATTTTACATTTTTTTAAATGTCGTTTCTCATAAATCGCTGTAATGATTAAGGTTTATGACATTTATTTTCTCAAAAGATTACAATAATCACCTAAAGAGAAAATACAAATTATAAAATTATAGTTAGCTTAGCGTAAACAAAACGCGCGCGCGATCAAAAGTGGGTACTTATCGAAACATTCAAGCACCGATGTCCAGCCACAAATCGAGTTAGAAGTCGTTTCTCATAAATCGCTGTAATGATTCAAAATCTTAATGCTTTATGCACATTTTAATAGAAAAATAAGTTCATTTTAAAAATCCACCTAAATAATTTTTAATCTACCCACTATAAACTACCAAAAGTTGTTTTAAAAACTTGCAACACTTACTACTTGTGATCAAGCAAGATTGTTAGCATTACTTACAGTTAGTTTGGAAAATTAAAATTCTGTTTCATATTAAGTATTTTATTGGTGAAAGGGTGTTATTTGGACTAAGATGAAGAGAATAGACCGAATATTTAATGCTTTAGGTGTACCAAACAACAATAACAACGCTCTAGGAGATGGTAAGTTTTTGTGGTTATTTTTTTATTTTTGCATATAACATAATAAATACACTTTACTTATTTTACTAAATATTGGCTGCTTTGTTTTAGTTGACATTGATTTAACTTTGCGCCCTGATGAGCAATGTAATAATTTAACCTGTGAATTGGTGTCGGTATGTAATATTGAACCTAGTGCAGGTACTTCACAAAAAGGTAATTGCTAAGCTTACATTTTTGTTTTATTTGTCCATATTCACTTGTTTAATTTTTTAGATTGGTTTATTGGTTAAATGCTCTATCTATTTTGCAATTTATGTACTGTTTTTTAGGTGACATCGAATTCAGCTTGCCTTCTGATGTGGAATGTAATAACTTATTCTCTGAAATGGTGATGGTACATAATATTAAACCTAGTGCAAATATTTCACAAAAAGGTAATTGCTGAGCTTAGATATGTTTTTATTTTTTGCATTATTAATTTATTTAAACTTGAGATGGGTTTATTGTAATCTGTTTTGCAACATGCCTTTTTTTTTTGTTTTTAGTGAACATTGATATTACTTTGCCTTTTGATGAGGAATTTAACAATTTACCCTCTGAAATGATGACACCATGCAATACTAAACCTAGTGCAGATAGTTCACAAAAAGGTAATTGCTGAGTTCAGTTTTGTTCAATTTATTTACTTATTTAAGCTTCAAAGAAGTTTGGATTTTGTTTGATTAAATGCACTAACCTTTAATCATAATTTATCTACTGCTTTATTTTTAGTTGTCAATGACTTTACTTTGCCTTCTGATGTGGAATTTAATTATTTGCCTGCTGAAATGGTTACGGTTTGCAACACAGAACCAAGTGCTGTTGATTCACAAATGGGTAAAGCTGAGCTTTAATTTTTATTTTTTTATTTATTCACATATTTAATATTGGGGCGGGCTTTTACTTAAACATGTTAATTTAACTTTCAGCCGAGGCAAAAGCTTTGTTAGATGCTGAACAGCATAGCGACTTAGACTCACCTATGGCGCCGCTGTATTCGCCACTAACCCCACTGGTGCTTAGTCAAAAATTTGGTTTTAATACACATCGCGAAGTTAGAGAAATTATGGAGTCATCACCGTTGCAACCTATGTCTCCACTTACCTTTGAACTTTTTCAGACCTTAAATAATGATGATCCATTAAAAAAAGAATTAGAAAAGAGTATTGAAAATTATGATGTTATAGAATCTGAACCATTATTTAAAAGTGTTTTTAATAATGATTCTGATTCAGATTCAGATTTTATACCAAACACTGATAGTGAATCGAGCGATAATGATATTCCAATCAGATCAAAAAAGATAAATGTTGTTGCTGTTGTGCACAATTCAAAGAAAAATGATATTGACCCATCTGTCATTTCTGATATCGTTCGTGATACCCACAGTGTTGAAAATTTTATTGTTTCTGCTTCTGCTGACGACATTACAAATGACAAATCTTCTGATAGCAGTGGTCATTCAGAAAGCCTTTTAACAACAAACGAATGTTTAGATTTAGAAACTTCAGTAGGTCGACCAAAAAAGGGACGTAAACGTAAAAACACTGACTATACATTAAGTCAGAGAAAACAGAGGAAATACGCCAATTTACCATATCAGGGTAAAACCAAATACGTGAATTCCAGGGCGTTCCGTAATTACAGTTGTTTATGCAATAAAAAATGTCATCAACTGATTTCACAAGAAAAAAGAGAACAGGAGTTCCATAAGTACGTGACATTAGGATCATATGAAGCCCAATTTCTCTTTATTGTTAATTCCGTAAAAGAAACACCAAAAACAAGGTCCTACACTGTTGTTAATGGAAATAAGACTGGCAAAAACAAACCTAAAGAGTTTAAGAGAACATACTGTATTGCTAATATTGAAGTTTGTCGAAACATGTTTGTGAACAATTTCCAAATCACGTCTAAGAAAATAGATACAACTTTGAAAAAGTTTCGCAGTGGTAAATGCATCAAAGACCAAAGGGGACAATCGGTAGGCGGTTGGAATAAAACCCGAGAAGAAGATGTTAATTTTGTAAAAAACTTGATCGACTTATTACCTAAATACGAGTCTCATTATAGGCGAGAACAAAACAGTGGGTCTCAATATCTCAAGTTAGGAATGACCATTAAAAAAATATATGAGTTGTATTTAGAAAAATTCAAAGAAGTTTATGGAAACGCAAAATCGCCAGTCTCATTTACTACACTGAGACATATATTTTGTTGTAGCTTTAATTTAAGGTGCAAGACATTAAAAAAAGATACTTGCAGTAGGTGTGATGCATTTAATAATAAAATAAAGAATTGCGCTGACCAAGAGCAAGAAAAATTTAAAGAAGAAAGGGAAAAACACTTAAAACGAGCTGAAGATTTAAGACGCAATATGAATAAAGATTTATTACAAGCAAAACATGACGAAAATTTTGAATGCATTACGTTTGATTTAGAAAAAACTCTCCCACTACCCCGAATTCCAACCAGCATTGTATTTTACAAACGTCAACTTTGGCTATATAATTGCGGTGTACATTTGGGTTCAGATGAAAGTGCTCACTGTTATGTATGGATAGAAGGCGAAGCAGGTCGAGGAGCGCAAGAAATTGGCTCATGCTTGATTCAATTTATAAAAAAGAAACTCCATCCGAAGGTTCAACACTTGGTTTTATGGAGTGATTGCTGTGGTGGGCAAAACCGCAACATAAAAATAGTGCTTATGCTAAAGGCAATTCTTAATTCGCACCAGACGTTAAAGACCATTACGATAAAATATTTAGAATCAGGCCATACATTTTTACCTAATGATACCGATTTTTCAAAAATCGAAACACAATTAAAATATCACGAGAGGATTTACACAGCAGAGGAATATATAACAGTTATCAAAAGTAGTAAGAAGAAAAATCCAATAGAAGTACAAAGAATGAAAAAAGAAGACTTTCTTAGCACAAAAAAATTAGAAAAGAACATAGTAAATAGAAAAGTGTATGTGAATAAGGCAAAAGTCAACTGGCTTCAGACTAAAGAAATATTGTTTAAAAAAGAAGAGATGTACAGTATATATATGAAAATACAAAATGAGGAACAGTACCAAGATCTAAATATAGAAAAGAAAATCAAAGGAAAGGCATTACAGATACTCGAAAGTGATTTAAGTTTATTATGGCCAAATGGCAAAGAAATTCCCCAAGCAAAATTGGACGACTTGAAATCTCTTTTTGAGTTTATCCCTAAGGATTGCTTAGACTTCTATAAGTCACTGAGAGGTAATGATAGCCTTCTAGAAGACATTGAGGGTTATGGAGGAGTGCCTGATTTTAATATAGAATCACAAGATGATGAGGAAATTTAAAAAACATGGCCAATGATTTAATAGTATATTTTTCATTTGACTTTATGATAACAAAACAATAAAAATGAGTAAAATTTGTAGACTGTACCTGTAACAAAAAGATTAAAGAACTATAAAAATAAAATTTTATTTAAATAAATTTGATGTTTCAATAGATTCCTTAATAATTAACGTTGCTGAATCGTTTTTGAGAATAACATCATGAGAATAACACAATAGAAAATACCATTTAACAAAAAGGATCCAAACCCACTTTTTCCATAATAACTCAGTAAATAATGGAATAAACCGTATTCCAATTATTTAAATAAAAACAATACATTTTTACAAATTATATTTCACAAAAACTTAAATAATTAAATATTACATCTCTAAGCAATTACAGTTTAAACTTCAAACGTCGATATCTCAAAAGTCACATTATGTGGGTTGGATCCTTTTTGCTAAACTACGTCCAATTTAACTTTAAAAATGGTTTTTTCCACAACTTGAACAGTAAAATCAACAATTACCTATTGAATTATGCATGAATTGTTACGCCAACATGTACAAATAGGTAAAAACAACTGTTTTCATATCAACAAAAACTTTTCAGTGAAAACAAAAATTTGTTCATGTTGCTTTAACCCATCACTTTGTTAATTCAACTAATGTGTCGCCAACCCGTGCAAAATCAACCTTTTTGTTCTTTCAGTGCAGTATCTATACGCTTGCAGGCTTGCTAGCGTGCTCGTGTGTCCCTGTGTGTGTGTGGATCCATATCTTTTATAGGGTATGACGAGAGCGACACCCGAATGAAATCGGCACCAAACAAAGGTGAGGTTATAGTCATACACATGTTGCGCTAGACAATATTCAGTATTTATTCGATTGTGGATTTTTTCACTGATTGGGTCGTGGAAGGAATTCGTTATGGCCACAGCAAGAAAATTGACATTATTTTGTGGCTAATGTCTAGATTTTTGTAAGGCAGATTATTTCGATTCTATAGTATAACTTTTTTTGTCTAAATAGTATTGTTGTGTTTGCAGGTGGGGGTGTACGCGTCAATCAAACTAGCTAGTCCGTTACACACTGCTTTAATGGTACATTCTCTCGAGTGGGGCGCAGCCCGCTTTTTATAGTTACCCACATATATAACATCCCTCCCCCTTATAGCTAGGATAACATACATTTACTTAACTCTAACTTAATTAATGGAAAATCTCTACGATAGATTTTGAGTGTCACTGTCATCACTGTGGTCAGCCATCGTTGGCGTTGAAAACACAGGACTTATAGCCTGCCTCCGCCGGGGCGCGGTTGAGGCGGCCCGGCCGCTGGGCCCTCTGCCTCGCTAGGTGTATTACCCGGCGGCGCCGCCGCCTGTATCTCGCTTTCCCGGTTCCCTCCCTCTGTAGTTTCTTGGTGCCCGCTAGTGCCACCGGTAGTAGGTGCCAAGTCAGCCAAGTCCGGAACCACGTCTGGATCCCAGTAATCGCTGTCGTGGGGATGCGAAAATTTCTGTACTCTAATCTGGTCGATGTGTCTAGTGACTTCACAATCTAGTTAGGGAACATAAATTAGGTACATAACCGATCCGAGCTTCTTCCTTATTATACCTTGTATTCAATAATATCGTTTATTATTCGTATTCTTTGTTAGCCAGACGTTGTCGTCTACTCTAAATTCCGGTCTGTGGGTACCCTTGTAATATCTAGCCTGTGAATACTGGTTGCGTTGGACGGTTAAAGCCAGGTCTGTGGACGAGGGGGGCGATGTGGTGGGTTTTATTAGATCTAACCGGGAACGTAACGCCCGACCGTACACTATTTCGTCTTATCAGTGGTACTGTTTTTAGAGTTCCTATAATCAAACAAAAATTTTGAAATTTTTTCTTGAACAATATTTTTATTTGTGCTTTCCAAAAGAATACCCTTTAAACCCTTCTTTATAATTTTCACAAAAATTTCGCACTGTCCGTTACTCGCCGCATGGTAAAATGTGCCTAATACCATTGAGCGCACAGAAATCTTTAAATTCCTGAGAGGTGAAAGAGGTACCATTGTCACTTACCAATGTATGAGGAATTCCGACTCGCGATATCCAATCGTATAATTTTTTAATTACCGCTTTCGACCCGTGACCGGAAGTCATGTCATAGCAATCAACCCATTTACTATTAGCATCGACGACTATCAAAAAGATATGATTATTGTACGGACCTAAAAAATCCACGTGGATTCTATAGAAGGAATGCGGTGGCAGCGGCCATGGAGCGAGTGGCGAGTGCGGCGGGGCGGGGCGCAGCTGTGCGCACACGCCGCACTCGGCCGCCAGCCGCTCGATCGCCGCATCCACGCCCGGGAACCAAACCCGCTTACGAGCTTCCGCTTTTATCTTTACGACTCCGAAATGCGAACTATGCAATTCCTTACAGATCGTTTGGCGCAGTGTCTCGGGAATAACGACTTTATGTCCACGCATTAGACAACCGTTCTCATAAGACAGCTGCGTTCGACAATTGTAATATGGTTTCAACTTTGTATCGTTTAATTTTCTCGGCCAGCCATTCAAAACATAACGCCTAACCTGACAAAGCCATTCGTCACGACTGGTTTCGCGTTGCAGTACGCTCATTGTCACCGGCAAGTCTCCGTCGAGCACAAAGTTTACGTATGCCGCGCGCTCCTCACTATCCGACAGTTCCGCGCAGCCGCCGACGCCGGCGCCGCCGCCGCCGTCCTGCTTACTCACTGAAGCCGGGCACGCTCGCGATAAATAATCTGCGCTATTATTTTTGCTGCTTATATATTCTATTGTATAATTGTAGGCTGCTAGGAACATCGCGTAACGCTGTAGTCGATTGGCGGAGACTTCAGGGATACCCTTATGTGGCCCGTATATTGTGAGTAATGGTTTGTGGTCAGTCCTCAACACGAAAGGCACGGACCGGCCGTACAGATACTGGTGATAGCGTCTGACTCCAAAAATAATCGCCGTAGCCTCTTTCTGGATTTGTGCATAATTTTTTTCCGCCGAGGTGAGCGTTCGGGACGCATACGATATCGGCCTCTCTAACCCGTCTTCGCTTACCTGAGACAGTATGGCTCCTAACCCAGTCGGCGACGCGTCAACTGTTAAAATTAATTTAGCCTTTGGATTGAAATGTGCTAAAGTATTATCGGATGCCAAAATATGCTTTATCTGAACAAATGCCGCCTCATGCTTTTCGGTCCATTCCTATTTCGCATTTTTATTTAATAAATTGAACAAGGGACACAATATAGACGAAGCGTCCGGTACAAAATTTCTATAATAATTAGTTAAACCTAAAAAAGATTGTAACTGTGTCACGTTTTCCGGTTTAGGGGCTTCCAAAATAGCTTTTACTTTTTCCGGCGATTTTCTTACTCCATTTTTGTCTATGACATGACCGAGGTATATTATTTAATTTTTAAAGAAATTGCATTTACTTATCTGTACCGTCAACCCTGCATCTTCTAAACGTTGTAGCACAGCTATTAACCTTTCTTTATGCTGTTCTCTTGAACCTGTCACAAGAATATCGTCTAGCAGGAAGATAATTCCGTCTATGCCTGCGAGGAGACATTCCATCGCCCGTTGAAGATAGCTGGTGCTGACGCGAGGCCAAACACTAAGCGAGTGAAATTGAAAAGACCGCGGTGTGTGTTTATGCATGTTAAGTTCTGTGACCTGTCACTTAGGATGCATTGATTATAGGCCATAGATAAATCAATTTTACTAAACTGTACCCCCCCGTAGAGTTTGGCTAATAAATCGTTCACCGTGGGCAAGTGGTATTGATCTACTATTAATTGTTTGTTAATGGTCACCGAATAATCTGCACACAACCGGATGCTACCGTCTTTTTTTAACGCTGGTACTATAGGAGACGCGTATTCTGAGTGCTCAACTGGCTTCAAAACGCCTAATTCCAGCAAACGATCGAGTTCCTTATCAATTTTCTCTTTCAAAGCGTAAGGTACCGGTCTGGCTTTAAAAAAAAATCGGTTTGGCGTCTGGTTTTAGGTGTAGCTCGACAGTGTATTTGTTAAACGACCCTAATTTGCCGGAGAATACATTTGGAAACAAAGATGTTAATTGCGAAACGAAATTATCATTGTCTTTATCTTGATCGCTTGTATAGACTGCGCGGACGTTACTGTCGGCCGCGGCCGATGACGGCTGGAGTGGGGTCGCGGCGGGCGCGAGCTCAAGGTCAAACATGCGAATGAAATCCCGGCCCAGCAGCGGCGGCCCACCGTTGCGCACTACGTATACGCACAATGTATATGTGCAATCACCGTACGTTATAGGCAATGACACACTACCAAGCGTTTCTATGCTTTCACCCGTATAACTAAATAACTTTTTATTGGTAAGTGACAATGGGACCTGTTTAAAGTTGCAGTTATATGTCTTTTCCGAGATAACGCTTACTGCCGACCCACTGTCGATTTCGAACTCTAAAAGCACCCCACTGATCATGACGCGCTCGGTCATCGGTTTACCTTTGACGCACCGTATATTGTAAAAGCGCTTACCATCGTCTCCCTCGTCCACGTACTTCACTTTACCGTCGAAGGTACACATCCTACGCAGGTGACCCTTCCTATTGCACTTTTTGCACTTATAATTTTTAAAACGACACTGATCGAACTTATGATTGGAATACCCGCACACACTGCACTTTTCCTGTTTAGAGATACTGAACACGCCGTCCGGGGTGGGTGCGCCGGCGCCGCTCGCGCCGGCCACTGCTGCCAGCGACGAGGCCCGGCGCGCACTGCGCACGCTCTCGGCCAGCTCGATGGCCTTCGCCAGGGTCAGCTCCCGCTGATCCTGCGCGAACAGCTTGTCCCGCTCGTGTCCTGCTGCCATGCCCATGATAAATCTATCCAGCAGGGCCTCTTCCAAATTCTTAAAACCGCAGTGTGCCGCCAATCCTCTAATCCTAGCCGCCCATTGAGTGTGACTTTCCCCTGGCATCTGTGTTGCTGAATAAAACGTTGACTTCTCGGCAAAACCAAACCGTCTTGGTATAAAATGGTTATCGAGGAGTTTCACTATATTTTCGTAACCCAATTCTTCTACGTTTGCGGGTAATGCCAAGTTGCTTGCTAGCTTGAATGTCGATTCACTTAGCGCACTTAATAAAATCGCCCTTCGTTTGACCGACGCCTTGTCGGTTTCACAGGTTATGTCGTTAGCGATGAACCATTGGTTTAAGCGCGATTTGTAGCTGCTCCACTCGTTCGAAAGATGGTCAAAGGTGGAGAGTACGCCAACAGATATTCCCGACGCCATTTTAAATTTGCTTCAAGTTCGCCTCGTCGCCACGTGTTGTGTTTGCAGGTACGCGGTTTGTACGCGTCAATCAAACTAGCTAGTCCGTTACACACTGCTTTAATGGTACATTCTCTCGAGTGGGGCGCAGCCCGCTTTTTATAGTTACCCACATATATAACAAGTATATATAGACAAAAAAAGTTATTATGGAAGAGGTATACCTTAACTGGGTCCAATGACCTTTACAAGGAATACAGAAGACTTAATAATAAACTGACAAACTTCTGTTGCACATCGAGAACAGTATATCAAAAAAATCTCTTAAAGGCTGGACCAAAAAAATTTTACTCGTATATCAGACAGCAAATCACTTCTAAAGTCAGTATACCACCCGTTATAAGGAACATTCAAGGACAAGATGTCACGCAACCTAGCTGAAGTTTTTGCAGATCAATTTTCTAGCGTATTTGAAAAATAACCTGTAGGAACGCTTCCATTTTTGGATCCATGCCTCAGAGTTGCAGAGTCAATCGAAGATCTTATATTTAATGAAAATCAAGTACAATCTGCTAATAAAAGAATGAAAGCAGACTCTTCACCTGGGCCGAATGAGATATCAGTGGTCATACTGAAGAATTGTGACCTCGATAACCAATTGGTAATATATAATGCAAACGTCCTATGACACCGGAATTTTGCCAGACTTATGGAAAACCGCAATAGTAACCCCTGTGTACAAAAAGGGAAACAAGCTACAGGCAGTAAATTATAGACCAATAAGCCTAACTAGCGTGATATGTAAAGTCATGGAGAAGATAATAGTCAAACACATCAGACAGTTTCTTGACAAGGTGCGAGTCATCAGCAACCAATAACATGGCTTTTGCCCAGATCCACAATATCGAACTTGTTATCTTGCCTATCATCTTGGACCACAAGTCAGAATGCTCGACAACCTGTAGATGTGATTTACCTCGATTATGAAAAAGCATTTGACAAAGTACCGATAAGTAGACTTCTCCAAAAAATAGAATACGTAGGAATACGTGGAAAACTTCTAAAGTGGATTGAAGCCTTTTTGCGACATAGGACATTTCGAGTGAGAATTGGTGACACTCTTTCAGATGAAAGAGACACACAAAGTGGTGTTCCCCAAGGCTCTGTCCTAGGGCCATTATTATATATTATTTTCACTTTTGATCTACCGAAACATTTGAATTGCAAAGTTAGTATGTTTGCTGACGACACAAAGATTTTTGCAGACCCAGAAATGGATTTTGAACGGCTTCAAGCGGATCTAAATCAAATAGTAAGCTGGTCAAGGGAGTGGCTAATAAAACTAAATTCAGCTAAATTCACAGTTCTCCACATAGGAAATAGGAATCGCTATCTTACATATACAATAAATGATGAACCATTAAGAGAAACAAGTGTCCAAACTGACCTGGGTGTACATAGATGTGAAAATCTCTAATGGGAACACCATATTGCAGCAATAACTAAAAAAGCTAATAGCTTTATATACCTTATCAGAAAAGCGTTTGGACAGTTAACACCCGATATGATGCTAAAAATTCACAAAGCGTATGTTCGGCCTATCTTGGAATACGCTTTCCAAGTCTGAAACCCATATTTCAAGAAGGATATGGAATTACTAGAAAGAGTACAGCGGCGATTTTCCAAAGTACCTAAATCTTTAAAAACAAAACCATATAATGAGAGACTGGATGTGTTGAAACTTACTACTCTTCAAGAACGCAGAAAACGAGGTGATCTGATTGAAACCTTTAAAATATTACATGGACACTACGATCTTGAAGGTTTTGATAAACAGATGTTTCAATACTCAAAGAATACACATTTTAGAGGACACCATCTCAAGCTGTCAAAAACTGCATCACATAATAATCCACTCAAGCATTTTCTAAGCAGCAGAGTAATTGAAGCTTGGAACAGGCTGCCCAAAGAAGTGGTATCAGCACAAACAATAAACCAATTTAAAAACAGGATAAACAAGCATTTGAATATGAACAAATAACCAGACTAAGACATTAAAAGGAGGAAACAGGATACAGACTATACCAGTTGTCTCAACTGCCTGTCTGTTAAACTATAATAATAATAATAATAGAAGAAAATGATGTGTTTGAGCCATGTGGCAGTTTTGGACCAAAAAAATATTAACCTATATGTAATTTCAAATTACTAAAGACTGCACATACATCTAACACCATAGAGCGGCGATGGGATGTCACCTGTCATGCTGAGCACATGTGAAGTCGCTATTTTGTGAAAAGTGGACAATGGCAGAGCTTTTGCGGTCCTCATTACCTAGTCTCTGACCAACCCTTCGGGGATAATATTCGTGATTATGTGTATGTATGTTTAAAAAATCTAATAGTTCAGAATTTTTCGTGAGGTGAACATGTTAATAACACCAAGTATACATGACGTGACGCTCTTTATAATTTCGGCTTAGCACAGCTTGTTGTAGCAAATTAAATAAATAATTCCTGTCAAGGCAAATGTATACTTCCTATTAAAATTATATTAAATTATTAATGTTTTATCTATACCACACACAATTACCTATACAAGAAGATTTGCGGCCTTACCAATTAATTAACTTTTGTAATGCCGGAATTTAATTGAATTTAATCAGCAAAATTAAATCATATCCAAAAAACATCTCGTCCTTCTCAATGCTTCAGAAGATACGGAAAGCAACGGGGAACCAAATAGATGCAGCCGTTCTGAAGTGATGCGCGTACAAACATTTTGGCAATTGATTTTTATTAATATAGATAATAATACATAAGCAACAGTAACCGAATATTACTAAACTACTAGATTTTGAAGAAATTTCTCTATGAAATAGATAGGGCCTAAAGACGGGTAAAGGTTAATTTTCCCCTAAATAATTACGCGAGGGAAGCCGCGGGCAAAAGCTAGTACTTTAAAGTTTCATCATAAGCCATCCAGTAGTTGCCACTAGATTAATGAAAAACTAAGAAAAACAGTAAAAATATTATATGTTTCTAACAAGACTCATCTTTAATTCCATTCTTTTAACTTAATTATTATAATTATGTCATAAACATAATTGAGCCAAATAGTTACAAATAAAAATGGATAGCTAATTAAATCAAAATTGAAAATAATAGAAAAAAAAGTTTTGCTGTTTAAACTTTTTTCTATTACAAAATTTAACGGACTGTATTTTGTTTATTAAATGTACCGTTGTCATTGTATAAGGCTGAACTTTTCTTTTGCGGAAACATTTTGCCTCAACTTAACTGTGGTCACCAATATTTACTTGCTATCGAAGAAGCTGAAGTGAAATAAGTTAAATGGAAAGATTTCCCATTTCCCATCCTGCGTTAGATATAAGCGGGGCGTCGTCGGTCGTAGTTCAACTTATCGGAAATATCTAAAAATATTCTAAGAATATTATTAAAATACTTTGCATGCCACGGATTTTACATTCAGGAGCGACTTGTATTTGTATCTACATATATGGCATCAAAAATATTATTGACCAGATCCATTTCCGAGATAGTATGGACTGTGTATGTAATTTAAATGTTATTATGTTATTTACCTACAACACAAAGAAGTAAATGTCATGCCAAACAAACATTTAATATATATTATAATTATTGTTCTTACAATCAATTGTAAAAATACTCATAAATATAGTTTGTCAAATCTCTATGTTATTGGTTTTTTTTATGTGAAAATAATGCAAACGAGCAGACGGATCACCGCCGCCCATGGACCAACAAGCACATGTCAAAAAGAACTACGATAGCTTATTTAGTAACCTTACTGACTGCACTGACCAATTATCATAGGGTGAATTTAAGTGAGAGAGTCATGGAAATTAGGTGCGACAAGATTGCCCCCAAGTACATGTTTGAAAAGAAATTCCGTATACATGTTCCCAATCGGGATCAATGGAAACAGCTACCGTCTCCAGAGAAAGACAACCTGATCTGGTACACCAACGGATCCAAAATCGAGTCGGGCACAGGAGCAGGTATCTTTAGAAATGACTTTATGTGTCAGAGTATGGGAAAGTTCGCTACTGTTTATCAGGCAGAAACTATCGCAATTCTCCTGTGCGCTAAAAAGAATCTAGAAATCGCTCCCAAGAAGCGTAACATATTCATTCTGAGTAACAGCCTAGCCGCGCTCAAATCACTTATCTATATCGCCCCGAATTGACTCCAACCTTGTAAAACTACGAAACTACGAAAGCCTTCACAACAGAGTGAAGTTGATCTGGGTACCAGGCAAGATGGGAATCCAAGGCAATGAGATGGCCGATGCACTTGCTAGAGAAGGCTCATCATCAGCCTATTAACGTCCCACTGCTGGGCACAGGCCTCCCACGTGGACAATAGCAAGTGGGGATATTGGGCCACAACCCACCACGCTGGCCCAATGCGGATTGGTGGGTTTTAACGACTGTAATCTTACGACAACAACCGGGACCAACGGGTTAACGTGCCTTCCGAAGCACGGAGAGAAGGCTCAGAGACCCCATATATGGTCCTGAGCCGTTTGGGGCACTGCACCGAGTACCATCAACAAAGCCTTCAAGAACCACATCCAAAACAGGCACAAAACCGAATGGAAAAAGCTTCCCAGCAAAGACACTCAAAATCCTTCATAGGCGAAGGCGCCCTAGGACGGAGCAAGATCAATGCGGAGGTAGCAGAAGGTAGCAGGCCCGATTAATCATCGTTGCTTTGACTGGGCACTATGCCACAAAACAAATGCTTCACAAAATGCAACTAGCAACAGACAACCTGTGCAGGGCATGTGGAGGGAGTCCATGCAGCACCTACTGTGTGACTGTGACTCTTTTGCTAGGAAAAGAATGAATCTTCTAGGATCGGCCTACCCGAAACCAGAATATTTTAGGCTCTTCGCCCTCAAAAATATTGCCCAGCTTATGGCAATTATCTTCGCTGAGGAGGCAGAGTGATAGGACGGGGTTGCACAAAAGATCCCAATGAGTCGACGTGCTGTTGCGAGAGGGAGACCTCTGCAGGCCCCACTAGATAAGATAAGTCTCGCTCGTGGAATTTTGCTTCTCCCCTAATTATAATTATTATTAACAAACAACGTTGCGTTGAATACTATTGAAACATTTATAGTTCAGCTTTCACGTGATCGGTGTGCCCCACCGCCAACAAACTATTCAACTTGAGAATAGTTCTGAAATATATTTCCGTTACGCCGCCGCCGCCGCGAACACACAGCCGCGGTAATTTGTCCCGAAATTACTCTAACGTTCATAACTCGCACCGTTTCCCTCTCAGAAGATGGCACGTTTACGAGCGCCAGTACAATTCCTATGGAGTCCCAAATAGAATTCTTCACAGTTATGTGCCAATATTGAATACTGGAGGGCGATAATGTCATATTGGCGTTCATATTTACTTGTGAAAATAGAGGCAGTTAGGTTTCCAATGCGATTGGGCACGCACTACATATTTTAAAGTAATGATGCAACACTTTAAGCTTGTGACAAAATTATGCTGTCAACCGCTGTAAGGCCCGATACAGTGTAAATCAATTGTTATTAGTTTTTCTCACAGAACAGAGGTTATAAGCTAAATTCCAAACTGATAAATTTATTTTCTAAATAAATCTGAAGTCTCAGGAGTAAAAGAGTCGTCGTCAGAGCTAAATAAATTTTATTGGACAGAATTTTCTTACGATTTTTCCTTCAGGGAGTCGCGCTTTCTGGTCGCTTGACGAAGCTGCCAAGGAAAACTTTTGTCAGTCGTAATCTACCACTGCGAAAGTACTAAATGAAAGCGTCAGTAGCCGAGCGGATAGATGCTAGGGTTGAACGCGAAAAATCGTGGTTCACTCCCCATAGTACTTCTACACAGTCATTTTAGATTAACAGGATGGGTTAACAGGACTATTAGTAATGTGTTAAAGGCACATTAATAATATTCTTTTTTTTAAACCCTGGCTGACAATGTGAATTATATTGATTTTGCTTCAAACTCAACTTTGAACGATGACGGTAACTAAGAAACTTTACAAAGCAATAAGCAAATTACAGAGTACTTAATGAATAAGCCGTGTAGTTAAAAAAAAATAATTACTTGACTTACTTTTAATTTACAACGTATTATTTAAAAAAAAAATCATTTTTTATCGCAACTTTCATTTTTTATCGCGTTATTTGACAAGAATATTCATTGTAATGTAATAAAAATAATTCACATTCTGCACGTTTTTTTTAAATACTGCATGCTTGCACGCTGCTCGGGGGGGGGGGGGGGGGGGGTCCTCCCGCTATATAGAAAAAGTTAACTTATGCAAAAGTATAGTTCTGTCGGTTAGGTTAGGATAGACTTTTGATGGTGGTGCAAATTTGGGAACCTCCTCGTGGTGCACCCTGGGGTAAGGCCTCTCGGCCCACGTTCAGCGTGGGACAAGGGGCCTTATGCAAATCCCTGGCGCCCCTTCTGGGCGTCGAATAATGTAGGCGGTGTCCCTTCTGGGCATTGCACCCCCTTCAAAGCGCGTCCCTTCTGGACCGCACAGCGGGTCACTCGGACCTGCGGGGGGGATCTCCACGTGCGGCTCTGGGCCGCACGCTCGCCGCTCACTCTCGAGCGGCTTTGAGGGGAGTTTTGACGGCGCCCCTTCTGGGCGTCGTTACACGGGGGGGAATGGGGTAGTCTGGCGCCCCTTCTGGGCGTCGTTTTCGCAAAGGCTTCGTCGTTGGGACACGTGGCGACGGGCGCCCATCTTCGGATGGGTTGGTGGGCGGCGATACAGCCCACCCGCTAGCGACCATGGGGGGGAGTGGGGAGCACCCCGAAGGGGTGTACCAGGGGCCTCACGCCAGCCCCTGAGCATCGTAATCCCCGAACTGACAGCGATGAGCCCACTCGAGGCGTCTGTGGGGGAGCTGTTAGGGAGGGGACCGAGGGCTTGCCTTCACCGGCCGGCCGCGTCAGGCAAGACTATAAAACCCGGGAGAAAACCTGTCACAAACCTTCAGATACCACCCGACCTCTGTCGTATCTAGGGTAGCCCGCGTACAGGGGCCTCTGCGCGGGTGGTCCGGTTTTGCCCCACACTCGTGGGATCAGTCATGGAAACTACAAAAACAAAATCTTCTGACGCCACGGCAGAGCCTTGTACAAGGTATGCCGTGGGTGGTGGGGCTGGCGACGGCCGGAAGGAGTCGCGGAGGGGGGTCAACGAGGTTGACAATCAGTCGGGCAGAGAAAGGGCTTCTGAGCCGAATTTGTCCGTTTCTCCATCGGATGTGGAGGTGTCCGCAGCGGGGACTGTTCGAGACATGGATGGCATCATCGAGGGATCCCGCAAAAGAACCATGCAAACAAACCCGTCTGACGAGGAGCTGGAAGAGACAGCAAAGCCGATGAGGCCCAAAATTAACACAAAGGGCAGGGCCAAGAGGGTGGCAGCTGAGAGGAGTGCAGGTTGCAAGCGCTCTGAGAGGCCTGGCACCTCGATCGGGCTTGCCAAGGCGAAAAGGGCGGCAAGAGACCCTTCGCCGGGGGAGGAGTCTTGGGAGGAAGTGGAGGAGGCTATTCCCCCCTCCAATGCTCAAACTGCGAAGAAGGGGGCTGCTAAAGCCTTCCTCAAAGACCAGCAGGAGGTGGAAAAGTGGCTGCAGGAAAATAGCCCAGAGGGCAGATGGCAGAAAAGCAAGGAGTTGGAGCAAGTCATGTTGGGGATGACGGAGAAGTCCAAGCAGGAACTCCTGAGCACAGCGGCATTGGGGCTGGGTGCGGTGATCCGTGCCACGACCTGCTCGAAAAATCTCAAGGGGACGGTCCGCCGCGATATAAATCAGGGGCTAAATTATGCCATTGCCGCCTTGGAGACGCTCCGAGGGATGGCCCCGTCCGAGGAGGCAAAACGTATCCAGCAGGATAACGAGAGACTCGGTCGCGAGGTGGATAATCTGCGGAGGGAAGTGAAGGCCATAAAGGAGGCACAACAGCAGCAGCCCAGACAGCCCCGCAGGAAGGGCACGGATGTGCAGAGAGAGGTGGCCCTCTCCCTGGAGGATATGAGGGATGGCCTGAAAAGGGACGTGCTAGAGATCCTCAAAAAGGACATGCTCAAGTCCCTGGGGGGCATGATGAACTCCAGAATGGAGGAAATGGAGAAGCGCCTTTCTTATGAGCCACCCATGAGGCCGCCGCTGGCGCATGACAGAAGGAGGGCTGACGGCAGCTATGAGCCACCCATGAGGCCACCGCTGGCGCATGACAGAAGGAGGACTGATGGCAGCTATGCCGGGGTGGCTGCTGGATCTCCCCGCGTTCCTCGCGCTCCCCGCGCCCCCATAGTGGAGACACCCCCGGAGCCGGTGCCCATACGGGAGAACTCGCCACTGCCCCAAAGGGCACCCGTTAGAGCCACGCCGGATGTGCGATTGAGCTTCCCTGCCTTGGCAGCGGTCCCTAGCACACCAGCAGCGGAATGGACGACCTTCCTCTCCAAGAGCGTGAAACAGAGGGCGAAGAAAGCCGCGGCTGCGGCTGCCCGGGCCGCTAACGGGGGTGCGAAGGTGAACGCACAAAAGAAGAAGGCCACCGCAGGCCCCGACCGCGCGGCAAAGTTGGTCCCGCCCCGTTCATCGGTGGTCACCATCACGCTCAGGCCCGAAGCCGCGGCAAAAGGCGTGACCTACGCCACGGTAATGACCAAGGCGATAGAGGCCATTAAATTGGAGGACCTGGGCTTGGAGGCGGTCCGCATGCGCAATACAGCGGCGGGTGGCCGCAAATTGGAAATCCCTGGTGTGGCCAGCGGGCCAACGGCTGATGCGTTCGCAGAGAAGCTCCGCGGGGTTATTGCGGAGGATGCGGAGGTGGGCAGGCCCTACCGCAAGGCCGAGATCCGGCTCGTGGGCCTAAGCGATGGAATCGAGCAGGAGATGGTGGCTGGGGTCATCGCGGCAAAGACGGGCTGCGCGCGGAGCCTCATCGCGATGGGAGAAGTCCGAACCGGGCCATGGGGGGTGAATACCATGCTGGTTCGGCTCCCGGTGGCACAGGCAAAGGTACTGGTGGATGCGGGCCGCATAACGGTAGGGTGGGTGCAGGTGCAGGTTGTAGCGTTGGAAAGGCTCCCTGTGCGCTGCTATAGGTGCTACGGGGCGGGTCATACGAAATATGCGTGTGACGCAAAGACCGACCGTAGTGCCCTGTGCTTCCGCTGCGGTGCCCCAGGACACCGGGCAGCGGAGTGCAAATCGGAGAAGGTAAACTGCGTGGTGTGTAGGGAGGCGAAGCTCCCACATGACCATCCAATGGGAGGGAGGACCTGCAGGCCCCCCATAACCAAGCCGAAGATGGCCCCGTGGACAAGGGCCCCTCCATCGGCGCGCAGTGCGCCGATGGACATTGTAGAAACATCCACGGGACCAAATGCCAGTACGGCCTAGGAAGTTCCTGCAAGCGAACCTCAACAACGCCGCCAACGCCCAGGACCTACTGGTCCACGAGATGGCGGCGTTAGGTGTGGATGTAGCGATCGCGGCGGAGCCCTACGCTGTCCTCGCGCGGTCGAATTGGCTAGGGTCCTCGGATGGGAAGGTGGCCATCGCGACCCCACCTACCTCTAGCACGGCTCCCCTGTCCCTGCGAGAGCGTGGTGAGGGGTTTGTGGCAGTTGAATGGGGCGGCATCGCGCTGGTTGGCCTCTACTTCTCGCCCAATCGCACCCGCAGTGACTGCGAGACATATGTGGGAAGAGTGCAGAGCGTCGTCCGTAGACTGGCTCCGTTGCAGACCATCGTCGCAGGGGACCTAAATGCCAAGTCCAGGTCCTGGGGCTGCCCTGCGACCACCATCAGAGGCGAGATCGTGGAGGACTTCCTCGTGGAGACGGGTCTGGTCGTCCTCAATAGGGGCACCACCAGTACATGCGTGAGATGGCAGGGGGAGTCCATCGTAGACGTCACGTTTGCGACGCCCGCCATAGCCTCACGCATTACTGACTGGAGGGTACTGGACCAAGAAACACTAAGTGACCACTTGTACGTGTCCTTTAGGTTATCCGGTCCCCCAACAGCTGGCTTTACCCCACAACAGGGCGTCCGTACGGCGCGATTCAGAAAGTGGGCACTGACGCGCCTTAACAAGGACGCTGCGAACGAGGCAGCAATGATAGAGGGCTGGTTGCCGCCCTCTCCTGCTAACCTGGACGTTGACAGGCGGGCTGCTGACTTCCGCGAGTCCATGGTGCGGATTTGCGACGCCGCCATGCCCCGCGTCGTCGGGGATCGGCCGCAGCAGCGCGCAGTCTATTGGTGGTCGGTGGACATCGCCAACCTCCGCACTGCCTGCATTCATGCGAGGCGGCTGTACCAGCGGTGCCGAAGAAGAAGGGGACACACGCCGGAGGAAGAGGCGGAGTCCTACAGCCACCTTAAGTTGGCCAGGTGGAGTCTCAAGGTGGAGATTATGAGGGCCAAGGAGGCTGCATGGGGGGAGTTCCTGGCCGATCTGGATAGGGACCCCTGGGGGCGCCCATACCGCTGGGTCCGAAACAGAATGCGGAGCTCGGCGCCCCCCACGGAGTTCTTCCAGCCGGAACTCCTGACCCGGGTTGTGGATGCCCTTTTCCCAAACCGGGTATTTGAAGTGGCGCCTTATGTTGCCCCGGAGCATGACGGGGAGGTGGACCCGCAGACGATCCCGCGGGTCACGGACGGAGAAATGGAGATGGCCGTCGTCCGCCTCCACCTGAAGAAAAAAGCCCCGGGCCCGGATGGAGTGCACGGGAGAGTGCTGGCCCTTGCCCTCGACCATATCGGACCCAGGCTGAGGGGGCTCCTGGACGCCTGCCTGCAATAAGGCAAATTCCCCAGGGCATGGAAGGAGGGGAGACTGTGTCTCCTCCAAAAGGAGGGACGCCCGTTAGACTCGCCATCGGCCTATAGGCCTATCGTATTACTCGACGAGGCGGGCAAAATGCTGGAGAGAATCCTGGCGGAGCGCATTACTGAACACCTGAGTAATGAGGGTCCTGACTTGGAGGAGACACAGTTTGGTTTCCGAAGAGGGAGATCCACAATCGACGCCATTTTGTCCCTCAAGAGGCTGTCAGAGGAGGCCATTGGGAGGGGGGAGAGGGTGTTGGCGGTATCCCTAGATATCGCTAATGCGTTTAACACCCTCCCCTTCAGCGCGATTGTGGAAGCGCTGAGGTACCACAGGGTACCATGGTACCTGAGAAGGATTGTCCTCGATTACCTGCAGGATAGATCAGTCCTCTTTCTGGAGCCGGGGGGGGCGCGGATCAGGTCCCACAGCATGGTGTGTGGTGTGCCGCAGGGTTCCGTCCTTGGGCCACTGCTGTGGAATTTGAGCTATAACTGGGTCCTCAGGGGGGACCGGGTCCCTGGGACGAGTGTCATCTGCTATGCAGATGACACTCTAGTCACGGCAAGGGGCTGTGACTACCGGCAGGCATCCAGAAGAGCGACTGCAGCCGCGACGTTGACGGTAGAGCGGATTAGGCTGCTGGGCCTGGAGGTGGCGCTGCCGAAAACCGAGGCCATCCTCTTTCATGGTCCTCGGGGGGCCCCCCCCCAGAAATGCACACGTGCGGGTAGACGGCGTCCCAATCAGGGTTGCACCCCAGATAAAATACCTGGGATTGGTCTTGGATGCTAGGTGGAAATTTGAGGCCCACTTCGCCAGCCTCGCTCCGAGGGTGGTTAGAGCGGCGATGGCCTTGGGGAGGCTGCTACCAAACATCGGTGGTCCCGGCGACAGCTGTCGCAGATTGTACGCCGGAGTATTAAAGAGTATGGCTCTGTACGGTGCCCCGGTCTGGTCGGACGCTCTGTCTCGCAGTAACGTCGCCTTCCTGCGTAGACCGCAGAGGACAGCGGCTAACCGAGCCATCCGGGGATACAGGACCATATCGTTCACGGCTGCGACCGTCTTGGGAGGGATGCTTCCCTGGGAGCTCGAGGCCAAAGTGCTAACCGAGGTCTACGAGTTCCGGGCGGAGGCAAAAGCTCGCGGAGACAATCCTGTGCAGGCGGAGGTCGAGGGGGCAAGGCGAACAGCCTTCGACATGGCGGTGTGGCAATGGGAGGAGAACCTCACAACCCCATTAGCAGGAGTCCGCACGGTCGAGGCTGTTCGCCCAGTGTTACAGGGGTGGATAAGTAGGTCCCACGGGGGGATGTCCTACCACCTGACACAATTGCTTTCCGGACATGGGTGCTTCGGGCAATACCTGTACAGGATTGGAAGGGAGGAGACCCCGGGCTGCCACCATTGTGGCGAAGAGGAGGACACGGCTCAACACACGCTTGAGTCGTGTAGCGCCTTCGCGCCACAGAGGCGTACGCTAGAGTTGTCCCTGGGAGTGGCGGGCACTCTGGCTCTGCCGGATGTGGTCGCTGCAATGGTGGCGAGTGAGGAGAATTGGGCAGCGGTGGCTGGCTTCTCTGCGGAGTGCTTGGGTCTCAAGGAGGAGGCCGAGCGCGTCCGGGAGGAGTCAGCCAACGCTGCGTCAATCAGGAGGAGGAGGACTGGGAGGCGGCGACGGAGATACGCCGATCTTCGTCCACCGTAGGGGATGCCGGGCGTGGGGCTGGGCGGGGCAGAAATCGTCGTCTGCCACGGCCAGCCCGACGCCCGATGACCTGGGGGTGTTGTGACTTTGTGTTGTCGTTTACTGAATCTGTCAGTAAATGCTTGTGTGTGTGTGTAAGTGGGCACTGGCATGGGTATTTCGTTATACCACCCCAAGTGCCCACGCAATCCGTGTTGACTGTGAGTCAGTGTATGTGTGGATGTATGTTTTGTGGGTCTGCCCCCCAAGGGGCTGTTTGTAGTGCCGCGTGCGCGTAGTCGCCGTGTGATGGCGCGTAACGGCTGCTAGGCAGTAGTTATAGGCCAACACACGGCGACGGGGTGGCCCTCGCGTGGTCAATTCCCCCGTGGATCAGGTCCCGTGACCGCCACCCCAAGCCCTACGCTTTCGGAGTTTGGACCCCCGGTGATTAGTGGGTAGGCCCCTCCCTCTCGCCCGACGTAACGTCGTGGAAAGAGGGACGGGAGAGTCCCACATATCCAGTCTCCCTTCTGGAGGCTGGAATCCATAAGCAGGGATTACACCGGGTAAAAAAAAAAAAAAAAAAAAAAGGATAGACTTTTGATAAATAACGGAGGGGGCCGCCGGCCCCGCGACTCCCACCTGGGCATACTATAGTAATAAAGGAAGGAAAACTAGTCAAAACAATAAAAAAATTACATTTTATATAAATGTGAATCGAAATGTTAAATGAAAAATGTATAAAATATAATCCAAAACATTTGTATAGGGAAAGATCTGACAAATGTACGTTTGCCATGTGATTGCTTGTAAAATAAAACATTTGCACAACAAGTTGTTATTAAAATGAATAGTATATGAAACGTTGGTTGTCAAGTAAAATAATTTTGTAAACAGTGTTTTGGTTAAACATTAGTGATTCTACCAACCCCCCCTCTCTTCCCTAGGGTGTCGTAAAAGGCGACTAACTGACTAAAAACACATACCTAGTACATCTAACAGCATAGAGCGGCGATGGGCTCACTAGTCACCACCTGCCACGCTGAGCACAAAGACATGTGCAGTCGCTATCTGGTGAAACGTGGACTATGACAGAGGACAGCTTTTGCGGTCCTCATTGCCTAGTCTCTGACAAACCCTTCGGGGATAATAGTTGTTTGCGCCACAGCGCAACGGCCATTCAAAGCATACCGCCAGCTGTAAGGTTGTTGACTCAGCGGTTGTTGACGGCCGCGTCCGCCTATCTGCCGCGGCGCCACCGCTGCGCGACCCGCGGTCGCTCGCGTCGTGAGCCGACCGCGGGACTCGTCTGTCTGCTAACTACCGCGAGACGCCGACAGATATACGCGCCCTGGACGCCGTAATAGTAACTCTGTGCCCTTAATGATACTGCCTGTGAAGATAGTGCCTGTGTGCTGTGCCGTGATCGTGAAGTCCACTTCATCGCCCTGCCCGTGCTTTGCCCAGTTCGCCCAGTTCGTCTCCCGGTACATGCGATCCCGTCCAGCCTGTTCCCGGTAAGTCCCTTCTCTGCTGTATTTGGCGGTGTCCTCTGACACATTTTGGTCATCTTCGAGCCGGTAATATTAAATACCGCGGCGACCTTCCCGTATCCAGAACCTAACTTTCGTTTAATTTTCAATTTAAATACAGTCCGCTAAAGATAATTATTTCCGCCCGTATTCTTATTCTGTGTCTAAATCCTATCCCTAATTCGTGCCATCATTTCTAAATTCATTTGTTCACATAACTTTACCCTTTCCCATTAAATATTTCGTCAGGTAGTTATGAATCGTTTGTGTTAGGATTGCGACCACACAACATCCGAATTATTTTAACGCAATTATTTTTGCATGTTGCTTTGATATTGATCTCGTGTATGCATCCGATTGTCTGATCACAGATCTATGTGTAGGAACCTATACGATCGTTGTCTAATGATACATTGTTAGTAGTTAAATTATTACGTTACGTAGGGTATTATAACGAGAGAAGGTCTCCCGTTTTATTACGTTGCGTGGGGTATTATGACGAGAGATGGTGTCCCGTTTTATTTTTTAATGATTTTTTTATGTCCGTGTCGTATTAAATCGGCTCAGATCCCGTGCATGCTCAACACGCGTGCCAAGTAGCGTGCTTTATTTTTCGCTAGTATTAATTTTATATTTTTTTTGTTTTTAATTTTTGCCTTGTCAATCGGCTCATTCTTGTGCGTGCTCACCACAAGAGCATAGTACTTCTACACACGTTTGCCCACTTGTGGGACACAGGCAGAGTGTCCCAACCTTTTTAATTAAGTTTTTATTATTAGTTTATTTTTATTTTTTTTGTTTGCGACTGACTCATTCTTCGCGCTAGTGTCCGCTACAGGTCTGCCCGACTGTGAGCGCCTTGCCCAACAGTGGGCTACGGATAACGTGAATTTTTTTTTTGTTTTTGTTGTTTTGTTTGCTTTTTGCTTTTTGTTTTCTTTTGCGGTCGGCTAATATTACGTACGCGCGTTCAATAAACACAGACATACACATACACACGCGTTTGCACCACCCGTGGGCCATATACAAGGCGTCCCAACTTAGTTTTGCTTTCCTTATTGTTGCGTTAATTTTAGCCCATTTGCGTTTACCTTAGTAAACAAATACGTCCAGCCCAACTATAGAATATATACAGGGTGTTGTTCTTTTTACTGCCTTTAAATTTGTTAATTCTTTTTATTTTTTATTATTTTTTCTTGTCTCCTTTTGTTCATCGCGATGCCGACCAAGTCACAAGCCGCGATATTTAGGGAAGCAGTTAAGGCCATACTTCAGCTCCTTGAATTAGGGTCACAAATTATTGCTGGCAGCACCACACATTCCAAATTGGAGTTTAAACGTGCGTTTCGCACAGATACAAGGCGTGAAAGACAGGTTGGACGCAGTGTATTATAGCATTCTTGACGAGGAGGACCTGGACGAGAAGACCGAGAAGACATACACTGAGAACCACACAAAGGCCTCCGGAGCGTACCTGGGGATACTTATGGCTAGGGAGGAAATCTCAACCTCTTCCACGTCATCCCCAACCCATAGCGCTCAGCCCAGTTTCGGCGTCAATACGCCCACAGCCGTCCTCCCCAAGATAGCGCTGCCTAGGTTCAGCTCAAAAGTGGAGGACTGGCCTTCTTTCATTGCGCTGTTTAGGAGTCTGACTGACGACATGGCGACCCTGTCGGACGCAGTCAAGCTCCACTACCTATTCTCAAGTCTCAGCGGTGAGGCATTAAGTATGGTATCCCACTTAAAGGTCACCAATGAGAATTTTGCCGTGGCCATGAACATCCTCACGAAGCGGTACGAGAACCGCCGGGTTCTCATTGATAGTTTTGTGGACATCATCCTGGGGCTGCTAAGCATCCATACGCAATCGAACATCCGCACACTGTTCCTTACGCCGCTCATATCGGCTCAGTGTGCCCTCAACAATTTAGATCTGCCCATAGGAGACGACTACGTGTTTGTGTCAATAGTGGTGCGGAAGCTCAAGGGCGAGCTCCGCACGCTATTTGAACGCAGGCACGGGTCTAGTAACACCCTGCCCACGTTAAGGGACCTTATCTCCTACCTCGAGGAGCACGCACGCTGTGTGGAGACAGAGTTCTCCAACATAGCCCAGCCGCAGCCCATTTACGCCCTGCCCGGCCCTTCTCGTAGCCGCGCGCCTCCTCAGTTGCCCCATCGCACTTATGCTCAGGCGGCTCAGCAACAGCCCGACCATTACCGTGGCCGCTCCTCAGCTACATCGCCTCACCGCGCCTATGATCAGCCTACTCACCAACCGTTCCGCCCAGCGCAGCAAATGCGTCACCGCCCATCCACCTCCCCGGCTCGCAGTCAGCCCTTCCCCGTATACTCGGCCTTCCAGCAAAGCTGCTCCTCATCATCGTCCTCGTCCTCTTCCTCACGCTCGACGTCCTACTGTCCCTATTGTGCCACTAGGGGACATACGCTCATGACGTGCAGATGGTACAATGCCCAGCCAACACAGGGCCGTTGGGACTTTGTACAGGCACGCGAGCGCTGCCAGCGTTGTCTCGGCCGTCACTACGAGAGCGAGTGCAGGTCAAGGGGGGCATGCAAAAACTGTGGGAGCACGAACCACCACACGTCCCTCCATCGACCAGACGGCCCAACGCACTCAGCTCATTCGTCGTCTGTACATGTACCCCCACCACAGCTGACAGAGCACTCGAGGGAGCGTCCCAGACACAGCAGGCGGCACGAACCCGCACAGGCTAAACAGGTGCGACCCAGCTCTGCTCACAGAGCCAGCCCGCCCAGGTCCGGTTTGCCAGGTAGGCCCCGCGAACGCCGCCAGCAATTATGACTCCCAACTATCACAGAGCACCCTAGCGAAGAGGTAAATTTAGCCCATGCCCAGTCAACCCATGCCCACACAGCTGATACATACTCAGCTCATACAATTTCAGCTGATACTCAATCAGCTCACTCACCTTCTGTGCCCACTGGCACACCCATTTTGTTGCCAACCGTCTCACTAAGAGTCGCGGACGTACATGGCCATCTTCACACAGCCAGAGCTTTATTGGACTGTGGCAGTATGCTGACATTAATAACGTCACGCATGGCACGACTTTTGAACCTGCCATCAAAACCCACTTCTTTAAAAATTACAGGAGTTGGGAATCAGCACAAACATGAGTCAAAGGCGGCAATAACAATAGTATGCCGACCCACTCACAATGATACTCCTACAATCACTGCCACAGCTCACATTTTAAAAAACGTCACTGGCTACCTTCCCTTAGAGAAGGTACCAAACATTTCCCACGTACTAGGCCAGCCACCCGTGCCATTGGCTGACCAGCTTTACCACACACCAGCCCCGATCGACCTCTTATTGGGGTCGGACGTTCTTGGCCAGGTGTTGGACGGGACTAAGGTCTCGTTGGGCCCGGGCAAGCCCATAGCCTTCGGCACGATTTTCGACTTCGCGTTGATAGGACCCATTGAGGACTTGTATGCGCAGCCGGCGCAGCAGGTTAACTCAGCTCACGTCGTCAGCTCACAACCAGACTCAGCTAAATCAGCCCAGGACATACGTCAGAGTCTGGAAAGGTTCTGGGAGTCTAAGGAGCCCCTCCCTCAATCTCACACTCATAATGATCCCCTGGAGGAACAATGCGAGGAAATCTTCCGCTCTACCACTACACACGATCCCTCAGGCAGATATACGGTCGCTCTGCCCTTTCTAAAGGACGCCCCTCAAATAGGTAAAACTCACCCTATCGCATTACGCAGATTCCTCAATATTGAGAAGAAGCTAATGGCGAACCCGTCTCTGCGTTCTAAATACGTCGACTTCATGGCCGAATACATCGACTTAGAGCACATGGCTCCCTGTCACCCAAATACATTCGCCCATAAACCTCACTTCTACATCCCTCACCATGGCGTATTTAAGTCAGGGTCGGACAAGCTGCGCATTGTTTTTGATGGTAGCTGCAAAAGCTCCAATGGTGTCAGCATAAATGAATGCCTACACACAGGCCCCGCCCTTCAACAGGACATTGTGGACATCATCATGTCCTTCAGAACGCATCCAGTCGTTTTCAGCACTGACATCCAGAGGATGTTCAGAAATGTACTGGTTGTCCCAGACCAGAGACGGTATCAGCTGATACTATGGCGGTCCTCACCAGATCACCCTCTGCTCACCTACGCCCTCAATACAGTCACCTACGGCTTAAGATCAAGCCCATACCATGCAATCCGCACTCTGCTTCAGCTGGCTGATGATGAAGGCCATCGCTACCCTGGAGCCGCTCAGGTTCTTCGCAAGTCTATCTTCGTTGATGACATCTTGTGTGGTCATGACACAGTTGAATCCGCCCAAGCACTTCAGGACGAGTTGATAAGTCTGCTAGACCTAGGCGGCTTTCAGCTCAGTAAGTGGACATCTAACTCGCCTAAGCTGCTCGAGAGATTTCCCGACAACCAATGCGACATGCCCAAGGACTTCGACATGAACCCAGAGTCCACGTCCATTAAGGTCTTGGGTATACAGTGGAGCCCTCAGTCAGACGAGTTCACCTACCGCATCTCTCTGCCCCCCATCACACATGTCACAAAGCGGTCTATTTTAAGCACCGTAGCCTCACTTTATGACCCAAACGGCTGGGTTTCTCCCGTTATCTTCCGCGCAAAGCTGCTGCTTTAGCAATTGTGGCTACTGAAGCTGGAATAGGATGAGCCCACTCCCTCTGAAGTACAAACGGAGTGGCACCACATCTCAGAGGATCTGCCGCTGTTGTCTAGCATTCGCTTCCCTCGGCACATTTGTGCAAACAAAGGCTCAGCTGCATACTCGCTTCACGGGTTTGCAGATGCCTCTGAAGCCGGATTTGCCGCCGTTGTTTACCTCCATGAGCTCGATGCCTCCGGAGATGCTTTGGTACACTTGATTGTCGCCAAGTCGCGAGTCGCACCAATCAAGAATCGCCTCACAATCCCCAAGTTAGAGTTGTCGGCCGCCACTCTACTCTCCCAGCTCATGATCCGTGTGTCAGTTCAGTTATCGGCCCATATCAGTATTCAACAACACATATGTTGGTCAGACAGTACGATAGTCCTGGCCTGGCTCAATACACCGCCTCACCGTCTTCAACCCTTTGAAGCCAACAGGGTAGTCAAAATCAGCTCAGGCTCACCAGAATGTACCTGGTGACACGTACCTTCCAAGCTCAACCCGGCAGATTGCGCAAGCAGAGGGATGCCTGCGCAATCCCTGTCAGCCCACGACCTATGGTGGTCTCCCACGTGGCTTGGACAGCCTTGTGAGTCTTGGCCTGCGATGCCCTTAGCTCTGGGCCATCACGCCCTGCCCGGCCTTAAGCCCAAACACGTCCCGTCACTGGTCACAGTGCCCGGTCTTAACTTTGACCTGCTCACTCGGTTCAGTTCACTAGACAAGCTCGTCGGAGTGACAGCTTGTCTAAAACGCTTTCTGTACAACTGCAGACACCACCCAGATTCGCGACGCTCAGGCCCCTTGTACGTCAGTGAACGAAGAGAGGCCCTACTTTACTGGGTGCGCAGTGTTCAGCACAATGAGTTTGCAGAGGACATCCACCGCCTTCAAACTGGCAAAATCTGCTCCGTCAGACTCCAGCGGCTGTCACCTCTCATTAAAGATGAGCTCCTTAGAGTTGGTGGACGACTGTGCCATGCGTCTATCCGATATGACGCGCAGCATCCGCTCATACTTCCCAGCTCTAGCCCACTTGTAGACCTTATCATTGACCACTACCACAAAATACACTGCCACCCTGGCGCTGACACTTTACACGCTATCCTACGCCAACAATTTTGGATATTGTCCGCGCGCCGTATTATTAGACACCGAGTTTTTAAATGCATTAGATGCTTTCGATGCCGGGCCCAGCCGCAAGCGCCCTTCATGGCCGACCTGCCAGCCGATAGAGTTACGCCTCAGCCAGTATTTAGTCAAGTCACGACCGATTTTGCCGGACCATTCCTCGTTAAATCTAGTACCCTACGTAATGTTAAACTCTTAAAAGCGTACTTTTGTATATTCGTGTGCCTCTCGACTAAGGCGGTTCATTTAGAACCGGTCTCGGACCTCAGCACGGAAGCGTTCCTCGCGGCATTACAGCGTTTTATAGCACGCCGCGGTGCCCCGGTTCTCATCCGCTCGGACTGCGGTACAAATTATGTAAAAATCAAAAATCAGCTCATCGAAGTACAAAACTTTCTTGCCTTGAATAATGACACGATTGCGCACAAGCTCGCTGGTCAGCACATTACTTGGTTGTTGAACGTCCCTAAGGGACCATGGTTCGGTGCGTTACATGAGATCAACGTAAAATCAACAAAGCAACTTTTATATCGCGTAAATGGCGAACAGCACCTCACATTCGAGGAATTCTCCACACTTTTAGCTCGAATCGAAGCGGTCCTTAACTCGAGACCTCTCTGCCCACTTTCGTCTGATCCTTCAGACTTTGAGCCGCTTACAGCCGGACACTTCCTTATAGGCCGCCCACTAACGGCCCTTCCCGAACTATCCGTGGAAGATAGGCCGATCTCCACACGTAGGCGATTCCAGATGGTACAGGCCCTTTCCCAGCGCTTCTGGACGCTGTGGACCCAGTCCTACCTTCATACCCTTCAAACCCGCTCCAAATGGTTGTCCCCATCCTCCCCTCCCCGAGTTGGCGAGCTCGTCCTCATCAAGGAGGACAACCTGCCTGCCCTCCAATGGAGACTGGGGCGCATTGCTCGCACCCTGTCTGGGAAGGATGGTGTCGTGCGGGTGGTAGACCTGGACACCGCGAATGGACATCTTCGGAGGCCTGTATTCCGGATCGCCAGGCTCCCATTGGATGAGCCCACCCTGGGCCCCGGGAAGATGTTTGCGCCACAGCGCAACGGCCATTCAAAGCATACCGCCAGCTGTAAGGTGGTTGACTCAGCGGTTGTTGACGGCCGCGTCCGCCTATCTGCCGCGGCGCCACCGCTGCGCGACCCGCGGTCGCTCGCGTCGTGAGCCGACCGCGGGACTCGTCTGTCTGCTAACTACCGCGAGACGCCGACAGATATACGCGCCCTGGACGCCGTGATAGTGACTCTGTGCCCTTAATGATACTGCCTGTGAAGATAGTGCCTGTGTGCTGTGCCGTGATCGTGAAGTCCACTTCATCGCCCTGCCCGTGCTTTGCCCAGTTCGCCCAGTTCGTCTCCCGGTACATGCGATCCCGTCCAGCCTGTTCCCGGTAAGTCCCTTCTCTGCTGTATTTGGCGGTGTCCTCTGACCCGCGAATACAATAGTCTTGTTTATATGTATGTATATACATACATGTATATACATACATATAAACACGACATACATGTATATACATACATATAAACACGACAATAGTGTATGTAACAGCTATTTTTAAAACTTTTAAAATATTTTAAGAATTAAACGTACATCCAATAAGGGATTAACACTTTTTTGTTATTGAGCTCTTGTAAAAGTAGGTACGCTATCATAAATTTATGACCTTCAATAAATTATTGTACCTATAGACGAAGGAGCAGACCACTCTCTAACTTCCTCTTGGGTTCTCAAGTTCTATAGGCAGACGACTAATGAAGGTGAGACAACGCAGAAATCGGAATCGAGACAAATTGTTCGCAAGCTTTGGTCAATATTATAAAAAGGCAAAGTTTGTAAGTTTGGACGTGGGAGGTCTAAAACTATTTATCCGATTTCAAAGATTCTTTCACTCATATTTAGAATGGACCTTTATGGCCCTTAGGAACCAATTATATTTATAATACAGACATAGGCTGTATTACAGTTTGTATTACAACGACAGGTCGCATTTTATGCAGTCCAGTCGAGGGTTGAACTAGCTTTTATATATTTAGGAACCCTACCGGTCTCTATATAGCAACCCTTTGGGTTCTTAAGTTCTAAAGGCAAACGACAAATGGAGGCGAGACAGCGAAGTAATAATAATAATAACATACATACATATCGTTACGACTATTATCTCCGAAGAGTTAGTCAGAGACTAGGCAATCAGAACAGCAAAAACAGTCCTCTGCCATAGTCCACTTTTCACCAAATAGCGACTGCACATGTCATGTGCTCGGCGTGACAGGTGGTGAGCCTGGAGTTGGAAGTATGTGCAGTCTTTAGTCCGTTAGTCGCCTTTTACGACACCCAAGGGAAGAGAGGGGGTGGTAGTATTCTTTTATCGCTACGCGACATAGTTATTAAGTATATTTATTTGCCCAAAAAAGTAAGCGGAACGAGACAAATTGCTCGAACAATGCTCTTTCTCTAGTCAATAATACTACGCCAATATTATGAAGAGGTCAACTTCGTAAGTTTGGATGTAGAAAGGAATCTCCGAAGCTGCACAACAATTTTTCACCAATATTTAGAATAGACCTATTGTAAATTTAGTTGATGACAAGCTGCTTATCACGCAGACGAAGTCTCTAAGATTCTTCATAGGATCTTCAAACTTTATTTTGAAGATGGCACCCAATGATGACGGTGAAGTCTCTAACTACCCCTTGGGTTTTCAAGTTCTAAAGGCTAACGACTAATGTAGGCGGACTAACTAAGCGGAATCGAGACAAACTGCTAGCACAGTGCTCTTTCTCGTACGAGTAGTCAATATAATTTTGCAGCCTTTGGTGTGTAAAATACGGCGTGACAAATCTTTACAAACCCAACTGAAGCCACTATTCAGCCAGTTACTGAACAGTGGAAAGCGATGAACACAGAAAAAGCGCTATTTCTTTTTACCGATTTGTATTTCTCGTGTGATTTATGTAATTTTCGCACTGTCCTTTTCCTTCTTTCATAATATTTCTTTTTTATAAAGCTTGCAGACGTGTGTACTTATTTATTATTTCACATCAGGGAAGCGTTTTGCCTTTGTGTAACCTGATGGTAATTGACGAAAAGGCCGTGCAGGAAGGAAGCCAGGAAAGAAGAAGAAAGAAGGAAGCATTACTTCTTTCTAAGTTATAACAATGCAACTTTAACATTGATAAAATGGTAGGTAATAATCAGATGCACTTAAAACAAGGGCTACCTACTACATAATATCAAACCGAGTAGTACAATAGTTGCTAGGAATCGAATCCTTGAACACTGGGTCTGAGACTTGTAAAACCTGTAGACGGCTAATACAAAATTAAAATGAAATATTAGAAATATAAATAAAACGGACTAAAACTGCACATATTTGAAGACCTCTGTGGTTGAGTGGTTAGCACGCTGGGTCTGGCGTCGCGCCATCTCTGAGGTCTCGGGTTTAATTTCCGGTCGGGTCAATTTAGAAAAAAACTGTTTTTCTTGGTCTGGATGTTTTTCTATGTTTATGTATATACCTATCCGGTACCTTATCATACTAAAGAGTTTCAAAAGAAGCTTATCTTGGGCTCGATAATTGGTATGAAAGTAATATTTTTGTTTGAAATTTATTTATTTTTTTAAATTTATTTTATACATCCAACAGCATAGAGCAACGATAGGCCTATCACGCTGAGCACATGCGTAGTTGTTATTTAGTGAAACGTAGACTGACAGAGGACTGAGGATTTTGCGGTTCTCGTTACCTAGTCTCTGACTAACCCTAAGGGGATAATCCACTGTCATCCCAAAAAACGACAAATTAGAAGTTTTAGCCGTTTGTGTCGCTAGGGAAGAGACACTTGCCCGCCATTTTGTCTCGTATCAAGATACGTTTGTTTACACATAAATCTATCGCCATGGCTTATATTTCGGTTCAACGCAATCCTGTTTCGGCGTGCAGTGGTACTGGGGGTAGCGATGCGCGTTTGTCTGGCACAGACTATAGTTCGTTAGATTAGTTGTTAAGTCTTAACTACAAGTTAGTAAACTGTTTTTTTTAATTTGTATTGACGTCAGTAAGTGCCTGTAATGGCTTACATTGAATAAATAATTTGACTTTGACATTGAAAGTTCTTTCATTATTTCATTTTCTGAAACTTATTGAGTTTGGGTCCTTACACTTCCTAGATGTTTTCGAGATATGGTTCGCATTTGAGCCATGTGTTCATCTCCATCTCAAAGTGTTCTCTGTCATAAAGCAACCTCTTTGCGAGAACACTCACAGTGAGCTAAATGTGATCAATACACGTAAACGAAACCAAATAAAATTTCACTCTCGAATATAATATGAACAGAAGGGGCTTTAGGACTGTATTAAATGATATTGTAGTATAAATTTTGAATAAAAAATTAAACATTTGGCAGAATATTGTGCGTTGAATCGAAAGGAAAGTAGTGAGAGACAGAGAAACATTTAAATATCACACATAAAAATATAAAAACAACAAATATAATGCTATGATTGAAGATAATTATCTCATTCTCATGCACATCACATTCTGGTTAATCAGCCAGGAGTGCATTGTATTGGGTTAGTATGCGGTATGAAATGTAAATGTATAAACCTATGTTTTGTGTCAGTGTCGCGTAGCGGTTAAAGAATACTACCACTCCCTCTCTTCGCTTGGGTGTCGTAAAAGGTGACTAACGGACTAAAGACTGCACACACATCCAACAGCATTGAGCGGCGATGGGCTCACCACCTGTCACGCTGAGCGAAAAAGGTGAAAAGTGAATTATGGCAGATGACTGTTTTTGCGGTCCTTATTGCCTAGTCTCTGACTAACCCTTAGGGGATAATAGTCATGAAACAAAATTAGAAAAAAACATACAGGAATTATTTTATATGTGCACACATATTTTATATCATTCAGTAATAGAGCAAGAGCCCGTGAACCCCAGACCTTCGTTATTTTATAAAAGACTAGCGGTCGCTCGCGGTTTCACCCGCGTGGTTCACGTTCCCGTGGGAATATCGGAATAAAAAGTATCTTATGTGGTAATTCAGGTTATAAACTATTTGTACGCCAAATTTCATCCAAATCCATTTAATAGTTTTTACGTGAAAGAGTAACAAACATCCATCCATACTTACAAACTTTTGCGTTTATTAGTAGGATAGAATGAAAGTTTGTCAGCGCATGCTCCCAACACAAGTAAGAACGATGGACCATTATTAAGTTTGGGCAACCGTGGCTTTGGCAGGTAAACGGTACTGAAGGTGTGTAAAATACCGATCTAAATTCATCAAATAATAAAGTGTGACTTTTTATTACCTTCAGCATATTATTAAAAACACGACATTCATTGCCAGATACTTAACATCGTGGCAACCCCTTGCCAGACACCCTTAATGTTCATAAAATTATAATAATTCTAATTACGATATAGTGTAGACGCTGATTTTTATTTAAAATACTTGGGTAATAATTAGATAAAGTTTCCTCACTAGCCAGACATTTTTGATAGTTCCATCCTGTCGTGATTTTTAATATATTCTGAAGGTAATACCAAAAAATACACTTTATTATTTGATGAATTTAGATCGGTATTTTACACACCTTGAGCTAGTCTACCTGCCAAAGCCACGGTAACCCAAACTTCATAATGGTCCATCGTTCTTACCTGTGTTGGGAGCACGCGCTGACAAACTTTCAGCTTTTATAAAATAACGAAGGTCTGGGGTTCACGGGCTCTTAGACTATCGTTAATAGACATCATTTTATTTTTTTCGAAATGTATTATTATTCTTTATTTATTTAATTTTTTGTCCGGCACATTAAAAAAACTCGTGGTTACCGGGCGAACGAAAGGTCACGTGTAACGTGAAGGTAACCTAACCTAGGTATCCTGTGGTATCGTAATGTGTCAGAGTTTAATAGCGCGGTCCCGGTCGATTGATTGTCCCTAAAATTAACGGTATTTTTGTGGATATGTTTGATCAATTTTAGTTTATTTATTTTTCACTTAAAAAAAAAGGAAATTAAATTTGTAGCACTAGATTAAGTTACTCTATAATTTAAAAAAATATATGCGTTTTCATTTTTCAAGTAAAATATTGGTAAGTAATAGAAAAAAAGTCATCAAACATAATTCTAGCAAAACTGGAGTCAGGACACACCAGAGCGTTCAATGTTTGGTGGTTTGTGATTTTTTTTATGTACCCACTGATGTAAAATTTTAAACACTGAAAAAAGACGACAACCTCAGGCGGGAATTGAACCACGCACCTTCCGCATTTCGGGCGGCTGCCTTAACCACTTGGCTACCGAGGTCTGGCTTTCAACCGTCGAGATTTGTCAGTGCTTGATGCTTATGTTTTTAGTCAACATTGCTTCATCAAATCTTAGAAGTTTTCACCTCTGAGATCCGAAAGATATATTTTTACAAATATTTTAACATTCGGTTAAGATGAAGCTGCGTTTATATATTAATGTTTTTATATATTTAAACGTTTTATTAACGCTTAAATATCCTTAAGTAAAATTTTTGGTTCGATTCCCGCCTGAGGTTGTCGTCTTTTTTCAGTGTTTAAAATTTTACATCTTTTTACATCTTAAAAAAGTAAATTTTAATTTTTAAACCAAGCGCGTGATGGTTTTGTACATTTCGCAGAATAAAAACATTGTTCTTATCAAATTACTAGGTCTGGAACTTCAAAGCAGAATTGTTCTAATTTTAAATATCAATATAGCTATATATATATAATTTTAAATATCAATATAGCTAAATATATTTAATTGATTTTGCTTTGAAGTTCATTAGGAGACTTATGTCAGTTTTTGCGATCGCGCGGCACCCCCTTTGCTTAAGGGGGTGCCGCGCCTGTATACTGTCCCACTGCAGTGCAAAGGCCTCCATCATTGAAATCAAGTCATCGCTACAATAGATGGGTATTGGCATAAGCACCATGCTTGCTTAATGCGGGTTGGAGATCACTAACCAGGGCTATGCATCAAATCCGAAGACACACTATGCCCGAACTGGGAATAAAACCCGGGACCTCTAGATATCAAACCGAGCGCTTGACCTCTCTTCTCTGACTCGGCCACGCAGGCGTCAACATCAAGATTTTAAGCAAATTATGTTGTTAAAAAATTACAATTCGGTAATATTCACGATTGACTGAACTTGGCTGAGCCGTGGGCGGAAGCTATTTTTGTATAAACTGTGCACTGTAATTTAGACACCTCCATAATGTGAGGCCCTTTATACACTGCTACTTTTGGTGGCGATGCAAACCCGCGACATTGAAACGACGAAATCCGTGGTCGAGTGATTCGCACGCCGGGTCTTTCGTCGCGCCATCTCTGAGGTCCCGGGTTCAATTCCCGGTCGGGTCAATTTAGAAAAAAACTCTTTTTCTAGATTTATTTCGGGTCTGGGTGTTTTTGCTACGTTTAAGTATATTTATCCGTTATCTTACCATATTAACAAGTTTCATAAAAGAATACTTATCTTGGTCTAGATAATATATTGGTGTGAACGTAAACAGATTTTATTTATTTTTTATTGAAACGCGCGACTGCATCGCGACTAACGTTGAAAATTGCGAAACATACCTTTTTTTTTTCGTAACTTTTAAGAGGGTTTACGCATTTCGGTTTTCCATACAAACTTCCAAGTCGAAATTTTTTAAAACCAATAAGCCAATTTTGATGAAACTTTGCATGCTAAAGTAAAACAAAGGGATCTAAATAGTTTGTTGAAAACATTTTCAAAAAACGTTTATTTAGCTGAGTTATTGTGATTTTAGGTCCACTATAGAAAGTTTAAAATCACAATAACTCAGTTAAATACCTAAACGTTTTTTAAAAATGTTTTTAGCAAACTATTTAGATCCCTGTGTTTTACTTTAGCATGCAAAGTTTCATCAAAATTGGCTTATTGGTTTTTAAAAATTTCGAACGAACCTTCTTATTGAATCTTTCCTATAAAAATCATGTGTAATTTTCGAAAAAAAAAGAGGTTCGTCTAGTAAATACTATCATACACGTATAATACTTGCTAAATACTTGTGTTTCTTATATTTAACTTTAAAATAAAAACGTATTTTACATTTCATGTATTGTATCGATGCAGACCAGTGCACAAGCCAGTGGGGTTGCGATACGCAGCTTGTTTAGCTGCATCCAGGGGCCAGGTGTAGGGTCTCAAGGGTACCTAAACCTTCAAATGGGAGTGACTTTAACCCCCAAAGTCGCGTTCATGTGATAAGGTAGACGGCTAGCGGCATCGCTACGGTCTTGCGTTTTCATACCTGATACAGGTCGCAAAGTGTAAAGGGCCTTAGCCCTTTTAAAATATATATAAATACATTTGCGTGCAACGAAATCGATCCACCGCAACATTTTCATGCAAACGAGATAACTTTGAAGGCCTGATTCCCCGGCAGAAATAGGTTGTACCGCCTATGTGGTCTAGTTGTTGGATAACCGGTCTCATAACCAGTAGTCCCAGATTCAATTCCCGGCGCTGAGTGAATGTTTGTCGTCGTTTTGGTTGGAGGTATTGATTGTTTTAAGTCCGCTTGGCTATCTACCACCATCTTATGTACAGTACTTCAAGGTAAGAAATGGGCATGGCTGCGCCGCTTGCACGGCTTGTAACTATTGCTTTTCTTAGAAATGACATTGATATTTATTTGTTTGCGATAAAGTTTAAAATACGAAGTGTTTTTTAAAAGTAAAATTACTTTCAAAATTGTTTTTGTAATTTTTTACGATTGTTTCCGATGTTTTCCGATGCCCAATTTATCTTGAAGTGCTGTATTTTATGTCGCCATAACATTACACGGTACAGAGTGCACCTTCCTCCTCCTGGCTGTGCTTTTGGCAAAGCAACTTGCTATCGAACTAGTCGCAGGAAATGAAACTTATTTAATAACTATTCGTTAAAGAGCTGTGTCGAAAAGCTGCTCACTAAAAATCCATCTCTTCCATTGGATGTCGTAAAAGGCGACTAACGGAATAAAGACTGCACATACATCCAACAGCATAGATCGGCGATGGACTCTCCACCTATCACGCTAAGCACATGTGCAGTTTGTAATTTTGTGAAACGTGGACTATGGCAGTGGACTGATTAGTCTCTGACTAACCTTTGGGGATAATAGTCGTGAATCTATGTATACTCCAACTCAAACTCAAACTCAAAATTTCTTTATTCAATAAACTTAAAAAAAGCATTTTGAATCGTCTAAATTTATTTGAATGGATGGGCAAGCGCCCACCCACCCCACCCATTCAAGAAGTCTTTTAGCTGTGGAGAAGAACGGGCACAAGAAACTCTCACATCTTTAAAATAATATAGAAGTAACGACATTTACAAAACAACATGTCGTCACCAAATTATACAAAGATAATGGATTAAGAAAAAAATAATGTAAATACATTATTATAACCAGGCTGTTTTGTCTTCTAAATATTCCTTGACTGTGTAATAACCTTTCCAAGTAAACAAGATTTTACATGATTCTTAAACTTATCTAAAGGTAAATCTAGTACAGTACTTGGTATTTTATTATAATAGTGTATACCTTGCCCCAAGAAAGAGTTATATGTATTAATTATAAAGTATCAATCGTACTCAGAGGTGGTGGGATGGGTGACCGACGCGCTACACCATAATGTCCACGGTCAGCATTGTGCTGCTGAGCCGTACCCGATCGATTGAAGCAAATCAGTGGATGATGCCTCCAACTACCGCATCCGTCACAAAGTGGAACATTCCGGCAAGTCTGATAGCTATGATCACCAAAACAATAATAGCACATCGTTTGCGCACCGTATATTCCTTACGCCCGAATGGAGAAACGGACCTAAAGCGAGGACATTTCGTCGGTTGGTAGACCGAATTTGATTGAAACAAAAGTGGTAATTCAATTTTAATAGTGGAATAGCGTGACCGCTTGTTTGTTCAAAGATTAATGACTTCAGTCTACAATAATTAATCATTATTGTATTTACGGAAATGTATTGGTGTTTAATCATTAATACCAATGAGAGTTTATCGTGCCACGCGGACAGGCGGAGCATGATATCACAACACGGGGTAACCGATCTATAAATATGTTGTAGAACTATTAGGAACGAGGAAAAGAGGATCGTTGTGTTCCCAAAGTTAGAAGTATCTTATCTAACTCAGTGGCCAAAGATTTCGTGTGAAGTGCGCTTATTATTATTGCGTATGGAAAAAATTGATCCTGCGTGGATCATATGTCTACTTTTAGACTCCTCAGCCAAGTTTCGCATCCGTCATAGTGTGGAGCTCGGTTATACCACCTGGGAAAAGATGAAGGGGGCAGTCATTTATTACATGTGATAGGGTTTGTAAATATGGGGTAAAAAAGTAATAATAAAATATTTGACGTAAAAATAATGAATGTTTTCTTTTTTAAATACATTTTATTGCCTGCTTTTTATATCCTATAATTCTAGGTGCGTGCGCTCTCTCGCGGTCAAAGCGACGACGCACAGCGCGCTATCATCGATGCACGGGGTGAATAATAGCGGTCACGCACATGCGCTTTGATAACCGCGATAGGCCGTGCTAGGTGACAATAATTTTAATTTTCTTAGGGAAAAGTTGAGACAAAAACGTAAAAAAAGCGTGTTTTATTATTATTTGGTTGGTACTGCTGCTATAGGATCACGTACAAAAATTTGGCGAGGTGTCCAATATTAACCCCGTATTATGCTATACTATACTTGGTATATATAAGGTGACTGCTAGATACCGCAAGAAACTTCAAGGGCTGGTCAGGTCAAGTGTTTTAAACATGACAAAAATGACAAAAAGGAGTTCGAGTTTTTTTTCATTTTTAATTGTCATTTTGTAAATTTTAATTGGATGGTCTTTAAGTATCTAATTTATTTTAAAGCATACGGCCGTCTGTTCACCCGTCCGCATCAGCTGGGCGATAAGTACCTACGTTGACGGGTCAACAGACGGCCGGCCGGCCGGCCGTTGCCCCCGACAGCTGGGCGATAAGTCCCTACGAAAAAACACGAATTCCCTTTTTGTCATTTTTGTCATGTACAAAACACTTGACCTAAACAGCCCTTGAAGTTTCTTGCGGTTTCTAGCAGTCATCTTATATATAGCCTTTTACTGTCCCACTATTGGTAAAAGGCTTCCATCATAGAAATCAAGTAAAGTAAATTAAAGTAAAGTACAACCTCTAACTGAAATCAAGTATTCGCTACAACTGTGGGTATTGGCTTAAAAACGTATGTTGGTGACCACATGCCCGGGCATTACAAAATCTGAAGCGCACTTTGCCCGATCTGGAAATTGAACCGTGGACCTACAGTTATCGAACCAAACGTTTGGACACTCGAAAACCAAGTGTAATTTGTTTATTCACTATAATTTGCCTTTTTGGTACCTACATGGTTATATTACCAGGATTTGGGGCTCTAACGTTTCACAAATTCACCTTTTCAATTATCAATCCCATCAAATTAATAAAAAACAAAAGAAAACATTACAAGCTAAACAGTTAGTACCAGAGTGTTGACGACGATCATACTTTTAAAAAGATTGATAGAACACCCAGGTTCTCTAAGTGGGGATCTAAAAACCTGGTCGAGTTTAATGCTAGCAAAACCCGGCTCCGCTAAATACCTCCTCGATGCACTTGATAGACTGCAAAGGCAAGCGGTACGCATTATTGGAGATGCTGAGGTTACAGCCTCCCTTGAGGACCTCCAGCTGCGTAGAGACATTGCTTCTCTCAGTTTCTTCTACCGGAACTACTGCGGAGAGTGTTCTGAAGAACTTTTTGATCTTATCACGCCCTCTCCTTTCCTCTCCCGGACTACACGTGCTGGTCTTAGGAACCACCATCATACTGTACAGACTATCAGTACTCGTACCAAAAAATTTGGCAATCGTTCCTCTGTAAGACCATTCGGCTTTGGAATTCTTTGCCGGCGCATGTGTTTCCCAGCTCCTACAGTCCCGGGTCTTTTAAGCGGGGCGTGAAACGGCATTTATGCAGGCCGTCATGAATGGGTGCGCTCGTTATCGTGCTTATTCCACGGTGGGGAGCGCTCTCATTATTTTGGACTGCAGCGGCTGCTTACCATCAGGCAGGATGCAGTCACTATGACGAGTTATTATAAAAAAATGTTGTATATGACTGATCTGTCGCGCGAAGTTTCACCGATATCACTAGTTGGCAGTTAATTGTCCTTCCTTTAAAACATCTTCTCCTTGCCTCCTTGGCATATTCCTGCTATTCCAGTCAAATCCCAGGTGTGCTGCGATCCTTAAGTCAGAAGTCGAGAGAAGAATGAAAAGGTCGCGTCGCGTTTTTAACCTGTGTCACGAAATGCTTAGTGCGGTATGTTATAAAAATAAAAACGGGCTTAATATAAAACTGTTCATGTAGCTTGGAGACTTGGAATCCGCTTTTTCGTATTTATTTTATTTGTGGGCTCATGCGAAAGTTGTGCTTTTTAAAGATAAGAAGTTTTGCTGGCACGTGCGAGTCTTGTGCTTTTTTTTGCAGGAATTTATAAGAAAAAGTTTTATTGCGGTTTGGCAGAAAGCTGTGGCAAAAAAGACGCGATACATACACAAGAATGGAGAACGCGAAAATGGACAGAATACAGGAGGAAGCGACACGAGACAGGAGACGACGATGACACGTGACAGAAGACAAGAAACTAGGATAACATGGATACGGAGACCAAGAAATGAGACATGATACCAGTACACGACACGAAACAGCAGCGACTGCGACACGTGACATGAGACAGGAGACATTACATGACCGTGACATAAGACAGGAGAACGTACGATGAGTCCTATTGCATCACCTAAGTATTTGGAGAACGCGACAGAGATCTGTGACAGCAGCCACGTCGACGTTTAGTGATTTGCAAATACGATAACTTTATATTGCTAGAATGTTTCCAGGGACACCAGTTGACTTTTGTTACAGGGGTAAATTAAACACGCGCGAAGCCGCAGGCGAAAGCTAGTTAAAGCTTTCTTAGCCTACACTAAGGTTTGTTCAGGGACTACCGCTTTCACAGGTGGCCAACAGCAAATTATTTCCAAAAAAAATATGTCTCTCGCTCCAAATGTTCCCTTTATTATTGCATAAAGGCGGACGTGTCGGCTTAATTGGTTTGGCGGACCTTAATTAGTTTTTCTTGGAAGGAAAATGATACTGAGCTGTGTGGTAGCGGGTCATTATTAAAATAATACTACCTTCATATCTCTTCTTTTGGGTGTCGTCATAAAAGACGACTAACGGACTTAAGACTGCAAATAGATACAACAGCAAATAATAGCGATGGGCTCACCACCTGTTACACTGAACACATGTGGAGTTGTTTTTGGTAAAACGTGGACTGTGGCAATGGACTGCTTATGCGGTTCGCAGTGCCTATTCCCCAATTAGCCCTTTGGGGATAATAGATGTGTGTTAATAAATATAATAAAATGATTGGAGATTTATAATATAATAATAATAGGAATAGTAAATAACATTTTAATAAAAGGCGACATGACTTAAAATTAAAAATGCAAAATTATGATTTGTAATTAGTAAAATGTGATCTTGTCAAACACTACGTCGATTTGTTGAAACAAACTACTCGATAATTTTACATAACTCTCATACTGTTGGACTTTTAGACAGCTTCCTTTTAAACAAACATTTAATCACTTAGTCCTATTCCGGGCGCACGACGAAATGCTGTTGTAGCTTTAGTGGACAACGCTTAGCAAACCACTATCAAGAAATGCCTTCACTTTCATACATTTTATATTGATGTCAAATTTCCGATAGTTTTCTTTGAAGTATATTTCCAACCGTACAAATGTATTAGTTAGGCCGGCACAAAAGAAGAGAAATACCCAGTTATTAATGGTGATGGATTGAAGCACTCCGTGCTACAGAATAATTGATGGAACCTAGCTCAAATCAACAAGGCACCACACCCATAAACGTATCCATCGATACATGTTGCGAAATATCTAGGACCTAGATTCTAGGTACTCTATTGAATACTGGAGTTGGCGCTTTGCCAACTCAAGACGCACGCCGCTCATTTTCCAGCAATCAGATGCTGTAAAAGAAAGGAAGGAAAAAAACCTTTGCAGGGTTTTGCTTAGTTTCTTTCCGGTTTATCTCAGTCCAAGATTTCAATTTCAATCGTTTCAGTTAGACTACCTCCGCGCCATAGACTTTTGAACCGACAGATTTTGAAAAGAGAAAGAGATTTTGCACTTCGAACTGTAGAAGTAGTACAGTGAGCTGAGCATTTATTTCTTCCAAAATATAATTTTCTAGCAAGTTTGCGCATGTATTATTTAAATAGGAATCATACGGTATGCGTTTTATTATTTGCTATCTCTGGATATTATTCTCACTTTAATTAACTCAAGAATTAATTAATAACTAATACTAAATGAATACACAATATTTTTTCAAACTTTATCAAGGAAACGATCAGTATGGATGTTTCTCACCGATTAGACACTAGTACGAAATGTATCTAAATCTACTTATAGGGAGAAAAAAGAAAGACCTCTTGAGTTTCTTGCCAGCTTCTTCTCAGTCGAAGGCTCTCTCAAAATCCCAACTGGTGGTAGATTAGTTAGGTAGGTAGATCAGTTAGTTAGTTAGACTAGTAGTTAAGATTTAACTAAATGTCAGTGAACTGTTATTTTATTAGTTTTTGACGTCAAAAAGTGCCTGTAAAGGCTCTTTTTATATTACTGTTGAATAAATTACTTGACTATTAACTATTGAATAAAAAACTCTTAGGTCTTTTGATCTATTCGCACATTCTATTAAAACAAGACAACGATTTTGGGAAGCAATGCTGCAAGAGTTAATCTTGAACTTAAAATAATTAAAAAGACAGTATCTACCTACAAGTTACTGATTATAATGAAGATTATGAGGATTCTGAATGGTCAGAACCTTTAGTGTCCAAGTAAATAGTCACCAGTAAATACGAGATACGAGACAATTTACTGAGCACAAAAGTTTGGCAACTTACGGCTGCGATGGAGAAAATAGGATTAGGAGAGTAAGGTGATCATCAAATAAGAGAGTACCTACTTGTAATAGATACTATAGTTTGCGAGTTCTTGTGACCGGTTCAAAGATCGACGCCCCAAGCCACCACGTCTACGAATTTCATTTGGATGTTTTTTTATTTCTTCGTTCGCGTAGTAACTTTAACGATAGTGTTTCGTAATATGCCCTCAGAATAGGCAAGTTGCCAACGGAGACGATGCCGTTTTGAACGGCAACACGCTTCGGTTGCACTATTGTTTAATGGTACTGCGTTACATAGCCAAACTGAATTGCGTTTTCACCAAAACAATGCAAATATATTACTTTAATTTGTACATCTTGAAACATATGGCTGAGCTTTTTCAACAAGATCTGTAATAATTGAAATAGGTAAGTCGTTTTTCTATGTCTATATCATCGCTCATATGTTTATTCTGGGGAGGTCTTAGAAAAATATCAGTATCGTTGATAGTACCTAGTGTAGAAGTAAGAACATACATTGGCCTTTAGAGGAATGAGGAAGGACAAATAAAATACCTGCAATGCTGAGGGATTATGGTTTGAAATAGTTGCTCTTCCACATGCGCTACAAAAAAAATCAGACATGTTTTTATAGTCCGATTGATTTTGATGAAACAAACTACAAACGGGATGGCTTGCCTGTTGTCCATACACTGATAATGACAGATCAAAAGAAACATTTTTGGTGTAATGCTGTAGGCTAATATTTAGTTTTAAACATTGTTTTAGTCAATAGTCAAAATATATTTATTCAATAAACTCAATCAACAAGCACTTTGAAACGTCCAAATATTTTTTAACCTACCACCCATTCAGGACATCATTTTTTAACTGTGGCAAAGAACGGGCGCAAGAAACCACAGCGCACAGAAGCAACGACATTTACAAAAAATATATATATTATATGTCGTTACCAGGTCACAAAATACAAAATATGAATTTGAATGTAAATAGTTTAATTAAATATGGTGCTCTATATAAATTAATTATAGGCAATTAGAAATAGCTGTTGGAGTAGGTACTTGGAGCATTTCAGACCCAAGCTGTTTTGTCTTCTGTATAATCCGACACTTTATAATAAGCTTTTTTATAAAGCTTTTCTTTGATTTTGATTTTAAATTTATCAAGATCTAATTTCTGAATATCATTTGGTACTTTGTTGTATAATCGTACACACAGACCCTTAAAAGAATTATTTATTTTATGGAGCCTAGTATAAGGCACTGCAAATTTGTTCTTACTTCTAGTATTTAATTTGTGAATATCACTGTTTTTTGAAAATATTTCAATATTTTTATGAACATACACAAGATTTTCATAAATATATTGTGATGCAACTGTCATTATACTTATATCCTTAAATCTCTCTCTGAGAGAGTCACCAGCCTGTAGGTTATATATTGCTCGAATAGCCCTCTTCTGCAGCACAAAGATAGTTTGAATGTCGGCAGCATTTCCCCACAGTAAAATGGTGTAAGACATTACACTATGAAAGTAACTGAAATAAACTAATCTAGCTGTATCAACGTCAGTTAACTGACGGATCTTCATTACTGCATAAGCCGCAGAGCTAAGTCTATTCGACAATTTAGCTATATGTGAGATGCCTAGAAACACAGTGGTGTCCACAGGATTCACATTCTTATCTTTAATTTGTACACTAGTTATTACCTGCTTAACATTAGGCAATACAAATCTTACACATTTAGTTTTTCCCTCGTTTAATAGCAAGTTATTAACACTAAACTAGTGAACATTATTCACATCGTCATAATATGGGTGTCGTCGTTTCACTTTGAATAAAAGTGAAGTATCATCAGCAAACAATACTATCTCATGACTGTCTTTTACAAAATAAGGTAAGTCATTAATATAAACCAAAAACAAGAATGGACCAAGTATTGAACCCTGCGGAACTCCCATTTTAACCACTGATCCCGGAGATCTTTTACCGTTAATGTCGACCTTTTGAATCCTGTTACTCAAGTATGAGATTAGAAGGCTCAAAGAAGCATCCCTAATTCCATAGTGATTAAGCTTCTTGACCAAAGTTTCACGTAAAACACAATCAAAAGCCTTGGATAAATCACAAAAGACCCCTAGGGCATCCTGTGATTCCTCCCAGGTATCAAATATTTGGATTAAAAGCTCAACACCGTCGTCAGTTGTAGAGCGACCCCTAGTAAAACCATATTGTTTACAATGTAAAAGTTTATTTTTATAAAAATGAATTTGCATTTGGACTAGCATTAACTTTTCAAAAATTTTACTAAATGTGGGTAGCACAGAAATAGGTCTTAAATTAGAGGGGTCAGAAATGCTACCTGATTTAAATAATGGAATTATTTTACTATATTTCATGAGGTCAGGAAAAACACCACAGTCAATGCATTCATTAAATATGCAAGCTAAAACTGGAGCTATTGTCATAATTACAGATTTAGCGACGTCCACGGAATTACCCCACAGATCAGCAGTTTTCTTTTTATTGAGAGTGTTAAATGTTTTTATTATATCTATAACACAAATTTTTTGAAAACTGAAATTACTTTCACAAACTTTAACATTCTCCTTCAAAATAGATTCAGCTACAGTGGGGGAGGAAATCAAGGCTTTTGTAGTTGAAACTGGAATGTCAGTAAAAAACCTCTCAAATGCTGCAGCAATATCAGCATCAGAAGTCAAGGTTTTATTATCACAATTTAAATTGTACTCATTATTACGACTTTTGACCTTTCCTGTTTCACTATTTATAATATTCCATGTCAAATATCATTTTAAATAAGCAAACTAGCTAAGCAATGTATTTCTACGTCTTGAAAGCGATTGCGATAGATGTTGAAGTTAGACAATTAGTCTCTAGTCTTTTTAAAATATCTGTATCGCGTTCCTGTACTACGCATAGCACAGACAATTACTATGGGCATTTGGCATTGTTCTTAGTACATTGCGATTAGCTGATCCTGAAGATTAGGACTAATACCCCGATTCCCAGTTATTTAACTTGATCTCATACACATCAAACGTGAATACAACAATGCTGGGCACCAGAAATTGGTCGTAGACACGTGAATGAGGATAGGAGAAATACAGGTGTAACATAGTAGGTAATGTTGATATTTATGTATCGTATGAAGTAGTGGAATTATCGTATATATGAGCAATGTAATTAATATCGAGGCTTCTGCAATACATAAACATGCATAAAGAAATTCGCGACTATAATCTCCTCAGGCTTAGTCAGAGACTAGGCGATGGGGACCGCAGACTGAAGGAGTCTACTGCCATAGTCCACGTTTCACCAAGATAAACTGCACATGTGCTCAGTGTGACAGGTGGTAAGTCCATCGCCGCTCTATGCTGTTGGATGTATGCAGTCCGTTAGTCGCCATTTACGGCACCCAAGGGAAGAGAGGGGATGTTAATATTAAAACTACTTATGCTATATATACCTACCTATTTCCATGAAAAATCCTGAATAAAGAATAAAAAATATGTAGAAACTTATTAACACACGTAGGTGGCAAACTTTCTGTGAATTTTGCCATAAAATATCACAGAAAGTTTGCCATCTTTATGAGAGTAGCAAATCGTTATCAGTGCACCCCATTATACTTTTTGTGGCCTCAAACGACTCAACTTCATAAAACTTCGCAAGTCAAACCTCTCAAAAATTCATCTACTTTAACAAACTTTTTCGACTGACAAATATTATTATTATGAGTATCTTGTTTTATAAGCGGTGTTTTCGTGCTTTATGCAAAAATATTATAGGAGAAAAGTCAATATATGTTTGCCTTCGTGATACTCGTAGTATCAGGGCTCTTGACGACCAAGAGGACGAGGTATTATGGTATTTAGTAGCAAAGTATTATACAGCAGAATACTAGGTTACCTGTGTGAAATTAGGTCTGTCGCAAAGGCATAACTATCGGGTGCTCTCTTAAATACTGTATTTGACCTTTGCCAGTTGCAATATAATTCTATTCCAATGAATAGTCTAAAATTTACGAAACGCTTTGTATTGAAACTATTTTTATTTATCTTTGTCCACGCTAACTTAGAAAACACCGTCATAGGTTTATTTAGCTGTTAGTTATTGCGATTTAAAGTCCACTACAGAAAGTTTAAAATCGCAATAACTCACTTAAATAAACGTTTTAAAAAAATGTTTTCAACAAACTATTTAGATCCCTGTATTTTACTTCAGCATGCAAAGTTTCATTAAAATTAGCTTAGTGGTTTTTTAAAACTTCGACTTGGAAATTTGTATGAGAAACCGAAATGCGTAAACCCTCTTAAGCCAATACCCATCAATTGCAAAATCACCATCCTATATCCATTTCACTGCTGACACAGGCCTCCTACGTGGACAATAGCACGAGGCGATAGTGGGCTATAACCCACCACGCTGGCCAATGCGTGTTGGTGGGTTTTATTGACTGCCATCTTACGACAGCAACCGGGACCAACGGCTTAGCGTGCCATCGAAGCACGGAGAGATATTTTTAAATTGGTCAACCATCTAGTGATCCGGCATTGCGAAAGTTGCTTAGCGACGACGATCGTAAAGTGAACGTCTTAACCGCTGCGCCATCGCGCTCCTCAATCGACAAATGAAGTTGCACAAATCTTTAACTTCCCATTCCGTTTTAGTAATATTTTCCTTGCACATCTACTTACATACATATTTCAGTGAAGTCGTCATAAAAGTCGAATAGTAATTGTATCAATTTGCCGAATAACATTTCGTAGAAATGTGATTGCTCATTTATTTTGCGACTACATTTTCCTTAAGTTGCAGGGCGCTCAAAGGCAAAGCAGGTAGCGGATTGCGATTATCCAAGTTTGTAATTTCCAATGTCGTATGATTTAGAAGAATAATGAAGAAAACGAAAAATTAGAAGAGGGTTGCTCTAGTCTGGAGTCCCTTCTAAACATAACCAGTATAGACCTCATTTTTGAGTATTCACAGTTCGAACTTAATAAACCCTGCAAAAACATCTCTAACACCACGGTAAAAATGTTTATAATACATTGACGTTGTATTTAAACTACTTTGGCTCGCATTATAATAATGGACGAAGACATGTCAAAACGCTTGATTGTAAAAACAAAATTTATAAAACTGTGTTACTTTTTGACATTTTCTTATTTCATGACATCAAATATGAATGCGCAATATAGTTTACTGTAAATGTTTAAATAAGTTTCTTTGAAAATTTTCACGCGCCTTCGATAGTTTGTGTTTTTGATCTAATAATGTTATATAAAGATATGTGTGGAATAACCAAAACAATTGTGAATTTTTCAGTAGAGAACGTATTTTGCATAATTAACATAATAAACCGTAGGTTGGGCACTACGTTAAATTAGTTTTATTTTTGTTTTATAGGTTTATTGCTTTTATAAATAGTTTCGAATGATAACATTTTAGGTTATAAAATATTTACAAAATGGCGTCTGTCTATAGCAGCCTGGTGAGCATTTGAAAAAGCTAATTAATGCCACCAGCAGTAGGAGCTAGTGTGTGTGACTTATTGTAATACGTATGGCATTACATTAAGGCTGGTATTCTAAAACCAAACTCACACTCAAATCTCTGCTTGAGTACAGTTAGAAAGGGATGGTGGTTTTCATCGCATATATCCTTTTCTAACTGTATTCAAGCATGGATTTGAGTGTGAGTTTAGTTTTAGAATACGAGCCTAAGTCACGTGTATTTGATTAAAGAGCTGTCAGCTGTACAACAGAACTCAGTTGATCATTAAAGATGCAAGCATTACATTGATTCACGTTTATGCTGTTCAGAAGTACTTGGCTTTTGCTCACCACTTAAAAGTGCTATTATACAACAAAAGGCTCTAAAAACAGCACAAAGCTGTACAATGTATTTACGGGGCATTATAATGGTACAACTTTATGCCAATAAGCAGCCTTAAGCATTTATCTATTATTTAAGAATGATTTTGTATATCCAAAAGCACTTAATACAGCTAAAAGCTATATAGCTGCGTTTAGATTTGTTGCACTACAACCAAAGGCTTTACAAAAGCATTTTGATATGCCATTATCCAACCGTTATACAGTGTAAAGCATTATAATAGTTTTGAGATGCTTTACTTTTTATTTTTTCAATTTTACCACTTAGCTCGATTTGACAACTTAACGAAATGAGTACCTAAATATGTCGCTAGTTACTAATTTTGTGCAGACGCTTTGAGAGCGTTGATCGTGCATCTAGTGTTTATGTGATCGAGGGGTTAAAATCGTCATTTTTTCGCGACACACCCCGTTCATATTAACACAGGCTGAAGCGAAGTCCTGCTATGCGATTTTCTAAGCGACACATAGACGCTGCGCGTATGGCTTTGATAATAGATGTTACAGCCGTCACATCATTCGCTGCAGTCACGGCTGGCTGTGGTCAAAGTTGAGGCTGTTTTACTTACAGAATATCGCTTTTATACCGCGTTTGATTTTTAAAATGTTATTGATGTCATTTTACTCATTTGGTAACGTACTTTCGATATCACTTTTAAGTTTATGATATCAGTAATAGTTACGAAATAATCGCCTGGTCACACTTAACTACACCCTGTACACTGACTTCTTGGCGGGAAAGTAAAGCGTCATATCTGTAGTTTTGTCAGATTTTCTAAGATTGGTTTTTTTTCGAATATTAATGTAAAATAATGGTGGATTATTAACCGTTGAGTGTTCTTAAACGTGCATGAGTGTTGGAAAATAAAACAAAACAGTGCAACATCACTTTTCAAATTCTCTCAAGAAGTCAGTGTGAGATTTCAGTAAAGTCCCACACCTTTACTGGAATTTGGGGGAATATCATTCATCACTCATTATCATCATAAAAGCTTTTAAATTAACTCTATTATTTCGACTATATATATTCATGGTCAAGAAACAAATTATCAAAAAAATCATCATCATCATTCCGGTACACTATAAAAAAAAATACGACGAAAATTAGTTATTGGGTGAGCATTTTTTTGGCTTAGTGTGAGTATCATAAATACATTTTGTTTAAGTAAGCAATATTTCGGTTTCATTTAAACTACAGGAAATGGAGGGAGGCCCTTGCCCAACAGTGGAATACTGAGGGCTAATGAAATGAAATTTAAACTACAAAGCTGGACACCTAATATAGCTTCTTTAGGGTTTCTGTTATGACGATAGACATAAAATCAGTACAATACAAATTATAAACATTAGGTGTCAGCAAAAAAATTTAAATATTTTCATTAATGTTTTATATTTTAGCGTTTTATTAACGCTTAAATATACTTAAGTAAAATTTTAAACACTGAAAAAAGACGACAACCTCAGGCGGGAATCGAACCACGCACCTTCCGTATTCCGGGCGGCTGCCTTAACCACTTGGCTACCGAGGTCTGGCTTTCGCCTGAGGTTGTCGTCTTTTTGCAGTGTTTAAAATTTTACTTAAGTATATTTAAGCGTTAATAAAACGCTAAAATATAAAACATTAATCTATAAACGCAGCTTCATCTTAACTGAATGTTCAATATATATTTGTAAAAATATTTCTTTCGGATCTCAGAGGTGAAAACTTCTAAGATTTGATGAAGCAATGTTGACTAAAAACATAAGCATCAAGCACTGACAAATTTCGACGGTTGAAAGCCAGACCTCGGTAGCCAAGTGGTTAAGGCAGCCGCCCGGAATGCGAAAGGTGCGTGGTTCGATTCCCGCCTGAGGTTGTCGTCTTTTTTCAGTGTTTAAATTTTACTAAAATATTTTCATTCAAAATTAATTACTAACATAATTTGAACGGCAAAATGTACATGTGACTTCGAAAAGTCTACAATGGAGACTTTGTACGTCGTAGAAGAAGTCGTAAAAACTTGAAACTTTTCTCCGATTTGATATAACAATACAGGAAACAAGTATTTTTAAAATTTATAACAACATTTTATCGGGCACAGTAAAATAAATTAAAAAAACTTATTTTTTTTATAAAAGAAGGAGGCAAACGCGGAGGCGGGTCAACTGATGGAGAGTAATCACCGCCGCCCATGGACACCCGCAAAACCAGAAGAATCGCAGAAGGAAGGAAGGAATAAGGAATATGGTTAAGAAAGGAACTGGGATAAGGAAGTATAAGGAATTGTGAGAGGGAAGGGGGGGGAATAGGCCTCCGGAACCCTCACTGGCCCGACGAAGCTAAACAGCACCAAGTGTCATTATTTCACGCCGGATATTCGTGAGAGGGTGGTATTACGCCGGGCGAGCCGGCCCCATGCGTGCTGGGTACGCAGCGTGGCTCTACCACTCAGTCAGTGTCACTCATTTAGCACCAACCAGTCACGTGTAGGGTCTCAAAGGTAAACCTACGGATGCGAGTAACTTTAACCCTTAAATATATATTTTTTACAAAATCTTTTATTTTAGTAAAAAAAAACAAAAACGAAAATCCTTCAATGAATGTATCGTTATGTAGTTTATTTTTTGTATTTTGTTTTTTTTTAAATTTTTTAAACCTTCATAACTAACCAGTAAATACATATTTGAGAAATGGTTCCACAACACTCGATTTTTAAAGCGTAAGCATACCTCGAAATTCTTTTGTTGAGACTATTAAATTGATAAGTGGTACCAGAGGTAATGTAAAATCTCCCGTGGTACTACCAGACAGGATAGTAGTACTACAGGCAAAAAAAAATACCCGTGGTACTTACCCGTACTACCAGTAAGACCATCGGTAGTAAGTAGATAATATTTACAATTGTATGTGTCAACTACAATGTTTTGTACATTTTGTAATTGATGTTCCATTTCAATATATAAATAAATACATACACTTAAATAGATTCAAGAGTATTATATCAAAAGGGTTATTTAGAGACTAATGATATACATACGGCACACACGGGCAAACACGGCTTACTTCTTATAAATAAATCTCCTCCTCCTTCTTAAAAATAAAACTCCTGCCTTCCGCACAGGACCGGATTTAGTGGCGGATTTTAGTACAAAGAGACGCCTACATCCAGCAGTGGGCATTGGTTGTTGATGGTAATGATTCATCATCAACATCTTTAACCGGGTCGCGTAGCAGTGAAAGAATACTACCACCCCCTCTCTTCCCTTGGGTGTCATAAAAGGCGACTAACGGACTAAGACTGTACATACGTCCAAAAGTTAATAGCGGCGATGGCTTCACCACCTGTCACGCTAAGCACATGTGCAGTCTTTCACATGTCAAAACTGCTTTTGCGGTCCTCATTGCCTAGTCCCTGACTAACCCTTCGGGGCTAATAGTCGTGATTATATGTATGTATCTTAAATGATTTACTAAGACCGCACTAGGCTCTCTGGAAAGAGATCAATATGCCGACCTCATTGTAAACGTGAGTCCACGCATGACTTCCCTCCAATACTCCAATTAGTTTGTGGTCTGTACCGAATGACTTTGAATTGGAGAACTTGCCGCCGGACCGTTACACAGAATCAAACTAATGGTGCAGAAACTCTCAAAGCTTAGAAGTAACGATCTCCATAAGCTGGTAGCTTGAAGTCACGTCGTTACAGTCTCGCTTACTCGAACTGAATCATTTGAGCTGTAGCTACACTCACGTGCACACTTTACATGAACTATGGCGATATGATCCGAATCCTATCCTACTAATATTATAAACGCGAATTTGTAAGTATGGATGGATGTTTGTTACTCTTTCACGTAAAAACTACTGAATGGATTTGTATGAAATTCGGCATACAGATAGTTTATAACCTGGATTAACACATAAAATACTTTTTATCTTGATATTCTTACGGGAACGGGAACCACGCGCGAAAACGCGAGCGGCCGCTAGTATTTATATATAGGGCACATGCCGACGTAAACGGTTACACATAATTAATTACATGCAATTAATATTTAATGATAGAGCTTTACGCGAGAGTAGGAGTGTCTTATTGACATCAATAATTTACGTTAATAGTAATTAAATTAATTGCTTAAATGGGCACAATCCTACTGCAAGACGATCCACTGTTTTAAACATAGAGACATTGTGACATTGGATTATAATAATAACAATCATTGTCATCATCATCAATGAGCCACAATGTTAAGAGCTTTTGAAGACATGGAAAGAATATGAGTTTGTTTGTGTGTTGATTTTGATGATTTTTGATATAGAGATAGATGGGGTCCTGGAAACGGTTATAGGCTGCATAGGTAGAACGGTTAAATTCTAAAAGTAACGCCAAACGAAGCCACTGGCAAAAACTGATATCAAATAACACAGACAAACAATTTGTTTAAGAAACAGTAGCAGACTTTTAAGGATGAATAAAACAGATATCATCATTTTGACAGACTTGTAAGGATGCTCTCTTTCTCAAGTATGATTGTCGAAGGTTCGGCGGCACCTCTTTGTCGCCTTTTCCTCTTCAACTACAAAAAGACCTTTCGCAATCTGAGCTCTTACAACTAAGTAAGGTATAAACGAAAGTTATTGCCAATTGTATATATTTCAAAATATATATAATGTACAACCAATATTGTAATACCTAACTACTAGTTGTCCATCTATACTAATATTATAACGAGGAAAGATTTGTTTGTTTGTTTGTTTGAAATGAATATGCTCCGAAACTACTAGACCAATTTATAAAAATCTTTGAACATTAGAAATTACATTCTTCCCAAGTGACATAGGCTATATTTTATCCAGATATTTATTAATTTATTTAATCTTTATTGCACAAAGAAAACAAAATGTACAAAAGGCGGACTTAATGCCAAGTGGCATTCTCTACCAGTCAACCTTAGGGCTAGGCAGAAAGAGTTGTAGGCGGTGCAATTCAAAATCTTGTGAATTATCAAATAAACTACACAAATCAACTTACATAGGTAAATAATTATACAATAAATAACATTACGCAATTTTAATATAAACTACATGAACTTACTTAGATTTAATAAAGATACGGTGATAGAAAACTCTTACGAGGATGATGAAGACTCTTGGAGAAGCATATCGCAGATCCTTTTCTTAAATATAATTTTGCTCGGGGCCCGTCTAACTATTTCAGGGAGAGCGTTCCATAAACGGATGGCCTGTACCGTAAAGGAATTGCCCACGAAACCTGAGTGATGAAGGGGAGTGGCAAGAAGAAGATTGTTTGATGAGCGAAGGTGCCGGGCATGAGAAGAGCTGAGAAGAGGGAAACAAGTTTTTAAATATGAGGGAGAGTGAGGATCGTTTAAAATTGAGAATAAAGTTGAGAGAATCCTGGACTTACGACGTTGCGGGATGGTCAGCCATTTCAGCTGGAGGCGATAAGATGATATGTGATCGTATTTACGTAAGCCAAAGATGAAGCGAATTGAATTATTGAGAAGGCGATCCAATTTGTTTAGAAGATCTTTATTTAAATCGGGATAGCAAATATCAGCGTAATCAATAATCGGGAGAATAAGGGTTTGTACAAGAGAAACCTTGGTTTTTAGGGGCAGAAAGTTCTTGAGCCTATAGAGAGAACGTAACGCAGCAGTCACTTTCCGGCTAACCTCAGTGACCTGAAGACACCAACTGAGTGTGCTGTCGATCTGCAGACCAAGGTCTTTCACACAGGAGCTGAAGGGGATGTTGACACCGTTAAAAGAGACTGGCGTGACAACAGAGAGGTCAAGTTTGCGGAGTTGTCGTGGACTACCAATAACAATAGCTTGGCACTTGATGGGATTAACAGACACTCCGTACTGTTTGGACCAATCATTTACATTACGAAGGTCGCCAGTGAGGGCAGCTATCGTCTCGTCAATATCCTCAACATGACAATGCCGATACAATTGCAGATCGTCAGCGTACAAATGGTGGGAACAGCGAATGTGGGGGATCAGAGTGTCGATAAACAGGGAAAAAAGAAGGGGAGATAGGATACCTCCTTGTGGAACACCAGTGTGGAGCTTACACCATTTCGATAATTTCAGGTCAGCTCTGACAGCTTGTTCGCGGTTGCGAAGATAGGACGAGAACCACTCCAACGCTATTGAAGAGACTTTTAAATGTGATAGAATGGCTAGCAGCAGGTCATGGTCAACAGTGTTGAAGGCGTTGGAAAAGTCGATAAGGACCAACACAGTAACCCTACCGTGCTCCATGCCCTCCCTCACATCCTCAGTCACTTTAAGCAGAGCAGTGCATGTACTGTGAGCAGGTCTAAAACCGGATTGAAAATCAGTTATAAGCGAGTTCTTATGCACGTGCTGGGATATTTGCTTACTTACTACAGCTTCAAGGACTTTCGAGAGAAATGGTAATATGGAGATAGGCCTAAAGTTGTTTAAAGTACTGGGGTTTGACGTTTTTGGTAAGGGTAAGACATAGGCTTTACGCCAGATAGCAGGAAAAGTTCCAGTACTTAAGGAAAAATTTACTAGGTGTAAAAGGGCAGGGGTAATCTCATCCAGGATGGTAATAATCATGGTACGGCTGATGTCATCAACGCCAGTCGCGTTCGACTTCATTGAGTGGATGAGCTTACAAAGTTCATCTGAGGACACTGAAGAGAAGACAAAATATTCTAATATGGATGAGGGCATGGAAGCTATGTGACTGAGGGTCCTTGATCTGGTGGCATGGTCGAGAGTCGTAGCAGACGAGAAATATGTGTTAAGATCATCGAGAGAGAGAGTGGGGGGCAGGAGATCGGTTGAGGCCTTACCAATGCCAAGACTTTTTAAAAATTTCCAGATATCAGATGGAGAGCAATTTGTAACGTTGTTGTGTATGTGTCTGCGTTTAGCGACCCTCACTATCTGATTGCAACGGTTTCTGGCAATCTTGTATGACTCCCAGTTGCCGTCTGAGCGCTCGCGTTTGAACTTTCGGAAAGCACGATCGCGTCTGGTCATAGCCATTTGCACAACTTTGGTAAACCAGGGTGCAGGGGGCCGTTTCAGCTTGACCTGTCTTAACGGTGCATGTACATCAAACAACGCCACGATAGCCCTATTCAAGTAGTCAAGCTTGACATCAACACTGGCAGCCTCAAACAAGGGGCACCAGTTAATAACACTAGCCCCATGCCTAAGAGCGTCATGATCAATGCGGGAAAAATTACGCATAGGTACCACGACTGGTTTCTGCTTAGTCGTATGGAGTTTATAACTGGCAAGTAAAAGGTCGTGACGTGAGAAACCAGGAGCAGGATGCTGTGCATGGGTCAGGACATTGTCAGTACAAGAGGTAATAATTAGATCAAGCCAAGTGTCAGGAGAATGTAAATTGTGATGAGTGGGACTGAGCGGAAGGACAGAAAAATTAAGGGAGGAAATCATGTTCAGGAGTTTATGCGAGGAATTGGAGTTATTAAGAAGATCAGTGTTTAGGTCTCCCATGATAATGTGGTGTGAGTAGCTAGTACTGAGAGGCTCGAGTGCAGTTTCCAAGCCGGCATGATAGTCAACACCGGGAGGGCAGTAGACTACACCGAGAACCGCCTTCTCATCCCTAATGATGATCTCAAGAAAAATGTACTCTGCTGTGGCCGAGTAAAGGGAAGGGGACATATCAAGAACCTTATACGGGATATTGCTACGTAGGTAGATGGCGACACCGCCCCCGCCCTTCCCTAGTCGGTCGTTACGTATAAGTACAAAACCAGGCAAGGGATAGACAGCAGAGACTAAATCAGGTTTAAGCCAACTTTCAGACACCAGAATGGCATGCACGCAGTCACCTGAAAATGTTGCCATGAGTTCACTATGATGTGACGGGATGCTTTGAGCATTAATATGGCAGACATTAAGGAACTTCTTAAATGCAATCAAGTCACGTTCAATCATGCTAGAAAGAGAAAGGGCATCGTGGAAAGAGTCATCATCAGAATCATAAGATATTCCGGAGTTGCAAGAATGAAAAGATAAATCCATAATATATACTTAATAAGAAATAATATCTAAAATACTTATGCACAGAAATAATTTAATACTGTATCACCGACACAGTATCTATTCTGCACCAACCCGCCGGCTCACAAACAAGATACACTAACACAAAACAAAGAATATAAAATGTACTTACAAATCAGTCATTTGTATAAAAACTAAACAAAAACATATCACAGACAAAATATTTACGTGAAATGTAACAAATAAAAAAGAAATTTAAGGCGTTTCGGAACGTAGACTGTTCTGTGTACGTTTCGGAACGCTAACTCAAATGTCAGTGTGACAGTTTGAAATTGTTTTGTTTTGTCATTGTGAGTGACGTAAAATTTACTTAAAGGATGACCGACTTGTTAAAATATAAAATTAACTGCAAAGTTGAAATCAAAATGAAGGTAACATTCAAAAACAAAATAAAAATAAAATCAAGGAAACGATAAGTAGTGAGAAACAGTGATATAAGTTATTTCTGTTTGACTACGCGCTTAAGACGCTTAGAGGGCCCGACACCGCCAAGAGCGGAGGCGGAAACAAGGCTATCACCAGCACTACCAGCACTCGCAACGGGGGCTTGAACTGGGGCTCCCTTAATGAGAGCAAGTTCCTCTTCAGAGACGAGTTTATGCCGCTTACCAGTGAGATCCTTAACATAAATGTTGCCATCAAGGGTCCAGCAATTAGTTACACCAAAGCGGTGTCGTGCCGCCATAAATAATGATTGCCTGCTACGAGTAAGGAACTCGGACATTACACCACGAGTACCTTTAAGATGGGTCTTCTTCTTCCAAACTGCAGTTTTGATGGAATGATCAGTGAATCGGATTAGAAGGGGCCGTACCCTGCCTTCCCGGCTTTCACCCAGCCGGTGGCAAGCCTTAAGAGTTGATGTTGAGGAGGTCTCCATCTTCAACTTGTCCTTAAATAGTGATTGGACAACTGTACTTGGAACTTCGTTAGGATCTTCACGCACTCCATGTAGAATAAGACATTTTCTACGGTGCCGCATGTCAATTTCATCGGTGACTCTGGCGAGCATAGATATCTCCTTTTGTAGAAGTGACAGCATCTCACAGACATACTTTTTGAAGTCACTAAACTCTTGAGCGAGGCGGTCGATGGATGCAGGTTCCTGGGATGCCTTCAGTTGCTCTTCAAAAGCAGCCATCCGCTTCATCATAGTAGAAGCCAGTGACGTGTGCATGTTCTGGTAGTCTGTAGTCATTTTGGCAGTGCAGTGTGGTCTTGAGTGCAGTGATGTGAAAGTGATGCTTAGGCGGCCGGCGGGTCAGTGCTTTATTATGAAGGCACTAGTGCATTGACAAAGTTGCAAATAATGTCAGTTGATTATTGCACTAAGTACTGTTACTTAAGGGGTAAATACTTTGTAAATAATTAGATTAATTAATTTTAAAGAATAAATATAAGCAGGAATGCAACTGTTGTGTTTTCGTAACTACCGCCGAAAAAAATATTCCCACGGGAACGGGTACCACGCGGGTAAAACCGCGAGGATCCGCTAGTAATCTGTATAAATAAAAATGGTTTGCCACGAATGTTTTGTTTGAGCATCACTTGAGAACGGTTGTACATTTTTTGGAGGGTCGGGTCGGTTGAAGGATAAGGTTTGTATGAAAGGATTTTTTTAGAATTTCGGCACGAAATACGGGGTGTTCACGCGGACAAAGTCGCGGGCAGGCCGCTAGTAAGAAATAGTAAATTTTGTAATGAATGTAAAATTACCAGAATATTATTATCAATTAGTGTCTGCCAGACACTCTACTGCGATAAAAACCGGGACCCACCGCTTATCATGCCTTCCGGTTTTCGGAGCACTAATATTAATAGTATTTTTTTGAATTAGCTTTAAATATTTTAGTTATTTAAAACAGAATATGGAAAATGAAAATCAAACATTCTATATTCAATTTAGCTAGATATACAAATACAGTCTTTAGAACTTTGATAAAAAGCATTATTTTTTTTTATAAAATAATGTTAATATGCGTATAACACATTAATAATAGTCCTGTTAACCCATCCTGTTAATCTAAATGACTGTGTCGGAGTGAGATCACTTCAGTAGTATAACGGAGCTATGGGGATTGAAGCACGAGTTCTCGCGTTTAACTCGAGCATCTACGAGTAATCCGCTCGGCTACCAACGCCCCGACAAATACATAATAATTACTTATACAACGTGCTCTTTTTGATTTAGGGAATGAGAATGAGAATGAGAATATTTATTTGTGAAACATAGGTATTACATTGATGTCATAAGTATATAAGTCTCACTACATTTCCACCTTAGTTAAGGTAGGGTAACTCCCGGATATATGCCGCAGTAGGATAGATGCCTCAAATTCAAAAACTCACATTCGCACGTTGACCCCCCAAGTTTGACCTCGATGGTATTAGATAGCCCTTCTCGAGTGCAGCGCCAGTGTGACGCGCGAGCGCCGACTGAGCAGTCGTTGCATAGGTGTGCGTACCATTGCATTTTGGCGCGCGAAAAAGTGCGTAATAATTTTAACGGTCGAATTTTGGAGGCGTGATACTTTTTACATAATAAGTTTTTTTCTTTTAAAATACATAGATCGGAAGGAAACGTGTCTAGATATGTCTTTAGACGTGTTTATTTTCATTTTCATTTTATTGTTCATGACGTGTACTTAGAGGCACCTATACTATACGAAACGGATAGATGCCTTGACTTTAATCGGGATACATGCGCCTAGAGGCACGTATCCCTTGCTCGAGGCGTCTATCCTATAGTTACGGATTTTAAATGTGAAAATGTTTCAGAACCTTTTGGTTCTGAAACATTTAATTTAATTTACCTTGGAAATACGTTAGAAAGTCGGGCGTCCAACCTCGTGTAAGAATTTGGACAGAGCTTCAGTTGCAGGCGGTTCTAGTAGACGTAGAAAATAACATTATGGGAATTAATCACTTAACAAGGACTTATGGCATTCTTACCCGTACACTGAGAAGGCAAAAATCCAAAATTACGGCATAGCTTCCCTTAGGTTTGTGTTCAATGTTAATTATTAAACAAAAAAGTTTGTTTTTAAAATAAATGTGTCTAATATTCGAAAAGCATTTATTATTTTCCACCTAATTTGATTTTCTAAATATAAAATTCAGACGGGCGTCTATCCTTCAGATGCAAGGTTTTACACCAAATATTTGAAGGATAAGTGCCATTTAAGAAATGTAGTTTATCGCAAAGTTTTTATTATTATTGTATTCTTTTTCGCCGCAGATCTTTTAAATGCTTAAATTACTTCCTAAAACCTCTTGATTTTAGTCTCATGGTGTAACAGGAGAGAAAAAACAAGATTATTTTTTTTACCTAGGCGTCTATCCCGTACAGCAATATGTAGTTACCAGTTTATCCTCGATGGACATTGAGCACATAATTAAATTTAGATACCATATATGATAACTTTTAGCTCATGATAAAGTTAAAAAGTTAAAAAAAGACATAGGGGCGACTAACCCCCGACATTTTTACCGTCTGAGGCGGCTATCCGGGGCGCGGCATATATTCTTTAATTTTACGAGGTATGCGAAAATGATTATAGCTCCAACAATACCAGGCATTTTGAAAATAAGTTATATTTAATTTAAAGACTAAGTACCATACTATATACACCTATAAGTAGTTATTTAAAAACACTTATCATACACACGTTATTTGGTAATTTCAAAAAGTACGGCATGTATCCGAGAGTTACCCTATACAAATAAAAGTTTAAAAAATTACAGTCTAAAACAATGTATTGTAGTCTAAAAGTATTAATAATAATAAATGTCAAAATAAGGCAAAATGTCATTATTATCATAAATGTCAAAATTAACCAAAATGTCATTATTAAGTATCAATATAAATAACTACAAAAAATAAAGTAAGAAAAATAAAATAAGTAAAACCTGTCTAGATGACAAAATTAAGCAAAATGTCATTATTATCCATATTAAATAACAACAAAAAAATGAAGTAAGAAAAATAAAATAAGAAAAACCTGTCTAAATTATTTCAAAAATTTGTCAACTAAAAGTTCCTGTACTGAGTAGCTTTTATTAATATGTAACGCTACCAAACGTTTTTTAAAAATATTGATAGGCAAGTCCTCAAGAGTTATAGGAATCTTATTAAAGATCTTGTGGGCCATTCCAAAGAAGCTACTACTAACGTGTGCCGTTCTGTGTTTCGGTGCGCATATCCTATTTCCATGACGTTGACTTCTAATTGGATTCCTTTCTGAGAATGTAGTGTAAAGGGAGTCGTTACACATGACGAACACTGTCACTTCATAAATGTATATCGAAGGTAGAGTCAATATTTTAAATTTTATGATAAACGGTTTACCGCAATCAGTTGATGTAAGGCCATTTATTGCTCTTATGCATCTTTTTTGGTACCTAAATACTAGTTTTTTACTCACAGAATTTCCGAAGAAAATGACTCCATAACGCAATATAGACTCAACATATCCGCGGTAAGCAATCAAGACACAATCTTTATTTGCAACTTTAGAAAGTTTATACAGAGCATAAACTTAGCTGTTCACTCTTTTACATAAATTTTCAGTGTGTGATTTCCAATTGGTTTGATAATCTATTTGCAGGCCCAAAAACTTAGTTTAGTCAACAGATTCAATTTCTTTCCCATTATACATTAAAGTTACATCAGGCATTTTAGTCAATTGTCGAAAGTGCATTATTTTCGTTTTGTTACTATTGAAATATAAATTATTTCTGATTAGCCATTTATTAAGATTTATCATTACATTATTGATCTCATCTTCATAAGTTAAATTATTATCACATTTGATAAAAGCTGTGCTATCATCGGCAAAAAATATCATGGGCAGATTGGTGAGTTTCGGAAAGTCATTTAAGTATAAAGTGAACAGCAACGGTACCAAGATGCTACCCTGCGGCACCCCAGTCTCTACGTCTCTACATAGAGATACATATTGGGAAAATGGAGGTAGTAAGTCAGACCGCCTAATTAATGACATGAGAAAAATATTATTCCAATTCTTGCATTTTAGTTTTTTTTCCGTTTTCATACAAAATAATTAAATTATTGCAATGGACTCGGTGTGGCTCAAACTGACTTTAAGATACTACCTACAACTCATCGTGAATATCGTGCCTGCCCACAAAACGGACATGGTCACATCCGTAGTTGAGTGAAACACGTCATAATCTGATGTTTACTACAACTAGAGGCGTATTTTTAAATGAAAATTAAACTACAACGCAACGTAGTAAATGGAAACACTGAGATTTACCTTAGAAAAATTAAAATCTCATGCATTATGCGATTAATTGAAAACTTTCTTAAGTCAAAACCATTATTTTAAGTTAAGGAATCGTTGATTGAAATTTCCCTAAGCACTCTGTATTATTATTATGTATTAGTCTAAGAAAAATATTGTTTACTACTATTTACTCCCACTGCCAGTAAATATAGTAGTAAAAAATATTTTTCTTTTATTTTATGATACAGCTACTTAAAAGTATTATTTATTATTAAATAATATGTAGCTGAGAACCAAACCGGTAACCTCACGATCCAACACCGGTAGTTGAACCACTAGACCACAAACATCGTTGTTTAGATAGAAACAGTCAAGGTCGGACGGGGTTATTCCTTCAGCTGGCAATTACTGCGTGTTGATTTAAGATACCCATTCCATCGTAGTGACCCAAACAAACTCAGAAGTTCAATATCATTCTGATGAATAGGCAAATTCTAATAAGATTGTTTTTTTATGGCAAATACAGCAACCTAGGGACTTTCCAATAAATAATTTCAGTATATTCCAAAGTATATTAAATTTCTCATCATCATCATCAACATCACCATCATCTGCCTATAAATCCAAATTTGTAAAGATTCTTCATCATCATCATCATCAGCCTATAAACGTCCCACTGGTAGGCACAGGCCTCCCACGTGAACGTGGGGATATTGGGCCATAACCCACCACGCTGGCCCAATGCGGGATGGTGGGTTTTAACGACTGCCATCTTACGACAACAACCGGGACCAACGGCTTAACGTGCCTTCCGAAGCCCCATCAGGCGACCCGGCATTGCGAAAGTTGTTTATCGGGCAAGATCGCAAGCCGAACGCGCTAGCCGCTGCGCCATCGAGCTCCTCATTTTCGAGAGAAAGATTGTTCGTTATGGCAAATACAGAAACCTTGCGACTTTTCAATGAATAATTTCAGTACATTCCATAGTAATACATTTAATTTCTTATCATCATCATCATCATCAACATCATCATCGTCAGCCTATAAAGGGCTCACTGCTGGGTCTAGGCCTTAGTAGGCAGACTGTCAACTCTTAGAGCAGTAAGTAATTATTACTTTAGACGGTGCGAAAACGAGTATTTTTTTCAGGCCGTCAAAATTGTCAATTTTTGTGTGACATTTTTGTGTTTTTTTAAGAAGTATTTTGAGTTACAAATTTTTTGAAGTTTAGAACGTAAATCTTATTTATAACTATAACATTGAGGAATTAGATATTTGTCCCTAATATAAAATAGATTTTGCTTTTGTGTTATGATTTTTTGTGTGACGTATTTTTTACCACAATACTTATTATTTAAAAGTCGAGATAGAAGACGCACTATTAAACTGGCAAAACTGATTTTAAAAAAGGCAGCTATGTTTTTTCGTCGGATGAAGGTGTCACAAATGAGCGTAAAGTTTTGTCAGTGCAAAAAAAATATATTTCTACCGTGATTGTAAGGTAAGAGACAAATATTTTAACATTATCACATCATATTTATCAGCAACAGGGTATACAATTTGCTATAAAGTAATGATTAGTACCTAATTCTATTAAATTACCAAGTTATAGCCTAAAATTGTTGAAAAGATATTGCTTTTGGGTTACGTTTATGTTATATTTGTGTTCCTTCTGTGTTATCGTAACATAACTTTTTGTGCTGCTGCAAAAGCTCTATAAAGCCGCATTCATATTGGTTATAAGACCGAATTGATATGGTACTTCCACACTACTACTTTTACCATACATTTACTAACAAAAATATTAGCATTGTTACATTCTGTTAGGTATTGTAAGATGTTTTAAACGGGTGCGTATCATTTTATATACTGACAAATGAACTAATTTCAAAGGACATAACGTTCATTGAATATAATTTATACTTGTTCTAAATACACTTCTGTATCAACATTACGTATATTATTAATTTGATATAACTCTCATATTCTCTAACAACTTTTTCTATTAAGCTTTATTGGTAGAATAATCATATTCTATAATTTCATTTAATATAATTTTTGCTTTTAAATTTTTAATTAAAAAATAGCATTTTACCCCAAATTGGTTTCAAATATTGTCTTAAAAAATTAATACATTGTGTTTGCGTTAAGGTTGTGGTAAAAAAATCAGTGACAGAAAGGAATCGCTGCAAAACCGACCCTACGTAGACTTGTCTGCCCTACGCTAGAATGTAATTTAAGCCCGCATAGGCGCGGAGGGGCGAGGTGGCCCTCGAGCTGAGGAGCAGACTGGTTTAAGGCTCGATGCCGTGGCTGAAGCCAGCAAGCCGAAGCTACGATGGTGAGCGAAAGCCATCTGTGACGATAAGCTCGCGTGGGACCGCCGGAGTCCCGCAGCGCTAGAGCCGTGACAGAAACCATGCCTGCTGCATGCCTGCTTGCGTGCTGCGTGCCTGCCTGCATGCTGCATGCCTGCTTGCATGCTGCATTCTTGATTGCATGCTGCATGTTTGTTTGCATGCTGAATTCTTGCTTGAATGCTTGCTTGTTATATATCATTAGGTTATTATATCAAATGTATATTATATCAAAAGTACATTATATCAAATAAAATTATAGAATATGAAATTATTTCAAATGTTTATTATATTAAGTCAGTGGGTATATCAAATGAAATAATATGAAATGAAATAATGTTATCTGAACGTTAGACCATAAGTATTTATATCAAACATTATACACTCGTTTTAAGCACTCCTTCACGTTTTATTCAAAAATGTTTACTAACATTACTATTTGTTGATATTGTGATCAAAGTTTGTGAACATTTTCAACAGCAGTAACAGTAGCAACAGTATTGATGCAAATCGTAATTTTTGTGTGATTTTGTAGGCATTTTTGTAGGTAGTTTATAAATTAAAAAAAAAATGAAAAATTAAACTGACTTTTAAAAGCACCCGTCAACTGAAAGAAAAAAATATCTATTACCAATATTAACGTTATGTTTTTAATTTGTAAAGAATTAATTTTGTTTAAACTGTAATAGTCTAAATGAAAACACTGATCTTCCGCTATTCTGATTGTTTTTTTTTAACCTTCTTCCCCCGAGACACATTAGTCGCTTTCAATTGTCCCATAGCGATCGCGGATCAAAGAGTGTTGGGTGACTGGCATCTAAAAGTCTTCAGTTGCTGACTCAAGCAACATTAACAGATTTCCTTCCAAATGTACAGCGCTATCACAGCTACATGCCATAGCCGTTACGGTTTCCTGTGGTGTGCAGTGCCGGTAATAGGCGACCGGCGGCTGTATCAGATATAGCAACTTTGGTTTCCTGTGATACCGAGGAATTTCAAAACCCAGTGTCGGCAATACGTTTGCACAGCGCCTTAATCTTACATTGCAAATTCCCATTCGAATTTTGCATTGTACGAGGTTTTAACGATTGCTATAAATGATATAATTCTAATCAACCTTCTTTGTTTAAGGAAAAACCTTAATTATCTATTCCTTCTAAAAACCGGACCTGAAGCTTAATAAGTTTAATTTAATTGGCTAATTAGTTGGAAAAATACTGAACTTGTATTAATAGATGAAATCGCAATGTATAAAAGCTCCTACAGCTAAGTTTTTCTTCGTATTTATACTACAGACTTAAACTATACATTATGTATGTAAGTGACACCCAGAAAGGGGTAGGCAGATGCCAAAGCTTTCTCTTTTCGGTCCTGACACATTTCTTTTGCTTTAATTTCATACATACACGACGGCTTCGTACGTTCCCTTGGTTCAACCCTTTCTCTCCGATCTGGTCGGTGGACATTCTTCCAACTGTCCCTTCATTTCTCGCCTCATGTATATTTTACATGCCTTTAACCCTTAAGAGCTATAATGAATTGCTTGACTCACTAAGACTATTACGGGTGTAAAACCACCTAACTTTTAAAAAGTGATGACATTACTAATAATTCTAAAAAATTGTAAAACAACTTACTTTAACAGTTAATTTGGACCTTTGGTAATAAATATAAGTACGTATGTGTACATATTTTAATGATTAATCCAAGAAATATTTGATTTAAAAACTATGACTCAAACAGCTCACATTATTAGAGGGCATACAAAAAAAAAATGTTCTCATAAAAATGAAATCCAAATACAAATCAAATATTTCTCATTAGTCTAAATATTGTCTTTAACCAAAATAGATCTTCAAAAAATATAGTGAAATTTTTCCACCTTAGTGATACTAATAAAATAAACATACCTAACAATAAACATTAAAAATAAACAAAATAAAATAAACTGAGGATCCAAGGGGTCCATTTCCAAGGGGTCCTCGCAGATATGAGAAAGAAGCTCTTCTTCATCTTCAACACTTTGGAAATCATCTTCATGAATGTCTTCATCTAAAAGTCGTCTTCATCTGTAGTCTGTTCGTCAGATGCTAGTGCAGCTTCAATTTCACACTCAAAAAATAAAGTAACAAATAAATAACTCCATTTTGCATGCAATTTTCAATAATAAAACATGAAAATGGTAAACACTTACTTTGTAAATCAATAGCGCACTATGACTATTATGGGTGTCGATCCACCCAGCAGACGAGCGTGTGACAAAAACTGCGCATGCGAAGGACTGCTACACCCGCGCGTTTGAGGACTACTAACGACTCAGGAGGATACCTACACGAAAAAAAGCTCAAGAGGGTAGCAATAAAAAAACCAAATAGGCCTGGGTTTTTTTACACCCATATATTCTTAAAGGGTTAATTATACCTGAATATTTATTACACTATCATTAACCTTGTCACTCAATGGTGTTCATCGTCATCGTGAAACAGCATAACCTTCTGTTAAAAATTAAGTTAATTAACCTTCTGTTAAATAAAGGGTGGTTATAGTAAGTAGAAGCGAAATTCCATTCAATTTGTTTTTTTAAGTTAACACGCAAAAAGCTACTTACACTTCCTGTGACCATCATATACCCTACTGAGGGTTTAAATTGCCATAATAAAAAAATTTAAAAACAAAATCGAAAAGATCCGTTTAAAAGAATTTATTATAAGGTCACCTGTTGAAATACCAGACACAGTAGAATTTCAATTATACTCGTACCTCGTCCTCGAGATTAGTATTTTTCAAATTATATTTGATAAGTTATTTATTATACCATGTAGTAACGCATAGTGAAACCACTTCCTGCACTATGGTTTAAAAAAAATAAAAATAAAAATCATTTGGAGGTAGTTGAGACCGCCATCTTGTAACGAGTTCAGTCTCTTGTCCTCATTCGCAATTTAGTGCTCGACCACTTCGCACGCAACCAAAATGCCTAAAAGACATAGAGAAAATAGTGTAGACATTTTGTCGAAAAAGTTAAGAAAATTGGAAAAGGAAATTAAGTGTATTCGACGCATACCGCGTCGGCGCATACAATTAAGTGAAACTTCATCGTCATGCTCATCGCGGAGCTCCAGCAAATCGCGTTCGTCAAGGGACTCCACGCCGATTCCGGATAAAATAGAAGGTTAGTTTTTATTTTTTATTTTTTTCTCTGACTACAAGTGCGCGGTGTAATAAGAACATTTTCGACTTTTGTTTTATGATCGTAAATCATAAAATACAAGGTAACTATGCAACCAGAATAGTCTGTGGGACTACTTCGCTGCATATTTAACTTGTCGATCTGCCCAGATCAGTCTGTGGGACTGTTTCGATGCATGATCGTTGTATGCACGCAGAGCAATCTGAGGGATTGTCTCGACGCATAAATTTCGTTAATACATAGAGTAGTCTGCGAGACTATATCACCATTAACGAATAGCTATTGTCTTGTTCACAGACCAAGATATTTTGGAGCCCACGTCGCCAGCGCCGCTAAGCGAAAATGTAACCGCCGCCGTGCCGCTCGCGCCTTCGCCGGCACCCGAGCCGGCCGTCATCGCCGCCTTCACCTCCGCCAACTCCACCGACGTGCTACCAGCCATACAAGCAATGGAGCATGTAGATGGAGAATTGGATCCGGACATTCTTGATATTCTCGGGTCCGACCCGGCCGCTATACCAAAATATGGTGCCGATATTAACAAAGATCTAGCTCTCCGCCTTAATCATATGGCGACTTCAGGTTTAGAAAAAGAAAACCGGAAACAGCTAATTGAAAAGTATCTAGTACCGGCTAACTGCTCGCATATAGGAGCTCCTCGGCTCAATGCAGAAATCAAAGCGGCGGTTCCCGATACTGTAGTAAAAAGAGACAAAGCTATAGAATCACGGCAGACCGAAATTGCCGCTGCTATTTCATGTCTAGGTCAGACTATATCGACTCTTCTCAAAGATAAGGACAAAAATCACGAACTGTTGAAACAGCTTATGGATTCAGAACGTATTTTGTGCGATATACAATACAGCGAATCCATATCGAGAAGAAACTTTGCGCTGTATTCGTTAAAAAAAGACATGAAGGAACAGTTGGTGAATGCCAAGATAGACAACTTTCTGTTCGGCGCAGACCTTCCCGACACTCTTCGAACGGCAAAAGCCATCACGAAGTCCAGCTCCGACCTTAAGATCGAAGCTCCCAAGAAGGCGAAGCCTTTCACACCGTCTGCGAAGAATTTAAACTGGAAGGCGGGGCCCGGGAACCGCAGGGCGGCACCGGGTCCCGCTCGCCGTCCCCCGCCGCCGCCGGCAGCAGCCGACAGCAGCAGGCAGAGGCCCGCGAGCTCATCGCGCGCCTCATCGCAGCGCAACCACAAGACGCGCAACCGCTGATCTCCCTGGACGCGCCTGCGGCCCCCGCCGACTCACCGGTAGGCTATGCTGGTAGACTTAGCTCCTTTTTTAAACAATGGTCCCTGATTACCAGTGACCGATCTGTTTTATCTTGGATAAAAGGCTATAAAATATTATTTAATAATCCGGTGCACCAATCTGATACACCGATTACTGTAATTCACACCGAATCAGACAGGAACCACTATAGCGAAGCAATTACAACATTGTTATCGATAGGTGCAATTTCTAAGTGTAATCCTACTGCCGGGCAATTTTTGTCACGTGTGTTTCTAATACCAAAGCCGAATGGCGAAATGAGATTTATTTTAAATTTAAAAGCTCTGAACAAATTTATAGAAACACAGCATTTCAAACTAGAAGACCTACGTACAGTCCTAAAACTAATAAATCAAAATTGTTTTTCGGCATCATTAGACCTGAAAGATGCGTATTTTTTAATAAAAATACACCAGGACTCTCGTAAATACCTTAGATTTACACTAAAAGATGGTAATATTACACAAATGTTCGAGTTTAACGTTCTACCATTTGGCCTTTGCACGGCTCCATTCATTTTCACCAAACTGATGAAACCGGTTATGAAACTTTTGAGATCATGTGGTTTCTTATCTTCGATATACTTAGATGACATATATCTAGTTGGAAAATCTTACTTTGAATGCAAAGAAAATATAAATATTACTTGCAATTTATTGAAATCTCTCGGATTTATTATTAATGGTAGAAAAAGTAGATTTATTCCTTCAAAATGCTGTCAGTACCTTGGTTTTATAATTGACACACAGGAGTGGCAAGTTCGCTTACCTTCAGAAAAAAGAATACGTATTTCAAAAGAACTTAAAATATTCTTAAATATAAAACAATGTACTATCAGAAGATTTGCTCAACTAGTAGGTCTTTTAGTATCGGCTTGTCCGGCAATTGAGTATGGATGGCTGTATGTAAAGGAATTAGAGCGGTGCAAGTACCTCAACTTGCTAGGTCATGATAACTATGACCGCCTCATGACCATTCCCACTTCCCTGTTGTCAGACTTGCAATGGTGGAGAAACGCCATTCGTACTTCTGTGCATAGAATTAGGAATGACGTTTATGCCCTTGAAATATATTCTGACGCCTCAATAACGGGATGGGGCGCTGTGTGTAACGGACAGACCGCCAGTGGTCAGTGGTCTCTATCCGAAAAAGCCTTGCATATAAACTATCTCGAACTTTTAGCCGCTTATTTTGCCATCAAAATATTTACAAAAGATGTGAGTGATTGCTTAGTATTAATACGAGTAGACAATACAACTGCCATGAGTTATATAAATCGTATGGGTGGAGTTCAATTTCCCCATCTTAATAAAGTTACTAGAAACATTTGGCAATGGTATGAGGCTCGTGGAATACTCATTACTGCATCATATATTAAGTCGTCCGATAATGTCGTCGCGGACCACGAATCCAGACGATCGCATCCAGACGTTGAGTGGACATTATCTGATGCAGGTTTTTTGCTCTTAACAAAAACATTTGGATATCCACAGATTGACCTTTTTGCTAGTCGCCTTAATAATAAATGTGATATATATGCATCTTGGCACCGAGACCCCAACGCGTTCGTCATAGACGCATTTACAATAAGCTGGTCAAATATTTATTTTTATGCCTTTCCCCCAGTTGCAGTCATATTAAAGTCTTTAAGAAAAATTATTTCCGAGAAAGCAGAAGGCATCGTAGTTGTGCCGGCGTGGCCGTCTCAGCCATGGTACCCCTTATTTACCCGGCTTGTTACTTCTAATGTTATAACATTCGACTCAAACCACCTTATTTTCCCCCATTACAGCAGCGGGAACATACACGCCAGCATTACCCTGGTGGGCGCAGTATTGTCAGGACGGCACTACTGCGAAGAGATACACCCGCATCAGCCATAGACATCATGCTAGCGTCGTTGTCCGAAAACACTATGAAACAATACGACGGTTGTTTCAAAAAATGGTTTTTATTCTGTACTGGGAAAAATATCGACATGTTTCAACCATCTATTCCGGTATTAATAGAATTCCTAACTGAGGTGTTTAACAGTGGAAGTCAGTTTGGAACTGTTAATTGCTATAGAGCCGCAATTTCATTACTAGTAGGTTCATTAGCACAAGATGATCGACTCACAAGATTTTTTAAAGGCGTGTATAGACTTCGACCTCCTCATCCACGCTATAATGAAACATGGGATACAAGCAAACTTTTAGACTACTTAGCTTCATTATATCCCAACGAAATGTTGTCCTTTGAACAATTATCTAAAAAATGTGTCACATTACTCGCTATTGTCACAGCGCATCGGGTACAGACCCTCTCAAAAATAAGCGTTCTTAATATAAATGATTCCACCGACCAAATTGTTATTAAAATTCCAGAATTAACTAAGACATCCACGTTAGGTAATCCTCAACCTACGTTATATTTACCATATTTTAATGACAGACTAGAAATATGTCCTGCTAATACTTTGATTTCATATATTAATCGATCTAAAGAATTCAGAAAAAGTGAAAAATTATTTATTGGTTTAAGAAAACCCCATAATTGTGTTACTTCACAGACATTAAGTAGGTGGATTAAAGCTACTCTACAAGATAGTGGAATTGACGTGTCAGTTTTTACCGCACACAGCACGCGACACGCTGCTACATCAAAGGCCTATAGACAAGGCGTCAACATTGATTTGATTTTTAAGACCGCGGGTTGGACAGGCAATTCCACTACTTTTGCTCGCTATTACAATAGACCCATTACTCAATGCAATGAGGATTATACAGCCCTAGCAAGAACCATAATTTGTTCATCTAAAAATAATTGATTAATTATATGATTATAATATTGTTTAAATTAATTTTTGTTGAAACTAGATTAAACCTATAAGAAAAAGATTACTTTTCTTTATTTTGCAACAATGATGACATGATATTTTTGTCATCTTTCAACATCTACATGGTATAATAAATAACTTATCAAATATAATTTGAAAAATACTAATCTCGAGGACGAGGCACGAGTATAATTAATGATTAAACGAACTTACCTGTACGTGAAGTTCAATCATAATTATACGAAGTGCCTCGTCCGAAGAGATTAGTATCTATAACCCTCCCACCCTATTAGTTGTTCCTTCTTTCAGGCAACAAACCCCTTAGTTGTACAAAAACATCATTATCATCCTGCTCTGAACTAAATGAGGACAAGAGACTGAACTCGTTACAAGATGGCGGTCTCAACTACCTCCAAATGATTTTTATTTTTTTTAAACCATAGTGCAGGAAGTGGTTTCACTATGCGTTACTACATGGTATAATAAATAACTTATCAAATATAATTTGAAAAATACTAATCTCTTCGGACGAGGCACTTCGTATAATTATGATTGAACTTCACGTACAGGTAAGTTCGTTTAATCATTAATTGTTATCGAGCTCTAGGAGTCCTTGCCACAGATAAATGAGTTGTGATAATGACTTTGTAAGTTTCTATGTTCCATTATCAGCCTATAAAACTCCTACTGCTGAACACAGAACTTCCCACATGAACTTCATACATATGGGAGATTGAGCCATACTCACCTACCAAGGTGGTCCAATGCCGACTGCCATTCTTCGTAATATTTGATTATTTGCGTTAAAAAAAAACGCTCAAATAAACTTAAAGATAAAATACCTAGGTGGCGGAGTGGTCAACGCAGCCGCCCGGATTGCGGAGGACACGGGTTCGATTCCCGCCTGAGGTAGACTTTTTTTTCAACGTTTCGTTATCTTTGACTGCCATCTTATATATAACCGAGACCAACGGCTTTCCGTGACATCAGAAGTAGAATCGACGTTAAAATGTTTTTAATTTGCTCACCCATCTAGTGACATGGCATTACGAAAGTTGCTTATACTTATACTGGCAAACCGAACGCTTAAATCGCTGCGCTATCGAGCTAGATTCTTTTAGAGCAATTTCTATGATTATCGAAATGAAAAGTAATTTCCTGCTAGTGTTACTTACAATTAGATCTAGTCATTACATGTAATTGGTATGATTTCACGTGTTATATAGTTAGATTTATGTATAAGTTTTGTCTTTTTTGTTTAATAAAAAGATAATATTATATAAAAATATATTTTATTTTGAAATATGTGTTATTATTGATTTTTATGTTGTCGGAAGGTTTGTATTTGTTATAAGCCTTTTGACTAATAAAGTATTATAAAAAGCAATAATAAAAAACGCTCTAAGTACCAGTACTTCAGGTACTCTTTTGAACATAAATGATTAATTATTTCAAAATATTTTATAGTAATATGCAACAGGCTTTCTAGCTCCTTTCCATCCCTTTTTTAACATCTAATTTAAAACATTAACAATTAATGTACTTAAGACACTTGCGTACATAATGCTCTTTCAATATTTAGGATAATGTTAAATAGTTTCATGGGTTACAATTTTTTGTACGTGTTTATAGGTAATAGGTTTGTAGGACAGTCATGAGCAAAAATATGTAAACAATTGTAAATCATAATACAATGGAGTAAGAGTCGCGGTTTTGTCTTTTTGAGAAATAAAGAATCTTTAAACTTAAGTGTACGAGTATACATATTGGTGCTCGTGACTGCACCTAAACAATTTTAATAAAGTCTCATTAACCAAACTAACCTTGTGCTGTCAACAGGAACACTGTTATTTTCACAACAATCCTTTTCAAATCCGTCATTTCGAACGTTTAGGTATAATCCATTTATTTACAACAACACTTTATATATTGCAATCACTTTTGACACAATCGAGAAACCATAAAAACTCCGCGAGAAACTTCGTAGCGCCATCACACGTCCGTAGCGAGCAGCGTCGTAGCACGCGTGCATCCGCCCAGCGGCCGAGTACCGACTGACTGCTACGAAGCGGGGCAGCGCTGCTGCCACCCCCGCGTTCGCTTTGCGTACAATATTATTAATTTATTTGTTCTTTTCAAACGAAAGGCTCACATCAACCCGTTTCAAAGTCAACAAATACAAAACTCTTGAACACTGGACGTTCTGTTCTATACATTTAGGAGTGTACACCTACGTACTTTAGAAGTCCCGTCACATTATCCATTTTTACCTTGTTTTTTTAACGAAGATACGACTTTCACATTGTTTTTTGTGGTTACACAATGAATTCGTGATAAAAGTAAAATTTAAGAAAACCGTATACGAAAATAATTTAAACTGAAACAATCATCTGTATTTTTTTACTTTGTTATTTAGGTTCCTTCCCGTGCAAAGTACAATAAAAAATATATTTAAAGTGAAATGCGATTGTGGCATTTTTCTTTTTGTAATGGATGAAACGTTTGAACATAAAACCGACCAACCGTTGTCAATTACTTGTGGGAGAAAGCAAAGGATACGTTCGAGTGGCAGAAATTATTTTAGGTGTATGAATATGCCGGAAGCTCGGCCCGTTCCAATGTCGATCACGTAGAGGCAGTAAATTCGCACCACGCTCACAGTGTCAAATAATAATATTCATCCGTGGCTGTTTTTATTATATTTGCAGTTGCCGGATCCTTTTCTTATAGTACAACTGTTTTGCCACAATGAACACGTAATTTTATTCTTACTTTCATTTGTTTTACTATTTCATTTGTTTATAAGGAATTTGTGTGTACGTTTGGAGTAGACGATTTATTTTACTTTCACTTGTTTTATTATTTCGTTTGTTTAATAAGAGAAGTTTGTATGTAGTAGATGGTTTTTCTGTTTTTATTTGACTGTTTCGCTTAAAAGTACCTAATATGATCTGGCGGGGGAAAAGCGATCATAGCAGCTTACTGAAGCTCGCAACACCGCATAAGTGTAACTCGCGCGCTGTCAACCCTGAATAATTTAACCCTTAGTTATTATTCTTTTTATATTCAGTCATTATACTAGGTTCTGTTATCATCAAACCGTAACACATAAAAAGGCGTGACTAAAGTAGAGATTCGTATGGTTTTTTTTTGAAAGGTTGCAAGTTTCTTAATACAGTAATATGTAAGTATACTGACTGAAAGCCATTTACAAAGCTTTGTAAGTAAAATGTACGTGCGATAACTTTATTACCGGTGGTAGTGCGTGCGTGTCGCCACTTAGAGAACATTTTAAACTATTTGCTCTATAAAATACTTTTAACACATAACATGGCGAAGACCCTATAAATACCTGCTAACATTTCTTTCGTATGGGAATAGATATCAGTATTTTTTTAGATGTAAAGGTTTTTAACTATTTGCGACTAGATCTCGTTTAAGGGCCATGTGCTTAAAAAAATCTCTAGTTTTGAATTTTAAAATTATTAATAAATAGGTATTTCCCGCGGCTTCGCTCGCGTTAATGTAGTACGTTTTGCTAAATCAATTCTATTTGTTGAACAATACAGGAAGCATTCAAGTGAACTCGAGTAACTTTAAGATAGTTAAACGTTGAAAAAAATACTTACTTACTGATTTAAGGGAAAAATAAAAAAATAAAATAAAGAATACCTATTTGTTTAACTGCTATATTTTACGTTAATTACGCTTAAAAACACGAAAAACTACGAGCGATTAACTTATGGTTAATACAGGTACCTAGAGGAAGACGAAAAAATGAACAGCAGAGGTTATAGTTTCTGTAAAATAATTAACATTCATAATTAACTCCGCTTGCCCTTGGCCGGTACAATTACATTATTTTAGGACGTTGCGTTGGTATACACTATGTAGAAATTCTGGGCACTGAACACACGCGAACATACTACATGATTACAATGTAAGAAATATGCAGCATTTTGGCAAATACGTACAAGATTTGTGTCATCTTCATCAGCATATTAACGTCCCACTGCTGTGGCCTGATTCACGTATTTCGTAATAGTCGAAATGTCGTTTACGTTTAGAAGTCGTCCTATTGAAAAACAGTCACAAATCCGTATTCACCTGTCATTTCGCTAGAACGATTACTCGATAGCAACGCAACTCAGCGATTTGTCAACTATTTAAACTTAATGTTGCCATTACAGTTCTACCAAATAAATTTAAATACTTTTTGTTAACAAAACATGCAGAAATGTTTATTATATTTTTCCAACGACTTGGAAATTGTCTAATTTGACGTGTAATCGCTAAAATTCGATAAAACTAAACGTCAAAATAATAAGTGAATACCGCGGAGGTAACAATCGAACTTCGATTAATGCACGTGAATACGCTTAAACAAAACCGACTTAAACAAAATCGTGCGATTGATACGCGAATACGAAAAGTGACTTCAGCCGTCAAATCGCTTGCATGTCGTTGAAGTTTTGTTACGTGAATTAGCCTACTGGGCACTGTCTTACCCACAAGGACAAAAGCGCATTAGAATATTGGGCCATATTAATATTCCACAAAACACAAATTTTAGAAAACAAAACACAACTTGCAAACCATGCTCCTCGCTTTCCCGCTAAGAAGCAATTGCTCTAGTGACTATACAACTTGGCTCTGACGCCGTCACAGCGACATTATACGTCGCCACCATGTATGGAGCGCGAGAACAGCAAATATGACTTCAATTTCCATAATAGGCCCCGTGGCTACCGTTGCGTTGCTTGTGTTGCACAAGCGTCCGCGGTTCAAATCAATAGTCCCATGAGACTATTATCATCATTACAACCCGTATCTATACGTGAATACAAACTAGCTATTTTTAAATTGCTATTTTACACACGCCTCGGAGGCGAGTGGCAAAGAGCGTGGCTCCATATCCGGAGGTTTAATTGTCAGCTTTGTTTTCGGCAAACTTTGTTTCGGGCTTTTCAATGCATAGCCTGGATTTTGTGATCACCAACCTGAATTTGGCCAAGCCAATACACGTGAATTGGTAGTTGGAACGATGATTTGATTTTAAACGATGGAAGCGTTTGTTTAAGTAATAATTATGTTCTATACTGGTTACATTACTTAGTCACGACTATTACCCCCCAAGGGGCTTTTAGAGAAGGCAATGATCATCTTTTTTATTTTATTTTATTTGTTAAACGCAGGTTACGTACAATTTAATGGCCCTTGGTGCTGTTGTGTTTCGTCCGGCCAGTGGGAGTTCCGGGAGGCCCTTCCACCCCCCCCCCCCCCCACATTTCCTAGTTCTTCCTTAACCCTATTCCTTTCTTAAAGGTCGGCAACGCATCTGCGACTCCTCTGGTGTTGCGGGTATCCATGGGCGGCGGTGATTGCTCTCCATCAGGTGACCCGCCTGCTCGTTTGCCTCCTTCTAGTAAATATAAAAAAATTGTCATAGGTGTTAAACCTATTATTTAGTTTCACTACACTTCCACCTTCGTCAAGGTATACAAATTACTAAAAAAATTAAGTTAGATTTCATCGCAGATGCAGTCCACTGCCATAGTCCACTTATCACCAAACTAAAACTGCACATGTCCTCGGCGTGACAGGTGGTGAGCCCATCGCCGCTCTATGCAGTTGGATGTATGTGCCGTCTTTAGTCAGTTACCTTTTATGACACCCATGGAAAAACAAAGAGCAGTAGGATTTTTTTTAATGAATCGCTAGCACAGGCCGCTATACACACGACTCTTGACAGTAAGTAATGTAGTACGTAGGCTAATCACTTATTTTGGATTCACAATGCTACATTTATTATATCAGGATGCAGACAGGAAAACAAAGTCTCGGTAGTTCATAACATAGAATATAAAATAAAATATAAAATCTTACCTTTTTAAGACCTTATCTTAACATAAGTTCGTGCAAATTTAAGTCAAGTCCCAAACGAGTATTTTTTTCTAAGTGCTATTTTTAGTTTCTAAACTATATCTATTTATTATAGTAGGTACCACTCCACTTTTCATTCGGTTGGTATTATCTAATTCAAACTCATTGCTTCTGACACCAGAGAGTTGAGTAGGAGTTTAGGGTTAATGTTTAAGAAACCGTTATAAATATATATGTCTTAAATTATTATGATAATTAAATTACTATGTCATAAACCTACCAACAACTATGTTTATAAAATATGGTAAAATAATAATAATTATGTTGAATAATGACGATAATGTCAATTAATAATTGTGTGGTCTATTTGTGAGAGAACTTTTTTTTATTTTATAGTTACCCAAATCTTGTCACTTCATTTTAAAGCAAACAGAAAATAGAATATGAGAACTAAACAATGTTATGGAATGAATTCCATCCCTCGTGTATACCATTGAATAGATAAAAATTTGGAGCGTTTTATATTTTACCAGCCTTTGTTATTTTTGACCGTAAAACTTTCTTTGTTTATTTAATGTTATGTATTCTTGAAAAAAAAATACTATGATAACTATATTCATTAATTCATATTAGTCATAATATGTTGGATGTTAATAACATTTACCGAACTCTAAATGTTTCGAAAAGACTCCAAATGAGTCTTGTATTTTTAGTTACTTAAATAACTAAGCCCTATCATAATTAATCTTTGAAATGTTAAAGATAAAATAAATGCATATTAAATACATCACTGTCAGTTTTCTAGAAGCTTAGTTAGAGGCACAGTTTTCCATTTTCTACGATCCTGACTAATTTATTACTTTATTTACTCTCATAACATTCATCATAGATACAGTAATTATTCCAGAAATAATTTTCTAGTTATGTATTTCCTCTTATACTTACTTGTCCGTTGAAATCTACGTACAAATTTTGTGAAAGATTATTAATTAAACTATTAATTTTATTTATTCAGTGTGAGTTTCGGTTTAAGAAATATTTATTTCTCATAAAAACTTTACAATTTTAAAATGAGATACAAAGATAATAAATGTAAATATATGAGTACTGCAGTGGTTATATAAAACAGAATAAAGAAATACTAAGTATATACTTTTAAAACATAAAATCAGTCCATTAAATACTACCTACCAAAAATAGAAAACCTTTCCTTCTATAAAAAAAATGTGTAAACACCAACAACAAAAACATGCATTGTGGTACTACATTAATTATAATTAAATTAAATTAAATTCACAGGAAGATCGGAGTTGAAAAAATTGTTCACAACAAAACTTGTGTTGAAATTATATTAGAAAAAAAAGAAAAAAAAATTTTTAGACCTTCCTTGTTGCCCCTACGAAGCCACATATTTTCTTAACATATCTCCAAACATTTTTTTATTAGAGCAGTCTTTAACATCATTTGGCAAACTACTTATCCTTTGGTACCTTGCCAAACAATTCCAGTAAAAGAATAGACGTAGCGTAAGCTGAGGCGAGCGACGATAAAAAAATATTTTAATGTAGCAAAATAATTAAAAAAGCACTTTATAAACTGTTTCGCTAAAGGTGCAATTAACGGTATTGCTTAAGCAAACCCGACTTTCACTACTTAAGTACTTCATCCACCGCACGCGGCGCACGAAACGCCGCAAGCATTTTATTTGCACCCAACCATTCCCCAACGAAACAACAGAAACATACACACTTATAATCACGACTATATTATCCCTGAAGGGTTAGTCAGAGACTAGGCAATGAGAACCGCATGAGCAGACCCCTGCCGTAGTCCACTTTTCACCCAATAGCGACTGGACTGGACATGTGCTCAGCGTGACTGGTGGTGAGCCCATCGCCGCTCTATGTTGTTGGATGTGTGTGGAGTCTTTAGTCCGTTAATCGCCTTTTACGACACTTAAAGGAAGAAAGGGGTATAGTATTCTTTCATCATTACGCGACACGGTAACACGAAATACCGCAAGCATTTTATTCGGTTCCCAACCATTCCCCATTGATACAACAAAAAATCGTTTGGAATTCAGGTTTCACACTCTTTGTGTTTTGTGTTACAATTCCGTAAAACTCTATTATGGTCCGCAACCGGCTGCCATTCGGTAATGCCGCCTTTTTGCGACCTTATTTAGATTAGAACGTGCTACGACTCCTCCGCGCACATTATTTTATCACGCCGAGTTGGAATTATGTTTTCATTTCTCTTTTTGTCTTTATCAGTTGACAATGTTTCGTTGGCTTTTCGGCAAGTGCAATAAAAGTATGTACACACCATACATCACGTCCGTTTCCTGGATATGTAGGCAGAGATCACATCTTTATATAATTATGTTACGATCTTGCTCATTTTTCACGGAAATAATTGGGGTCTCTATCGGATCGCCTAAGTTTTTGTACGCCTAATTTGCAATGGCACCCAAACGAAAAGCCTAAAATTTTTTCGCCTAATTTCACTCTTCAGAATCGTGTTTGCCCTAATTTCACTTCGCCTAACTTTTTATTGCCACATTGTCATTTACCAAATGCGTCATTTGGCAGAACAATTCGTAATCCCTAAAGTTTACAATTCCTAAATATTAATTCGCACAAAATTAAAAATCATAAAGTACAAAACGCCTACTCATTTTTATAAGGCAAAATAACTTGGCAAAAGAAACTTGTGTTTTTTTTCATATATGTATTAATATTTATTATTCTTAACATAGCAAGCAAACATGCAGCATGCATGCAGACATGCAGCATAACATGCAGCATGCATGCAGACATGCAGCATGCAAGCAGAAACACAGCATGCGTGCAGCATGCATTCAGATATGCAGCATGCGTGCAGGCATGCAGCATGTAAGCGTGCAAGCAGGCATGCAGCATGCAAGCAGGCATGCAGCATGCATGCAGGCATGCAGCATGCATGTAGGCATGCAGCATGCTTAGTTTCCGTCACGGCTTCGGCGCTGCGGGGCACCGGCGGTCCCACGCGAGCTTTTCGTCGCAGATGGTTTTCGCTCACCACCTGCTCCTTAGCTCGCGGGCCGCCTCGCCCCTCCGCGCCTACGCGGGCTTATATTGCACGCTAGGGTAGGGCAGACAAGACTACGTGGAGTCGGGTTTGCAGCGATTCGCTTCTGTCAATTTATTTTCTCAATAAAATTCTGTGCTTTTATTCCAATACATTATTGGCACATTTAATTTTAGATATGCTAAAATTAGAGCTTTTATAAATTTTGCGAAATAATCGTTATGCCAAAATAAAGTTATGCCAATATAGTTTAGGCTATTTTACATTAGACATTCTAAAATTAGGCCTTTCAATTCTTAGGCCAAACTATAATGGTGGCAAAACAATTTTTAGGCGAAACAATAATTGTACGTTTTAAGTTTAGGCCAAAACGGTTTGGCCAAACCATATTAGGACAAACAATTTTAGGCGAACCGAAGGGCACCCAAATAATTGTCTTAACGGCACGGCGCATCAAAATATACTTTTAGTCATTTTGTATAGTGGATGTCGCACTAGCGCGGCGCTGCAGTGCGCGTCGCAGCATTGTTGCCTCCAAAAGAATATTTTGACGCGCAGCGCCCTGCGCAGCGACGCTAGTGCGATATAGCAAGCGGCGCGTCACGTCAATCTGCGCAATGCACTTAGTGAGGATATCGTATTGTTAAAATGGAATAGTTCATAAAATCCTGTCCTATACATTTTGAAGTAAGTGTGAAATCGTGCAGAGTCATTATAAGTAGACGAGGAAGCAGACAGTGGTATTCATCTTCTTCAGCGCGACCTTGGTATCTCAGAAATCCATTCTGTCTTCTTTTTCTATGTTTTATTGCGTTCTTCTTCTGCACATAACAAAGACACAACTAACAAATCATCATTTCTGTCATATTATTCCATCTTTTAACGTTGGGAGACGTTGCTCTCACGCGAATAAGCAAAGGAATGACGCGAGCTGCCGCTACGTTCAGTTATAGTGCGATAGGTGCTGTGAAGCGACGCGCAGCGCAGCGCCGCGCCGCGCCGCTCAAATGCGGTCAGACCTTTATATCGCCTCATATAGATGTATTTTGTATCTACAACTACTTCGACGCTCTTTCGAGCGTAGAAGAAGAAATAATCACCTGGTAAACGTCAGGTTTTCTTAAGCGCTACCTTTAATTGCTGGATTTCCGCCAAAGCAAATTAGTTAATATCCCCTTAAATGTCATTAGCACGTACCGTCGTACAAAAAAATTTAGAGCCCGTCGCTTGTACGTACCGTCGTACAAAGACTTTGCTCAGATTGGTTGTTTTATTTTCACCAGTCCGAGTTGTAGTATACACGTTTTGGCTGTCAGTGAATTTTCTATGGGTCGTATAGATTAAATTAACATAGCTAGTGCGATTTGGACCAAACAAAATATTATCGAGAAAAGAAGAAAAAAAGTGTTACTGCAGTTATGGTTGGACGTCAGCCATATTGGTGAAAAGTTGTGTTGTTGTGATTTGTTTTTATGATGTTATCTAGACGTACAAGTAAAGTTTTTGTATGATTCTTATGTATATTTACTGGAAACTTAATCCAGATTTCGATCAATGCAATAGTGATGTGATATTGTGGCAATTTAGATTAAACGGAGAGATAGAAATATAATGATCATATTTTGATTTATCTAACAGCTATGGCTAACATTGTATATTATAAAGTGCTGTAATTTTCTTCATATTCGATTGTTTTGGTAAAAGTCATTATAAATATGAGTCAATCTGTAGATTATTTAATCAGCTACCTTTTTCGATTTACAGTTAGACATTATGTACTTTTTATGTCACTATAAACGCGGGCCGTAACTTGGTTATTTTGGTGGTTATGTTAAAAATTGTTTTGTGAGTGAAGTTCAGTGCCAAAGTGTTTATGATTCATGTGAACGGTGCGTAGTGTAAACTAAAAAGTTATTATGTCAATTTGGTTGTGTCGTTTTTAAATTAATTAATTTATTTATTTATATAACATAGGCATACACGACAGGTTACAATCATTGTTATTATTAAATATAAATCCCATTAATAAAGGTCCCAGATTGTGACCCCAAAAGGTGTACGCACTACATGACAAGCAAGAAACACAAAACAAAATTACAGCACTATAAAAATCAAAATTTAGAAAAGTGGTTAAAAGTGGAACAAAACAATTATATAATTAGCAAAGCACAAAAAATAAAAACACTGTTAACAAATTTAGTAAGTAAAATCATAGAATAACAGAGTTAATCATAGGCGATACTGTAATTATTATAACAAATAGGAAAACCAAAGGTTACATCTAAGAAATATTGAAACGAAAATAATTCCAGTGCCACTACAAGTAAGTCTTTATATTGTCCATTCTTAATAGTTTATTCCACGTACAAAAACTCATACAGAAAATAATGACACCTCACTCACGCGATAATCTAGTATAGTTATTACGCAATAAATATTTTTCCATAGTCAAACAACAAAAAAGTGATGTATCGCAAAATACCTGACAGGTAAAGCATTTCATGCATTAGGGTGGCTAGCACGTCACGGAATAAATAAAATTAAAAACATCTGTGGTTATTATCTCTAGTTTTTTAAAGCTTAAGCGAAAAGAAACTTCACGTTAGTATACAACTAACTTAAAGTGTTGCGTAAGGATTGAATAGTATGTGATACCTACTTACATTTGGTTGTCCGTGAACCGCATCGGGTAAAAGAATTAGTCTCTGAATAACCCTTCAGGGATAATAGTCGTGTTTATATGTATGTATGTACATTTGGTTGTGATAAAAATTAGTTTCTAAAATACCTTCGAAACTTCGTAATACGGGTTTAAGCGTAGACGAAGTCGCAGGCGGGCCGCTAGTCAGTTAAAGTCGTGTTTCCAATAAATCGTCTCCGTTACTTCCTCTCAGAAAGCGGAGGCATTCGTGCAAAAGGCATAACCTCCTTAATAAAATTGGAAAAATGTAATGAACAAAAATCCTGCAATAGCTGTACAAATTTCGACAAGTATTTTTGAAAGTCATAATTTATACCGTCGTTGGTCGCGACGTTCACCGGCCACTTGTTCTAAGAAAGATATTAGACATTAATTATTTTACATAAAAAATTAGGGTACAACATTGACACAGAACTCCCTATTGACTTATCTTTTATTTTAGGAGCAAGCAAAGTCAGGGATAAGTCCACGGTAACTCAACTGAAAAGAACATTTGGCCCGGATTGTCAAAAAGGTGCGGAATCGAATCCAGCTCGTGGATTTTTTTTAGATCTTTTAAATTTTTAAGCAAGCAAAGTTTAAGCTTTTCTGCTACAGTATTTTAAAATAAGACTAAGACTTCTACTCGTATATAATGTCAGTAAAATAATATATCGGTATAAATTGATGTTGTTAATGTATGGCGTTAGGAAAACAAAAAGTAAGATTTTGTAAAAAATATATGTAGGTATGGAAGTTACTGCGATGTAAATGCAGTATGCGAATAATAACTAAAAAAAGTTGTAGTTGTGTATGGGGCGTAAATCCGAAACGGTTCGTAGTACTTTGTTGATTTAAGTAAATAAAAATCAATTTCCACGAACCAATATTTCGGCATCACCTCAAAACGACTGGTTAAATTACTAAGTGCTTAGTATCAGCCTACTCTTTTTCACGTAATTTTTCTCTGGCCTGTGCCTGCATGATTTTTATTTATTTATTCATTACACTTGTAAACTTACAGATTAAAAATGTCGCCTACAAGTTTAGAATCTGATCAATTGCTTTTTGACAATTCGGACTATGTCGTCCACCCACCGAGCTGGTGGTCTTCGCGATTTACGTGGAAAAGATTCTGACGGCCTTCGATCATCGTCCATCGTACTTTTATAATAGCTGTGTTATTAAAGCGCCTTACCGGTGTTCACATATAGGGCCGAGACTATGTCACTTACCAAGGATTGTTTTTATTATACATCTTCGATTAAAAATATGAGGGGTCGGGGGGCTTGCTGCCCCCTCCGTTATTGTCAAAAGTCTAACCTAACCTAACCGCCAGAACAGTTATATAACTATAGTTGGCATACTTAACTTTTTCTTTATAGCGGGGGCCCTAAGGCCCCCCAACCCCCCCGAGCAGGGAAGTCAGCGCTTATGCAGCCCCCAGCATGCAAGCAAGCATGGGGCTTGCAGCATGCAAGCAACCATGCACCAAGCAAGCAAGCATGCAGCATGCAAGCAAGCATGCAACATGCAAGCAGGCATGCAACATACAAGCATTCAAGCAGCATGCAAGCAAGCTTGCATGCAGGCATGCACACAAGCATGCAGTATTCCAAGAAAACTTGCACACACAGCATTGTTATTTGTCACAAGTCTAACCTAACCTAACCCACAGAACTATAGTTTTACATACTTAACTTTTTATTTTTAGCAAGGGTCTGAGGCCCCTGACCTCTCGAGCAGAGGGGCATAAATAACACTATGATCAAAAAATATATTAAAACAAATATTAATATAAAACTAATTTCTGAATAATGGCATTATGTATTAGAATGACTAGGCTGTATAAGCGCTAGGAGGGAGATCTCAATTCCTAGGTCGAACAAAGTGTGTTTTTGGATTTTTAAATGCATAACCCGGGTTTGTGATCATTAGCATGGCAAGCGTGGTGATTAGGCCAATAGTTACCCATCAACTTATTGTAAAGTTATTTTATTACTCTATAATCCTGCCGGCTTCTTCGCTCCGAATGTAAAGCTTGCTTGAATAAAACTTTTTTAACTCTACACCAAAACGGCATACAATTATAATTTCCTTAAAATTTCAGAGAAACAAAGGGACGACAAATATTCGGGAAAGCCATTTGCATCCCTCATTTAACATCCATCCAACTAATCCGACCGGCTCTGTTACAAATTGCGTCTATTTGCGATTCCCACCTAAATACAGAAAATGACAAAAATTACAAAGGTACACTTTCTTTTTTGTGTCGTCATCAAAGCATCAAAAAGAAAAAAATAAACTGACAATAAAATTAAAATGTTTTACTAATCTTAATGGGGGAGTTGCAATCTTGCAAGTTGCTTGCAACACTCGTTTCTTTGTCGCACCGGCAAAAGGTGGAATAGTCTACCAGCGCATGTTTTCCCTTCTTGTCTTTCCTCCGTCAAACGAGGCGTGAAGGCACTTTTTGGGCCAGTAAGGTGAGAGCGACTGATGCTTCGTCTTGTTAACGCTCTTCACCATCTGTCTTCTCGCCTGGATTCCATTTCCTTTTAACACCAGGTGTCGTGCTACGTATAAAAGAAAAAAGCAAATTTCATATTCGGGCAGCCGCTTCATGGCAAGATCGCAAGCCGAACGCCTATCCCTTGCCTATATTGCCTTATCGAACTCCTCTAATGTAGAACAAATTCATTTCGTTAACGTGATCAAATCTACACAAAGACTTTTTATTGGTGATCAGGACCTACTGATTCCGACTAAGTAAATGATGGTCATTGCAATAATAATAAAACACACACGCTGGCGTGCATTTTATATTTTTTTGTCTGGGAAGTAAAGTTAATAAGAATGAATATAAAACCATGGTCATCCTACTCCTCCTTGTTACAAATAAAACCTCTTTATAAGTATAGGCACATCGGTGATAAGAATGTTGGAATACCATACTTTTTATTTATTTTGATTACCTAATTAAAAATACAAAATTAAATTTTTAAAAAGAAAACACGTAACTAATATTTATTATTGCAATGACCATCATTTACTTAGTCGGAATCATTACGTCCTGATCACCGATAAAAAGTCTTTGTGTATACGGCGTGTTAAATAACACGAGGGACATATTTGATCCTATGGTAGTTTATGCCTGGGTAAAGATAAACAAATAACAAAATACTACTAGAAGCATAAAAAATAATTCAGATGTTAAAATTTCATAAAATTTTCCGTAATGTTTGGGCACCCTAGTGCTTTCGACTCATTTACGCGTATGGTATTGAATGAGTAGCTGTCGTGGTTGGTGTGACCCGTTTTTTCTTCATACTTGATCATATTTGATCTTTTCACGCGCCGTGTATACGCTAACATTATTTAATAGAATTCTTCTTCTTAGGGCTGATTTTTCAATCCTTGGTTAAAACTTATCTGTCTGTTAAAGTATAACACAATCAAACTAAAATGTCACCTGTAAAGAAAGAAAAGACTTATGACAATAGATTTTCAAAATGGTCGTGCAATACTTTAACAGACAAATAAGTTTTATCTGACTGTTGAAAAATCGGCCCTTAGTCGTATACTCCTGGCGGAGTGGTCGTGGTCATGGGTTGTCTTGAATATTCGTTGCGGCTTTTGCGATACTTCTCCACCTCTCTATTTGTGGCACTGCGGCAACATTCAGTAAGGGAACACTTTGTAGAGGATTTAATGCTGTCTTTCCATCTTGTGGGTGATCGGCCACGAGAACGTTGACCTTCAACTCTCCCTTGCACTACCAAACGTTCCAATGAGCTTTCGTTGCGGATGATATGTCCAAACATCTTTAGGATTCGTACTTGCACAATCGACGAAAGTCTTTGTTTGATACAGAGCTCTTTCAAGATGGAAACGTTTGTCCGGTGAGCGGTCCACTTTATCCTCAGTAAGCGCCTCCAGCACCACATTTCAAGGGCGTCAATCTTTCTACGATGTTTTTGGTGGATCGTCCATGTTTGAGCTCCATAAAGGAAGATAGGAAATATAAAGCATCTCATTAAGCGAACTTCGGTGTTTTTAGTTAAGCGGCGATCTTTCCATATCTTCGTGAGCTTTTCTACGGCTGATCGTGTTATGGCACATCGTCTTTTGATCTCTTCTTTGCAACTTCCAGTGTTTGTGATTGTGGATCCCAGGTAGATGTAACTCTGGACAACTTTACAATTTGCTATTTCACGTAAGTCAGATCGGTTGTTAATGTTTTATATTTTAGCGTTTTATTAACGCTTAAATATACTTAAGTAAAATTTTAAACACTGGAAAAAGACGACAACCTCAGGCGGGAATCGAACCACTCTTTTTGGGGGTTAAGTTGCTCGCGTCCGTAGGTTTACCCTTGAGACCCTACACGTGACCCCTGGGTGGTGCTAAATGAGTGACACCAACTGAGTGGTAGAGCCACGCTGCGTTGCAGCACGCATTGGGTCGGCTCGCCCGGCGTAATACCACCCCCTCACGAATTTTCGGCGTGAAACAATGGCACTATGTGCTGTTGTGTTTCGTCCGGCGAGTGAGGGTTCCGGAGACCCCTCCCCCCCCCCCCTCACAATTGATATGGCAGCGAACTTTAATCTTGATTTACCCCAGGGGGGTACCGACACATCCGCTGTCGGAGAATCCCCCCCTGAGCGTTCTCGCTCAGGCTGCCCTACGTATTCCGGGGAGGGCAAAAGTCCGCTCGTGCCAAGGCATGCTGCAGGCAGGAGAAAGGCAAGACAATTGGCACCCTCTCCTACGCTTCGCGTGGACTTCTGCAATATCAGGGGAATCCACTCTAACTTGAGCGCCGTCCATTACCACCTCGAGACGGCGAAACCGGCCTTGCTCTTCCTCACCGAGACGCAGATATCCCCCCCTCCTGACATCTCGTACTTGCGCTACCCGGATACAACCTGGAACATGTATTTGTGCCACGAGCCGGTGTTTGTGCCTATGTCAGGGAGGATATGTGCGTTCGTCGCCTTGGCAATCTTGAAGATAGGGACTGTAGTCGCCACTCAGACGTGGCGACTACGCGACGTAGGGAACTGGTAGGTAGGTAGGTAGGAAGGATGTACTTACAGGGATGATGAGTCAGGAACCGTCGTGCGAGCTGACCACGGGCGGCGAGGCTTGCGGGCGGCGATGTAGGTTGGTTCCTGGCGCACAGTCACTACACTAAACAGTTCACTAGGGGCACTGGTTAAGGGCGTTTAGGTCGAGCTCTTCACTTTAGGTTCAGGAGTCACTATAATAAGGCAGATAGCAGCGCGCGTATTTTGTGGGCGTCTCGCGTTAGCTAGCAGAAGACTGGTCGGCGCGCGCGGCTCACCAAGCTAGCGGCGGCGGCTCGCGCAGCGGTGGCGCCGCGGCAGACAGGCGGACGCGGTCGTCAACAACCGCTGAGTCCGTCCCGGCTTTGGCGGGAACATCCTCCGGGGGCCAGGGGGGGCTCATCCACTGGGAGCCTGGCGATCCGGAATACAGGCCTCCGAAGATGTCCGTTCGCGGTGTCCAGGTCTACCACCCGCACGACGCCATCCTTCCCAGGCAGGGTGCGAGCAATGCGCCCCAGTCTCCATTGGAGGGCAGGCAGGTTGTCCTCCTTGATGAGGACGAGCTCGCCAACTCGGGGAGGGGAGGATGGGGACAACCATTTGGAGCGGGTTTGGAGGGTATGAAGGTAGGACTGGGTCCACAGCGTCCAGAAGCGCTGGGAAAGGGCCTGTACTGTCCTGTCCTGTCAAAGTCTGAGGGATCAGACGAAAGTGGGCAGAGAGGTCTAGAGTTAAGGACAGCTTCGATTCGTGCCAAAAGTGTAGAGAATTCCTCGAATGTGAGGTGCTGTTCGCCAATTACGCGATATAAAAGTTGCTTTGTTGATTTTACGTTGATCTCATGTAACGCACCGAACCATGATCCCTTAGGGACGTTTAACAACCAAGTAATGTGCTGACCAGCGAGCTTGTGCGCAATCGTATCATTGTTCAAGGCAAGAAAGTTTTGTACTTCGATGAGCTGATTTCTAGCGCCTACATAATTTGTACCGCGGTCCGAGCGGATGAGAACCGGGGCACCGTGGCGTGCTATAAAACGCTGTAATGCCGCGAGGAACGCTTCCGTGCTGAGGTCCGAGACCGGTTCTAAATGAACCGCCTTAGTCGAGAGGCACACGAATATACAAAAGTACGCTTTTAAGAGTTTAACATTACGTAGGGTACTAGATTTAACGAGGAATGGTCCGGCAAAATCGGTCGTGACTTGACTAAATACTGGCTGAGGCGTAACTCTATCGGCTGGCAGGTCGGCCATGAAGGGCGCTTGCGGCTGGGCCCGGCATCGAAAGCATCTAATGCATTTAAAAACTCGGTGTCTAATAATACGGCGCGCGGACAATATCCAAAATTGTTGGCGTAGGATAGCGTGTAAAGTGTCAGCGTCAGGATGGCAGTGTATTTTGTGGTAGTGGTCAATGATAAGGTCTACAAGTGGGCTAGAGCTGGGAAGTATGAGCGGGTGCTGCGCGTCATATCGGATAGACGCATGGGACAGTCGTCCACCAACTCTAAGGAGCTCATCTTTAATGAGAGGTGACAGCCGCTGGAGTCTGACGGAGCAGATTTTGCCAGTTTGAAGGCGGTGGATGTCCTCCGCAAACTCATTGTGCTGGACACTGCGCACCCAGTAAAGTAGGGCCTCTCTTCGTTCACTGACGTACAAGGGGCCTGAGCGTCGCGAATCTGGGTGGTGTCTGCAGTTGTGCAGAAAGCGTTTTAGACAAGCTGTCACTCCGACGAGCTTGTCTAGTGAACTGAACCGAGTGAGCAGGTCAAAGTCAAGACCGGGCACTGTGACCAGTGACGGGACGTGTTTGGGCTTAAGGCCGGGCAGGGCGTGATGGCCCAGAGCTAAGGGCATCGCAGGCCAAGACTCACAAGGCTGTCCAAGCCACGTGGGAGACCACCATAGGTCGTGGGCTGACAGGGATTGCGCAGACATTCCTCTGCTTGCGCAATCTGCCGGGTTGAGCTCAGAAGGTACGTGTCGCCAGGTACATTCTGGTGAGTCTGAGTTGATTTTGACTACCCTGTTGGCTTCAAAGGGTTGAAGACGGTGAGGCGGTGTATTGAGCCAGGCCAGGACTATCGTACTGTCTGACCAACATATGTGTTGTTGTATACTGATATGGGCCGATAACTGAACCGACACACGGATCATGAGCTGGGAGAGTAGAGTGGCGGCCGACAACTCTAACTTGGGGATTGTGAGGCGGTTCTTGATTGGTGCGACTCGCGACTTGGCGACAATCAAGTGTACCAAAGTATCTCCGGAGGCATCGAGCTCATGGAGGTAAACAACGGCGGCAAACCCGGCTTCAGAGGCATCTGCAAACCCGTGAAGCGAGTATGCAGCTGAGCCTTTGCTTGCACAAACGTGCCGAGGGAAGCGAATGCTAGACAACAGCGGCAGATCCTCCGAGATGTGATGCCACTCCGTTTGCACTTCAGAGGGAGTGGGCTCATTCCATTCCAGCTTCAGTAGCCACAATTGCTGAAGCAGCAGCTTTGCGCGGAAGATAACGGGGGAGACCCAGCCGTTTGGGTCATAAAGTGAGGCTACGGTGCTTAAAATAGACCGCTTTATGATATGTGTGATGGGGGGCAGAGAGATGCGGTTAGTGAACTCGTCTGACTGAGGGCTCCACTGTATACCCAAGACCTTAATGGACGTGGATTCTGGGTTCATGTCGAAGTCCTTGGGCATGTCACATTGGTTGTCGGGAAATCTCTCGAGCAGCTTAGGCGAGTTAGATGTCCACTTACTGAGCTGAAAGCCGCCTAGGTCTAGCAGACTTATCAACTCGTCCTGAAGTGCTTGGGCGGATTCAACCGTGTCATGACCACACAAGATGTCATCAACGAAGATAGACTTGCGAAGAACCTGAGCGGCTCCAGGGTAGCGATGGCCTTCATCATCAGCCAGCTGGAGCAGGGTGCGGATTGCATGATATGGGCTTGATCTTAAGCCGTACGTGACTGTATTGAGGGCGTAGGTGAGCAGAGGGTGATCTGGTGAGGACCGCCATAGTATCAGCTGATACCGTCTCTGGTCTGGGGCAACCAGCACATTTCTGAACATCCTCTGGATGTCAGTGCTGAAAACGACTGGATGCGTTCTGAAGGACATTATGATGTCCACAATGTCCTGTTGAAGGGCGGGGCCTGTGTGTAGGCATTCATTTATGCTGACACCATTGGAGCTTTTGCAGCTACCATCAAAAACAATGCGCAGCTTGTCCGACCCTGACTTAAATACGCCATGGTGAGGGATGTAGAAGTGAGGTTTATGGGCGAATGTATTTGGGTGACAGGGAGCCTGTGTCCTAAGTCGATGTATTCGGCCATAAAGTCGACGTATTTAGAACGCAGGGACGGGTTCGCCATTAGCTTCTTCTCAATATTGAGGAATCTGCGTAATGCGATAGGGTGAGTTTTACCTAGTTGAGGGGCGTCCTTTAGAAAGGGCAGAGCGACCGTATATCTGCCTGAGGGATCGCGTGTAGTGGTAGAGCGGAAGATTTCCTCGCATTGTTCCTCCAGGGGATCAATATGAGTGCGAGATTGAGGGAGGGGCTCCTCAGGCTCCCAGAACCTTTCCAGACTCTGACGTATGTCCTGGACTGATTCAGCTGAGTCTGGTTGTGAGCTGACGACGTGAGCTGAGTTAACCTGCTGCGCCGGCTGCGCATACAAGTCCTCAATGGGTCCTATCAACGAGAAAGTCGAAAATCGTGCCGAAGGCTATGGGCTTGCCCGGGCCCAACGAGACCTTAGTCCCGTCCAACACCTGGCCAAGAACGTCCGACCCCAATAAGAGGTCGATCGGGGCTGGTGTGTGGTAAAGCTGGTCAGCCAATGGCACGGGTGGCTGGCCTAGTACGTGGGAAATGTTTGGTACCTTCTCTAAGGGAAGGTAGCCAGTGACGTTTTTTAAAATGTGAGCTGTGGCAGTAATTGTAGGAGTATCATTGTGAGTGGGTCGGCATACTATTGTTATTGCCGCCTTTGACTCATGTTTGTGCTGATTCCCAACTCCTGTAATTTTTAAAGAAGTGGGTTTTAATGGCAGGTTCAAAAGTCGTGCCATGCGTGACGTTATTAACGTCAGCATACTGCCACAGTCCAATAAAGCTCTGGCTGTGTGAAGATGGCCATGTACGTCCGCGACTCTTAGTGAGACGGTTGGCAACAAAATGGGTGTGCCAGTGGGCACAGAAGGTGAGTGAGCTGATTGAGTATCAGCTGAAATTGTATGAGCTGAGTATGTATCAGCTGTGTGGGCATGGGTTGACTGGGCATGGGCTAAATCTACCTCTTCGCTAGGGTGCTCTGTGATAGTAGGGAGTCATAATTGCTGGCGGCGTTCGCGGGGCCTACCTGGCGAGCCGGACCTGGGCGGGCTGGCTCTGTGAGCAGAGCTGGGTTGCGCCTGTTTGGCATGTGCGGGTTCGTGCCGCCTGCTGTTTCTGGGACGCTCCCTCGAGTGCTCTATCAGCTGTGGTGGGGGCACATGTACAGACGACGAATGAGCTGAGTGCGTTGGGCCGTCTGGTCGATGGAGGGACGTGTGGTGGTTCGTACTCCCACAGTTCTTGCATGCCCCCCTTGACCTGCACTCGCTCTCGTAGTGACGGCCGAGACAACGCTGGCAGCGCTCGCGTGCCTGTACGAAGTCCCAACGGCGCTGTGTTGGCTGGGCATTGTACCATCTGCACGTCATGAGCGTATGTCCCCTAATGGCACAATAGGGACAGTAGGGCGTCGAGCGTGAGGAAGAGGACGATGACGATGATGAGGAGCAGCTTTGCTGGTAGGCCGAGTAGACGGGGAAGGGCTGACTGCGAGCCGGGGAGGTGGACGGGCGGTGACGCATTTGCTGCGCTGGGCGGAACGGTTGGTGAGTAGGCTGCTCATGGGCGCGGTGAGGCGATGGAGCTGAGGAACGGCCACGGTAATGGTCGGGTTGTTGCTGAGCCATCTGAGCATAAGTGCGATGGGGCAACTGAGGAGGCGCGCGGCTACGAGAAGGGCCGGGCTGGGGCTGAATGGGTTGAGCCATGGCTATGTTGGAGAACTCTGTCTCCACACAGCGCGCGTGCTCCTCGAGGTAGGAGATAAGGTCCCTTAACGTGGGCAGGGTGTTACTAGACCCGTGCCTGCGTTCAAATAGCGTGCGGAGCTCGCCCTTGAGCTTCCGCACCACTATTAACACAAACACGTAATCGTCTCCTATGGGCAAGTCTAAATTGTTGAGGGCACACTGAGCCGATATGAGCGGCGTAAGGAACAGTGTGCGGATGTTCGAGCGCGTATGGATGCTTGGCAGCCCCAGGATGATGTCCACAAAACTATCAATGAGAACCCGGCGGTTCTCGTACCGCTTGGTGAGGATGTCCATGGCCACGGCAAAATTTTCATTGGTGACCTTTAAGTGGGACACCATACTTAATGCCTCACCGCTGAGACATGAGAATAGGTAGTGGAGCTTGACTGCGTCCGACAGGGTCGCCATGTCGTCAGTCAGACTCCTAAACAGCGCAATGAAGGAAGGCCAGTCCTCCACTTTTGAGCTGAACCTGGGCAGCGCTATCTTGGGGAGGACGGCTGTGGGCGTATTGACGCCGAAACTGGGCTGAGCGCTATGGGTTGGGGATGACGTGGAAGAGGGTAAGATTTCCTCCCTAGCCACAAGAATCCCAATGTACGCCCCGGAGGCTTTTGTGTGGTTCTCAGTGTATGCCTTCTCGGTCTTCTCGTCCAGGTCCTCCTCGTCAAGAATGCTATAATACACTGAGTCCAGCTTCTCCTTTATGCCCTGTATCTGTGCGAAACGCACGTTGAATTCCGTTATGGAATGTTTGGTGTCGCCAGCAATGATCAGTGATCCCATCTCTAGGAGCTGGTGTAAAGCTTTGGCGGCCTCCCTAAATATCGCGGCTTGTGACTTGGTCGGCATCGCGATGAATAAAAGGAGACAAAAAATTGGTTGCCTGTAAAGTCGGTATACGGGCGAAAGTTTTACGTGACAACGACTTTGAGTGGTAAAATAATTTTAATGTGAATATTCATTCGTATAGTAGGAAAAAGGATGAAATAATAGTAACAATTTAAAACATTTATTTAAACAAAGAATTATATTTAAAACATAGTTGAGTGGGAGAGAGACGCAAGGCATTCGGCGGGCCTCTCTCTCGTTCGGTGACTCATCGTAACGTTACCGAGCGTTACACTTTTTCATAAGTGACTCCCAGCCGCACCCTAATTTAAGACGTTGTCACGTCAAAAAATAATAAAAAATAAAAAATTAAACAAATTTAAAGGCAGTAAAAAGAACAACACCCTGTATATATTCTATAGTTGGGCTGGAGGTATTTGTTTACTAAGGTAAGGGCAAATGGGCTAAAATTAACGCAACAATAAAGAAAGCAAAACTAAGTTGGGGCGCCTTGTATATGGCCTACGGGTGGGCAAACGCGTGTATGTGTAGGTATGTCTGTGTATATGTATGTATGCTTATTGAACGCGCGTACGTAACATTAGCCGACCGCAAGCAAAAAACAAACAAAAACAACAAAAACAAAAAGAATCACGTTATCCGTAGCCCACTGTTGGGCAAGGCGCTCACAATCGGGCAGACCTGTTGCCGACACTGACGCAAAGAATGAGTCAGTCGCAAACAAAAAAAAATAAAAATAAACTAAAAATAAAAACTTAATTAAACTTAACGTGTGTAGAAGCGAAGGCGACGCACGCAAATAGCCGTAAGCGATATAAAAAAAACTGATGAAACTAAATGAAACACACTAAGCTCATGTGGTGAGCACGCACCAAGAATGAGCCGATCGCAAAGGCAAAAATAAAAAATAAAAAAATAGATATAAAATTAACACGAGCGAAAAAATAAAGCACGCTATTTGGCACGCGTGGTGAGCATGCACGAGATCTGAGCCGATTTAACACGACAAGAACATAAAAAATTCCTTAAAAAATAAAACGGGAAAAACAACAATATCGTCGTCTAGACGCGGGTGTGTTATTTATTACGTAACCAAAGTTATATGTGCAACCGAAAACGTAAAACGTAAAACGCAAACGTAACGCAATAATTTAACTACTAAAAGTAACGCATCATTAGTACAAGTAATACACAATTAGTACACTAGCTCGCTCAAATCACAAAGACATTGTATGACACCATAAAATCAACATCAACAACATAAACACTAAACTTGTTAGCGTAAATTAACTAGGAGTTAGCACGAATCGGATACTGGTACGAACTTTTATTTGGAACACGATACCCGAAACACGAATTTTTATTCGTGTAGGTAGGTCAACTTTGCAATGACTGTCGTGCAGAAAAGATTTTGTATGGAGATGAAATTATAAATGTTAGGAAGTGAAATAGATATAATTATGAAACATTATTTTTAGCGGACTGTAAATAATTAATCAAAGTTAAGGGCTGATTCGGGGCTGATTATGGTCGAAAGACCATGAAATTTAGAGGTATTCCGTGCTCGATTGGACCAAATGTAGTCGCCACTCAGACGTGGCGACTACGCGACGTAGGGAACTGGTAGGTAGGTAGGTAGGAAGGATGTACTTACAGGGATGATGAGTCAGGAACCGTCGTGCGAGCTGACCACGGGCGGCGAGGCTTGCGGGCGGCGATGTAGGTTGGTTCCTGGCGCACAGTCACTACACTAAACAGTTCACTAGGGGCACTGGTTAAGGGCGTTTAGGTCGAGCTCTTCACTTTAGGTTCAGGAGTCACTATAATAAGGCAGATAGCAGCGCGCGTATTTTGTGGGCGTTTCGCGTTAGCTAGCAGAAGACTGGTCGGCGCGCGCGGCTCACCAAGCTAGCGGCGGCGGCTCGCGCAGTGGTGGCGCCGCGGCAGACAGGCGGACGCGGTCGTCAACAACCGCTGAGTCCGTCCCGGCTTTGGCGGGAACAGGGACCTCTCCATCTTATGGCTGCAAGTCGACTGCGGACGTCATCCTCGCGTCTACGCGTGCCTGTATAGGTCCCACAGCGGTAACATCAGAACTGACCAACTTATCGAGACCGTCCAAACAGCGACAGACTCCCTTCTCCAACGGATCCCCTCGGCCGAGATTGTGATATTGGGAGACTTCAATGCCCACCACGTCGAATGGCTTGGTTCACGCACAACTGACCACGCGGGTAGAGCCGTTCGTGACTTCGCTTTGGCCTACAGTCTGTCCCAATTGGTAACCGAGCCAACACGGGTTCCAGATGTGGAGGGCCATGCACCTTCTTTATTGAACCTTCTGCTGACCTCGCACCCAGACGGCTACCAAGTTTCTGTTGATGCACCACTAGGCTCATCAGACCACTGTCTGATTCGCAGCACTGTGCCTCTCACAGAAACTTCAAAACCGCAACCAGCGGCTAGCCGTCGAGTCTGGCATTATAGGTCAGCGGACTGGGATGGGATGCGAAGCTTCTTTGCGTCTTACCCGTGGTGGCGAGTTTGCTTCTCGCTGGATGATCCTGATGTCGCCGCTGACTCTGTCGTTAATGTGATACTGCAGGTAATGGGACTTTTCATTCCAAACTATGTGGTTCCCATTGGCGGCAAGTCCCAACCATGGTTTGGTCGTTGCTGCAAAATGGCGTCTCGCCAAAAGCGACAACATTACCAAGCCTGGGCTAATGCGGTGTCATCAAAGGATCCAAACACCAGTGCGCTCAGAAAGAAGTACAACTTTGCCGCCAGATCCTTTAAGAAGGACATTGCCAAGGCGAAGTCATCATTCATAGGTAGAATTGGCGAGAGGCTAGTGTGTCTTCCTTCGGGGACGCGTGCGTTCTGGTCTCTCGCCAAAGCTATCTTAGGAAATTTTTGTCAGCCGTCCCTACCACCATTGCACAAGACCGATGACTGCCTGGCCTATACTGCAAAGGAGAAAGCCGATCTCTTGGGCTTTTCGCATCAAACTCGACCTTGGACGATGGGGAAAACTCTCCACCAACCATACCGCATTGCGCTTGTACAATGCCAAACGTTCAGTTCCTGCAAAGGTCAGTTCGTAAGGCTCTTTTTTCCCATGATATCCATAAGGCGAGTGGGCCTGATGTAGTTCCACCCATTGTGCTTCGGACGTGTGCTCCTGAATTGGCACCAGTTCTAACGCGCCTTTTCCAGCTCTCTTACACCACTGGCGTCGTCCCGAGCTCTTGGAAGACAGCCCTTGTCCACCCGATTCCAAAAAAAGGCGATCGCTCAGATCCGTCCAACTACAGGCCAATAGCTATTACCTCTTTACTCTCCAAAGTAATGGAGTCCATTATAAACCGCCAGCTCTTAAGGTACCTAGAAGAGAACCAGCTACTAAGTGATCGCCAGTATGGTTTTCGTCGCGGTCGATCGGCTGGTGATCTTTTAGTGTACCTTACTTACCGATGGGCGGAGGCAGTCGAGAGTAAAGGGGAGGCACTGGCAGTTAGTTTGGACGTAGCGAAAGCTTTTGACAGGGTATGGCACAGGGCTCTTCTCTCTAAACTTCCATCATACGGGCTTCCTGAGAAATTGTGTTCATGGGTTGCCAGCTTTCTTACTGGGCGTAGCATCAGAGTCGCAGTCGACGGTTCGCGCTCCGACATGAAGCTCGTGAATGCTGGAGTCCCGCAGGGGTGTGTGTTGTCCCCTACTCTGTTTCTTCTGCATATCAATGACATACTGCATAACAACAGCATTCATTGCTATGCAGATGACAGTACTGGGGATACGCTCTACACCGGGCGAGCTAACATTTCTCTGGAAAGCGTCATCGAGAGCCGGAATAAACTTGTGACTGACACCGAGAACATGTTAAGTCATGTCTCGGATTGGGGCCGACATAACCTAGTCCGCTTTAACCCCTCCAAAACACAAGTTTGCGCATTTACCGCGAAAAAACATCCCTTCGTCGTACCTCTGAACTTTGAGGGAGCTCCCCTTGATACCAATCCGATTATTGGAATCCTTGGCGTCGATATTTCGAGTGACGTTCAGTTTCGTGGTCATTTGGAAGGTAAAGCTAAATTAGCTTCGAAAAAGCTGGGTGTGCTTAATAGAGCGGGTCAGTATTTCACGCCGGCCCACCGTTTACAAATGTATAAAGCACAGGTCAGGCCGCATATGGAATACTGCTCCCATCTCTGGGCTGGAGCACCCCAATACCAACTCCTTCCATTTGACCGCATTCAACGCAGAGCTGCTCGAATTGTCGGCGACGTGGTTATTTCAGGTCGGCTCGATCCACTGGCTCTTCGGAGAGACGTTGCGTCTCTCTGTATATTGTACCGTATATATCATGGGGAGTGTTCTGAGGAATTGTTCGGCTTATCCCTGCCGCTAATTTCCTTCACCGCACTACACGCAATCGACTGTCATTCCATCCACATCACCTTGATGGATGGTGGTCTACTACTGTGCGATTTTCAAGAAATTTCTGGCCTCGAACTACAGGTGTTGTGGAACCAGCTCTCGGCGGCGGTATTTCCGGACCGTTACGACTTAGGGATCTTCAAGAAACGCGCCTATTCCTTCCTTAAAGGCCGGCAACGCGCCTGCGATTCCTCTGGCTTTGCGGGTGTCCATGGGCGGCGGTGATTACTTTCCATCAGGTGACCCGCTTGCTCGTTTGCCTCCTTCTGCTATAAAAAAAAAAAAAACTTACCTTCCGCATTCCGGGCGGCTGCTTTAACCACTTGGCTACCGAGATCTGGCTTTCAACCGTCGAAATTTGTCAGTGCTTGATGCTTATGTTTTTATGTTATGTTTGAATGCGGAAGGTGCGTGGTTCGATTCCCGCCTGAGGTTGTCGTCTTTTTTCAGTGTTTAAAATTTTATTTAAGTATATTTAAGCGTTAATAAAACGCTAAAATATAAGACATTAATCTATAAACGCAGCTTCATCTTAACCGAATGTTCAAATATTTGTAAAAATATTTCTTTCGGATTTCAGAGGTGAAAACTTCTAAGATTTGATGAAGCAATGTTGACTAGAAAAACATAAGCATCAAGCACTGACAAATTTCGATGGTTGAAAGCCAGACCTCGGTAGCCAAGTGGTTAAGGCAGCCGCCCGGAATGCGGAAGGTGCGTGGTTCGATTCCCGCCTGAGGTTGTCGTCTTTTTTCAGTGTTTAAAATTCAGCTTGGTTGTTAATCTTACGATCCACCACCATCATTTTGGTTTTATCGCGGTTTAAAGTGAGACCAAAAACAGCACTGTTAGACTCCAGAAGCAAAAGAAACCGCTCTATGTCTGCTTGTGAAGTCGCAAAAAGTGTAGTATCATCTGCATACCTCAGGTTTGATATCAACCGACCGCCAACTGATATACCCTTGTCTTGTCCCAGTTTCCCAAAACAATCCGCATTATGTATTCGGTATAGATATTAAATAATATAGGGGAGAGAATACATCCCTGCCGAACACCTGCCTGAGTTTTAAAATTCCCAGAATCAACTCCGTCCACGCGAACAGCAGCTGTACCGTCTTCGTAAAGTCTCTTTATGAGGAACACTAGATGTCGTGGTACACCCGTTGTTAAAAGTACTTCCCACAGCTTCCACCATTTAACGGTGTCAAAGGCTTTACGGAAGTCTACAAAGCAAATAAATAAGGGGTTGTTGAACTCACGCGCTTTTTCTATAATTTGTCTTAGGTTGAGAATCTGTTCACGTGTTCCCTTTCCTTTGACAAAGCCAGCTTGTTCTTGAGCAATCTCGCGGCCTATAAATGTCTGTAGTCTCGTGTTCAATATATGGAGAAGGACCTTACTAGCGTGGCGTATCAGGGATATTAGGCGAAAGTTGCTACACCTTTTAGTCGAGCCTTTCTTGTGGAGTGGGATGAACAAGGAATGAGACCAGTCCTTTGGCCATTTTCCCGTATTCCATATTTGACGACAGATGGAGTGTAAGATGTCTACACCAACGTCCCCCATGATCTTGAATATTTCAATGGGAATTTCGACGGCCCCTATAGCCTTGCCACACTTTAGGTGTTTTAGAGCGGCTTCTATCTCTGTTCTTAATATGGTAGGTTCATGTTCTGAAGGTGTTACGTACTTAGGTTTAGGGGCCAGTAATATTTGGTCATCCAGAAATAAGGACTTGCAGTAATTCACCCATACCATAACAATCAGCTGTATTTGTGTAACGGTACTACCAGCAGAATTTTCTATTGCCCAGGACTTTGGTTTGAATTGTCTTGTTATTGTTCTTATTTTCATGTGAAGATCTCTAGTCTTAAACTTCTGTGCGTGCCGTTCTAGCTCTGTACAGATAGTGTTGAGCTCCTTATTGCGATCTCTCCGACAAGCGGTTTGTATTTCAGCATTAAGCTGATTTAGCCTTTTCATGTTAGCTTTAGAAGCTTTTTCTCTGCGCCGCTCTTCTACGAGAATCCACGTGGCACTTGACATCCAATGCTGACGTTTTACAAACTTAAGCTTTGGCTGGGAGATCTCTACTGATGACCTAATTGCTATTCTAGCCGATTGCCAAAGCAACTCCGGTTCGTACATGCAGTTGGCAGATTCAGTTTCCCAAGAACGTTTCATGTTCCCGCCAAAGCCGGGACGGCCATTCAAACCATACCGCCATCTGTATGGCGGTTGACTCAGCGGTTGTTGACGACCGCGTCCGCCTGTCTGCCGCGGCGCCACCGCTGCGCGACCCGCCGCCGCTAGCTTCGTGAGCCGAGCGGGCGACTAGTCTGTCTGCTAGCTAACGCGAGACGCCCACAAAATACGCGCGCTGGTATCTGCCCTTATTATAGTGACTCCTGAACCTAATGTGAAGAGACCGCCTAAATGCCTATTGTGTAGTGTAGTGACTGTGCGCCAGGAAACCAACCCACCTCGCCGCCCGTGGTCAGCTCGCCTCCAGGTTCCTGTGACTCATCATCCCTGTAAGTACTTTATTCTCTTATACCTCCTGCCTAACCCTTATTTCGCCGCTGTTACTGCGAACGCCTTTCGCCGTAACATTTTGGTCCAATCGAGCGCGGAATAACCGCTAAGGTTCAGCCCTAATCTGAACCTAACTTTCTTTTAATTATCAATTTTAATACAGTCCGCTAAAGATAATTATTTCCGCCCATATTCTTATTCTATTTCTAAATCTTATATCTAATTCGTGCCATCATTTCTAAATTCATTTGTTCACATAACTTTACCCTGTCCCAATAAAAATTTGGTGAGGTAGTTATGAATCATTTGTGTTAGTATAGCTGGCCAACGTACACTTATATTATTTTATTTTTATTGTTGATTTTGTGTATGCAATCGAAAGTGTGATGCAATGTTGTAATGTTGTTGTAATCTGAGCGGGCTTGTGTGTGTACCCAAATGATTTTTGCCTAATGATACGTTGTTCATACTCCTAACGGTAAATTAGTAGTTAAATTATTACGTTACGTATGGTATTGTGACGAGAGATTGCATTGTTATTTTTCCCGTTTTATATTTTAAGGAATTTTTTATGTTCTTGTCGTGTTAAATCGGCTCAGATCTCGTGCATGCTCACCACGCGTGCCAAATAGCGTGCTTTATTTTTTCGCTCGTGCTAATTTTATATCTATTTTTTTTTTTTTAATTTTTGCCTTTGCGATCGGCTCATTCTTTGTGCGTGCTCACCACATGAGCTTAGTGTGTTTCATTTAGTTTCATCAGTTTTTTTTTATATCGCTTACGACTATTTGCGTGCGTCGCCTTCGCTTCTACACACGTTAAGTTTAATTAAGTTTTTATTATTAGTTTATTTTTATTTTTTTTTGTTTGCGACTGACTCATTCTTCGCGCTAGTGTCGGCAACAGGTCTGCCCGACTGTGAGCGCCTTGCCCAACAGTGGGCTACGGATAACGTGATATTTTTTTTTGTTTTTGTTGTTTTGTTTGCCTTTTGTTTTGCGGTCGGCTAATGTTACGTACGCGCGTTCAATAAGCATACATACACATACACACGCGTTTGCACCACCCGTGGGCCATATACAAGGCGTCCCAACTTAGTTTTGCTTTCCTTATTGTTGCGTTAATTTTAGCCCATTTGCGTTTACCTTAGTAAACAAATACGTCCAGCCCAACTATAGAATATATACAGGGTGTTGTTCTTTTTGCTGCCTTTAAATTTGTTTAATTTTTTTTATTTTTTATTATTTTTTTTTGTCTCCTTTTATTCATCGCGATGCCGACCAAGTCACAAGCCGCGATATTTAGGGAGGCCGCCAAAGCTTTACACCACCTCCTAGAGGTGGGATCACTGATCATTGCTGGCGACACCAAACATTCCATAACGGAATTTAACGTGCGTTTCGCACAGATACAGGATAAAGGAGAAGCTGGACTCAGTGTACTACAACATTCTCGACGAGGAGAACTTGGACGAGGGGGTTGAGAGGACATACACTGAGAACCACACAAAAGCCTCCGGGGCATACCTGGGGATACTTGTGGCGAGGGAGGAAATCTCACCCTCTTCCACGTCGTCCCCAACCCATAGTGCTCAGCCCAGTTTCGGCGTCAATACGCCCACAGCCGTCCTCCCCAAGATAGCGCTGCCCAGGTTCAGCTCAAAAGTAGAGGACTGGCCTTCCTTCATTGCGCTGTTTAGGAGTTTGACTGACGACATGGCGACCCTGTCGGACGCAGTCAAGCTCCACTACCTGTTCTCAAGTCTCAGCGGTGAGGCATTAAGTATGGTGTCCCACTTAAAGGTCACCAATGAAAATTTTGCCGTGGCCATGGACATCCTCACCAAGCGGTACGAGAACCGCCGGGTTCTCATCGATAGTTTCGTCGACATAATCCTGGGGCTGCCGAGCATCCACACGCGCTCAAACATACGCACGCTTTTCCTCACTCCGCTGGTGTCCGCCCAGTGTGCCCTTAGTAATTTGGATCTGCCCATAGGAGACGACTACGTGTTTGTTTCGATAGTGGTGCGAAAGCTTAAGGGTGAGCTCCGTACGTTATTTGAACGTAGACACGGGTCTAGCAGCTCCCTGCCAACGTTGAGTGACCTCATCTCCTACCTCGAGGAGCACGCGCGCTGTGTGGAGACAGAGTTCTCCAACATAGCCCAGCCGCAGCCCATACACGCCCTGCCCGGCCCTTCTCGTAGCCGCGCGCCTCCTCAGTTGCCCCATCGCACTTATGCTCAGATGGCTCAGCAACAACCCGACCATTACCGTGGCCGTTCCTCAGCTCCGTCGCCTCACCGCGCCTATGATCAGCCTACTCACCAACCGTCACGCCCAGCGCAGCAAATGCGTCAACGCCCGTCCACCTCCCCGGCTCGCAGTCAGCCCTTCCCCGTCTGTTCGGCCTACCAGCAAAGCTGCTCCTCATCATCGTCATCGTCCTCTTCCTCACGCTCGACGCCCTACTGTCCCTATTGTGCCACTAGGGGACATACGCTCATGACGTGCAGATGGTACAATGCCCAGCCAACACAGGGCCGTTGGGACTTTGTACAGGCACGCGAGCGCTGCCAGCGTTATCTCGGCCGTCACTACGAGAGCGAGTGCAGGTCAAGGGGGGCATGCAAGAACTGTGGGAGTACGAACCACCACACGTCCCTCCATCGACCAGACGGCCCAACGCACTCAGCTCATTCGTCGTCTGTACATGTGCCCCCACCACAGCTGATAGAGCACTCGAGGGAGCGTCCCAGAAACAGCAGGCGGCACGAACCCGCACATGCCAAACAGGCGCAACCCAGCTCTGCTCACAGAGCCAGCCCGCCCAGGTCCGGTTCGCCAGGTAGGCCCCGCGAACGCCGCCAGCAATTATGACTCCCTACTATCACAGAGCACCCTAGCGAAGAGGTAGATTTAGCCCATGCCCAGTCAACCCATGCCCACACAGCTGATACATACTCAGCTCATACAATTTCAGCTGATACTCAATCAGCTCACTCACCTTCTGTGCCCACTGGCACACCCATTTTGTTGCCAACCGTCTCACTAAGAGTCGCGGACGTACATGGCCATCTTCACACAGCCAGAGCTTTATTGGACTGTGGCAGTATGCTGACGTTAATAACGTCACGCATGGCACGACTTTTGAACCTGCCATCAAAACCCACTTCTTTAAAAATTACAGGAGTTGGGAATCAGCACAAACATGAGTCAAAGGCGGCAATAACAATAGTATGCCGACCCACTCACAATGATACTCCTACAATTACTGCCACAGCTCACATTTTAAAAAACGTCACTGGCTACCTTCCCTTAGAGAAGGTACCAAACATTTCCCACGTACTAGGTCAGCCACCCGTGCCATTGGCTGACCAGCTTTACCACACACCAGCCCCGATCGACCTCTTATTGGGGTCGGACGTTCTTGGCCAAGTGTTGGACGGGACTAAGGTGTCGTTGGGCCCGGGCAAGCCCATAGCCTTCGGCACGATTTTCGACTTCGCGTTGATAGGACCCATTGAGGACTTGTATGCGCAGCCGGCGCAGCAGGTTAACTCAGCTCACGTCGTCAGCTCACAACCAGACTCAGCTGAATCAGCCCAGGACATACGTCAGAGTCTGGAAAGGTTCTGGGAGTCTGAGGAGCCCCTCCCTCAATCTCACATTCATAATGATCCCCTGGAGGAACAATGCGAGGAAATCTTCCGCTCTACCACTACACGCGATCCCTCAGGCAGATATACGGTCGCTCTGCCCTTTCTAAAGGACGCCCCTCAACTAGGTAAAACTCACCCTATCGCATTACGCAGATTCCTCAATATTGAGAAGAAGCTAATGGCGAATCCGTCTCTGCGTTCTAAATACGTCGACTTTATGGCCGAATACATCGACTTAGGGCACATGGCTCCCTGTCACCCAAATACTCGTACATTCGCCCATAAACCTCACTTCTACATCCCTCACCATGGCGTATTTAACTCAGGGTCGGACAAGCTGCGCATTGTTTTTGATGGTAGCTGCAAAAGCTCCAATGGTGTCAGCATAAATGAATGCCTACACACAGGCCCCGCCCTTCAACAGGACATTGTGGACATCATCATGTCCTTCAGAACGCATCCAGTCGTTTTCAGCACTGACATCCAGAGGATGTTCAGAAATGTGCTGGTTGCCCCAGACCAGAGACGGTATCAGCTGATACTATGGCGGTCCTCACCAGATCACCCTCTGCTCACCTACGCCCTCAATACAGTCACGTACGGCTTAAGATCAAGCCCATATCATGCAATCCGCACCCTGCTCCAGCTGGCTGATGATGAAGGCCATCGCTACCCTGGAGCCGCTCAGGTTCTTCGCAAGTCTATCTTCGTTGATGACATCTTGTGTGGTCATGACACGGTTGAATCCGCCCAAGCACTTCAGGACGAGTTGATAAGTCTGCTAGACCTAGGCGGCTTTCAGCTCAGTAAGTGGACATCTAACTCGCCTAAGCTGCTCGAGAGATTTCCCGACAACCAATGCGACATGCCCAAGGACTTCGACATGAACCCAGAGTCCACGTCCATTAAGGTCTTGGGTATACAGTGGAGCCCTCAGTCAGACGAGTTCACCTACCGCATCTCTCTGCCCCCCATCACACATGTCACAAAGCGGTCTATTTTAAGCACCGTAGCCTCACTTTATGACCCAAACGGCTGGGTCTCCCCCGTTATCTTCCGCGCAAAGCTGCTGCTTCAGCAATTGTGGCTACTGAAGCTGAAATGGGATGAGCCCACTCCCTCTGAAGTGCAAACGGAGTGGCACCACATCTCGGAGGATCTGCCGCTGTTGTCTAGCATTCGCTTCCCTCGGCACGTTTGTGCAAGCAAAGGCTCAGCTGCATACTCGCTTCACGGGTTTGCAGATGCCTCTGAAGCCGGGTTTGCCGCCGTTGTTTACCTCCATGAGCTCGATGCCTCCGGAGATACTTTGGTACACTTGATTGTCGCCAAGTCGCGAGTCGCACCAATCAAGAACCGCCTCACAATCCCCAAGTTAGAGTTGTCGGCCGCCACTCTACTCTCCCAGCTCATGATCCGTGTGTCGGTTCAGTTATCGGCCCATATCAGTATACAACAACACATATGTTGGTCAGACAGTACGATAGTCCTGGCCTGGCTCAATACACCGCCTCACCGTCTTCAACCCTTTGAAGCCAACAGGGTAGTCAAAATCAACTCAGGCTCACCGGAATGTACCTGGCGACACGTACCTTCCGAGCTCAACCCGGCAGATTGCGCAAGCAGAGGGATGTCTGCGCAATCTCTGTCAGCCCACGACCTATGGTGGTCTCCCACGTGGCTTGGACAGCCTTGTGAGTCTTGGCCTGCGATGCCCTTAGCTCTGGGCCATCACGCCCTGCCCGGCCTTAAGCCCAAACACGTCCCGTCACTGGTCACAGTGCCCGGTCTTGACTTTGACCTGCTCACTCGGTTCAGTTCACTAGACAAGCTCGTCGGAGTGACAGCTTGTCTAAAACGCTTTCTGCACAACTGCAGACACCACCCAGATTCGCGACGCTCAGGCCCCTTGTACGTCAGTGAACGAAGAGAGGCCCTACTTTACTGGGTGCGCAGTGTTCAGCACAATGAATTTGCAGAGGACATCCACCACCTTCAAACTGGCAAAATCTGCTCCGTCAGACTCCAGCGGCTGTCACCTCTCATTAAAGATGAGCTCCTTAGAGTTGGTGGACGACTGTCCCATGCGTCTATCCGATATGACGCGCAGCATCCGCTCATACTTCCCAGCTCTAGCCCACTTGTAGACCTGATCATTGACCACTACCACAAAATACACTGCCACCCTGGCGCTGACACATTACACGCAATCCTACGCCAACAATTTTGGATATTGTCCGCGCGCCGTATTATTAGACACCGAGTTTTTAAATGCATTAGATGCTTTCGATGCCGGGCCCAGCCGCAAGCGCCCTTCATGGCCGACCTGCCAGCCGATAGAGTTACGCCTCAGCCAGTATTTAGTCAAGTCACGACCGATTTTGCCGGCCCATTCCTCGTTAAATCTAGTACCCTACGTAATGATAAACTCTTAAAAGCGTACTTTTGTATATTCGCGTGCCTCTCGACTAAGGCGGTTCATTTGGAACCGGTCTCGGACCTCAGCACGGAAGCGTTCCTCGCGGCATTACAGCGTTTTATAGCACGCCGTGGTGCCCCGGTTCTCATCCGCTCGGACTGCGGTACAAATTATGTAGGCGCTAAAATTCAGCTCATCGAAGTACAAAACTTTCTTGCCTTAAACAATGACACGATTGCGCACAAGCTCGCTGGTCAGCACATTGCTTGGTTGTTGATTGTCCCTAAGGGACCATGGTTCGGTGCGTTACATGAGATCAACGTAAAATCAACAAAGCAACTTTTATATCGCGTAATTGGCGAACAACACCTCACATTCGAGGAATTCTCCACACTTTTAGCTCGAATTGAAGCGGTCCTCAACTCAAGACCTCTCTGCCCACTTTCTCTGATCCCTCAGATTTTGAGCCGCTTACAGCCGGACATTTCCTCATAGGCCGCCCACTAACTCCTCCTCCTAACTCCTCTTCGCTTCAGCTTTTACAGTGATCGGACGTGTGCGATTTTGTTTTACTAAATAAATTATCTAAATTTTGTGTCTCTCGGACTTCGCCCTGTGTTGAGATTGACTCCGCAGAGACGTCGTTGGAGCCCCAACACCAGAAGAAATTTCGAAAAATATTTTTTTCCCCGTGCGTGATTCGAACCCGGATTTCTTGGGTGAGTGGCGGCGTCTTATCCGTTAGGCCAAGAACGCAGAGCTCGACTGGGCCGAAATAAGCGGCCGCTAGTTACATCTAACGCGGGTGCCCCACTACCGACTCGTCTGTTGCGCCCGTGGCAATTACTACGGCCAAGCCTACGTTAACAACGACAAACTACTATTACTAGTATAGTTGGACAATAGTCATTATAGTATAACCTACGACATAAGAAACAGAGTACCAACTTTTAGTCAAATATCGACTAAATTCACCAACATCAAGTACTATGGACCGAGAAGCCGATATGTCAGTCTGTGACGACGTAAGCGACGAGTCAAGAGGCGATGTAACCCCGCCGAACTATGTTATGGCGCGCAGCAGGAATATCACAACGGAAGACTTAAATGGCTTTAAGGAAGAGATCAAAAATATGATCCAGTCACTGCGGACGGCCCAGCAACAAGAGATTAAAAATATCACACCAACATTATTAGAAATCAAGCAAATAAACTCGAATATAGAAAGTGCCATAGCCTTACTTTCTGCACAAAATATAGAATTATCTAAGAGAGTAGATACACTGGAAAATAAAGTAAAAGAGGATAAAGAATACATAACATTGCTGGAAGAAAAATTAGAAGGCATTTAGATGGGGTGGCGAAAATCTAATCTCGAGATTAAGAACGTACCTAAGAAGATTAACGAAACAAAGGAAGACTTAGTTGGAATGATTTAATGCTTATCTTCTAACATAGGAGGAAACATAAACAAAAGTGATGTCAAAGACATATACAGGGTGCGTGCAAAGAAGGATGCTCAAAATTCATCAATCATAGTAGAAACTTCATCAGCAATTTCAAAAAATGATATGTTGAAATTGTGTAAGAATTTTAATGTTAAGACAAAATCGAAATTATGTGCTAAACACTTGGGTTTTCGTACTTCTGAAGACACACCGGTATTCGTGTCTGAGCAGCTAACTGCGAAAGGTTCCCGCTTGCACTTTGTCGCCAGAGATCTTGCAAGATCTAAACAGTATAAATTTTGCTGGACCTCATACGGTAGAGTGTATATACGAAAAACTGAAAACTCATCAATTATACAAATTAAGTCGGAAGCCCAGGTACAGCATCTCATAAATCAAGACTGACTAGAGTCGAACACAGCTTTTCCTAAATCCATCCAAATAAGGCAAATTATATTTTTTATAAATTATGTTAATGTTAAGATTGTTAGATTGATTAATGCTACCTTTTATTGTTATACTTCTGTTAGATTAATTAATGCTACCTTTTTTTGTTATATTTCTGTTGGTAAACATACTCTTAAATTTTTTATCATATTTTTAATTGGGTGGCTCTGGTCGTCAATATGTAATATTATGTTATACTTTTTATGTAGGTTAGTCAATTACTTATATCGGGACTTTTACTCATCATACTTACACTTGCATAGACAACCGTGCAGATTTACATATCTAGTCACCCATAGAATAACATATAGACACAAAAATACACATGCACATTTACTCAAGACTGCTTACACTTGCTCACTCACATGTACACACACATATTCGCTTTCTCATGTTAATAAATATATATATTACTATATAAGTTTAAATAACCCGGCAATTCATTGTAACTGTTATCTTACTCTAGTCTCTTTAAAACTACACGGATTTTACTTAAAAAAATATAACTTTCTGATTTACCTTTTAAATTGGTTTCACGTTTTGCTAAAATATTATTATTACTCATCATTTATACACACATATGCAAAACATTGTTTAATACTTGTGGACACACACTCACACTTATTTACTCCTTTCAACAAACGTTCACATATACAAGTATACACGCATTACACTTACATATTATTATCAGCTTTCACATGCTCCAAGTCAGGACTTATTAAAATTACACGCGTATTACTTTGCTCCTCTACATAATGACTGATACATTACAAACTATAACTCAAATTGACCACATGGTATTTGCTGGTTCAGAGAGATGTGATATTGGAGATGTAGCAAATAAATTAAACATAAAAAGTAACGACTTAACGATGCTCACACAAAATATCCGGAGTGTTTACTGTAATTTAGACAACTTTCTTGTCACAATAGCCCAACTAAACTGCACTCCTGATATAATTATCTTAACTGAATGTTGGTTATGTGATTATAAGCCTACGCCAAATATAATAAATTATACTCCATTTGCCTCTTCTCGCTATTTGAACAAGAGTGATGGAGTAATAGTATACATAAAGGAAAATATCAAGGCAAATGTAAAAGAAATTTATATACAAGATGCTTCTTGTGTACAAATACAAATAAATAATATTACCTTTTTAGCAATTTATCGCTCTCCTTCCATTACACATGCTGATGGCTTTATTGACTCACTAAATCTACACTTAGAATCCATAGAGAGACATAGAAATATCGTATTAACAGGGGATATTAATATTAACACCATACCTCGGGAAACGGAACAAAGTTTTGAACGAAGAAACAGAGCAAATTACCTTGATATGTTGGGAACACATAGCATCATGATGGGACATAATTTACCGACCAGAGAAAGCAATACGCTTGACCATGTTATGATAAAAATTGATTACAATATGCGAGCTCAGGTGGCAGTTCTGAACACTGCTGTGACTGATCACAATATGGTCTTGTTACATCTCTCTAGATTAAGTGGCAAGATGCACTGTAAAAAAACCAAAACTGTAATTGATTATGATGGTGCACTGTTAAGTCTGAGAGAAAAGAACTTGGCAGATGACCTATTGGTATCGAATGACCCGGAGTACGTAACGCATAGGCTGATCCAGCGTATCACCGACTCCTTGAAGGAAAACACTAGGATGATTTATATTCCTAAGACCAAGCGAAACCTTAAACCCTGGATAACACCTGGGATGTTAAGAAGTATTAGACATAGGGACCTATTATCATAGAGACTGAGCTTAAATCCAAAAGATGAGATACTTGGGATAACCTACAGAAGATATCGCAACTACTGCAATAACCTCATAAAAAGTTAAAACGAAATTATGAAAGGGAGCTACTGCAAGATGCTGCCGGTGATCCTAAGAGTCTCTGGAAAAACATAGCGCATATTACACACAAGAAAAAGTCAACATCTGACAACACTAAGCTCCTTAATGTCAAACACTCGCAGAAGGAGTCGGTGGATTGGGTTAATAGGTTTTTCAGTTCTATTGGAAAAAACCTCGCCGACAACATAGTCCAAACAAATGGTACGCAGCTATCAGACCCTCATAATGCTCCTCATCTTTCTTCTTTCGTTCTCTCTGAAACAGACGTAGAGGAGGTGCATAATGTCATTATGTCCCTAAAAACTTCTAGTGCCCCTGGTTGGGATAATATCCCAACCAGTTTCCTTAAGCTTGCGAGCAGAGATTTGGTTCCAATCATATGTCATTTAGCAATTCTTTGCTTCAATAAAAGCTTGTTCTCATCACCCCTAAAAGAATCCATCATTACTCCAATATACAAGGGCGGGGGCGGAGATGATGTCAATAACTACAGACCAATATCTGTTCTGCCTTCTATATCCAAAATTATTGAGAAGCTCATAAAAACACGACTAAAAAATTACTTAAATAAATACAACCTCTTATCAGCTTCTCAATACGGGTTTAGATCGGGCAAATCCACTGAAGACGCTGTCGAGGCACTTACATCTGTAATTGTTGATAATCTAGATAACAAAAGAAAATGCCTGACGGTCTTCCTAGATCTGAAAAAAGCATTTGACACCGTCTCTGTTCCCATCCTACTACAAAAATTGGAAAATATAGGCATCAGGGGCTGCGCTTTAGATCTTTTCGCAGACTACTTAAACAATAGAACGCAAAGGGTAAAAATAGGTGACATAACAAGTGAGAAGACCAGCATAACCAATGGCGTTCCGCAGGGGAGTGTTCTTGGACCTACATTATTCCTCATTTACATTAACGATCTATGTAACATGAAGCTGGAGAATACCAGAATATTTTCATATGCGGACGACACAGCTGCAGTGTTTGCCGGAGCGAATTGGGACGACGTCAGGGGTGCTGCAGAGGGTGGACTAACTAAGATCGCTAAATGGCTAAGGACTAATTTACTTACGTTAAACACCTCTAAAACCAACTATATGTGCTTTTCTATATCAAATAGGACCCAACCTGACAGTACCTTTGATATTAGAATTCACAACAGTCATGTGCAAGACGTCCCATGTACTTGCCCATCTATAAAGAAGGTTGATATTACCAAATACCTAGGCATTATGTTGGATCAAAGATTGTCATGGCAATCACATGTGGAATTGGTTTCTTGCAGACTGAGGAAGCTTATGTGGATTTTCAAAACTCTTAGACACGTTGCCTGCAAGAAACTGCTTAATCGAATCTACGACGCGCTGGCAAAATCATTGACAACATACTGCATTACAATATGGGGGGGAGCCTTAAAAACTCACCTTCTACAAGCTGAAAGAGCGCAAAGAGCTCTTCTTAAGCTAATGTTTTTCAAAAAGCGTCAATTCCCAACTAGCACACTATACTCTATAACTGACTTGTTATCAGTTAGGAAGCTCTATATCCTACACACTGTTTTAAAGAAACACAAGACCTTGGAGTAAAATGTCTCAAATCATAAAAGGCGAAGGCGGGATAGAGTGGCTGCCACTAAACGTACACACTCTCAGTTTGCCCAGTGTCAATATGATTATATGTCCTCATATTTATATAATACATTAAACAAGAGCTTAAATATATATCCTATGACCTTTCGTGAAAGTAGACTAAAGCTAACATCATGGTTAAAGTCTTTGGAGTATGATGAGACTGAAAAACTTCTAAAAATGTACACCTGACACATCCACACTAACACACACACACGCACACTAACACACACACACACACACCACACACACACACACACACACACACACACACACACACACACACACACACAAATTTTGGTTTTTGGTTTTACTCGCGTTCCGTAGCGTTTTAAAAAAATGTATTTTAAGGAAGAGCGACTCCCTTTGGTTCAGGTGCAATAAGTACTTAAAAGAGGGAGTCGATCACTTGTGTGTCAAGTACTTTGGTAAAATAATAAACTATTTTTGATTTGATTGATTTTTGATTTGACTAACGGCCCTTCCCGAACTATCCGTGGAAGATAGGCCGATCTCCACACGTAGGCGATTCCAGATGGTACAGGCCCTTTCCCAGCGCTTCTGGACGCTGTGGACCCAGTCCTACCTTCATACCCTCCAAACCCGCTCCAAATGGTTGTCCCCATCCTCCCCTCCCCGAGTTGGCGAGCTCGTCCTCATCAAGGAGGACAACCTGCCTGCCCTCCAATGGAGACTGGGGCGCATTGCTCGCACCCTGCCTGGGAAGGATGGCGTCGTGCGGGTGGTAGACCTGGACACCGCGAATGGACATCTTCGGAGGCCTGTATTCCGGATCGCCAGGCTCCCAGTGGATGAGCCCCCCCTGGCCCCCGGAGGATGTTCCCGCCAAAGCCGGGACGGCCATTCAAACCATACCGCCATCTGTATGGCGGTTGACTCAGCGGTTGTTGACGACCGCGTCCGCCTGTCTGCCGCGGCGCCACCGCTGCGCGACCCGCCGCCGCTAGCTTCGTGAGCCGAGCGGGCGACTAGTCTGTCTGCTAGCTAACGCGAGACGCCCACAAAATACGCGCGCTGGTATCTGCCCTTATTATAGTGACTCCTGAACCTAATGTGAAGAGACCGCCTAAATGCCTATTGTGTAGTGTAGTGACTGTGCGCCAGGAAACCAACCCACCTCGCCGCCCGTGGTCAGCTCGCCTCCAGGTTCCTGTGACTCATCATCCCTGTAAGTACTTTATTCCCTTATACCTCCTGCCTAACCCTTATTTCGCCGCTGTTACTGCGAACGCCTTTCGCCGTAACATTTCACATCTGGCAGGGTCTTACGGAAAGCCTCTTTATCTACAATTTCAATACGTCTTGATATTTTTTTGGCAATGCAGTTGCGCAGTTTAAGTCTCAGGCCACATATGAACAGTACATGATCAGAGAGACAATCTGCTCCAGGCAACGTGTGCGCGTTAAATATTGAGCTCCTCTATCTGTTTCTGATCATAACGTAATCGATTTTGTTACGGTGTTTGCCGTCGGGGCTAGTCCACGTATAGAGTCTCCTTGGGTGGTGTTTGAAAACGGTGTTCATTATCTATTTAGATTGTTATCGGCGCAAATTGGATTAAACGCTCCCCTCTATCGTTACGAGTACCCAAACCGTATAGCACAACTATGTGCCGCAGGCCAGAATCATTTTTAGTACTGCCCACCTTTGCATTGAAATCTCCCAAAACAATTAGAGGCTCCCTTTTAGGGATTTGAGTCATGCAGATTTCTAGTTCGTTGTAGAACGCTTCTATAACATCATCGTCAGCTGCTGATGTAGGTGCATAAACTTAAATTATATTTATTGGAACTGGTGTTGAATTCAATTTTATCGATATAATTCTTTCGTTGATAGGATTATAGCCCAAGACAGAATTGTACCAAATTTTTGGAATAGCAATAGCTACCCTAGCAAAGCTGTTCTTGTCATTTCCGGAATAATAGATAGTATATTTCCCTGTATCAAAGTGGCCGCTATTTTTCCAGTGGGTTTCACTTATACCAGTTATAATGGAGTTGCATCTGATCATTTAATAGAATAATTAAGCAAAAAATTAATATTTATTTTTAATGAATTGGATCGGGAATCGAATACCTAATTACCTAACCGATATATTTATATATGTATATATATATCGGTACATATATATATATATATCGGTTATCTATATACCTAACCTATACCTTAACCGAGGGACATATAAAGGGAGGACCCCTTAATATGTCCCTCGGTTTAACTAACGCGCTGTATAAATCAAGTTGCCATTACTGTAAGTTCGGGCATCATTTCAGTTTAGCTGCACCTATTTGGGTAATTCTTTTTTTGTTGTCTTTGTAATTGTCAGGACAGTTAAAAGATTATAAAAGAAAAAAAATGGAATTTATTCACAGAGGATACACAGTGTCATATACGCACACAAAGTCACAGGCGGGCTGCTAGTTATGGATAAAACTCATACTAAGTACTCACGTACATACTTATCTGTTTCTGCGAATAATGTTATTGCGAAAATATCAACCGCTCTCACCACACAACTCTCGAATATTGTATGCAATTTTTTATACGTTCCCCACCAATTTGTTTCTTTCATCACGATCGGTTGTTGTTTTATATGAAAATCGTTTCATTATTTTGCCTCAGCAGCGTCCACTTTAAAATTGCCAATTGGAATGTTACATTTTACTTTTCACCGTATTCGAATAATTATTTTCTCAGTTGCTTAACCAGACGTTATTGTTGGCAGATTAGCGGATGTTTTACGTATGTATTATTATATTATGAACTTCAATCATACACACATACAAATAATTACGACTATTATCCCCCAAAGGGTTAGTCAGAGACTAGGCAATGATCGCAAAATCAGTCCTCTGCCATAGTCCACTTTTCACCAAATAGCGACAATAATCATGAATATTAAAGCCCTATATACAACGACGAAGTTGATAAAGTTTTATAAAATTAAAAAAGGAATACATTTTAATTATGCCATTTGTTTGAATTGTCCCATAGGAAATAATAAAGTGGCGTGATATTAGGCGATCTCGCGGGCCACTTAATGGGGCCGCCTATCCCCATCCAGTTATGTTGAAAATTATCATTTCTGTCTAAGAAAGGTCCACACAAGATTTCTTAGCAAAGTTTGGTTTTTATGCTAGAAAAAAACTTACAAGAAGAGAAAAGTAAATAAAATATTACTATATTCTCATATGTATTATTACTATATTCAACGCTTTAATATAGTTAAGTAAAATTTTTAAACACAAAAAAAACTGAAAAAAGACGACAACCTCAGGCGGGAATCGAACCACGCACCTTCCGCATTCCGGGCGGCTGCCTTAACCACTTGGCTACCGAGGTCTGGTTTTCCCCCGTCGAAATTTGTCAGTGCTTGTTGCAAGTTTTTAGTCAACATTGCTTCATCAAATCTTAGAAGTTTTCACCTCTGAGCTCCGAAAGAAATATTTTTACAAATATTTGAACATTCGGTTAAGATGAAGCTGCGTCTATAAGTAGATTAATGTTTTTTTAATGTATTTTAGCGTTTTAATAACGCTTAAAAATACTTAAGAGGCCTTAAGAGGCATTTTGTAGTAATTTTGCAGTTGTATTTATCGTTTTTATCGAAATAGGATAATAAATTTGTGCATAATATTACAAATGTCCATTCTGTGAGCATAGTTGAATTCGGACGGCCGGCGCATCGCATTTTGTAGTAATTTTGCAGTTGTATTTATCGTTTTTATCGAAATAGGATAATAAATTCATTATAAAATCTTTATTCCTCATGAAGTAACAGTTACTCTCGTATAAATTTTGCTTAATAATATTATCGCAGATAGGAGATATTCACAGTTAATTTATAGCAATTTTCGAAGTTTTTTGGTTTAGAATAAGATTTTTACCTATATAAAATCAATAATATCTAAAAATTCCGAGGCCGCTACGCATTATTCGACTATATTAAAGATAACATTATAATTTTTTTATTTCACTGATTTAGAACAGTAGTTCAATCGATGAGCTCAAAAAAGTGCCTTCGCGCACTTTATGAAAATCTTTCTCTGCAATTTTGGGCTTAATTAAAGTTAAGCAAAATTTAAAAAAAGCAAGGCCGCTAAGCACTATTCCAATAGCTATTCTACACTATTCAATAAGTCATAATTGTTAATGTATTTTCATTTCTGAGATCCATAACGCCATAGTTGGCCATTTTACGCAAAAATCACAGTCGAGATGTAATAGACCTCTTAAGTAATTTATTTTTTCGTCGTCTTTTTTCAGTCTTTAAAAATTTTACTTAAACCGCAGGTCACCTTGCACCTGTGGTAATAACAGATGCAACTGTAGGTACTAAAAGACAATTAAAGTTTTGATTTGTGCGGGTGCGGCGGTTCATGTATGGGACGGCTCCGCTAAATACCTCCTCGATGCACTTGATAGACTGCAAAGGCGAGCGGTACGCATTAATGGAGATGCTGAGGTTACAGCCTCACTTGAGGACCTCCAGCTGCGTAGAGACATTGCTTCTCTCAGTGTCTTCTACCGGAACTACTACGGTGAGTGTTCTAAAGAACTTTTTGATCTTATCCCGCCCTCCTTTCCTCTCCCGGACTACAAGTGCTGGTCTTAGGAACCACCATCATACTATACAGACTATCAATACTCGTACCAAAAAATTTGGCAAGTCGTTCCACTGTAAGACCACTCGGCTTTGGAATTCTTTGCCGGCGCATGTGTTTCCCAGCTCCTACAGTCCCGGGTCTTTTAAGCTGGGCGTGAAACGGCATTTATGCAGGCCGTCATGAATGGGAGCGCTCGTTATCGTGCTTATTCAACGGTGGGGAGCGCTCTCATTATTTTGGACTGCATCGGCTGCTTACCATCAGGCAGGATGCAGTCACTATAAAAAAAAAAGAGTATAATACATAATAGTCTAAGATCCGAGTATAGAACGACCTTCACCGGGCCGGTTAACGGATGAAAAGTATTTTATATCAAATTTAATATGTTAAAAAATATATCGCAAATGGGTTGGCTGAAAAATTTTAGTCCAGTAGGTACCTATAATGATTAATTTAATATTAAAATATTTTATTTCACATTGCTCTGGTTTGGTGTATGTGTGTTTGTAATGAGATTATCTTTTTGTAAACATACATTTTATTTATTTAACCAGACGGTTGCAAATAACTAATATTGACTTACCTGTTTACACCTGCCAACCCAATGTTATAACGGGAAAAAATTGTCAATCTAAAGTTAATATTCTATGGGCTTCATACTTTCGATGATACCTATGTATTTTATCTATTACCCAAATCAGTGCAATGATTTAAAAAAATATATATATTTAGTTAATCATAATACTGGACTGAAATTTTTCCGCCAACCACTCGCAATATATTTTTTATTTTTTAACATATTAAATTTGATATAAAATACTTTTCATCCATTAAGCGGCCCGTTGTATACTCAGATCCTCTACTATTAGGAGCAATCTTAATTTTGCAAATAAAATATCAATTTACCTGTGTCTGAAAGAGCTAACTGTATGACTAAGAGATAATCTTTGACAAAATAACTATAGGTTAGTTTTTTCTAGTAAACATATAGTTAGGTAGCTATATGTTTACTAGAAAAAAATCAACCAGTCTCTTGAACCTCGAATGGGATTCGAACCCATGACCTATGGATTGCCGGTCCACTGCTCTTTTTTCTAGTAAACATTTTATCCTATATCTCGTCTATAGCATTATAAATGCAAAATTTCAATAATAAAGATACAAAATAACTATATAAAAGAGGCAATTGAAAAGAGTAACTATCGAGTCTCTTGCCGGTTTTTCCCTGTAGGTATATACATTCCTAACACGGCGGTAGCTTAAAAATATTATTGCATAATGACGATTATAGTGAGATTTAAATGCGAAAGTGTAATTATCCCATCAAATCACTTATCGAACAGGTGAAATCAAGGAAGCGTAATGAAAATATTTATTGACCAACTTTTTATGGAGAAGAAATCATTCGAGTAATACTTTTTAGGTTCAGAATTGAATAGGCTATAACAATATATTTTTTATTTAACGAAAATCCACGCGACTTTGCTGTAGTAGAGTATTTAAATCGTTTTCATTTTTTTGTTAATATTTCGTTTTTTTTTCTATGATGGGGTAAAAACCCAAGTAACACAGAAAGCTGTTGATTCAATCACTTGTGGTCATAATGGCTGCTTACAGAGTATTAAAACCGTTATTATAATTCACTAGTGATCCTTAAGCTGAATATTAGAACACAAATTTATATATTCTGAATAAGAACTAAATAATGGTAGATATTCTTCGCCCTTAAACAGCAAGTTGCGTTTATTTGGTATATAACCTACGCTTTTATTCAGCCGTTTAAATTTCAAGCCTTCTTACATAACTTACTGAATAAAGGCAATTAAGTAGTGGAAGATATGTCACATGCTGTATAATAGAGTAAATGTGTACCTCTAAACGCTGCCTTCTAAAGGGAGTATATGTGTACTGTTACACAGATAAATGATATATAAAGGAGTAAATTTAGTGTTTTATTCAGTAAATGGTGTAAAATTTCCCTGTTGATCCGTATCTATACTGCTATTACTAATGACTAAATAGTGGCTCTTTACAAGTTCATCTGAACGTTATTATTACTCTTGAAGAGCACTTAGAGTATTTTATAACGTATATTGCTTAACAGAGGTTCACATCAGTTGATTTAATCAGGTGATGACTGAATAAGTATATCTCTGTGAATATTCACACGGATCATTCTTTCGTGTAATAAGGCCCTAAAATGCTTCAGTCGGTTTTATACGGATCCTTAAAAGTATTTTATCACACATTTTATTGTTGCTAGTTCGAACAAATATTCAGCCAGTAATCAGTGTATTGCCGTATATGGATTCACATGTAAGACTTTATTACGGCTAAGTTTGAATAAGCATATATACGGTATGTGCCACATTACGCGGGCTACGACAGTAATGTTGAAGAATACCATTTCACATCGCTCTTTAATTCCGCCTCCATTTTTTATTCTGTATAACTTTTAATGTCTACACCGGTATACATAATTTTATTTATTTAACACCAACATAGTAAACTAAGGAATTCCAAATAAATATTTTTAATGTAATTATTGGTTACAGACTAAAATAATGACACAGTCAGTAAATTTTTAGCAGAAATGTTTTCACCTAAATGTGTTTATTTTACTATAATTTGTAGTAAAAACTTATTTATGTACTGGCGCTTGAAAAATTTCTTAGAAATATATGTATACTCATAACAGTAATTTTGAATTCCCACTAGCTTTCACGTAAAATAATGAAGTTATTAACAAAATGTACTTATACCGATATCATACATTCATTTAAAAAAATTATCTTCTCTCACTGTCATAAAAATATGAATCATCTGTCACCAAAAGTATTAATAAACGTTCTTACAGAACAAATCGTGGACCTTTGACTTAATTACTATAAATATATGGACGACAATTGTTTAAATAAAGTGTAACTAGTGTTTCCTTAATTTGCTAGTATTTTGCTTTGTTACAACCTGTTACACCTAATACTGGGATTATAACGTTACTATAATTATGTTACTCAGCAATTGTGAATTAAAGCTGAATAATTTGTGCCCATTTAAGCAGTGTAGTGTCTGAATAGCATGCTACTCTGCTTTTATTCAGTAATTTTATTCAGCGCTAAGTACACAATAATCCATTATTCATTTAGTACTCAGCCTATGTATGTTACTTGGGAAGTTTATTCCAGAAATGGATTCACCATCCCTAAATTATACGAAAACGATACCAAAGTTGCCCTAGTAGCTATATGTATAGAGCAACCATGCACCGACTGCAACGCGGGCGACGAATAATCCCCCCCCCCGTGCCCACCAGGGGCAAGGGGGGGGTAACTCCGTGGCTACCGGGCTAATTCTGCTCAGGATGACCTAGAGAATAATAGTGCCAAGTGGCGTCTTCCGAGACAAAAGTGCAAGGTTTGGCCCAAAATCAACGCTTATTTCCCCAGCTATTACAAGTAGGTACATAAATCACTTCCAATAACTTTTGCAAATGACTCAGTAATAAGTAACACAAACATTTTCATTCGGATCTTTGATGTTTGATGAGACACTGTCGCTATAAACAAAAAAGTCAAAAATGTTGAAAAATTTTAACAGATCTAACCAATACCTTAGTGATGGTGGTGGTAGTGGTCACGAAACCGCCTGGATTTAGACGTGGGTTCGATGCCCGCTTAAGGTAGTGTTTTTTTCCACGTTTCAATATCTTAAAGTATGTTTGAGCGTTATTAACACAAAAACATTAAATATCACGAATTGCAGTAAGTACCGAAGTTAAAATAGTATTTATTTATGTAATTCTGACGCCTCTTTCGCCGTTTAGCAGGTTCAGATCGATAACCCGGGTTCAATTCCCAAGTAAAGTGCGTTTCGGATTATTCAATGCACAGCCCGGGTTAGTGATCACTGACCCCCATTTGGCCAGTATGGTGATAAACCGAATAACCATCACGTCTTGGAACGTTGACTTGATTAGAGGCCTTTACCTTGCAGTGGGATAGGCTAGAATGGGCTAAATAGACTTCTTACATTAGAATTACTACTTACTGTTTGAGTCGCATATCATACAAGTTGAACAACTTTGGAAATACCGGATGGGTGACCGAATTAACACTTTTCAGACTAAGACAAATTGAAATTTGGGTTAAGTAGATAATAAGGCGTTCCGCCATTAAGTGCTTATAAACAGAGAGGGTTAAATATCGTCTCGAGCTCCTCTTCGCTTTGGAAGACGTTTTAATATGATCCTTGTTGTTATCATATTAAAGCATTATTGTATTAAAGTCAGGAAACCAAGTAGTGTGACGTTTATGTTGAGGCTGAACGCGAACACTGCTCATTAAAACAAGACTCTTTATAAATGTGGATACAATAAATATGAATCAATATGGACGTGGGTGGAGGTTCTTGAAATAACTCAAGAGAAATGAAGTGATAATAGGGCAGTTTACTTAACTCGTTATCGTTCAGAATATTGGTGATTGCAATTGTATTTAGACCGCTTAAACTTCGGAGGCGGCCAAAGTGCTATGAAAGTATACAGCAAAGTTTTAAATATTATTTTTACTCTTTATTCAATTTAGGTCCTAAGTAAAATTTCTTACAATATTTCATATAAAAAGCGTAATATTTACAATAAAAATATTTTAAAAAACTTAACCCATTCTGCCACCGGCAGCGAAATAGACCCAAGCTATCGGTGGTTAGGACTGCAGAGTGAGGAATCTCCTATCAATACGTGCCGTGTCAAGGAGTACTGCCTTCTGTATCTGACCCTTGACACAACCTTTTAGTGAGAGCCACTCTAGATGTTGATCGAGGGTCTTAGCTAACGACTATCGGTACAACAATGGTTGAATCCACATCCCACATGGCGGTAACCTCGTGAGCCAAGTCAAGGTACTTACTGAGCTTGTCCTTCTCGGCTTATAGAGGTTCTCATCATGAGGTATGGTGATATCAATCAATCAAATCTTCGTGAAATAATGGCACTTGGTGCTGTTGTGTTTCGTCCGGCGAGTGAGGTTTCCGGAGGCCCTTCCCCCCCTTAAAGGCTGGCAACGCGTCTGCGACTCCTCTTGTTTTACGGATATCCATGGGCGGCGGTGATTACTCTCCATCAGATGACCCGCTTGCTCGTTTGCCTCATTATACTATGAAAAAAAAATTGCTCGGCGCTGAGATCGGTCGACCACCACGATATCAGCTTATTGGCGACAATAGCCCTGTCCTTGATGGTAGAGCGGTTCCAGTAGAGCTTGCATGACCATTTTCGAGAACTGGTGCAGGTGCGTACTTATAGGTACGGCAGCTCTGATTCAACAAGGCCCGATCTAAGAGCAAGTTGCTTGTGAATTATTCTGGTTACTTGGTTGTGTCTGTGCAAATACTCTCCGTTAGCAAGATGAAAACAACCGGAAATGATATGTCTAAGCGATTCTCCCGGACAGCGGCATGACCGGCAAAATGTCGACCGTGCCGCCCTTCATAATATATTTCCGGTAGTTATATGCCGTGATAACTTCATCTTCAATGGCACAAACAAAACCTTCGGTTTCCCCAAAGAAGTCGCCGAAACGTAGCCGGTTCACCGAGGCAGACAAATCTACGCCAGGCCCAGTATGAGCCCGATAGTAGAGCCCGTATAGCAATTTGCTCTTCCTATTCCTCTTCCCCCCCCGGACCGCGCAAGCGAATGACGTGTGCTTTTGTGCTAAAATTTGTCGCAATAATTATTTAAATCAATTAATTTATTTTAATTTCATATTCTATTAAAAAGATCGCCAAGTACCAGGCGCTCATAAGACGCGAGTGCTATTCGATCGACGCACGAGAGAACGAGACAACGCAACTGCAACAACATCAGTCTGCAAGCTACGCGGCGCACGCGTCATAACCACCGTACACGTACGTCACTTCTCTGTTGCTTACCATAATTCATAGGCGGTAGCGATTACGGCTTCTAAATAAGGGTTGGTCCAATTGATGAGCATATTTTTGATTTAAAAATCGAAAAGTGTTTTTATAGGCTAAAGCTCGAAACTTTTGGCCCCTGAATCAACTATTGTAAAATATGTCTGTTAAAAGATCGCCTTCTAAAAAATCAACAGTACCCAACTTGAGGCAGCAAACCTCATCTAGTTACGGATCGGACCCCCAACTACCAATAAATACAGCAATTGATCTGCAAGACGGCGAATCTACGCCACCAAACTATATTTCTCAACGTAATAAAAGACCCCGAGAAGAAATCATCTCACCATCGCAATTTCACAGTTTTAAGGAGGAAATAAATGAATTTATGTTGTCATTAATATGTGAACAAAAAAAGGAACTTGGCGTAATCACTAAAAACCTAAAAGAAATTCACCTAAGTAACACTAATATTGAGCAATCTGTGTCCCTGTTGACTACTCAAAATGAAGAATTTCGAAAAAAGATTGAATTGTTGGAGTCCCAGGCTAAAAAGGACCGGGAACACATCTCGATTCTTGAGGAGAAAGTAGAGTTGTCCGTAAGACTAGTGTGGAATTAAAAAATGTCCCACGTAAAAACTCTGAAAACAGAGACGACCTAGTCAACTTAGTCTTGAGTCTATCCAAAACTGTAATACTCGATATCTGCCCGCGAGACATTAAAGACATTTTCAGACTCAAGGGGAGAAACGAAAAAGAAAATAACCCTCCGATTATCGTGGAACTTGGTTCTACTATTCTAAGATCAGATCTACTTAAAAGGACTAAGGAGTTCAACATAAGGAACAAAATCAAACTTCAGGCAAAACACCTGGGCCTCACTTTTAGTGAAGACACTCCTATTTATATATCGGAGCAGCTAACCGCAAGGGGTGCTCGCCTGTTTTTCCTATCCCGGGACCTCATCAAGTCCAAGCAGTACAAATACTGCTGGACTGCTTTTGGAAAAGTATTTGTACGTAGAGACGATGCCTCCAAGATTATATGTATTCAAAATGAAGCTCAAGTACACCTACTTATGCAGAAATCGTGACTACCTAATCTCAGACAGAACTTTGATTTTTGTTTCTTTATATACTTTTACTATGTAATAATTCGTTGTAAGAACAAGTTTATATCCTTTGAAATTATTATGGAAGTTAAATTTTTTTTACAATCTATGTACTCCATCACACAGCTTTGTTACACAATTTCACTATATATCAGTCATACATTCAAATCAATACACACACACACACACACACACACACTCATACTATTTGCCTTTATGCCTCAAATCAAGCACAGATTCTAAGTATCATATTTAAGGGAATACCATCTACAAGCTTCATAATTGTATCCTTGATACCTACAACTCTAATAAACTCACACCTATATATACTGCTAAATACATGTACCTGCGACTCTCTAAGATACACTCCTAGTTTAGACTATTTTCATATAAAAATCTCATAATGAACAGCATTCAGTCTATACAGGAATTAGACTCTTTGCAAATCACTGAATCATATAATTGCAACATACAGGACTTAAGTCAATATATTTCGAGTAGTACATATAATAATTTAATAGTCATCACCCATAATATAAGGAGTGTATATAAGAATTTTGATGATCTGCAGGTGACACTATCACAATTACACCTTGAAGTTGACATATTGATATTAACTGAATATAGATTAGTTTCAAGTAAACAGTTACCATTTTTAAATAATTATACCTCTTACCAGACAGTTAATGTTTTAAACCAAAATGATGGTGTCGTGGTATATATCAAGGATCATCATCAAGCTACAATAACAGAACTGAATCTTACCAGCGCAACCGGACTCCAGATTGTGATTGCCAATTACGTTCTTCTTGCCATTTATCGTTCTCCATCTTACCTACATGCTGACAGTTTTATTGGCTCCCTTGATGCACATCTTGAAACCATTTCACATTTTAAAAATGTTTCAGTTATTGGCGACATAAACATAGATTTCATTAATTCAGAAAAAGAAAAGTCACACGAACGCAGCAATCGGCTCGGTTACCTTAACGTTTTATCCTTGCATGGTCTCTTGCCTGGCCACACCTTTTCTACTATAGGTGACTCATGTCTGGATCATGTTATGCTGAAACTAAACACCAATACTAGATGCGCTTCTGTTGCTGTTTTAAACACCACCGTTACGGATCATAATCTTATTTTAGTCAAATTTTCTTTTACATATAAAGAGGCCACTTCCTGTAAATACAAAACTGTAATAGATTATGAAAACGCGTATAAATCTCTTATAGCTGCTGATGTGTCTTTTCTTAACATTTACAATGATCCTGATAATTTTGCAAACGCATTTATAGGAATGATCAGGGCTGCAATCCAAGCAAATTCTAAGACCATAACTGTGCCAAATAGTAAAAGAATTCTGAAGCCTTGGATGACCCTTGGGGTCCTAAAATGTATTAAACTTAGAAATAGCATGCAACTCAAGCTAGGCAAAGATCCCCACAACACCATTTTAAAAATAACATACAAACGTTACCGTACTTTCTGTACTAATCTTTTAACTAAGCTTAAGCGAAAGTATAACAGTCATAATATTAAAAAATCTGTAAATCAACCTAAAAAATTATGGTCCACGATAGCTGAGATTACACAGTATAAACCTCCAAAGACTAAAAACGGTGACCTACTTAAATTAAAATCGCAACCACAAGACTCAGTCAATCATATAAATAACTATTTTGTTAGCATAGGTGCTACCTTAGCAGACCTAATAACCAAACAAGCTGCACCTAATGCCCCTACTTCTTGCGCCTCATCGAAAGCCTGTTCTCAGCCCATTTCGTTTGTCCTTCTTGAGACAGATCCTGAGGAAGTTGATAGCATACTCATGAGCCTGGACTCTTGCAGTGCACCTGGCTGGGATGGGATAAGTACCCAATTTCTGAAGCGTGCTAGAGATTTTGTCGTTCCTTACATTTGTAAGTTAGCTAATCTCTGTTTTAGTGCTGGAGTCTTTCCTAGTGCCCTTAAACGGTCTGTAGTTACACCTGTTTACAAGAATGGAGACAAATCAGACGTCAATAATTACAGACCCATCTCTGTTTTAACTACTATTTAAAATAATTGAGAAACTTATTAGTAATAGACTGATTAATTATCTTAATAAATATAATATTCTATCTAAATTTTAATATGGCTTTCGCAAAGGAATATCAACTCAAGATACAATTTTAGATTTGATCTCTATTATAGCTGAGGAGGTTGACAAGGGAAACAAATGCCTCACAATATTTTTAGATCTTAAAAAGGCATTTGACACGGTTTCTGTCTCGGTCCTTGTCAACAGACTAGATAGTGTGGGGATTAGAGGAAATGCACTCTCTCTCTTTACTAGCTACCTTAGTGAAAGAACTCAAGCTGTAAAAATAGACAGCTTCATCAGTGATGAAAAAGCAGTAAAATATGGTGTTCCGCAGGGGAGTGTCCTTGGCCCGACTCTCTTTTTAATATACATCAATGAATTATGTAATTTGCAGGATTTCGGGGGAAGGATACTCTCGTATGCGGACGACACTGCAATCGTCTTTACTGCCAAAACTTGGGGTTCTGTTCACGAGGTGGCTGCGCTTGGTCTGATGCGTGTGTCGAACTGGTTAAGGGATAACCTTTTAACGTTAAATATTCAAAAAACAAACTACATTTGCTTTGCACCTCATACATCATCACAGCCAGGCAATAACTTGCACATCAAGATCCACTGCTGCACAAACCCCGAAAATTCCCAGTGCGACTGTCCCATTGTGAATAAGGTGAGTCAAACGAAATATCTCGGTATCATTGTTGATCAGAGGCTTAATTGGCACTCACAACTGGAAAATGTCATAAATCGGATCAGAAAACTAATCTGGGTGTTTAAATCACTGAGGACAGTAATGGCTAGCTCTCTCTTAAATAAAATTTACATAGCCCTAGCACAATCGATAATCTCCTATTGTATCCCAATCTGGGGAGGTACAAATAAGACTAACTTTCTAGACCTGGAGAGGGCACAAAGAGCTCTTATAAAGGTCATGTATTTCAAACCTTACAGATTCTCTACAAATACCCTGTATCAAACCAGTAAACTTCTTTCAGTTCGGAAGTTATATATACTTAACTTGACTCTTAAATGTCATAAATCTTTACCGTTTGAAGAATCAATTCAAAGGAAAAGAAGAAATTATATTGTTGCCCGCTTACCCACTGCACGTACTAAATTTGCTAGTAGACAATACCCATCCCAATCTGCATTTGTAGATAATAAACTTAATAAAATACTTAAATTATATCCTATGCCTCTGTATACGTGCAAAAAATGTCTGATGCAGTGGTTAGGGGCACTAACTTATGTAGAAGTCGAAAATCTTTTAACTAGAATTGCCTAACCAGCTAAATGAACCCAATATAAATATTGACGAACTTGAACGAACTTGAGGCTTGTACATACTCACACACACATAGGCTCACACACACGAATTGCCTAACCAGCTAAATGAACCCAATATGAATTTTGACGAACTTGAACGAACTTGAGGCTTGTACATACTGACACACACACACACACACACACACACACACACACACACACACACACACACACACACAAACGCGCGCGCGCGCGCCCGCGCTCACACGCACACACTCAAAAATTGCTTATATTTTGTAATCTACTGTTATCCATAGGGGAATTAGCGGGTCATTCCCAATACAAATATCTTTCGATTACTTAATAGGATGTCTCAGCAATGTGTTGTATCTAAGATTACTGAAATAAACGCATTTTTATTTTTTATTTTTATTTTATAATAATATGTCCTTGCGATTTTTGTCCAATTATGTTCGTGAGGAAACATAAATAAAGTAAAAAGTATGGCAAAAAATAGGTTTATTGCAATTATTACATTTAGTTTTACAGAGCTTGTATCGACCGTGACGGAAATTCAAAATGGAGATAGTGAGTTTGTAAATAATCGACTTTACGAGTAGGTATAATACCATATAGACTTCATTGATTGTTCGTATTCCCCGGGCTGGGTTTACCACTTATTATTATTATTGTGATCCTATTCTGTCCCATTGCAGGTCAAAGGCCTCCCTTCCTTTTTTTTACTTTTTTCAGCCCGCCGCCGCCGCCACAGGGGCTGATATGCGTCCAGCTCGTCACGTCATCTTCACCTCGGTCTGCCGTGTCGCTTTCTAGCATTGGAAGGCACCCAAACGGTAGTGGCTTTGGCCCAGAGTTCTTCTGGTATGCGGTAAACGTTTTAGAGTGTTAAATATAGATTTAAAAATAAATAGCTGTAATTTAACGCGAAATATGCTTCTTTCATTTATTTAAGGCAACCTACGGGTGCGCATTTTTTCGCATAACTTTTTAACCCTTAAATGCATCATGTTGTAAATCTACAACGTACATTTTAAGCCTTTTTAAAATATTAATTATATTTTTATACTATTATATTTATATTAAAATAAATATTTAGAATTTACTCTGTAATTAAAACATGTTTTTTAAATATTATAACATATATTTTTTTTAAAAACGTCATAGACGTTAAATTTAAAAAAGAACGTTTTGAAGGAAACCTCTTTGGATACAACAATGCAACCTTTTTTTGAAAAAATAAATAAAAATGCTTATTTTATGTTCTATTTTAATGATGTAAATCGAAATAGATTCGTAATTATTAAAACAATTAATTAAGGAGAGCATTTTTTCAAGAATTTTCGTATTTTTTAAAAAGTGCAGTGGCAAATTTTTATTTTTATTTTTCCTTATTTGTTGGTATCGCATAGTATTATAAAAGCTTTTTATGATAAACAAAAAAATATGCATTTAAGTGTTAAGTCTCGGGGGATCAGAGCCCACCCGCTATAAAGAAAAAGTTATGTATGCAAAACTATAGTTCTGGCGGCTAGGTTAGGTTAGACTTTTGTCAAATAATTGAGGGGGCCGCAGAAAAGGAAAAGAAGAAATAAGTTTCTTAATCATTTTATTACATTAAATAAAAACAATATTAAGAGATCAAAATATTTTGTTTGTAGAAAACTTTGATAAAATTAAATGTCTGTTAAGAAATAGACAATTATGAAAAAGAATTATTAGTTCAAACAGTATTAATTAAAATAAATATGATAACTGTCGGTTTTGTCCGATGGTAGTAATAAAAATTTATGAACATAAAAAGTACGAGGAAAAAAAATATGAAGAGTTAATCATTTATCAATAAGTTATTGTTATGAACACAAATCGGTAGTAGAACAATAAGTAGGAATAATTGTTTTATGTGAGCCGATACGGACCCACAACCAACAGTCATAAAACATGTTATAATAATAATAATAATAGAGAGGCTCTCGCTGAAAGGTTGGGTCAAGGGTCAGATGCAAAAGGCAGTACTCCTTGACACGGCACGTATTGTCAGGAGGTTCCTCACTCTGCAGCCCTAACCACCGATAGCTTGGGTCTACCCCCGCTGCCGGTGGCACCTAGGTCAAGTTTTTTATAATATTTTATATTGTAAATAGGTTTTTATATAAAATATTGTAAAAAATTAAACTTAAGAATTATGTTAAATAAAGAGGATAATAATAATAAAATCATTTATTTCAGACCATAGGATCCATGGATTAGTAACACTTCAGACTTAAAACTATGTTAGTAACGAATGTACCTATGTAATATTGAATTAAATTTTAAAATCATAATAAAATAGTAATAATCATTTGAAATAAAATAAATAAAAAGTAAAATAAATCGAATTAAAATAAAACAAAATAATCTAAAAATACATAATAAATCAAAAATCGAACAAAATAAATGAAAGTGGCAAAAACATAATAAAAAATTAATAAATACACACATCAAAAGTGTCTAGGGATCAAGCATTTTTATGCGGATTTCTTGAGATTGAGATGTGGCTTTGTAATAAATTTATGATTTTATAAATTTATATGGATCCTTTTTGGTGCATTTCATAATTTGAAACAGGAACTTTCAATCAATTTCTAGTAAAAGATGAAAATCAGCTGTCAATATTTTCCCTATAAAAACATACAACGCATTGAAGACATTATTAGTGCTACTGTTTTCCTACTACTGATTAAAACCAACGTTATTATGGAGCGGCGACGTCATTTAAGCAGGGAAGAAATGCTCAGAGCCGTGGGAATGATAGAAGCTGGTTCCCGGCAACGTACTGTGGCTTTAGCTCTGAATACAAGTCAGAGTGTTATCAGTCGACTTTGGACACGTTACCGAAGCACTGGTACCGTGGCTGAGCGCCATGGAGGACGGTATCGCTGCACCACACGGAGACAAGACCGATACATTCAAATCACAACTCGAAGAGCTCCAACAATAACCGCCATGATGTTAGCCGTGAGGCTTCATCACTCTTCAGGGAACTTAATTAGCGACCAAACAGTCAGAAACCGCTTGCATGAAGTGAACCTTCATTCCCGAAGACCGCTAAGGGTACCACCTATAGCAATGCACAATCGTAGGATTCGATATCAATGGGCTCTTGAACACAGAAATTGGGCAGAAGAACAATGGCGTTTCGTGTGCTTTTCTGATGAGTCTCGTTTTGGTATGAGACCGGATACAAGACGTATACGACACTGGAGAACCCCTGGACGCCAACAGCGATTAAAATCCTGCCAGGAAGTCCATCCTTATAGTGGTGGAACCATCATGGTATGGGCGGGTATTTGGATCGGCGGAAGAACTGAGTTGATTTGGATCAGAGGCAACCTCAACGCTCAAATTTATGCTGAGACGATTGTATCAGACGTCATCGTTCCTCTACAAGTGCAAATCGGTCCCTTATTTCAGTTAATGCATGATAATGCACGACCGCACACCGCAAGAGTTGTAAGACAGACTCTCGCCGCAGCTAACATCAATGTCATGCCCTGGCCTGCTCAGTCGCCAGACTTGAACCCGATTGAGCATGCATGGGATATGCTACAGAGAAGAGCTCTGCCGAATATGGAGGGTATCCAGTCGCAAGAAGACCTTTTTTTGTTGTTGCAACGAACATGGGCGGCCATTCCACAGCGTGATTTGGATGAACTCATTTTGAGTATGCCAAACCGATGTTCTTGTGTTGTTAGTGTTCGCGGTAGAAACACGGATTATTAATTGTTTAAGTTACCCAATAAAATTTTAAAGAAAACTGTCATTTCAGTCTTTTTTTCGAACTTTAATGTTAGTGGTTCAAATGTCAAAAATCCCTTTATTAGGAAAATGGCAAATTTCTTTATTAATGCAAAGGTGACTTGGTTTATCGTTACTGTAGACAAACGAAAACACTTTATTTGATGAATCCTTAAAGAAAATTTTAATTAATATCAATCAGGAGAAAAGTTATTGCAAAAATATATGTTGATCCCTAGACACTTTTGATGTGTGTATATCATCATTTTTATTGGTCGATTCACTGATGCACACGTTTGAAAACATGTAGTTCAGTGAATCGCCCGAAAAGTGCCGAGTCCATCCGGTCACCAATCATATTTAGGACTGTGTTGGCGCTCCCCCGCACACGCAGCAACATCGAGGCAGTCTTTTTTCGCATAATTGTAGCGAAGTCGTCTACGTGAGCGTCTGCAAACATGCCTGATGCACTGCAGTACTCGTAGAGCACCATAGGACCTTTTAGTAAAGCTGGCCCACAGAGCGCCCGTGTAAAAGCTTTGACAATAAGCTTTGAACAGCGTTATCTTTACGTCAACGGAACAACGAGCGAATCTATGCGCCAGTATGTTACCGCGAACCGACAGTGCCCTACGTTCACGCTCGATATCTAAGTCGTCTTTTAAGTCCTCTGTCACAATGTGACCCAAGTACTTAAACTATGCAACACGTTTCAATTGAACTCCGTTTAGGAGAACAGGCGGGACTACGTTAGGCTTTTAGACAAACTTTTGAATACCATAAATTCAGATTTTTTCTCGTTATATTTTAAGCCATGGTGCACAACGTAAGCTTCACAAGTTTTTAACAACTGCCGTAAACCGCTGATCGAAAGACTCAACAACACCATGTCATCAGCGTAGCTAAAGTTGTTGACGCTAACATTATCTATACGACATCCTACACGCATGTTGCTGAGTTCATCAATCAGCTGGTTAACATAACATAATTAAACAGCCTTGGCGACGTAAGTCCGCCCTGTCTTACACCACAGTTCAGGTTATATTCGTCAGAACAAACATTAGCCCACCTTACTACATTACTCTGTCTCTTGTACCAATACGACAGTAACCCAATTACTTCCGGACATATATCTGCTTCCCTCAGCTTACCCCAGAGTAGGTCATATGACACAAGGTCAAATGCTTTCGACAGGTCTAAGAAGCAGGCATAGACAGGAGTACTTCTCTTCGTATAATAGTTAACAGTGTACTTCAGTGACAGTATCGCGCTTTCGGTAGACATCCCATCACGAAAACCAAATTGCGAGTCTCTCAAGCTTATGTAACCGGTCTATGATCCTATCTAGTATTTTAGCGATTACAGTCGCAAGTGAAATTGGTCGGTAGTTTGTTTTATCGGCTATGTCTCCTGTAGCATTTTTTACTAGCGGAATTACAATTTTTTTAATAAGGCCTGATGGTAAATAACAATGTCTTAAGCATGAACATGAATATGAATAAAGCATATGAATAATAACCTTAATGAAATTATGCTTAACACGGAATTAAAATTACTTTCTAAGATTCATGACAATTGTACCTATATTGACACAAGTTATTTACTTGAACAAAGACATTTTATGTTCTTAGCATGTAATAAGGTAAACACGCACATTGATTATTTAGCCTATAAAACTCAATATTTATCATTTGACAACATTAAGCTACGTCTTAAGAATATGCGATTGTATAATAATAATGTAATAAAATCTAAATTGCAACTATGTAAGGGAACTATTCCGTACTACTTCCCAGTTTTAAAGAAAGTAGATACCAAGGAAAGCACCCTCTCGGTTTCTGTCAATAAAAATGATAGTGAAGGATTTTTTCGTGAGTAACCATAATAAAACGGATAATAATAAGTTAATAATATTTCATCAAAATTTTGCTGGATTATTGAACAAGCAAGATGCATTACACGTTGCTCTGCAGGAATTTGATGATAATAGTAATCCCATACATATTTTGTGCATTACGGAAACATTTTTGAACCGTGAGGATATTAAAAACATTAAAATTAATGATTTTAAAGTAATATCATTTTATTGCAGACCTCACGAAAGAAGAGGAGGTGTATGCGTATTGGCTAGAGAAGAGATATCTTGTTATGCGATCGATTTGGATAACTATATATGCTGTAAAAGTTTTGAGTGTTCGGGTGTAGAGTTAACAAATTATAATCTTTTAATTATATGTATTTATCGTACACCAAATTCCGACATTGACGTTTTTTTTAGCAAGTTGGAGGCGTTACTGCTGCACCTATATAAAAAGCGTGGAAAAAGAATAGTTTTATGCGGTGATCTAAATATTGACTTACTCAAATCAACTCCCTATAGCACTAGATTATCGGATTTGATTGGCTATTTCAATTTAAAATTTCACATCACATCCCCAACCAGAAAAACATCGTGTATAGACCACTTCATTAGCAATATTCCAAAAGCCGTAGGTACCGTACACTACTTAGCTATTTCCGACCATGAGACGGGACAAACTTTACAAACAAAACTCAAGCTAAGTAAAACAATAAAACAATGGTATGAGGAAAATAGAGATTTAAGTGATACAAATATTAAGAAATTCCATGATTGTATATCTAAACTGACCTTTTCTAATGTTATGGAAACCTGGGATACTAATACTGCTTTCTCACTACTACATGACACACTGAAAATGTTTTTTGATCTGTGTTTTCCGAAAATAAATATAAAAATTAACAATAGAGGAAATAAAGTTTGCTGGATAACTCCTGGTATAAGAAATTCATGTAGAGAAAAACGGAAACTCTACCTTAAATACCACTACTGCAGATTGAAAAAGAGTAAAGAAGAAGCTAGACGTAAATATAAAAAATACTCAAGAATACTTAAAAATTGCATTTTAGATACACAGAGAAGAGGAAATATTTATAAAATAGTTAATTCTAAGAACAAATGCAAAGCTGCCTGGAACATAATTAATACCAGATTACAAAACTCTTGTAAAGATGAGATTAATAATATTAAATTCGGCAATAATTTATTTGATAGCCCTATTGACATTGCAACTTTATTTAACGATTATTTTATTGACATTACTATTAATAATAACCAGATATTAAATTCATTAAATGATATGCCAATTGACATGAGCGGACCTTCCTTCTTTTTCTACCCTACTACCCCAGATGAAATACATAAAATTATTCTCACCCTAAAAAACACGAATTCAGTGGGATACGATGAGATACCAACAAAAATATTAAAATTAATAGCTTCTTTTATAGCGCCCGTGATGAGTCATATCATAAATATTTCTTTTAATCAGGGCATCTTCCCAGATAAATTAAAATATTCGGTAGTTAAACCAATTTACAAAAAAGGAGATAAATCGGATCCGAACAATTACAGGCCCATTACACTGATTCCAATTATTGCAAAGATTGTAGAAAAAGCGGCACTTATACGAATTAGTAAGTTTTGTGAGAAGTTCAAGTTAATAAATGAACAGCAACACGGTTTTAGAAAAAAAAGAAACACGACTTCAGCCATCTATAAATTAGTAACAACGGTAATGAAATGTTTGGATAGTGGAACTCCAGTTGTTGCTCTCTATCTTGATATGTGCAAAGCTTTTAATTTTGTAGAGCATAATAGGTTATGTGATAAGCTCTACAAATATGGCATTAGAGGCACAGGACTAAACTGGATAGCTAGCTATTTAAAAGACAGATACCAGTGTGTTCAAATAACAAAAACATGTAAGAACAATAATAATACATATAATAAAACAGCTTTTCGATCAGAATATAAGATCAATAGGGCGGGAGTACCTCAGGGCACGCTGATGGGTCTTTTACTGTTCACACTGTACATCAACGACTTGCCAAGTGCAACTAAGCACGAATCAATACTGTTCGCAGATGACACTACTGTTCTCATCCGAGGTAATACTAAACATAAAGACATAAAAGAGTATGAAGATGAAATTAATTTAACTTCAAATAAATTAATTGAATGGATGACATTAAATAATTTAAAAACTAACATTGAAAAATCTAAATATATGCAATTTGGTACATATCGGACGAATAAATTACAATTACAAATTAAATCTAATGATAAAAAGATCGACATGGTGCAATTAACTAAGTTTCTAGGTCTAAATATTGATGACAACTGTAACTGGAAGAGTCATGTAAGATCAGCTTGTGAGAGATTGAGTAGGTTCTCGTTTGCATTGAGGCGCCTCAGAGAAGTATCTTCTGTAGAAACTGCACTCCTAGCATACCATGCCCATGTAGCATCGGTACTACAATATGGTATCATGATATGGGGAAATTGTACCGATAATGAGACATTGTTCAGATGCCAAAAGAAATGTGTTAGATCTCTGTTTGGTGCATATCGTCTAGAGTCTTGCAGACCTTTATTCAAGAAATACAAAATTCTTACGCTGACTGGTCTCTACATTAAACAATTATGTAATTTCGTTATAGATAATATGGAACAATTTATTAAAAAGAAAATTTCTAATTACAAGCACTTTCGCCAGAGACCCGTAAATAAATTAGAAATACCAAAATTCAAACTACGCTTGCCTGACAAAAATGCCTGCGGGATGGCCGTTAAAATATTTAATGCTCTGCCTGATGATCTACGTCTGTTGGATGGCACCAAATTCAAAAGTAAACTACATAGGTACCTCACTGAAAAATGCTTTTACTCCATACAAGAATATTTAAACAGTAATTGTTGAGGGGCTGCTTTGTATTGGCTTGTTTGTGCTCTCTGTTGTTATTTAATTACATTTAAAAATATTTGCATGCTTACACTATAATAAGTAGATTTTGAAGGAAATTGTTTTTGTAAGAACACCTCATACTGTACCCAAAATTGAAGCAAATAAAAGATATTTCATTTCATTTCATAAAGTAAATAACATTGATAACAATCTATTTATATGAGAACCAGCGTGCTGCAAATGCTCAATACTGAGTCCGTCATGGCCAGGTGATTTTCCCCGTTTCATAGATTTTATAGCTGTTGAAACATCCTTACTAGTTATTTTCATGGGGTCCGTCACATGACAAGACTCAGCAACGGGCACAGCACCCTCACACTTCAAGGGACTGTTGACTTGGAAATATTGTTTAAAACAATTAGCAATATCTTTCGGCTCGCTATTGCCGTCTACACTAACAGCCACGCTTGGCTTACCACTGAGCTTTTTAGTGCTATTCCAAAACTTACTAAACTGTCTTGCCGAGTGCTGAGATGCCATTATGTCTTATTTAATTTGATCCTGGTTACGTTGACAAAACCTTAGCCTTGATTTAAATAATTTACGACTCAAGATCATATTTTCGTAAACAGGACCGGACTTTGGCTTATCTTATCATACATCACATACCTTTGGAAATCAAGTCTAGCTTGTTTGTGAGCTTCCGCCACATGTTTGTTCCAGCCCACAACACATTTACGCCTGTTTTTTAATTTAAGTACTTGCTCACAGCTGGCCTTTGAGGCTTGACAAAGAACATGAACAATACTGTTATACAAATTATCTATAGTTATTCTTCGACGCTTCCAAACAATAAACCTGTAATCGAAAACTCAAAATTTTACAGGAGAAAAGATTTACTGTTTTTATCGAATATCTTTTCAGCGAGTGGGACTATTGAAGTCATTGATGTATCAAACGAAAGCTATTTTTTGTGTAATATAACTGTACCATTAATATAAATTTACTTTTTATTCAAAACCTAGTAATTTACGAAAACAAATAATACCTGAAATTATGCACATAAAATATTACAGTAATAGTACTTACTGGATTATTGCAGTAAATTTATCAAACAAAATATTTAGTTAAATTATATTATGGACTTATACAACGTTTTTTTTTTCGTAGTGATGATACATAACGTGTTATTACGGAGTTTTTGTGGTAATATCAAATAATTTAAGAAACGGTATTCATAAATAACATTATTATTACTAGGAAATTTTAAATAAAAGTGTTATTGTTATCTCTCAGTACCGATATATATTTTTAAATACTTTAAATGTAATATTAGAAGGTATAAAGAAAAGAAATACAATAATTCGCTTATTAAAGTAATATTTATTAAGAGTCAAAATTAAATTTGACGCTTCAATTGAACGCGAACATTAATTAATAATAATAAGAATAATAATCCAACAATTCAAATCCTGAAATCAACTTTGACTCATAGAAACTTCAATTTAATGCTTCTTCGGATATATTTTTGTTCCCGGCTTCAGAATAAGACAAGGATTGATAAAAATTATGGTAACTCCGAGGAATAGCTCCACTTTTACACATACTCAAAAGGTCTGAATGCATGTTGGTGATATGCACGTTGCAACTGCACGTTATCTAAGTATACAGCTGCATCTTGAGTACTCGTACGCTTTCTTCCTCGTCGTCTATGTGAGGTAGAGTGAGTGTTGTTAATAATAAGCTCTGAATAAGTGTCTTCAAAATTATATTTGAAAAACAACTTATTTGCTTGTGAATCGACCACACTAACCTCCATGACGTCAGCCCAGTGAATTACATTTCCGTCTTTATCGTACCGCCAATGCTTGTCTTTTACAAGTGGTTTTAAATCGTAAACTTCAGACTGCTCTAATTCTTTGACACGATATTTTTCGCCTGCAACCTTTGAATTTAAAATAATATTATAAATTTGGTCCGGGGTATATAATACTTTATTTTTTATGTTTTTTTCTATGCATGCATGCATGGAATCTCCCTCGTTTTGGCTGTGTCCAGTTTCAAAAAAACGATGGGTTATAGATATACCAAAAAGTTTGGCAGCATATACATAAAGGGCGAAAATGTATCGATTTTTATTCTGCCCATAACAACCATCCGAATATAATGAAAACTTTGTTATACCTTTTTCGCGTTCTGTTTTAAAAAAAATTAACAAAGCACTCCCTATTTCTGAACTACCTCTTTTAGCGATTTGGTAATGCCACACATAACAATATCCTATTTTTCTTACGGCATCAAAAACGGTAAAGTTGTAGCATGGATATTTTCTTTTGTAATGAAATATACTTACTTCAGATTGAGGCACACTCAACACTTTTTGCAAATCAAATATTGCTACTGACCTCGGACCAAATATCACAATGGACAGAGTGTTTGGATTTTTAGCATGTCCGTCATTTGTTAGTGTGCAGCTTTCAATCTGTACATGTGTGCGTGACTAAGGATGTGACTAGTATATCGATATAATCACTTTAATGTGGTGTGTACCTAGTTCGTTATTATAATTGGGGGTTAAAGTTACTCGCGTCAGTAGGTTTACCCTTTATACCATACACGGGACCTTTGGGTGGTGCTTAATGAGTGACACTGACTAAGTGGTAGAGCCACGCTGCGTTGCAGCACGCATTGGGCCGACTCGCCCGGCGTAATGCCACCCTCTCACTAATATCCGGCGTGAAATAATAGCCCTTTGTGCTGTTTTGTTTCGTTCGGCCAGTGAGGGTTCCGGAGGTCTTCCCCCCTCCTCACAATTCCTATTCCTTTCTAAAACCTATTCCTTCCTTAAAGACCGGCAACGTTGCATCGCAGATGCGTTGGCATCTGCGATTCCTCTGGTGTTGCGGGTATCTATGGGCGGCGGAGATTACTCTCCATCAGGTGACCCATATGCTCGTTTGCCTCCTTATATTATTAAAAAAAAAAAAGTGTAGTAAAGTGAAGAGCAATACTTTTTACTATTCATATTCCCACCCATATTATTAAGATTCAAAGGACACCGTCCACTTTATATACGTCCTTGGGCCTCTCATATGAACAGTTAAATATTTTAATGTTACCTATTGATTGTTTTGAGTAGCTTATATTATGTAGAAAACATAAATAAATAAAGTTTTGTATCAGGTTGGTTAAATAATACAACATAGGTTAAAAACCCAAGAACACAAACAGTACAAACAAAACGAATGACATTGGGCAGTAGGATGACAGATCACGCAGATTTAATATAATAGTGTTGCTAGAGTATAAAAATAACTTATTCGAGACACTTATATTTATTATTTTTTATTAATACGTTTGACCTCATAGGAATTAAAGCCGTAAATAGTAAATAATGTAACAAGTAGCTATTATTTTAAAACCAGGATTTACATATTTAATCGCTTTTTACAACTTGGCTCAATTATTAAATCCCTTGGCAACACACAGTTGAGTCATAGATGACCGCGCCTTTTAAAGGAAGTCAATTAACAATCGGGTAAAATTCATTTATTTTGAGGAGCTCGATGGCGCAGTGGCTAGCGCGTTCGGCTTGCGATCTTGCTCGCTAAGCCACTTTCGCAATGCCTGGTCGCTGGATGGGTGACCAAATTAAAAACATCTCGAGCTCCTCCGTGCTTCGGAAGGCACGTTAAGCCGTTGGTCCCGGTTGTTGTCGTAAGATGACAGTCGTTATAACCCACCAACCCGCATTGGGCCACCGTGGTGGGTTATGGCCCAATAGCCCTACGTCCACGAGGGAGGCCTGTGCCCAGTAGAGGGATGTTAATAGGCTGATGATGTTGATGATGAAAATTTATTTTGATACTCCCAAATAGTGATCATAATCAATAAATATTTTTACAAAACTAGTTGTAAATTACTTAATTCACAATATGATTGTTCAGGGGGGTGGGCCCATATTAGATGATGTCCTTTGAACTGTAAAATTTATACTGTAAAAAAAGATTTTTCAAAATGTTTGGAAAAGAGCTTTGAATATTTTGTAGGCTCCCAGTTATCACGTCTAATAGCTTTAACCCATTCACGTCTTATTTCCGGGCATTTTGGGAACCTAAAAAATGAATAATAAAGAGAATATTAGTAATAAAGCTTCGATACACAAATACGTACATCACTAATCATTATGCCAAAAACAAAGCCTTTAAATTACATTTAATTAAGGTTTAAAACCTGATTCTTATGAATAGTGTACGATATAGTATGATTTAGAATTAGCAAAAATTAATGCTTTGCCGTTTTTATTATTAAAAAACTCCTAGTAAAGCATACATATTATGAGAAATCACTAACGTATGAATTGATAATTCCTGGTCTTTCACACCTTTTCTTTTGTTGTTCTTGACGAACAATAAACAGCTGAACAAGACATTATGTCAATTGTATATTACACAAATAACACAAACACTAAGATTTCTTAATATTTCACTATTATTTCGCACAATCCAGCAATGTTTTGACCAAGTAGTCGGTCATGAAATGACACGTCTCACACCGACAGTGCGTCGCTGCCAAACGTACACTCACTATCTCTTTTACTCATATCACACTACAGTCATACAGACAGAGATACAAATACTTTACTTTGATACACGTATGTAAAAGCGGCAACGTCGTAAGACTCTGTCCATGTAATATTTGGTCCGAGCTACTGACACATTATCCTTGTCAGCTGTCTCTAATTCTTCTTTTTTTAATGATCTTACTTTTTCTTTTCTTTGTATATGTAGTCTTTGTTTTTCCTCTAGGGTGGCTTTAATAGTATCGTCTGATTGTTCATAAATAGAGCATGAAAGGCACTGGTCTTTTTTGGGTTTGAAAAATGAGTAGTCATATTGGGAATTAAAAACTGTTTCATACTGTCGTTTGGTGGCCATTACAACATCAGTGTAATTTTGTTGTGTAAACCACTCAGTATAAAAGCGATACATTTTTGAAATATTCAAGTTTTCTGAAAGATACTCTCGGTTTGAATTCGACCTCGTATAGTGCGACTGCACTTTAGGAAATAATTCAATGTGTGTTGTAATAGTGACTTCTGTCATAGTATTCATTTTGTTAGGCCTATTATTATGTATCCTCCTTTTATCTTGAAGTCCCTCATCTGCTTTCATAACTTTATCCATTGCAGTATAAACCACTTGTTCTCCGATTTGTAATGTATTTAAAAAAAAAAATTTACATACAGGAATGTTTTCTTTATTCGAATTAATGAAAAAATAGTTCAAAGTTTGCGTGCGGTTGTTTTTACGGTCTAATGTCATTCGTTTAATAGTTTTGGATTGGACATATCTACTGATATACAGCCATTGATGTTCGCGATCAGCTAGACTATAAAATTTGTCGAATATAGCTTGCCTATCTGACGGACTGAATTTTTCGCTACAACCCTTTTTACACGCACATGGGGAGCCTATAGCTTTTTCAGGATATTTCTTTTTTGAATTGCACCCTTCATAAGCTTTGCCGGAATTTTTGAGGTTTTATTTTTCTCACTTCGCCACTCACTTCTGATCTGCTTGCGTTTTCTAGTCAGTCTTTTATCTTCTTTCGATGTAGAGGGTTGATTTTCTAGATTTGATTCATTACTGTTGGTATCTATGTTTTCAATATCAACTAATAAATGATGTACAACCTCAATTCTATCCTCATGATCGCTTACAACCGTCTCAATATGTGAGCAATCGCTTGAAGTACTAGTGGCCAATGTTGTGTCATTGTTACTTTTTAAATGCTCTTCTGGTTGAAAAATTTAATTTTTATCTTCTTCCCTATTTATTGTCTGTATTAAACTTGGACTATACTCATTATCACTTACAACATTCCTAGCATCCGAGCAATCATTTGAAGTTCTACCGGTCAATGTTTTATTGTGATTAATTTCTGAAGTTTCCTCTGGTTTTAACGTTTCATCTATATCTTCTTGGCTACTTACTGTTCTTCTTACGTTTGGGCTTGATTGGTCTTCCTTCTCAATACTTGGTTGAGATAAAAATGAGGTTGCAATATATATTTCTGATGAAGAAGCCACAAAATCAGCGTTGGTTAAATACAATGATAGATTTGAAATTGTTGATGGAGTGCTAATAATAATTTCTGGATTTATTATAATTTTATTAATACATTCAGAGTCTCCGCTTAGACTTGAAACGCTACTTAATGGACTCTTTAATGTATTTGTTCGTGGACTCGGAACATATTCAGAGCAGTCTGGCGAAAAATCTTCATTGGATTCCTGATCAGCATCAACGTAATTTTTTTTCGTTCCATCTGTAATAAATAAGATTACCTGAGCTTTTTTTTTATTTAATTCATGTAACAGATATGAACATAAAACTATATTAGCGATACGTGTAAATATATTTTCTTTAATAACACTATTTATACTTACATGAAAACTACATTGTAGTTTAAAAGATCTAAACGTAACCTACATACATAACCTTTAGATCTTATTAGATTTATTCAAATGACTCTAATCAGATCTAAACCTATTTCTTAAGAAATAGGATCATTATTTTTAAGAAAAAAGTTTATCTGTCTGTTTCTCTGTAGGTACAGAGGAACAGACGATGGGAAACGACTTTGTTTTATTTTAGGTCTTTAAATTAGTAATTTAATTACCTATGGCGTCAAGAATTTTAAATCAGTTGGTATTATTGAAACCATGAATTGTACTCGTCATTTAAAACAGATATCGTTCTACGACTTTTCAAAATTTACAAAACAGAAAGACTTCAAAAAAATGAAAGATCAACTGATTCACTTTTGTATGGAAGACCCAATTTTATTGTTAGAAAATTTATAATAAACTTGTTGACAATACCTACATGATTTCAATATATCGATTATTAAAAATCATCACCCTACATCCCTGATTCGCCCGCACGAAATTCATTAAATGTCAGAAAAAATGTTATGATTAAGTTTATCTACCTTTAGGTTCTAATACGTTGGTACTTACCTCGCAACTCATATTTAACTTGATTGGAAAAAGTTCCTTTTGCATTAGATTTGGGATCAACTGCAATAATATTGCAATCTGTATCTGAAATTATAAAAATTAAAGTAATAAAAAAACAATAACAACTGCCTTCAAAAATTGACAGCTACCTAATAGTAACATAGGTATATTTATTTATTGTTTCTAAGGTTTACGCGAACACCACACACTACATTACTTGTTTAATTTCAATACATTTATTTGTTACCGAATTGAAATATATCTGATAGTTTTACAACCCCTCCTTTTAGAAAAAAAAACATACAAAAATCCAATTACACTTAGCTACCACAACCCGATGCAACGACGAATTCGTGAATTAAAGTTTTAAGCATATCACAGTTTGAATACCTACAACTTAGTATCGCATAGTAGTAAATTATTTAGATATTAAATAATCTATAAACCTTTTGATAATGCTTGGACTTCAGACATTGCACTGGTAGATGCCTTCGGAGCTATTTCTTGACATTCTAACTCTTGATCGGTACCTATCACATAATAAACAAAAACATTACAAAGTACACAATTATAAAAAACTTCAATGAGTGGTACTATGTAACAGTAGGTACTTACTTGTAGTTGTGTCCTCGACCATTTAAAGCATCCGTCTCACACGTTCATTGTTTAACAGTCTACTTCTTTTAGAATTCATTGTACATCGGCTTTGTTCTCGATGTATATGTTTACCATGCAGCTTCTTTAACTCACTCGGTAACCTGTCGCGCTTTTATCCCTTTGACTAATTCTTTAAAAAAAAATACATTGTCTTCTCTCTGTAGTCCATCTGTCAAACTTCATTCTTTGATTTCGCGCGGTAACCGGCGTTGTGGAAAAAACGTTGCTACTAATATTTTCAGAGATTTTGTGAAAAGCAGGTGAAAAATTATCTTGTATCATGGGTAAAAAACGCAAATCGGAAGAAAAGAAGTTACAGCGGTACCTTAAAAAGATTCGAAAAATGGAAAAACGTTTGGCAAAACGTGTCGAGTTGAATAGTGATGAAACCTCATCAGATCACTATTCGTCAAATTTGGACGAAGAACTTACACCCAACCTAGATATAATCGAAAGTAGCTCATCTACAGCACAGATTCCTGTGACGACAGCTCAAAGCTCTCTTAGTCCTGACATACTTATGGCATTAGGGGATCCTATGCGTACAGCCCAAGTTTGGGCTAAATATATGTGATGAGGTTGCGGGTATCATGAATAATATTTTGAAAAATGGGCTAAAAAAGGAGTCCAAGTGTACTCTTATGGAAGAGCTAATTCCTGAGAATTGTCCATTGCTAATAGCACCTAAGATAAACCTTGAAGTTGCCACAGCGTTAGGCGAAAATATTCGCAACAGAGACAAGAAGATTGAGTTTGAGCAAAATCAACTTGGGGTTGCACTTTCTGTATTGAGCCAAATTTTGTCTTCACTTATAGTAAATGAAAACATTGACAGATTACATGTGGTTTCATCCCTAAGTAATGCCGTCAGAATCCTGGCTGATCTACATGCCATCCAAACTAGAGCGAGGAAAAATTTAACATTACCAACTTTAGACAAGCAATTTTTAAATCTTGTAAAAGATGTTGAGAGAGATGAATACCTTTTTGGTACCAATCTTAATGAAAAAATTCAAGCTATTAAAAACAGCCAAAAAAAGTGGGAATTCTATTAAAAAAATTATTCCTTTTTTTTTTTTATATAAGTGGGAGGCAAACGAGCAGGCGGGTCACCTGATGGAGAGTAATCACCGCCGCCCATGGACACCCGCAAAACCAGAGGAATCGCAGGCGCGTTGCCGGCCTTTAAGGGAGGAATAGGTTTAAGAAAGGAATAGGAATTGGGAGGGGGGGGGGGGGGGCAAGGGGCCTCCGGAACCCTCACTGGTCGGACGAAACACAACAGCACCAAGTGCCATTATTTCACGCCGAATATTAGTGAGAGGGTGGTATTACGCCGGGCGAGCCGGCCCAATGTGTGCCGCAACGCAGCGTGGCTCTACCACTCAGTTGGTGTCACTCATTTAGCACCACCCAGGGATCACGTGTAGGGTCTCAAGGGTAAACCTACGGACGCGAGCAACTTTGACTTCCAAAACTCCTAATCCAAAACAGGGAAACTACAGTGGCCCGTCCCGTTACCAACAGAATGGTACTCGATCAGTAACGAGGGGCGGGCCCCAGAAATATCCGGTAGTGAGAAACTACCAACAGAAGTTTCAGAGGAAACCCAATCCGGAGCAGTACAGGCAGTCAGCTTAATTGAAACCCCGTGTTCCGGGCCCCAAATAGAGGTAAGCCATGGTGGCAGAATTGCACACTTTCTGGACTGTTGGTCTAAAATATGTTATGATAAGGTAATTTTAGGCTATGTCAAAGGCTATACTATACCTTTTATAAATTTACCATGTCAGTATTCAGAACCAATCCCCAATCATTTGAAATCTGAGCAGGACCACAAAAATATGCAAAAGGCAATTAAGAGTTTGTTAACTTTAGGAGCCATAGTACCATGTAAACCCTGTAACAATCAATTTGTATCAAACACCTTTTTGGTTCCTAAACCTAATGGTGATAACAGGTTTATTCTAAACCTAAAATGCCTTAATGAATACATTGCTACTTCCCATTTCAAAATGGAATATATAAGAACAGCTATGGCCATCCTTAGTCCAGGTGATTTTATGGTTAAAATTGACTTAAAAGAGTCTTATTTACTAGTTAACATAAAATCCAAGTTCTAGAAAATTTTTAAGATTTCGCTATCAAAAATTATATGAGTTTCAGGCATTACCCTATGGCCTTTGTACAGCGCCATTGGTCTTTACAAAAATAATTTTTTTGAGGTTACAAATCATTCCAATATTTGGATGATTTGTTGCTTATAGGCTCTGATTATAGGTCTGTTCTTAAAAATTATCATGAGACTGTTAGTGTACTACAATGCCTAGGATTTGTAGTGAATTTTGAAAAAAGTGTAACTGTACCATCACAGTTGTGTCAATTTTTAGGTTTTGTATTCAACACTTTGGACATGACCATTAACTTACCACCAGAAAAGATAAAAAGTATTAAAAATATTGTTGCTAAATATACACAAATGGATTCTTGTTCCATTCGTGATATTGCTAAGTTGACAGGTACCTTGGTGGCTGCCTGTCCAGCCTCTCGCTATGGCTGGCTGTGTACTAAAACTCTAGAGATTCATAAAATTAAAGCTCTTACTAAGAATAAAAACAACTATGACTCTACAATGCAAACTACATTCTGACATAAAAGAAGATCTTAAGTGGTGGTTGGCTAATATTCATATGTTTAAAAAATCTCTTTTGGGTTCTACTTATGACATTGTTATTTTTACTGATGCAAGCCGATGTGGCTGGGGGGCTGTATGTAATGGTTTCAAAATTAATGGAAAGTGGAAAACTGTAGAAAACAAATATCACATTAATTATCTTGAATTATTGGCTATATTTCTTGCCTTAAAAACATTTGTAAAACACAAACAGAATTTAAACATATTATTAAGAGTAGATAACATAACAGCAATATCTTATATCAATAAAATGGGGGGCACTCAATACCTACATCTTAACCAACTATCTAAAGATATATGGTGGTGGTGCGAAGACAGACATTTTTGGCTTTTTGCATCATATATTAGATCATCAGACAATAAGGAGGCTGATGAACAATCTCGAGAAATTAATCCTGACACAGAGTGGGAATTGAGTGACACCGCATATCAAAAACTGATATCAGTACTTGGCTGCCCCAGCATAGACCTATTTGCATCACGACATAACACATAATGTAATCTCTTTGTTTCATGGAAACCAGATCCAGAAGCTTGCAACATTGATGCATTTACAATCCCTTGGTCACAACATTTCTTCTATGCCTTTCCGCCTTTTAGTTTAATATTGAAATGTATTCAAAAAATTAAATTAGATAATGCAACAGGCATTTTGGTTATGCCTTATTGGCCATCACAGCCATGGTTCCCAATTATGATTGAGATATTGATATCTAAATTAGTATTTTTAGGACCTCATAGAAATCTTTTATCTTCTCCTTTCAGAGACAGTCATCCACTTCACCAACAGCTGACATTAATAGCTGGAATATTATCCGGCAAGCTTGGATAAATCGATCTGTTCCTCCTGTAGCTAGTGATGTTATGATTCAATCCCTTGCTAAAAATACACTTAAACAGTACAATGTTACTTATAGGCTATGGTGGGTTTTTTGTAGAGAAAATGATATTGACCCTTACCAAGCTTCGGTACCAATGTATCATGACTTTTCTCACAAAGCAATTTAGCTCAGGTGTATCTTATAGTACATTAAATTCACATAAATCAGCTCTTTCATTATTAGTAACTCTAAACTTGGGAATGATGACCGTATAAAGAGACTATTAAAGGGTTTTTATAAGAGTAGACCACCTTTACCTAAGTATAACATAACATGGGATACAAACAAAGTATTGAATAAGTTAAAAGACTGGTATCCAAATAATAGTTTAAGTTTAGAAACTATATCGAAAAAATTAGTGATATTATTAGCATTAAGTACTGCTCATAGAGCACAAACTTTATCTCTTATTAAGTTAAGTAACATAAAGTATTCTGATTCTGGTATTCATATTATAATTACTGATATTGTAAAGACATCTGGGCCAGGCCGTAATCAGCCTAGTATTAATTTAAAATATTTGAATCACTCCAATTTATGCCCAGTTGTGACATTTCGAGACTATTTAACAGCCACAAAAGACCTTAGAAATGGTTCAGATTTATTAATATTATCTTATAAAAAAGCACACAAACCTGTGTCCTCTTCAACCATAGGGCGTTGGATCAAAAATGTATTATTAGTTAGTGGCATAAATGTTGATATGTTTACAGGACATAGTACAAGACATGCAGCAACCTCCATGGCTAAAGCTAAGGGAGTGTCGCTGGATGTTATTAGACAGACAGCGGGATGGACCTGTATGTCAAAAACTTTTGAAAGATTCTATGATAGACCAGTTTGTGATTCTTTTACTGAGGCAATTTTTAACTAATAGAAATGACACTAATAGATTTAAGTGAAATTGTTAATTACTTGTTTAAGTACCTTATGGGAAAACTTAATTTGATTTGTTTTTTCTTTTTAATTATTTAACTTTCCTGGAAAAAATTATTTACATATTACAATTTGATTTTATAAAAATTATATAATTTTATTGTACTTCCTGTTTTTTAGATAAACAATTGTTGATTTTACAACTTCTTTCGATAAACTCTAAACATCTGCATGGTAAACATATACATCGAGAACAAAGCCGATGTACAATAGTATGATCAAACAAACTCACCTGAGTGACGTTCGATCATTATTGTACGAAGACTTTGTTCGAAGATGTATATGTTCCCTCCCACCCAATAACTACTTTTAGTAGATAACCCTATAAATGAAGTTGTAAATTTAGCATTAGTACCTAGCTCAGCTCTAAAGAATGAAGTTTGACAGATGGACTACAGAGAGAAGAGAATGTATTTTTTTTTTAAGAATTAGTCAAAGTAATAAAAGCGCGACAGGTTACCGAGTGAGTTAAAGAAGCTGCATGGTAAACATATACATCTTCGAACAAAGCCTTCGTACAATAATGATCGAACGACACTCAGGTGAGTTTGTTTGATCATACTATAATCGTTTTACACTCAGTAACTTCACGAATACGTAAATAATATTTCTACCTATCTTGAAAGTTAACAAAACTGTAAAAATACTTTTAGAGCCTGGCGCAAAGAAATGCAGACTCCCGCGATATCTAAGTGCAACTGTTTACGTAAACAAACCTTACTCACCGGGCTGATGGACATCACGTGTTGGGGGCGTGGCATACGTCTATTACTGTTTAGCAGTTATTAAAAGAAAGAGACAAATGCGCTTTGCAAACTATAGCGCGGCTAGGCAAAAACAGTTATGTCCAAAACAGTAATAGGCGTATTAAAATTTTAAATAAATTGACCGTATTGATATGTTGCGTGATTGAATGAGCCAATACTTAACTAAGATAACAATGTTAGTGTATATTACGGAATACGTATTTTTACTTAGTTCAACAAACAACCCCGTGTTAACGTTTACCAAAAACTTCATGAAGATTATTTACGCCAATAATCCGGTAAACGCAACTTACCAAAATCAAATATTAATTTTTTTTTGTGCATATCTATAACAGGATTTTTGCCAACATATTTTTGTTTTTTAAATCCCAGCAACAAAAGTGTGTGTTATGATTATCTTTCTAAATATCATTAGGAAAAATCTGAAAAAAATTGTTAAGGTGTACCTATACCAGTCCACAGATGCCGAATTTGACATAACAGCAATATGTCCATAATAGCACATTACTGACTTTTTGGGTGGAGGCGTCGCTATGATCACAATTATCACACATTTTATCTGCACACATATAAAATTCTTCCGGAAAGTCTATAAGTTTTAAATTATTATTGCAAAATTCACTATATTTCGATATTTGTTCTGGATTTCTAATTCCCCAAATAATATCATTACATTGATTATTACTAATAGTATTCTTACCTCTAATTAAACCTAAGTCACACTCTATCATAAGTGGAAAGTGGTCAGACCAATACACATCATACAATATTTTAACATTAGCTATAGTGAGCCAAGCCGATGCGCTAACCAGACAATGGTCTAACCACCTTCGGCTACCGTGAGCTTCACTTACATATGTGTAACTATCCGACATTAAACCTAATTTAGCTACGTCTGCACAGATCCATTGTTGCTCATCACAAAAAGTCTGCAGTTCATTAAAAATGGAGCATGGGGATGTGCGTTAAAATCGCCTAGCATAAATACCGATTCAATGTTACTTACATCTAAAACAGCATTAAGTTCACCTAGACACTGTGTGAATGTAGGCAAATTATCCGACTGGTCCGTAGGCATGTACACACACATAAATAATAATTCACGCAGTTCATGTGTCACAGCTTTTATTGCGGTAATTCGCTCACTTTTGCAGTCAATCACCGATACATCACGAAAAACACTGTTACGCCACAAAATCGCTACCCCACCATGGGGACGGCCGCGCAGCACGCCCGTCGCCAGATCCACAGCTGACTTCCCCGTGTAGCTAAAATCGTGGTGAATGTTACCAAGAAATGTTAGCTCACAAGGTAACAACCAGGTCTCTTGCAGTGCCACTACATCCGCCGTCATACACATATCACGAACACAGGCGACACTTCTCTTAATGTTTTTACAGTTGTAACTGATAATTTTGTTAATTCTGTTATTATTCATTTACAATATTTGTTATAAGCTCTGGCTGCGGGTTTTCCGCCTGCGAAATTCGCTTCTTAAAATGTATGAAGCGTCTAAATTTTATACCATCGGGCCACATATTATTATCCAAATATAACTGTTCGTTGCGTTTCAAAACAAATATTTTAAATGAATTGTATGTTCGACCCTCCTTCATATTTATTCTTTCTAGTGTAACTAATTCATTGGTCTTACTTTGTACGTAATCTACAATATCTTGTTCTGTACTCTCTTTGTTTACATTCGATACGAACAATGGTATTTTAGTATCTGCTGCTTTAAACTTAGATGCCGGTTCAGTTATCGCTTTACCGGTTTTGCCAATGAAACGATTCCTATACTTCTTCCGCTGCACTAAGGTCCATTTTTCGCTCGGCTTGTTTACTTTCCAGACACCTTCATTTCTAACTATATCAGCCATACTCACATGGTGTATTTCCTTTTCGGTCGCTATGCATTGCTTATTTTCTATAGAGCAGTTCATATTGCACTCGTTAGTAACCATCGATGAAGATGAAGGCCGTCGACAGTGACGCGGCGATGTTTTCGGCGAGTGAGGCTGCGTTCGCCCAGGAGTGGCAAGGACGGTGCGATTAAAATCTTGCGCGCGAGAGCAAGATGGCACATTTTGCAACTTGCTATCCACCAAATCGCCGTTAAAGGATCCATCAGCTGATGTTTGATTACCCGCGCCATCGAAATTGTTGACAATATGCGACAAGCCGATCGGACCACTGTCTAAATAACCACCTCGCTTTTTTGTGTTTACGTACTGATGCTCTACTTTAGACTTACTTTTAATATTCTGTACGTCTGTTTCTAGGTCTTGGAATTGTTTCAAAGTCACGTAGGATTCTTTCATACCGTTTACTTCGTTACGTAAGCTTAGGACGTCTTTAAGCAACGAGATTGCATCAATGTGATCAATATCAACGGGTGGCAACTTCAACAAATCACGCGCAACAAATATCGGGATGGAATCGGGATCCTGCTCCTTGAAAAAGTTTATGATGTCTTCTATATTCTTTCGCTTTTTTCCATCTTTACGGCGGGATATCTTTCGCTGCGCCGTTGGTACCGATTCAAACAGTAATGTTTTTGCAATTTCTATTTCTTTCTCCGTAAACGACGAATCACAAATTTGTATTAAACTTACGTTGTCCATAACGTCCTGTTTGTATTGTATGTATGACAATACTTCACAAATCACAATATTGCAATTATTGCACTTCAACGTATTTAATGACATTTCGTCGCTTAAAACTGCACCCGTACGTCACCGCGGCGCGAGCGAGACTGATGATGATTGATATAGTGATAAGTTTTTTTTTTAAATTGATTTGAGACTTAGGGCTATCTTAGGGCTAACATTTCTTATAGTGTTTATTTTAGGATGCAGAAATCATGTATGTGACGGCAGATGATTTCCCTGATGCTAGACGAACCTGGGATAAACGACAAGGGTTTTGTGGGAGCAGTTAGGACAAGGGCTAGTTAGGGACATTTAGGGCGTTTTGGAGAGGTTGGGAAACGACGAAGTTTAAAACTACTTATAACTACTTAAGTGAGCTTAAAGACCTTTCCTAATTAATTGCAGGGCGCTATTTGAGGAAATGAAGAATAGGAAGAATTAAAAATGAAGAAGAAGAAAAACAGACGAAAGAAGAGGGAAAGAATTGCATAAAACATTTAGAGGAAAGTTGGTACCTATCGAATTTTTAAAACCATACGTTTTGGGAGCAGTTAGGGTAAATTATTTAGTTTTATTATTTATTACTCAATGTTTAAATTTCACTTGGTAATTTGTTATTAATTTATTATTTATATGTACGTTATGAGATTTTTGTTTAAATTTTTATTGTTTATTACTTGTTTTTAGTTTTACTTGATAATTAATTTTTAATTTATTTATATATACATTTTGATGTTAAAACACTGGGTTAGAGTTCTTATTTATTTAAAAACGGCAGTGGTTTTAGTATTCTAATTTAGTTTTAATTAAATTTTAAAAGATTTAGGTGCATTATAATAAAATAGTTTTTTCTTGTTATTAAATGAGTTTAAGTTCGTCATTCATTTATAATTTGTTTAGTTGAGAATTTTTGAAGTTAATTTTGAAGTATTAAATTTTAAAAGTTTTTATTGTTACTTATTGAATTTAAGTTTGTCATTAATTTATAATTTGTTAAGTTAAAAATTTCATTAAATTAATTTTGGCAGGTCTACGTCTAATTCCCGTAGTCAGTCTGATTCTGCAGACGCAGAACCATCGACTTTATACGGAGGCACTCGCGACCTTCCGTCCGTTGCATTGTGTCCGGCATTCACTTTAGTGCCGGGAGCACACTTGTGCTTCCGGAAGGATATCTCCTTTTTCCATAGAGACATCACTTCCGGAGGTTTTAGGGTACAGTTGTAGGAGGACACTATCATTGCCGGGTAGGTCTCAGGCGTAGGTGGCAGAGATTTGGATTTTGCAGCGACGCTAGCATAGGTGGCTACTGATGGAGTTTGAGCCTCGGTCAACGAGCTATGAGCTATGGGATTGTGGTCCTTCAGTGTGGCCGTTTGCATGTTCCCTGAAAGACGTACAAGGTCCTCGAGTCTTTCGTTTTGCTTTATGAGCACGTTTATTTTCCCCGCAATATCCTTCCGGACCTCCATCGCCACCTCGTCTTGGACTCTGATTAGTGCCTCCGTGCTGTTCTCCAATTTATGGCCTAGCTCTCGGACACTATTGTCGCTTATTTGCGCGGGGTAATGGTTAAAGTCAGGCAATTCCGCCAAGGTCATCAGGCACATGTCGATTTGGGCTGCTCCATCATAAATTGTGTCTTTGCTTTGCCTCGTAACCGACTTATTGGCCGTAACTTCCTTTTTATGCGATCGCAGTGTAGTGCTTGACCACCTCCATGAACGTGTGGAAGTGGATATCGTTGATACTTTTACACGAATTTTTCGAACCCAGAGGCGTCAAGTCAGGTTCTGGGCTGCTTACGTCGCTCAGCATTAGCGGACTTGCCATTTTTGCCATTTTTAAGTTTTTAAGTTTTATTTATTTTGGTTTTTATTTGGTCGAATTTAAATTTTTTAGGCTATTTTTAATTTATTAAAGTTAATTTTGTTCTATTTTAATTTTTAATGAATTTTAATTTTTGTCGACCAAAATTCCAAAAAAAAAAATGTTTAAGTTCGATAATTTGGTACTATTTTATCGGTAAATTATTAAATTTTATTGCTTGGTATATTTCCAGTAATAAGTATTAAGGGTTACTGGGTTACATAGTGAATATTAATTTAGATAAAGAACTCTAAAGCGCCTACAACTTAAATTTGTGCTACGCTGGACAGAGTCACTAGCAGAGCAGCATGGTACAGCGGCTCCCTCAAGTTATAGGGTGCCAGGTTCGAATCGTGCTTGGCATGTCATATTTTTTCATAACAACATAATTATGTCAACTATTTAAAAAAAAAAAAAATAAATAAAACTTTACTACAATCACACCAATTATCTAGCCCAAGAGAAGCTTCAAAGAAACTTGTTAAATGGTTACTAGACAACGGATAAACATACTTAAACAACTTAAATACATACTTATTATACACATAAAACACCCAGACCCGAGACAATTTAGAAAAACAATAATTTCTAAATTTACCCGACCGGGGATCGAACCTCAGAGATGGGGACACCATGAAAACCGGTGTACAAACCACTCGACCAAGGAGGTCGTCGATTTCCGAAATGGAACACTTTATACCGAACTTTTAATCATTTTACATAAAAAATAATTTGTAGTAATTGTTTCATTTCAATGTCTTTAGTTGTCACTATTATTGGTGTCAGCAAAAAGTTTACCCCAATCTCCCAACGTTGGTTGTATTGCGAGTGGACATAGTAATATACAAGTCATTGACTTCTCGGATTATGATAACTGGCCGAGCTAGGAGGGCATCGATCATGTGCCCCTCTGAAGATACCCCATTGTACTCTCCCCAACCAATCAATCATCTGTACCAAAGTCCTACAACGTGTATAAGCTGGTATATAATAATAGTTATGCTTATATCGCATCCCTGCATAATGACTTAATTATGTACGTATTCTACAGGTATTTGTCGAGATATGATACGAATGTAATTTACTTAAGAATAGACAATTCAATAAAGGTGATGAAAATGTATAACCGCGTCGCGTAGCGGTGAAAGAATACTACCACCCCCTCTCTTCCCTTGGGTGTCGTAAAAGGCGACTAACGGACTAAAGACTTCACATACTTCCGACAGTATAGAGCGGCGATGGGCTCACCACCTGTCAAGCTGCTAAGCGATTCTCTAAGCGAGACATAGACGCTGCGCGCATGGCTGTGATCTGCTGTCTCTTTCCAATTCTATGAATATGAAAGAGACAGAGTCAATTCACAGCGCTGCGGCAGCCGCTGCTACCAAGGCTTTAACTTAGAGAATCGCACTGCTGAGCACATTTGCAGTCGCTATTTGCTGATTGGTGTAAAGTGGACTATGGTAGAGGACTGTTTTTGCTGTCCTCATTGCTCCTAGTCTCTAACTAAACTTTTGGGGATAATACTCGTGACTATATGTATGTATGTATGCTAAGGTCGCATCCCTATAATGATTTAATTCTGTATGTATTCTACAGGTATTTGCCAAGATTTTCGAATACGATTTACTAAAGAATAGTTGCTTCAATCAAGGTGACGATGAAAATACTTCGTTCACTTCTTGACGGGAAAGAAAGCGTTCTACAGTGTTGTTTGATTTTCTAAATGTATTTTTGTCGAATATTAATGTGAAATCATCTTCGGTCACATATAAAAAGAGTACTTAGTGAGATATTTAGTTACGAGTGAGTCATTGTTGCTTCAAGTAACAGATATCACATTAACAAACGCGATCCAAAACAATGAACAAATAATACATCTGCTCCCTTTTTTATTTAATGATATTAATATCTCTTTACTCAGCTGTAAAAGTATGAACTTGAAGCCGATTCTGTGTTCAAATAGTCAGTGAATAGAATTATATTACTTAAGTACTTAAATACACACACCAATGTTATCGTAAAGTACAATCAAATTTTCTTACTAGCAAATTAAATACTATTACACAACCTTGACGCGTAGCGGTGAAAGAATACTACCACCCCCTCTCTTCCTTTGGGTGTTATAAAAGGCGACTAACGGACTAAAGACAACACATACTTCCATTCCAACAGCATAGAGCGGCGATGGGCTCACCACCTGTCATGCTGAGCACATGTGCAATCGCCATTTTTTTTTATAGTGGAAGGAGGCAAACGAGCAGGCTGGTCACCTGATGGAGAGTAATCACCGCCGCCCATGGACACCCGCAAAACCAGAGGAATCGCAGGCGGGTTGCCGGCCTTTAAGGAAGGAATAGGGTTAAGGAAGGAATAGGTATTGTGAGTAGGGGAGGGGGGGGGGGGCTCCGGAACCCTTACAGCACATGAATAAATACCCTACAGAATGCAAGCTGCCTATAATCGGCCCGCTGTAGGTGTACTCATACATAAGCGCGGCGATGTGTGCGTGACCTCTCACCGACGCGCCGCCGTGGTAAAAACTGGTTTGCGCCGGTCCAGTTGTGGTATGACGGACAGGGCCGCACGTTCGCGCGCATAAGAAGAGATTCAGTTATTCGAGTGATTTTGTTGACGAATTTGGGATTTTACCATTTCAGTGTTTTAAATATTTATATACATACATACACATAAGCAGGACTTTTATCCCCGAAGGGTTATTTATTACAAGCTTTTATTTAACTTGCAATGTATGTAATGTACGTACTTATCTTTTGTTCGGGTGGAATTTTGCAACTCAATTTTAAAGCAGATATCTTTAACCGATTGAGCTGAAATTTTGCATACGTGTGTAAATCGCGTGACAATGCAATATTATAATGACATGGTGCTGATCTGATGATAGAGCTGGAAGGTGGCTATAGGAACTTCGCAATGAAACGACACAGCCTCATCTAACTTGGGCTCGTTTGAATCGTCTTGACGAGTAGTTTGTCTTTCAATGGTAACCAGGGTCTGATGATGGAGCTGGAAGGTGGTCATAGGAACTCTGTAATAAAACTACGCAACCCCATTGAGTTTCGGCTCGTTTGATTCGTCTTGACGATTTCTTTGGTGCTAGATGGTAACCATGGTCTGATGATGGAGCAGGAAGATGGCCATAGGAACTCAGTAATTAAACGACCTAACCCCATCGAGTATGGGCTCGTTTTATTTGTCTTGACGAGTACTTTGGTGCTAGATGGTAACCAGGGTCTGATGATGGAGCTGGAGCTTTTTTACTTTTTTTTTATTGTTTCATTGTTACATTACAGCTTATATCTAAAATGGTAATGTGAATAATAATAGTTACAATGCAACAACATTATAGGCAAACATAACATGACAATAATGAAAAATAATTGCAAGCAATTTCGGCAAAATTATATGAACATTAGTTAATTGAATCAGTACTACAGAGAACTACAAAAAGAAATCACATTAAAAAAACAAATATAAAATTAAGAAACATAAAATTATATTAATAATTAGTCAGAGACTAGGCAATGAGGACAGCAAAAGCAGTCCTCTACCATAGTCCACTTTTCACCAAATTGAGACTGCACATGTGCTCAGCGTTACAAGTGGTGAGCCCATCGCCGCTCTAAGCTGTTGGATGTATGTGCGTCTTTAGTCCGTTAGTCGCCTTTAACGACACCTAAGGGAAGAGAGGGGGTGGTTATTCTTTCACCGACACGGTTAATTATTTTAAAATATCGATTAAGGGATATTCGTGTTTAATCTAAATATAGGTATAAAACAAAGTCGGGTTAGTTACACAACTACCAACTCTTGCACCGTGTGTATGAATAATTCCGGTTCTTTTTTATATATTTTTAACATTCAGTTAAGATAAGACTGCTTTATAGATTCGTAATATTTGATTATGTGCGGAGTCGCGGGTTCGATTCAACACAGAAAACAATTTTTTCAACGTTTTGTTATCTGTGAACTAATTTAAATTTAGTATGTGTCAAATTACACTAAACCTTATTTTATACCTTTTGAAATACACGTTTTATTACACGTCTATTACCTACTTACCTTATTTTATTTTTCCTCCCTAATTTTTTAAACGTGCAACAGGTGTCAGCCCTATCAGAATAGGTATAAATTTTGCGCGCTGTTAGAGAGCTTGGACTCTGTAGGGTAGTTACTCATGTGCTTACAGGCCGGACGAAACACAACAGCACCAAGTGCCGTTATTACACGACGGATATTCGTGAGAGTCTCTACTACTCATTTAGCACCACCTCGGGGTCACGTGTAGGGTCTCAAGGGTAAACCTACGGACGCGAGTAACTTTAACCCTCAAATTTGGTAAAAACTAAACTAAACTTTGGTACAAACGGACTACGGTAGAGGACTGCTTTTACTGTCCTCATTACCTAGTCTTTGACTAACCCTTTCGGGAATTATAGTCGTGATTATATCTTCATATATGTATATGTAAATACTATTTTAAAGCACTACCTACACCTATATTCATTTAATTAAACATCACAAAAAACGATCGGTTTTTTTTTTCCCTTTACACAAGTCACGAGATGCTCCGACTGCCGAATATCTAAATACCAGTTCAATACTAACATACACTCATGACTATAATCCCCAAACGGTAAGTCAGAGTAGATAGAGTCAGAGTAGACAGAGTCAGAGTAGACAGAGTCAGAGTAGACAGAGTCAGAGTAGACAGAGTCAGAGTAGACAGAGTCAGAGTAGACAGAGTCAGAGTAGACGAAGTCAGAGTAGACCGAGTCAGAGTAGACAGAGTCAGAGTAGACAAAGTCAGAGTAGACGGAGTCAGAGTAGCCAGAGTCTGAGTAGACTAGGCAATGTGGACCGCAGAAGCAGTGCACTGCCACAGTTCACGTTTCACCAAAGAATCGATGATTTCTAAAACCCCACATGTTACAATGATAAGATTTTTCAGGAATAAAGAAAAACTTTATATTTTTAGATGGCTTAATTATTTAACCCTGGCTATGCATTGAAAAATCCGAACGCGAGCGGGAAGGTAGTATCTGGGTCAATCCTGGGACAATTAATTTTGAGGGTCACAAAATAAAATAAATTATAATATAAAACACACTAAATTAAATTAACACTTATAAGTTTACTTAACTTAAGTATGTAGTATTGAAGATATCAATTGAAACCAATATTTTACAGAATGAATAGCATTATCCATTTATTTGAAACTGAAAAATCGGGTGATTTGACAAGCTTTTTACATGTCACACGCGAGGCGCTCAGTGTGTTATTGTGCATTATATTTTTTACATTTATAAGACTGCGTGAATTAATACTTTGTTAAACACGAAAAGTGTGCCTCTATCAAATTGTGTATTCATTGCTTTAATTTAATCAAAGCCCTTGTGTCTGTGGGCAAATGTTGAATCGCGCGATGAAATTATGTTTACCTACTTCATTGAATAGGTACCTGGAAAGAGTCTCGTAATTGGTCCAAACTATTGCCAGTTGTGCTGCAGCACTCCGTCAGAAAGGATGTAGCGCTAGCTTTTGCACAAATACTTTGTATTAAGTTCTTTTAAATTTTTTAAACTTTGGCTTGTGCCTGGTTTCGCTATTAAATAAGGAAAAGTTACACTTAACTGTTCCGAAAACATGGTTGCATTCATCCCTGAGTAGGTATTGAAATTAAAATTAATATGATTTTATTATAGTTATTTATTATATATAGCTTCATTTTTAAATTGTCGTCAGATCCATGGCTGTAAAATCCGTCGATTTAAGCCATGGATCTGTTTTATCGGCCGTGGATCTGACCACATATTCTATGACAATTTATTTACTTATTGATTGATAGATAGAATATAGAAAGCTTATTTTGCTATGTAATTTTTGTTTTCACCAGTTGAAAACTAGTATTTTCCTTAAAGGTGGAAAACAAGACAGTTTTATTTAATATTAAAGTGGTATGTAGTAAATTGTTGCTTAACCAAACGAATGCTGGGAAAGAAATTAAAGATGATATTTGTCTCAAAGCCAAACTCTTTTATTTCATTTCTTAATACAGGGATAGTCTAGTAATAGCGACGGTATTTATTCCATATAATATTACATGATATCGGAGGATTTACTTCAATAAGTTATTTCTACCCAGCTTAATCTAGATACAGAATTACCTACATGAATTAAATTAAATGTAATTCTAATGCATGACATATTACGAGGAAATAACTTTTTTGGAGATCCAGCATGAATTTGGTGTTAAGCAAAAGACTTTTACTCTCAAGGTCGCTTTATGTTGATTCGCGACTGCAATCAAATTATCCCAAATCTCAATAACTATTTATGTTAATCATTTTTTGGAACATTAAATTCTACGGTAAACTAACATCATCCTGCCAGACGATCCCGACATCCAGAACGGTGGCGGCCTGGAGAGAAACCATAGGGTGACGGTCCAGGCGTCCACCGAACGAATATGGAGACTGACCTGAAGCTCGATGGCGATCCTTCCTTTACCTGGCTAGAGAGATGCACAGGTGACTGCCATCAGGTTTTCAGCAATCCACGGTGACCGGATCTTTGATTAAGTGTGTTACCGAGACATTTCTTCCAAAATTAAAATAAAAGGTGCTAGACCGTTCGAAGAACCATTTTACAAATGGAACTTGTCCTAAAGGTTCTAACTAGTAGTTAGAAAAAACATAAAAAGAAAAACCTATCTGGAATAACAAACATGTGGTTGGTCAGAAAAGTATGATTTTGCAGATTTTAAATTGGAAATTTAGAAAATCGTTGAACTTACTGCCGATGTCTGCCGTTCCCGCTTCTACATCTCCTGCGGGTGGTTCACCTCCAGACAATCGTGCAACATCCCCTGTCCACCCTGTAAAACCACATGGGCATGTTTTTTCCAAAAGACATTAAAAAAGTAAACGATTTGAATGCTCCGCAAAGAACTTACCAATATATTACATCGACATTTTTTTTAACCCTCTACATTCCGGGGCCGATGTATATGGATTTCTGGTAGCCCTGGGGCTCCGCCCATGTCTACTTTTAAATCCAGTTTTCGCGTTCTCCGAGACGAATCAAAACCTCAATGACAAATGACAATCACTCCTTTTTTTTTTTAATATATTTGTTCCATGAAGGAACAGGCTAAGGTCTGAGCCATACTGCCTAGTCATTAGTTTTTTATTTGATATTTTTCCCTTGATGATAATGAGTGGTGATTAAGATGAATGATAAATGATGTTCCCCAAACCCCTTGAGTCCTCAGTAAAGATGTGGGACTTTACTGAGGTCTCACGCGGACTACTTGAGAGAATTTGAAAAGTGATGTTGCACTGTTTTGTTTCATTTGCCAACACTCATGCACGTTCACAAACACTTAACGGTTAATAATCCACTATTATTTCACATTAATATTCGAAAAAACACAAATGTTAGAAAATAAAACAAAACTGCAGACATGACGCTTCACTTTCCCGCCAAGAAGCCGACAATCACTCCTCCAGATGACATCACAAATGTCAAATTGTTTTTTTTGTTCTTTTCTAGGAACAGGCTACGGTCAGAGACCACACAGCCTAGAATCAACTTTATTTTTACTAGGTTTTTCACTCCGTTTTCGGAAAGACTAAACGCATCTATTAAATCGAATTCTACTTATCCCGTGAGACTGCTAGCGCCATCTATTGAGGTACTACAGAACTAAAATCCACGAGACCAATAAGTTTGCTATAAAGTTTTTATTATTTTATAAACAAAGACAACGTTAAAAAAATACAACGTTACACAGTCACGAGAAAAAATAAATGCGACGACTCTGACGCGAAGAACGCTTCACCCAGAATTGACCCATAATACATTATGTATTAAATAATTTAATTTAAATAATTTAATACTTACATATTGGTATAAACAATGGGCTCACCAAATTTGATTTGAGTTACTACTGGTTTCATTATTTATGTGTCCATTCCCTATTGATTCGTGTAAATAGAGGGGTCTACTTTCAAAACCCCCTAAAACAAATACTTATTGGTCAAAATTTAACTATTACCAGAAAAACCAAATACAATGAATTCCTTTCATGATTCCCTAATGATTTCGTATCAAATCCCACTAAAATACGTTTAAAAGCCATTGGCAAAAGTGTATTTTAAAACCCACTATAACACCAGTCCGGTCCCACCGAGGAGCTCGATGGCGCAGCGGCTAGCGCGTTCGGCTTGCGATCTTGCCCGCTAAGCAACTTTCGCAATGCCGGGTCGCCTGATGGGTGACCATTAAGAACAACATTCTCGAGCTCTTCCGTGCTTCGGAAGGCACGTTAAGCCGTAATTCCCGGTTGTTGTCGTAAGATGGCAGTCGTTAAAACCCACCAACCCGCATTGGGCCAGCGTGGTGGGTTATGGCCCATTATCCCCACGTGCTATTGTTCACGTGGGAGGCCTGTTTCTAACAGTGGGACGTTTATAGGCTGATAATGATAAAAATACCAGTCTGTCACTATCAAATTCCACCAAAATAGAGTTATTTATTTACTTATTTAATCGAACACCAACACAGTGAACACCAATACAATTTACACAAAAAAATACACTTATGATAACACAAGCCATATGTCACTGCAGTTATTATAGGTGTGGACTACATGCAATAAAAATGAGCGAGTAAACTAAATAGGTAAAACACAAATATCAGACAAAACTAGGTACTAAATTAAATTGATACAATTGATACTTAAATAACTGCTTACAAAACAAAATCAAATTATTAATAAAAATAAGAATACATAAAATTAAATCTTTTAATTTACAAATAAAATTAAAATCATTTTTTTTTATTTGATCCTGGTTAAATAGACTTTTTAGATTTTCCATTTATAATTTATCGCAACTAAAATATGTCTTAGTCTTCATGGCATTATCAGCGAAAACATCGATAGTTTCTGCTTTAGAGAGAGCGTTGTACTGTCTGACAAGTCTAGACATAGGTGCGTATATCCCTTGGGGTGTGCGTTGGGTGACCTCCTCGTGGTACACCCTGGAAACGGGCAGCTTCAACATCCTCCTCTCGATAGGAGGTTGCTTTGAGACTGGCCGTCTAACTACCCAGCACAGGCAGAGCCCAGAAGGGGCTCCTGCCCCTTCTGGGCCATAGGGTAGGCTGGCGCCCCTTCTGGGCGCCCTTCAAGCGTTGTATACGCAATGTTGCAATGTTGTGACGTGGGCTTCATGCCAAATTCCCATCGTCGTGTCTTGCTGTGTCGCAGGTTCTGTCCCGTCCGCCACAACAACCCCAGTCCTGGCATAAGCTGGGTACGTGGTGGTCTGGTCCAGACCTGCCGCTGCTTCGCGGTGCTTCAATTGACAAGGAAATGTCACTAAAACCCCGCAGATACCTCCCGCCCTCTGCAGCGTATATAGGGCGTGCTTGGCGTAGGGGCTTCGATCCGGCACGTTTTCCGAAGAGCTCCAGACGGGAAAGGTCTTAAAAGCCCGGGAGGCCACCCGTACAACCAGCTCAGCACAGAGTTTAAAAGCCGGGGATTGTAACCCGTAAATTACTATAATCGTAATGGACATGGCTCATAAGGAAATTGCTATGTCATGTTCTCTGGCTGACGCCCAGCGCATGGAGGTACCCGGGCCTCCATGTGTCAAATCTGTTACCGATGGTCCCCTTGTGGCAGGCAACCAGGCCCTTAGGTGTGACGATGCTCCTGGAAGAAAGAAGGATGGAGAGGGAAGGTCAGGAGACGAGGGTGCCCTGTCGGAGGAGAGTGTGGCCGAGCGTTACTTCGAGGCGAACAGTGGTCGTTCGTTCGACGGGAATGGTGCGTCGGAGAATGATGGGGGCTCTGAGGGCGCATCACGAGACTCCGGAGCGAGTTGCCCTACGGGCACGGAGTCGATGAACACCAGCGAGCCGAAGGGCAACAAGCGGCCCCGAGAGGACTCGAGCAGCCAGGCGAGTATTATGGTGGTGACCAAGAACTCCGCCAATATTTTTTCTGCCCGGCGCGGCGCCACTAAGCGCGGCAAGGGTACTCGTGGTCAGCCTGGCACGTCCATCGGTGTCGCTGCGGCCATGAGAAGTGCGGGGTCCGACAGCGACGACGACTATGTCGAGAGTCAGAAAGTGACGGAGCCTCAGCTCAAGTGTATTATGGGCGGAGACGTAAATCTGGTCGTTCCGCGTAGAAGCGCGAAAGTGGCGGCGAAGTCACAGGATGCAACACGCGTGGAGGGAAGCAGTCTCCCCCCCCCCCCCCATGATGAGTTCAGAAAGAGTCCAGTCCTCGGTCAGGGAGGTACCGCGGACCTTTTGAAAAAAATGACCCGGAAGGGTAAGGTCGTTGTGTCCCTGGCGGACAATGAGGATTCCACCAAAGCGGCAATGTTGGGAGATGCGGATGACGCCATTATGAGGATATATAGGGCCGCCCAGTCGTCAGGCAATCTGAAAGGCACGGTCCTCGGCCGAATCAACGATGCGGCTGTGACATTGGCCAAAATAGTGGGCACGTTCAGGAACATGACCCAGGATGAGGAGATCCGCCGCCTGAATGCCCAAGTTGACGTCCAGGCCAAGCAGATCTCCCAACTGAAGGCGGACCTTGTGGCCTTCAAAGAGGGGTATGACGAGGCTAACAAGGTGTTCTGCACCCCCCATTGTGGTGCAGAACCCGAGCCCGAGTTCTGAAGACCTGCTGATAGTTGTGCAGAGGGAGATGGACAAGAGGCAGAAGAAGTCCATGGAGAGCATTCGCAACATGCTGGACTCCTTCAAGAGTGGAATAGACCTAAGGCTGGGCCAGGAGCCTAGGCTCAGGCCGCCTTTAACCTCTGATGCCGCTGCCGCTGCTGCCCCCGTCGGTGCTGGAACTGCCTCCTACACTGCCGCCGCTGCCGCTCCTGCTGCTCCCGCAGATGATGGTGCCCTTGCCGGTCCCTCCCGGGCCCCGCACGAGGTACCTGCAAAGAAAGGAAAACGGTTAGGGGAAGATGGTCGTGCTTACCTGGCGGCTCCGAAGAAGAGGGTCCCAGCTGCTTCTGCTCCGTTGCCCCACGCAGCCTCGCTGCCCCCGGTGGTCCCTGCTCCTGCTGCTCACGATCCGTCGCTCGACGCTGCGGCTGCCGCCCCTGCAAATGAGCGGAGGGAAGTTAGAAAGAAGAAGAGGAAGCGAAAAAAGAGGACGGCGCAACCAGCACGGGCTAAGAAGGCGGCCCCTAAACTGGAGGTACCGCGCTCCTCGGTCGTTACCATGACCCTAAAGAACGACGCTCTGACCGGTGGCGCTACCTATGCCATGGTCATGAGCAAGGTCATTGGTAACATAAACCTAGAGGAAATGGGCCTTCCACCGCTGAAGATCCGCAATAGGCCGCAGGCGGCAGAAAACTGGAGATCGCCGGTGCCGGCGCTACCAGTGGCCCCATGGCGGACGCTCTTGCATCCAAAATCCAGGACGTGGTCGGCAATCTTGTTCACGTTGGCCGACCGACCAGGCAGGCTGAGGTTAAGCTGGTGGGGCTCCAAGACGGGGTGACCCCCACGGCCATTGCGGAGGCCATAGCTCGAAGGGGAAACTGCTCGGCGGCCGAGGTCTCGGTGGGCCCGATACGGGACGCGTGGGATGGGTTCCCTCGACGGCCATTGCACGGTGCCCAATTCCAGCGGCCAAGAAGCTCACTACGGAGGGCTCGATTTCCATTGGGTGGGCCGCGGTACTGGTCATTGCCATAGAGCCGTCCCCTACTAGGTGTTTTAGGTGCCTGGGCACGGGACACACCAGGTACACGTGCCCCTCGAAAGCAGACCGCAGCACTCTCTGCTTTAGGTGCGGAAAGGAGGGTCACAAGGCGGAGCAGTGCGAGACTGAGGAGCCCCACTGTTTTGTGTGTGAGGAGGGCAAAGTGTCTCATAGACACATAATGGGGAGCAGGGCCTGTCGCCCTCCCCCAGCCAAGAGCACCACTCCCCTGTGGAAGCCGACAAGACGGGTGCCCCGTGCGGAGCCCCCGGAAGCAATGGAGGTCGCGGCGACAGCGGCAGCAACGGATCCCAATGTCAGCACGACCTAGGAACACCATCATCCTCCAGGCGAACCTAAACCACTCTGTCGCCGCGCAGAATCTGCTAGTACAGCAGATGACGGAGTGGGAGGTTGGGGCAGCTCTGGTAGCGGAGCCATACTCTGTGCCCACCGGGTCCGGTTGGATTGGGGACACGAAGGGGCTGGCACTCGTCGCCACCCCCCAACGGCAGCGCGATCCCTATTGTACTGAGGGAAAGGGGGCCCAGGCTACGTCGCTGTGACTTGGGGCGACGTAGTCCTGGTGGCAGTTTATTTCTCTCCAAACCGGCCCCTGCGCGAGTTCGGGGCATTTATGTTGCAGCTCCTGGGCGTGGTGAGGCGTTCGTCCTCGCTACAGGTTGTGCTGGCGGGTGACTTGAACGCGAAGTCCACCACGTGGGGATGCCCCAGGACCGACCTCAGGGGAGCGGAGGTCGAGGAGTTTGCCGTCGAGGGTGGCCTTGTACTCTTGAACAGAGGGAGAGCCAGTACGTGCATCCGATGGCAGGGGGAGTCGATTATCGACATCTTCGCCACCCCGGCCATCGCCGCTCGGCTGACGGAGTGGAGGTTATGGAGGAGGAGGAGTCCCTCTCTGATCACCTCTACGTTTGGATGAGGATTTCCCCCATCCCCCTCACCGACTTTCAGCCTGGAGCAGGAGTCCGCACGGCCCGGTTCAGGAAGTGGGCCCTCACTCGTCTGAACCGCGAGGCAGCTGTCGAAGCGGCCCTGGTGCGACGCCAGCATGCCCAGGGTTGGCAAGCGCCCGCACCAGAGAGCGGTGTACTGGTGGTCAGCTAATATTGCCAGCCTGCGTGCCGCTGGCATCTCGGCGAGGCTGAGTCTCCAGCACTGCCGAAGGAGACGCCACACGGACGTCGAGGAGGCCCACTTTTATGCCCTGTTCAAGGTGGCTAGGAAGGGGCTGCAGGTCGCCATCCTGAAGGCCAAAACATCAGCGCGGAACGAGTTCCTGACCGAGCTGGATAGAGACCCGTGGGGAAGGCCATATCGCACAGTGCGGAATAAATATCGCAATTCCGCTCCCCCCATGGAGTCTTTTGAGCCAGGACTCTTGGCAAACGTAGTCAGCGGCCTGTTCCCGGCCCAAGAGTTTAATGCAGTGCCGTTTTTGCCTCCGGAGCTGGACAAGCCTCGGGACGTCGAGGGGATCCCCCGCATCTCTGAGAGCGAGATGGCGTACGCCGTTGACCGCCTCCGCCTAAAAAGAAAGGCACCTGGGCCGGGCGGCGTCAATGGCAAGGTGTTGGGTATCGCCCTGGACTATATGTGAGGAAGGCTGACCGGCCTTCTCGACTGCTGCCTCCGCCAGGGGAAGTTCCCCAAAGTGTGGAAAGAGGGCCGGTTGTGCCTTCTAAAGAAGGACGACCGTCCACCGGAGATGCCATCGGCCTATAGACGGATCGTCCTGCTGGATGAGGCGGGCAAGCTTTTTGAGCGTGTGCTCGCTGCCCGCATCATCGAGCACTTGGACACTAGCGGACCCAAAATTGAGGCATCTCAGTATGGGTTCCTTCAGGGCCTGTCCACGGTGGATGGGATACTTGCCTTAAAGCGTACTACCGAAGTGGCAGTTGCCAGAGGGGAAAGGGTGGTAGCGGTTTCGCTAGATATAGCGAACGCTTTTAACACCCTTCCCTTCAGCTGCATCAACCAGGCCCTCCTGTATCACAGGGTGCCCTGGTATCTTAGAATGGTCCTGAAGGACTACCTCCAGGATCGGAAGATTCTGTTTTTGGAGAAGGGCGCGGAGCGCATTAGTGCTCGCCGTATGGTGTGCGGTGTTCCGCAGGGGTCGGTCCTTGGACCTCTCTTGTGGAACATCGGATACAACTGGGTCCTGAGGGGGGATTTCCCCTCGAGGGTGTCATCTGCGTAGCAGTTGACACCCTAGTCACCGCCCGAGGCGGTGACTACCGGCGTACGGTTAGACGTGCGTCGAGGATGGCCACTATGACCGTATCGAGAATCCGCGCGTTGGGGATGGAGGTAGCTCTCCCGAAGACGAAAGCCATGGTGTTCCACGACCCTCGACGGAAACCGTCGGGCAATTGGAGCGTCACGGTGGACGGCGTGCGGGTCGAGATAAAGTCCCAGATGAAATATCTGGTACTCACCCTCGACAGCCGGTGGCGGGTTGAGCCGCATTTCGCCGAGATGGCGCCTCGGCTGGTGAAGGCGGCGATGGCGCTCTCGCGCGTTCTCCCCAATATCGGGGGCCCTGGGGTAAGCTGCCGCAAACTCTACGCTGGGGTGCTGCGCAGCATGGCACTTTACGGCGCACCGGTCTGGTCCGACTCGCTCTCTCGCAAAAACATCGCGTCCTTACGCAGGCCACAGAGGGTGGCTGCGCAGAGAGCTGTGAGAGGGTACCGGTCGGTGTCGTTTGCGGCAGCGACAGCCTTAGCGGGCATGATTCCGTGGGAACTCGAAGCACAGGTTCTAACCGAAGTCTTCAAGTTCCGCTCGGAGGGAAGGGCTGGGAGCGAACGCCCCACCATGGAGGAGGTCCAGGGCGCCAGGCGCATTGCGCGCGCAATGGCAGTGTGGCGCTGGGAGGACCAGTTGGAGTCCCCAGGGGCCGGTGTCCGCACTATAGAGGCCATAAGACCGGTGCTGGCGGAATGGCTTGACAGGCCCTTCGGGTCCATGACATACCATTTGACACCGATACTTACCGGCCATGGGTGCTTTGGTAAGTATCTGTGTCAAATTGGCAAGGAGGAGAGTAGCATCTGCCATCAGTGCGGAGCTGCTGAGGATACGGCGCAGCACACCCTTCAGGTGTGCAGTGCCTTTGCCTCGCAGCGACGCACTATGGAGATGGAGCTCGGAGGCAGGGGGACCCTCGCACTTCCTGACGTCGTCGCGGCGATGGTGAAGAGCGAGAGGAGCTGGAACGCGGTGGCCCGGTTCTGCACCGTGTGCATGGGCCTCAAAGAGGAGGCGGAGAGACGCGGATCTCCACCCTCCATTGGGTGGTTTTTGGAGCGCGGCGTGTCCGATGCTGGGCTCTGTCCCTGGCGCCGGTCGAACCTGCCAGTGAGGGTTGTATGTGAGTGCGTGTGATGATCGTGGATGTGTTGTTGTCGTATACTTGCCGTCGCTGCGGCAACCCATTTGAGTGAGTGGGTTGCCGCAGCGACGGCAAGCTTCTGTGTGTAAGATGCTGTGTGTAAAGGTTACATGGTCTCGCACCATGTAACCCCAAGAGGGAACCTTCTTGAGGTTAAGCCACAACGCGCCCCCACGGGGGATCATCATTATTAGAAAACAATAAATTAAAATATGAAATTGAAAAATTAAATTATAAGTTATCTAGTTTGCAAGAGTCATTAACAAGTATGACTACTAAATATGAGTCCTCGAAGAAGGAGATTGGGGAATACATACTGGCCTTATATAACCTTTTTGATAGTTCTCGGACTGAGAACTTTGATAATGAGTCTAGGCAATCCCTGGCGGCAGGCCTGGCTGCCTCGGAGTATTCCATGTCCATTCCAGTGTGTGATCCCTCACCTCCTAAGCAGCTATGCCATGGTTTGTCCAGTTTGAATACCAATATTTCTTACCAAAAAGACAATAAATGTGGGTGCGTATCATTTCATATAATGACAAATGAACTAATTTCAAAGAACATAACGTTCATTGGATATAATTTTTACTTGTTCTAAATAAACTTCGTATAACAACATTACGTATATTAATCATTTGATATAATACTCATATTCCCTAACAACTTATTCTATAAAGCTATATTGGTAGAATAATCATATTTCATAACTTTATTTGATATAATTTTTGCTTAAAAATAAGAATAACATTTTAACCCTAAATTGATTTCAAATATTGTCTTAAAAAGTTAATACGTTGTGTTTTCGATTATGGTTGTGCTAAAAAAGTCAGTGACAGAAACGAATCGCGGCATAACCGACTCCACGTAGACTTGTCTGCCCTACGCTAGAGTGTAATTCAATCCCGTGTAGGCGCGGAGGGGCGAGGCGGCCCACGAGCTGAGGAGCAGGTGGTGAGCGAAAGCCATCTGCGACGATAAGCTCGTGTGGGACCGCCGGAGTCCCGCAGCGCCGGAGCCGTGACAGAAAACATGCCTGCTTGCATGCTGCATGCCTGCTTGCATGTTGCATGTCTGCCTGCATGCTGCATGCCTGCATGCTGCATGCCTGCCTGCATGCTGCATGGCATGCCTGCTTGCATGCTGATTGCATGCTGCATGCTTGCTTGCATGCTGCTTGCTTGCTCGCATGCTGCTTGCTTATTACAGGAGTAATGTCTTATATCATTTGATTATTATATTAAATGTACATTATATCAAAGGTACATTATATCAAAAGTATATTATATCAAATGAAATTATAAAATCTAAAATTATATTAAATGTTTGTAATATTAAGTTAGTAATTATATCAAACATTACATACCCAATAAATGTACTAAAAGTAGCACTGTAATGTTTAGTGATAAAATTGGAAGAGGGTTGGGTCAATTATTAAACACTGAGGGGCTAACTATCTTAAATTATTGTATGTGTTTCGGGGTTTGGTCAATGAAACTAACTTCGAATATATATGCGGACTGTATTTTAATGCAAAGTGAATATTATTACAATAATTAGGTATTATAGATTTACGGAGACTAAGAAACTGTTCGGTGGTGTGGTTTGGAGGGAAGTGTCGGCCATCGAAGTAGTGCTCGGCTAGGACGCAGTGGCAGGGGGGCTCGATGATTCACGCCGTGGCCGGCATCGAAAAATGACCATATATGGTAATGCGCGGCCAAGGCTGGAACCCGCGCCCCGCGCAGTGTTGCACGCCTTCCGTGCGTGGACATGCTCCCGGGGTTGAAGCGTTTTGCTTCAAGAAAGCGGAAGTGCGCAGATGTTGATGAAGCCACGCCGAATTGTGCCCTTCTTGGTGCTGAGGTCGGCGACCCTCGTGACGCCGTCGCTGCCCGGGTAGACCTGCCGGACGCGACCCAGCAGCCAGCAGAGTGGTGGGAGCGCCTTATCCTTAATAAGGACGAGGCTTCCCACAGCAATGTCTTTTGAAGTTGCAGACCACTTGGTCTTTTGCTGTAGCAGATAAACATACTCTTTATTAAACCTGGTCCAGAAGTGCTGCCTGATGTGTTCCACTCTTTGGAATCGTTGCAACCGGTTGATATCGCTGCTGTTCTTCACCTGTGGATGTGGAACGGACATGAGTGGCCTTCCAATTAGGAAATGGGACGGAGTTAATGGAGAAAAATCTAATGGATCGGAAGATAGAGGAGTAAGAGGCCGGGAATTTAGAACAGCCTCTATTTGAGCCAGGCACGTAACCATTTCCTCATAAGTGAAATGTGTAATTTGTAACAACCTTTTTAAATGATGTTTTGTAGATCGAACTGCGGCTTCAGCAAGGCCGTTGAAGTGAGGGGAATAGGCTGGTGCAAAATTAAATTCTATACCTTCACGAGCCATGTGAGATACAATATTTGATGCCTGTAAAAAATCACGTAACTGATTAGACGCACCAACAAAGTTTGTGCCGTTATCGGACATTAAAGTACGAGGTTTGCCACGGCGCGAAGCGAAACGGTTTAAAGCCGCCATGTATGCTTCTTTCGTAAGGTCCGTAACAAGCTCTAAATGAATAGCCTTTACGGCTTGGCAGACAAAGATACAAATGTAGGCTTTAATAAGTCTGCATCCACGACCCTTTCGGTCAGCTATCAGTACTGGTCCGGCGTAGTCGACACTAGAATCTAGGAATGGATATTCAAGTTTGCTACGTGAAGTAGGAAGCTGACCCATTATGGGCTGAATGTTTATGGCCTTATGTCTGAAACATTTTAAACATTTTCTTACAGTTGTCTTTGCCAGATTTCTACCCGCTAAGGGCCAGTAATATTGACGAATATGTGACAAAAGTAACTGTGGTCCAGCATGAAGTAGTTTAACCTATTGACATCCGCATGGCATGTCCGCATGCCATGAACAATAGATTTTCTATTGTGTTTGTATTGGCGGCTTTCAATAGGTTAATATGTTGTGACTGAAAAATTAACTTTGTTATACTATGCTTACTACAAAGCAATATGGGATGTTTTACGTTATAATCGTAAGGCGAATTGTCTAACCTACCACCGACGCGAATGATGCCGTCACAATTCAAAAATGGAGTTAACGAGATAAGTCTATTTTTACGAGGCAATGTTTGTCCTAAATTTAAAATAGAAAATTCATTACACATTTCGCGTTGTGCAGTGCGTAAAATAATTATTAATGAGTTTTTAAGTTCTAGATTTGTAAGTAGACCCCTTGTTTTATTCTGTTTATTTTTTAAGTTGTAAATATACCTTTGTAAATAGGCTACGATTCTCTGTAAATAATTGATATTTAAATATTTATGCAATAATTGTTGTATTATAATGTGATTATTTATATTGGTATAAGTATTTTCCTCAGAATCTTTTATTAAATTACAAATTACTTCGGGTAGATCCTGTTTCGCGATATTATGCGGAAAATGAGGCCAACAACTTTCATCTTGCAATAAAAATGATGGACCTGACCACCACAAACTACAACTACTGACATGATCAGCCTTGACACCTCGAGAAACAAGATCCGCGGGGTTATCTTTTGTTGGTACATAACTCCAAGTAGCTCCAGAAGTACTCTCTTGTATTTCATTAACTCGGTGTCTCACGAAAGGTTTAAGTTGATTTGACTGGGTGGATAACCAACTCAACACAATTGTTGAGTCACACCAAAATACGCACCGATTTATGACTAAAGTAAGAGATTCTTTCACCTTTGTACACAATCTTGCGCCTAACAGTGCTCCGCAGAGCTCTAACCGAGGCATAGTAGTAGGTTTTATAGGTGCTATACGGCCTTTGGACGCTAACAAACAAACCGTTACATTTTTTAAAGTGTCGATGGAACGAACGTACAAACAAACACCGTATGCCTTTTCGCTACTGTCTGTGAAAACGTGTATTTCGTGAATCACTGACTCATTACACTGAAAGAACAAAAAGGTTGATTTTGCACGGGTTGGCGACACATTAGTTGAATTAACAAAGTGATGGGTTAAAGCAACATGAACAAATTGTTGTTTTCACAGAAAAGTTTTTGTTGATAAGAAAACAGTTGTTTTTACCTATTTGTACATGTTGGCGTAACAATTCATGGTTAATTCAATAGGTAATTGTTGATTCTACTGTTCAAGTTGTTGAAATAACCATTTTTAAAGTTAAATTTACAAAATAAATACGTTAAAACAACAAAAGATATTCAACCATTTGTCGATTACCAGAAGCAACAAAATAAATTTGTTAATTATGCCTATTCCCAATAGTTGATTTAATGTAAATTTTAATGTTGGAACCAAGCTGATTGGCATAACCCTCTCAAATGTTTGTCTCAACCGATTCACAAACAGTTGGGATAACAATATAAGCAGGTAAAAAACACAGCAAGACATAAAGTTAAACCAAAACGTTCGAATGGTTAAACGAACTTCCGAATGATGGTTAAAATAATGATATAAACAGGTTAAATCCTTTACAAAAAAAGTAATTGACACGACCCATTAAAATGTTTGTTTTAACCGTCACACAAACAATTGATATAACAGTATTAAACAGGTAAAAACAACAGCAACACATAAAGCTTAATCAATATTCTTGAATGATAAAACTAACTCACGAGCAAGGGTTAAAATAACAACATAAACAGGTTAGGTCCTATACAAAAAAAAAACAATTGACACAACCCTTTCAAGTGCTTGTTTCAACTGTCACACATACCGTTGGGATAGCAATGTACACCGGTAAAAAAACACCAATACAATAAGCTAAATTAACCTGTTTTAATGTTTAACTAGCCCTTCAGAGTGTTTGATTTAACCGTCACATAAACAGTTAGGATAACAATATAAACAGTTAAAAACAACAGCAAGATTTATAACTAAATCAACAAATTCAAATAGTTAAACTAACTCACCAGCTGGGGTTAAAAAAAAATAAACAGGTTAAGTCCTGTACAAAAATTATCGATTGACACAACCCTTTGAAATGTTTGTTTTAACCGTCACACAAACAGTTGAGATAACAGTAATAAACAGGTAAAAGCAACAGCGACACATAAAGCTTAATCAATATGTTCGATTGGTAAAACTAACTCAAGAGCTAGGATTAAAATTCTCTTTCAAATGTTAGTTTTAACCATCACGCAAACAGTTGAGATAGCAATAAAACAGGTAAAAACAACAGCAATACATTAAGCCAAATTAACATGTTTGAATGGATAAACTAACTTACGAGCTAGGGTTAAAATAATAATATAAACAAGTTAAGTCCTACACACAAAAAAACGATCCACACAACCCTATCAAATGTTTGTTTTAATCGTCACACAAACAGTTGGGATAGCAATATAAACAGGTAAAAACAACACCAAGACAAAAAACTAAATCAACAAGTTTGAATGGTTGAGCTAACGCTTTTGAATGTATGTTATACCCGTCACACGAACAGTTGGTATAGCAATAAAACAGGTAAAAATAACAGCAACACATGAAGCCTAATCAACATGTTTGAATGGATAAACTAACTCACGAGCTAGGGTTACAATAATAATATAAACAAATGAAGTCCTACACAAAAAAAAACGATTCACACAGCTCTTGCAAGTGTTTGTTTGAACTGTCATACAAACAGTTGGGATAACAATATACACTGGTACAAACAATAGCAAACACATAAAGCCAAATCAACCTGTTCGAATTGTTAACCTGACCCTTTCAAATGTTTGTTTTAACCGTCACACAAACAGTTAGGATACCCATCAATATAATCAGGTAAAAACAACAGCATGACAAAAAGCAAAATCAACGTGTTCGAATGATTGAGCTAACGTTTTCAAATGTATGTTGTTAAATTAAACGCTACCTAAATGCTATCTGAGATAAAATTATTGTGTCACATACCTACCTTCAATACAGACAAACTGACATGGCGAAACTAAAACTATATTTGTATTTGCTTTCGTATGTCTGGTTGTTCAGCTTTTCCGTCTATAGTATAGGTCGCTCTCTCAACCGATTCTAGTAAAAATTTGTGAGCGAGTTCGATACCTATTTATAGTTAGGGCAAAATGCATTTCTATGTCCGGCCCTATGATCTTGTTTTAGAAGATAACAAGATGAAAAGTTGAATTAAACGCCATATACTTACCTACCTTAATTGGTAAGTAGGTACCTACTGTATAACGAAAAATTTATGGTTTTTTTAATGGATTGCCGAAAACGGCTGTACTTAACGATTTTCATGAAATTTAAGATATAATTAGTGCTTCAACAGGACACAAACTTCTCAAATGTTTGTTTTAACCCTTTCACAAATAGTTGAAATAACAATTTAAATAATTTGTGCTGATCTGCTGGCAACGTCGCAAATTACTATCTGCGCGCGCTCAAGAAGCAAGGGCGTCTATTCACGAGAAGTTCGGCTATGCGATTCTCTAAGCGACACAGACGCTGCGCGCATGGCTGTGATCTGCTTTCTCTTTCCAATTCTATGAATATAAGAGAGACAGAGTTAATTCTCAGCACTGCGGCAGCCGCTGCTATTAAGGCTTTATTTAACTTAGAGAATCGCACTGCTATTGTCAATGACATAAGTGAGTGGACACTTATGATGTTACGGTTACATTATCGGGATTCGGCGAATATTTGACCTGTCGCGACGTGTACCTATAGCCAAACAGTTTGCTGATCCTACCGCACATCAAAGGGATATTTTCTCAAACTTGCAATGAAATGTTGACATGACTTACTTCAATTAGGTCCGGAAATACTACGTAACCGGTGCGATGAGTGAAGATGATATGTAAAGGAATTTCATACAGCCTAATACACCTACCTAGGCCCGTAAAACAACCGGCCTTTGTTTTTAAACGCAGGCCCATTGTTTTCATTTGATTCAATGTAGTTCGCCCGAAAATCATTACACTAATATTATATAGGCGAAAGTTTGTGAGTGTGTATGTTTGTTACTTCTTCACGTCTAAACAGCTATAGCGATTTTAATAAAATTTGGTATGGAGTTAGCTGACCCCCTGGATTAACACATAGGATACTTGTTATCTCGATATTCCTACGGGAATGGGAACCACGCGGGTGAAACCGCGAGCGGTCGCTAGTTTTATATAATTACAAGCGGCCGCTCGCGGTTTTATCCGCGTGGTTCCCGTTCTCGTACTTTTCATCATACTACATCATCATACTTTTACTTATCCTAATAATAGTTACGCACAATATTAATTAGGCATAACTTTTTAGGCACATTTTTTTAAGCATAACTACTATTAGCATAATAATTGATAAATAAACTATTTTAAAGCCTAAATTTGCTTACGCATAATGATATTTAAGCATAATTTTGTTAGGCATTAAATTATATAAGAAAAAAGTAAGGTTTGGAAACTTTGTGTTTGCATTTAATAAAATATTTTTCGTATAAAAATAAACATGTTGGCGGCTTACACCCCCGCCGCACCCTAACCTATTATTACACTACGGTAACCAATTTATATTTAATATACCTAATAGCTACTTTTGGTTTCTCAGATTCAAATAGCTATAAATAAAATAAAAAATATTGCAAAGACAAAACCTGTTAAAAAACCAATCCAAATTATAGCGGATTTTGAAACTGTAACCTCACCTTCTGTCTTATCTAATCTATCAGACTATCTTTATACCTAATAACTATTAGACTTATTATGCTTACTGAAATAGTATGCCAAAAACAATTAAGTCAAAATATTATTATGACAAATAAAAATATGCCTAACACGTTATGCCAAATTAAATTAAGACAAAAAGAGAAGAGAATTTTCGTCAGATGTTCAACTGGATATTCTGCCTAACCAAGCTCGTATTTCATCTAGCTCAGCCTTGTAGATTAAGCTGTATACAAAAAGGGCGTGTCGTTAGTCTACAAAGAAAAATTCATCGTGTCAATACTTGCAACGCACTGGATAAAATTATGTATAAACTCTCCCTTTCAAATGTTTGTTTTAACCGTTACATAAACAGTTGGGATAACAATATAAACAGTTAAAAAGAGCAAGATTTATAACTAAATCAACAAATTCACATAGTTAAACTAACTCACGGGCTAGGGTTAAAATAAATATATAAACAGGTTAAGGTCCTGTACAAAAATTATCGATTGACGAAGCGACGTTGCCGTTTATATCAAGCAAGACCGCGCGCGCGCCGGCTTCGCGCTGTGTGTGCTGCCGACTGCTTAGTTGAACGTGAATATTCGAATAAAGAGCACGGCTTGCGGAGGTGAGGTGGACAGTTCAGTGTGTAATGGATTTAAGTAAGTGTGCGGACATATAAATGTGGTTTAATATAAAAACGTGTATCTACCCAGCACATAAGTTTTATCGTGTATAGTGTCTTTCGCCGTAAAACGCGACTGGCCTGGGTACCTTAATTAAATACTTATTTTGTTTTTAAGGTCTCGTATATTTAGCCGAATGGGTATTTCGGCGGAAACAGTCAAACGTTTTGAAGGTACCTACGTGTTTATTGTTTTCGTTGTCTGCTTAGCTTAGCTTAGCGCCACGCTGCGTGTCGCAACTCGCAACGCAATCGGTTACATACATTTTGCAAGAACGTGGTTACATTAGTTCATAGCCGATTTACATGTCCATCGCTTAAGTAAGTAAAAACTACGTGTGGACGCCGGGCGGCAAGTAAGTCTGTCTACCTATCGCATTAAGTAGGTAAGCAAGAAAGTAGTAAGTTCAACTTACTTACTTACTTACTTACTTATGGGTGTGTAAATCGGCCTTCAGTCCCGCGTGTCGCCACGTTCAATACAAAGCTTTGTATTGTAAGAAAGAAAAACTGGTTTTAACGAAAAATAATGTGTTACTTTAACTAAGGGAAGGGAAACGAAATTTGATTGAACTGATATATATTAGTTGAATCAAAAGCTTTCAATTAGTTAAAATAACACATTATTTTTGTTTGATTCAACTGATATATATCAGTTGAATCAAAAGCTTTGCTTTAGTTAAAATAACACATAATTTTTGTTAAACCACAGTTTTCCCATCTTTATTTAAATGTTTGTGTTTACAGGACACATCTTCGGAGGCGGCAACAGCAAGTGATAATGTTTATGATATAATATTAGCGCCGTCGAGCCCGGCATCCAATAGTAACAAACACTTGAAATCAAGAGGAATATCACGCGTAAGTGTTGGAATGAAACATTACTTGTAAATATTTTTAACAATTATGTTACAAGCATAACGTGTCTGTCTGTGTATCTATCTGCGGTATCGTAGCTCCCAAACTGATGAACCGATTTTCGTTTAGTTTTTTTTGTGTCATAGATAGTTTTATCCCGAGTGTTCTTAGCCATGTTTCATGAAGATCTGTTCAGCCGTTTGAATATGCTCTTTTCTAGTTGATGAGGGGATTTGACTAACTTCCTTATGTCCGATCGATTCGAAATTTGGTACCGTGTTACTTCAATGATATTGAAAGTACATATATGTCAAAGTCAAAGTCAAATTATTTTTCAATGTAAACCTTTACAGGCACTTATTGACGTCGATACTAATAATAATAAAAAAACAACTAATCTAGCGAACTATAGTCTGTGCCAGACAAACGCCTACCTACTCACTACCTACCACCAATCTTCTGCATTAGGCTTATCCGAGATACAATCATATGTTTTAAGCAAAATTATTTATCAAAATAAATATGCATTAAAAATAAAAACTTTATTTGCCGTAGAAAGTTTATGATACTATACTTATTACCAGATCCATCTATAAATCCAGAAGGTTTAATGTTAATATAAAAAACAAAAAAAAATTAAGGAGACCTTTGCCCACTAGTGGGATAGCGTAGACTAATTAAAAATGGTATGGTAAGGTTAACATGACCTGATCAGCCATTTGAAGATCATCAGCTCTTTAATAGTTGATGAGGGGATCTGACTACCATCCATATGTCCTATCGATTCGAAATTTGGTACCTATCGTGTTACTTCAATAATGTTGAAAGTATATGATAAGGTAACCATGACCTGATCAGTAATTTGAAGATCATCACTTTAAAAAAGACAAAATAAAAATAAAATAAAAAATTTGAAAAACCCCTCGACACAAAAAATAAACTGTAAAAACTAACAAATAATATTTTAAACCTAGAAATGAAACACTTTTTTACGGAATTACTCGCGTTTAATTTACTATTTACATAGTTTTTATATTATCCTGACGTTTCGAACCCTTTACAGGGTCCGTGGTCACAGAAACCTCAGAAAACAATAATTTTAAACCCATTTTAATTATTATCGTCACATATATATGTAAGTTCTATTATTTTTATTTTCCAGGCGTCCGTCGTCGCGTCGGGGGACTGTTTAGCAGCTTGACAGCGGGCGTCTTCCTCGACACCCAATCGTAGCAAAAAGTATGCTGCGACGCGCGGCTGGGTAATTTAGACTTTAAGTACTGTGTACGTTGTTTAATATCGTTTAAAGATTGTAAAAACCGTCACCAAATTGTTTAAGAATAAACTTTTTACCGTATGAATCGCTTTTTAATGTTCTTTTTACAGTACTTGCTATGTTGAACCAACTTGTTTTCTTAGTTAGGCTAAAGATATGTATATCTATGTATTAGCTAGAAGATACTTTTGTTTAGTGTCGTGTCTACCTTCTATCTGTGTGATTTAAATAATAGTAGGTCATTCTATTTTAGTGTCTTAGTGTTGTATTAACCTAGAACCTATAGTATTTATGAAAAAGGCGGTTTGTTGTGTAAACTTCTACAAATTTAGTTGGGAATACTAAAAATTTTTTGTACGTATTATCAAACTAGACATAATAGTATTTTCAACAAAACAGTTTTGTTGTGTCAATATTTTTTGTTTCATCTACCTAGCTGTCCCCCTAGCACGCTCGGTTATATGCCCGACGTAAAGCATTTGTCCCTCTCGCACAATGGACGAATGCTTTATGTCCGACATAAAACTTAGCGTGCTAGTCTCACAGATAAAAAAAAACTATTAAATCATCCTCTCGAAGTAAATGTTGGCTTAACACGAAGTACAATGTTGAATCAACTTCCGCTATAATTATTAGGACTATTTGAATTATATTGCCAAATTAACTACTTTATAATGTCATACGTACGAGTATACGAGGTATATTTCAACATGATTCAAGTTAAGGTGATCCATTAGGAGGGTTTACGCATTTCGGTTTCCCATACAATTTTTCAAGTCGAAATTTTTAAAGACCAAGAAGCTAATTTTAATGAAACTTTGCATGCTAAAGTAAAATACAGGGATTTAAATAGTATGTTGGTAACATTTAAAAAAAAAATGTTAAAATCGCAATAACTCAGTAAAATAAACGTTTTTGGAAATGTTTTCAACAAACTATTTAGATCTTTATATTTTATCTCAACATGCAGAGTTTCATCAAAATTGGCCTACTGGTTTATAAAAATGTCGACTTGGAAATTTGTATGGGAAACCGAAATGCGTAAACCCTCTTAAGTATATCACCCTAAGTTGAATAATTATTTGACAATATAATCCAAGTTTTTGTCCTAACAATTATAGCGAAAGTTGAGACAACATTGTAGCTCGTGTTAATCCAACCTCTACTTCGAAAGGTTGATTCAATAGTATTTTATCAGGTAGATGCAACACAAACGCACTTATTGAAACAACAAAACTGTTTTGTTGAAAATACTATTATGTCTAGGTTGATACTACAAAATATTTTGAGTGTTCCCAACTAAATTAGTAGATGTTGACACAACAAAACTGCTATGTTAAAATTACTATTGATTACGGGTTAATACAACACCTAGACACTTATTGCCTCAACAAAACTACACTGTTAATTTTACCATTTAATTGAGGTTAATTCAACAAAACATACATATAGATCTAACTATTACAGCAAAAGTTGGTTCAACAGTGCAGGACTGTTAACCCTACCCATTTTTGTACAGTACATTTAACCTTTAAAGTGGGTTAGTTCAACACCTTGACATTGATCGAATCAACAAAAGGATTTTGCTAAAATACTGTTGGTTTTACCCAAAATATTTTGGGTTGCCCCAACAATATAGTACGAGTTGATCCAATATAGTAAATCAGTTAACACAACCTTGAGTTCGAAGGTTTATCTAACATTAAAAGCAAGTAGATTTAACACAAACACACTCGTGTTTTTAACATTTCGAGTACGTTAAAGCAAGCCTTGATAAAGAGTTAATTTTACTGTCATGGTTTGTTGTTTTTACATGTTTGCACCAAGTGCAAACCAGTAAAACTAACCATTTAAAGCAAGTACGTTCAACACAAACAAACTTGTATTTTTAACATTTTGACTAAGTTAAAGCAAACCTTGTTAGGGAGTCAATTTTACTGTCATGGTTGGTTGTTTTTACAAGTTTGCACCAAGTCCAAACCAGTAAAACTAACCATTAAAAGCAAGTAGATTCAAGACAAACATACATCTATTTTTAACATTTCGAGTACGTTAAAGCAAACCTTGTTAGAAGGTCAATTTTACTGTCATGGTTGGTTGTTTTTATGAATTAACATATTGCTAGACGGTTAAAATTACCATTGTGCTACTGGTAAAAACAACTAAATTCCACGGGTTGGTGCTATATTAACCCCTTGTTAGAGGGTTAATTTTACCATTTTAATGAAATATTGAATCAACAAATATGTAATAAGTTAAAATTACCGAAACTGATCAACAATACAGTTTTTGTTCATTCAACAAAACTCAAGAGTAGGTGCTATATTAACCCTAAAATTTTGTTGAAATATGGTAAAACCAACTAATAATTTCTTTCCGTGTACATAAAATCCAACGAGAAATTTTTAAATTATTTAAAGACCCAAGCATACTGACAAATAAATTCCACTGTCACTCGTACCAAAAATTTGGCAAGTCGTTCCTCTGTAAGATCATTCGGTTTTGGAATTCTCTGCCGGCGCATGTGTTTCCCAGCTTCTTTATTCCCGGGTCTTATAAACGGGGCGTAAAACGGCATTTATGCAGGCCGTCATAAATGGGTGCGCTTGTTCTACGGTGAGAAGCGCTCTCATTATTTTGGATTGCATCGGCTGCTTATCATCAGGCAGGATGTGGTAACTATGACGAGGCACATAAAAAAGTCCGCTACGTGACACGGTCTTACTTTAATCTTACTATGCAAAATTCCCATACGAATTTTGCATAGTAAGATTGAAGTAATATGGCTCTGAGAGGTAACAGTAGGGCCAATGTTTTAAGACACAAGAAACACACAAGCTGTACACAATTATTATAAGTAGCTGCTTAAAAATTCTGACAGTAACAATAACCATTACCATAACGCACGTTTCATGCATAATGATATTTTTATTTAGACCATGTCATTTCTGCACCACCCTATGGTAGACTGGTAGAGAATGTCTTAAGGAATAAGTCCGCCATGTAATATAATGTTGCAAAAGTTTAACTAAATCTATATAAAAATAAATATCAAGTGTCCCAAATATTTGTTGCCTCTTTACTTCAGAACCGCTACACCTATTGGGCAAATTTTTTTATTGTGTTTGTGTCAGATTGTGTCAGAACAAGGTTTGGACAAAAATTTTTTTTTGGAAATTCATTACGAGTAAATGAATAAAGAAACCCTAAGATTACTGGTATAAACGAAATCGGACCACGATCGTTATGTAAACGTAATTAAATTTTATTGGTGAATTATTAATCGCAAAATTGTTTAAAAAAAAACTGTATTTATTTGATATGAACACTGTCATGTAACTCCCCAAAACCTTTATATACTTATGTTTATTATTAATTTTTATTTTTATAAATAATGGCGTCCGCGGAAGACCAGCTTCGCGTCGTGGGTAACACCAGGACATTAAGCTGAGTGAGGCCAGTTTGGCACAAGTATATTATAGAAAAATACTATTCTATTATATTTATATAGTTTCCCAAAAGGAGTAGGCAGATACCACAGTTTTCCATTTATAACGATCGTGACTCCATTTTCAGGAAAATTTCCTGAGTAAAAAGTATAAATAACTTTCTTAAAGAATTGGCAATAAACTTATCTCAAAAAATGCATCGTCACTATGAGCAACATAAATATAGTGCCCTCCCACAATATAAGGCTATTAATGACCTTTCGCGGAAGAACCATTTATCATTTACTCGGCCTCATACAACTCTCAAATCTTTATGCGACGTCATAACTTCACTCAATTTGTACAATCCTACTGTTAATGACACCATCCGAAGCACCCCGCAACCCACTCACGGCTTTATTGCTTTAGCTATACGGTCCATAAAGCAATAGTACTGTACACTCTGCGGTTAATACGGACAAACCACTTGAGGGTTTGTTTTGTGCTACTCCATTTTCATCTCTATTAGTTTTGAATAAGGTGTACGCACTTCAATTTGTAAATCGTGGAAATACAAAAGAAATACATTTGGGCTCCATAAATCTTAAAGCCTTATTCCTGTGAAGTCATCAAGATTTGCGTTTATTTCTTTTCAGTTTCAAGTTATCTTTTGTACCTACTGGGGCAACATATTGGTAAGGGTGTCGTGATTTTGGCTGGCTCTTTTTAACATTCTTTTTGTGTATTTATTTTGTTTTTTTTATAGTTTTTTTTATTAAAAAATAATGTAAAACATATATAAGTTTTATGTAACCGTTCTACTCTGGGTCGCAGTTCTGTCGTTTTTCATACTTGTAGAAACGCCTTATTCCCTAGCGCGCCGGTGGTGTCGCCCTATAGAACCTACTGTGTCGGTTTAGGTGGTAAGTTCTTCTAGATATGACAATTGGATTTTTGAAATTAAAACATCATCTGGACGTTCGGAATATTTGGTTCCCCATTCAGAAAAAAACATAGGCGATATACATATGCCAAATTATTTGCTCAGAAAAAAAACAGTATAATATAGATTTAAAAACAGTAACGACTGGAAAAACTGATTACGCTATGAACTTAGTGCACGTATTAGCTCTAACTATACACTAACGATAAGTGCTGAGGTAAGTTCGCTACTCCACTTGATGTTAGCGCCATTGCAGTTGTACGGTAACAAACAAGATATATCTGATATGAGCCTTTTGGGAGGCATGTACCGCATAGCGCGGTGTAACCTCATTTACGGGTTAATAAAACAGCAGAATACGAAACTATACAGATCTAGCGGCCGCTCGCGGTTTCACCCGCGTGGTTCCCGTTCCCGTGGGAATATCAGGATAAAAAGTATTCTATGTGTTAATCCAGGATAAAAACTATCTGTATGCCGAATTTCATCCAAATCCATTAAGTAGTTTTTACGTGAAAGAGTAACAAACATCCATCCATACTTACAAACTTTCGCGTTTATAATATTAGTAGGATACGTTACTCGAAAAACACTGAATTCACTTTGGTATCGGTAATTATCTCATCCAGCCAGGGTCAAGTAAAAGAGATAATACATTAAAGTTATACATATAATCACAACTATTATCCCCGAAGGGTTAGTCAGAGACTAGGCAATGATGACAGCAAAAGCAGTCCTCTACCATAATCCACTTTTCACCAAATAGCGACTGCATATGTGCCAGCGTGACAGGTGGTGAGCCCATCGCCGCTCTATGCTGTTGGAAGTATCTGCAGTCTTTAGTCCGTTAGTCGCCTTTTACGACACCCAAGGGAAGAGAGGGTGGTGGTATTCTTTCACCGCTACGCGACGCGGTTAAGGAAGGTAAGAGCATACATAGTTGGTGTTAAGTATGATGTGAGTGATAACATGAATGTTTTAGCTTACATTATACTACCTTCCAAACCTCTTGAGTTTTAGTGAAAACGTGGGACTTTCTTTTTAGTTTATTTGGGAAACAAACAATTTAACAACACATAAAAAGTTTACAAAATAGAGTATACAGTTATCAGTAAAGTTTCCATAATTAAATTTAAACACAGTAAAAAAATACAATATTAAAAAGTAAGTTTACTGAGTAACTTTACTGTGATCTCACACGGACTTATTGACAGAATTTACTAGGTGATTTAGCACAGTTTGTTTTATTTGCCAACACTCATGCACGTTCATGAACACTTATCAGTTTAATAATCCAACATTATGTGACCTTAATATTTGACAAAACACAATTTTGAATGAACAACCGTGTCGCGTGGCGGTGAAAGAATACTACCACCCCATCTCTTCCCTTGGGTGTCGTAAAAAGCGACTAACGGACTAAATACTGCACATACATCTAACAGCTTAGAGCGGCGATGAGCTCACCATCTGGAAAAGTGGACTAAGGCAGAGGACTGCTTTTACGGCCCTTATTGCTTAGTCTTACCCTTCGGGGATAATAGTCATAATTATAATAATATGTATATGTATGTATGTATAATTTAAGGAAATAAAACAAAAGCCGCCAAAAAGAATCGCGTTGTTTCATCGATATTTATTCCTTAAGTTAGACTAACATCCGGCTGCACGTGTGATATTCGGTCTGACACAAAAGTCTTAGCGCGTTCCCAGGGGAAACATTATAACAAACGGAAATTTCAAAGATAATGTCGAATATTCTTTTTTGAATTGTTCTATACCTAGGTGGGCGGTAATCTCTGGAGCGTAAACAAGTTAAAACTCAATATAGATAGGTGTAAATAATAGAATCAACTGCAGGGCCCACGCTAAGTAAATATTCTTATCTGTAATAAATTCAGGTTCATTTGAAGTATAAGATAATTTAATGGTAGGTACTTCCTGTATAAATAGTACCTATTGCCCCTTTAAAACAGATGTCAGTATAGTTGTTGTATTATGTAGCATAGCCAAGTAGAAAGTTAAACCTTATGTACGGTCAGGGTATTTATGGAAATGTTTGTTTTAGATCAGGGCTATCTCGTACGGTACACAGAACATGCGAAAGCTCTGCCGGTTTGAGACAAACAAAGTTATTGTGAAATTTGCCTATTTAGTTTCATTATCCTCTAATCATCTATTATAGCAGTAAGTAACTGTAAAATCGTTAATAAAACATCATCATCAGCCTATAAACGTCACACTGCTGGGCAGAGGCCTCCCACGTGCACGTGGGGATATTGGGCCATAACCCACCACGCTGGCCTAATGCGGGTATGTGGGTTTTAACGACTGCCATCTTACGACAACATCCGGGACCAACGGCTTAACGTGCCTTCCGAAGCACGGAGGAGCTCGAGATGTTTTAAATTTGGTCACCCATCCATCGACCCGGCTTTGCGAAAGTTGCAATAAAACATACTTTAAATAAATAAATAATTAACATGCCCACGTTCATACTTAAATTACCTAGCCCAATGTAGGTACGTTTTATTGCAACTTGTTTATTGTAATTACATACTTTATTTCACAAACATGGTTGGAAGTGGTAACTTTAATATTAACATATAAGGCGACTGCTAGAAACCGCAAGAAACATTAAGGGCTGGCCAGGTCAAGTGTTTTAGACATGACAAAAATTACAAAAAAGAAATTCGTGTTTTTTTTATTTTTCATTAAATAATTTATTTTATGAGTTTTTAATTTGATAGTCTTTGAGTAACTAATTTATTTAAAAGAAATAACATAAGAAAAATAATATGAAAGAATTAACTACTTATTAAATAACAATTATTTACAACGCGCGGGCAGCGGCTGGCCGTTGACCCGCTCGTCTGTTGACCCGTCCGCGTCAGCTGAGCGATAAGTACCTACGTTAGTCTGCAATCTTTTTTATCATTTTTATCATGTTTAAAACACTTGACCTGACCAGCCCTTGAAGTTTCTTGCAGTTTCTAGCAGTCACCTTATATATTATTGTATAATTGTGTTAGTGAAACAATACTACTACCCCCTCTTTTCCCTTGGGTGTCGTAAAGGCGACTAACGGAATAAAGACTGCACATACATCAAACAACATAATAGTGACGATGGCCTCACCACCTGTCACGCTGAGCACATGGACAGTCGCTATTTGGTGAAAAGTGGACTATGACAGAGGACTGCTTTTGCTGTCCTCAATACCTTGTCTCTGACCCTTCGGGAATAAAAGTCGTTATTAGTTGTACGTATGTAATTTAACCTTATTACAAATCTTATCTGCCCAATAACATAATATTCTAACGTAGCTTTAAGTAACCTTAACTGTGACTTGAATAGTGACCGTCTAATTTATACAGCCTTACGTACGCTTTAATTTTAGGGACAATTATTATGAGGCCATTCGGTTATACATCACTCATCCCCAAGGGCCGCCAGTTGGCTCAGCTACAACCTCAAATAAACCTTTTTGCTGTAACCCTTTTAATGGGCTTACTGAGGTCACAACGACGGAAGTGCGTACGAAATACTGTTTCCAGGTTGAAAGAAATTATCAAAGCATTTTATTAATTGACAACCGTACGTTCCCGTTTTCTATTTGTGTTTTATTTTAAGAACGTAGTTTATACTTAGTGTATTGTAAATTTATATTCGTCCTTAGAAATAGCACAACATCGTCACACAAACCCATTTGGACCGATTGAGCTCGTGCAAACATTATCAGCCGTACCTATTAACGGATTTTAAATGTTAAGTTATACTTGTTATACCTATGCATTCCACTAGATTTTACGATAAGTCTTTTACCGTTCAAGCTGCTCGTCTGTGGAATGCATTGCCTACAGATATTAAGCGTGCCCAATCCTTGGACAGCTTTAAACGACTGGTTAGAGAACACTATCTGTCACTGTCAACGTCTTTATGATTTTAGTATATTTAGATAGAAAACTTTATAAGAATTTATTTTTGTAACTATACTCGTATATGTATATGATATTGATAAAATTAAGCATGTTTATTTATTTTATTTATTTATCTAATTTTAATTAATTTAAATTGAAGCACCATAACTGCCCTTTAAAATTTCACTTTCTATCCAGTCCAACACAGTTGCCTGGAAGAAATTGCTTTTTAGCGATAAGGCCGCCAATTGTATGTTACTTTGTGTTTGTCCTTTTGTTGTTAGTTTGGTGTACAATAAAGAATATTTTATCTTATCTTTATCTTGTTAGTTTATACTTGTTAGTTATACTTGTCAAATCTTAAAGGGGGTTAGGCGGTCAGCGAAAATTCCGAGCCCTCGCGGGTGTTGCGCGGTGCGGGGTCCGCGGTTATTCGTAAGCGCCATGCGCATTTTTATCAAAAAGTTAATAGAAATATTTAGTTTTTTGGAAATCCAAAACAGTCAAGAAATTTAAATGGTAAACCTATGTGTTTATGATTTCATAGGAATTATTATTGTAAAACAAGGTCGTAAAGTGTATTTATATGAAATTTTAGAGGTAAACCCAGGATTTTTTTCTATCGAGCAAAATGTTAACAATCGTGTTTTGGTAACAGTCATCCCCTTACACACACCTAAAACATTTTTAATAGCAGCTAATGGAAAACAGTCAACTTTTCCGTTTTACCGCCTAGCTCCCTTAAGTAATGTTAGATATTGTAATGTAATGCCCCCATAAGTATAAAAGTGTGCTTATAGCAGATGGTATGCTTGCATGCAATCATAACATTATTGATGACGCTGATTTGATTCGTTTGGTTAGATGGGACAAAGTGTCATACTACTATGTCAAGAAAGTACCGGGAAAAGATCAATAATACACAAAATGTTAGTTATTCATCGGTAAAGATACGGGCAACAGCTAGTGGCAATTTATTTTGGAAATGTAACAAATAATGCCTTTCGAATAAATGCAAAGAATCATTTACTTTATGAACCGATTAGGTGGGGCAGTATGTAATTAATGTCCTATTTGTTTCACGATTACTTTTCGACAGTGGAGAAAGTGGTACATAATTAGAAAAATCTCTTGTCTCATTAATCCATGGATAAAGTGGGATCCACCCTAGTGGGTCGTGTAGTGCTACCACTACACGTAGTAGCGGGTCGTGTAGTGGTAGGGTTTGTTTACCGCCGCTCTATGATCAGCGTTGTATCTAAACGGCTGTATATCTAATCCATACCAACTCTCCTCCCCCTCCTAGGCTTTTGAGTGTAATATGTTTTGTAGTCGATAGTTAGTCTGCTTATGTGCTCACTCACTAGAAGTCTCAGAGCGCACAGGCTGCGCGGCGAAGACGTTATTAAAATTATCGCCGATGCTTCAGTCGACCTAGTTGTAGAAACTTATGCTCCTAGCATATAAATAGGAAATACTCAGAGGTTTAACGTTTAAAAGTTGAACGACAGCCTGCAATGACGTAAAACTGCTTTTAGCACGAAACCCTTTAATCTGGAGTGAAAACGCTATAATTACATTTAGATATGAAGTTGCTGAGGTAGTTATACGTAAGCGATAATATAAGATTGCACGGGACTTCCTGGCGAAAAAGTGAAAAGACGTATTTGGGGTTATATATTAATTTCTTCTAAAAAGGTATGTGTTCGTATAGTTACATGATTGTTGGCAAATTAAAAAACGACTAACCAGGTATTATAATCGTTGGTAAGTGTATGTGTATTTATTTTAAAATAGGACATATTGCAACTAGTTTATAGTCGATATTGTACCAGTTTTTGTTGCTTTCACGGTGAATATTAAAGTAAGAAAGACGATTGTACTTAACTTACATTTTGTGTCATTATCTTTGATATATCCAATGTAATAATTGAAAACGAATAATAAAACCATGTCATGAAAGTATTTAATAGACATTAAAACTAAAGAACGCGCTCTAATTAAAAATAACAAGTCAGAAAGTAGACGTGCCATTGCCATCTCGTAATAGGAATGTTTGCAATCCGGACATTTCATTTAATATAAAACTTTTTATGGAATATAAAAATATAAGAACAATTAACCTAAAACTAAAAACCTTAAAAATATAATATAAAAACTAAAATATATTATTAAAAGGAGTCCCTTTAGGCAAGGTTCCGAAGATACTGGCAGCGTTCCCCCTTTGAATAGCAAGACTTATTCTTTGTCCGAGGTAGCTGCCAGTTCTTCGGTCTCCTGTGATGTCGCCTAACCTTTTTGCCATTTCCTTAAAAAGTCTTATAGCGCTAGGACCCCACGGACCAAGGGTCTCGACACCGAATGGGACAAAATCATATTCGGAGCCTAGACCCCTGTATTTGCATGCTTTAGCTTTTTCAGCCGCTTCACAAGCCGCACCAGCTCTGTTGTCGGTTCCATGTAGATGGGAAGGGGCCAGCGTGTCTGAACAAGTTGCATCCCATACCAGCACCCTGCCCATCTTCCATGGAATCAAACTCATACCGTCCGGCCTCTTGCCATCGTCTCTTGCAATACCGGTCGGCTCAAGTAGACTTGGCACGTTGACAGTTGCAAGGGACCGGCGTATGATATCGTTAAGTGCGGCATGTCTCGAGAAGCGACCTGCACTTTTTTGGCATGACAGTCCGTGATGTCCTAGCTTGTCGACATCACTGCCACAGGGACATTTATGAGGAACGCAGACCGGAACCCCTAGCCGTAGACAGGTTGCGATTCGGAGCGTGTCAGGCTCAAGAAATGTTCCTGTATTTGACGAAGGGTACGCGTGAAGCCAGTAGCCGGCCTCATGCGTACTCACGGCCAAAAGCCTAGCACGCGCCGAACCTGTACTACAGCTCAAAAGATTATCATTAGTCAATTTGCATTTTATGTCGTCCCAGCTCCTCCGTGAATTTGGAGAAACTGGAAAATTTTGACCTGGGCATGCAATTAAGAAAGCGTTTCTAGCTTCTTCCAAGCCAGCAATCTCAAAGTTTGAAGGGGATGCCCTTAAAATTTTACTTATGAGATTTGCTGAACTATGGACAGAAGATAGGAAGGCTGGTAAAGCGACACTGGAAATTTTGCGAATCCCTAAACCACCATAACGGATGGGTAGGGATGCTTGGGTCCAAGATTGCTCGTTCAGCTGCATATTAAGAATCGATTCTAAGTTAATTTTGATTAGGTCGTCTACTTTTGTCAAAAGATCTGGGTGATTCCAAAAAGAGCAGCAACGGAGCACATACGTAAATTTTGGGACGAAAAGACAGAATTTTAAGATGCAAAGTGCATAATGTGGACTAATTTCAAGGAGACGGTCAGCAGAATTTTGAAATTTAGTAATTGAATTATTAAAATATTCAGAAATAGATTCATCAAAAATTGGAGAACCTAAAAGGTAAAGGGAATTACTGTTAACTATTTTAATATTTGAAGCTAAAATATTAAATTTTTGTTTTACGTCATTTAAATTTAAGACGCAGTTATTTATAAAAAGTTCGCATTTGCTAAAATTAAGCTCCAAACCAATGGCTTCAAATTTATTTTTGATTAGAAAAAGGTCAGAAAGCACCGTATCCACATCACCTCCTAGGGTTCCGTCGTCCAAATACCAAACGTTGAATTTAGAATTTAAATTTTTGATTATCGGATTTATAGCCAAACTAAAAATTGCAGGCCCAAGGGGATCACCCTGTTGACAACCTACTTCCGAGGACAGTTCATTAGAACGATATAACAATTTTGTTGGGTCAGCGTAACTGAGTAGAAGATAATTGTATATTTCCGGTATATGTTGTTTTATTTCCGTCAGCAGGGTATCCCTATTTACCGAATTGAATGCATTTTTGACATCAATTTTGAGCAACACGTCAGGCTGTCCGTAAGTTAGGAAAGAGCGTAGGGCATGGACGGCTGCCTCACACCCTCCTTTTACACCGAAGCCTAACTGTACGGGTTCAAATTGCGAATTTAATTTTGGCAAAATATGTCGAACAGCAATTTTGGAGGCCAGACGTCGTAGTGTTGATCCAACAGCAATTGGTCTCACCCCTCCGTCCTTTTTGGAGAGGGCAATGAGGTTCGCCCCGAAAAGAATGGGAACAATTTCTGGATTGACATTACCGGAATACATGAAGTTGATTAATTTAGTGATCGAATTTACAAGGTGCTCGCCTGCATCACCCACAGAATGCGAAGTTAAGTCTTTCAAATGTTGGGGTGAGATTCGACAAACCTGCAGCCGAACCTGGTTTAAAAGATAAAATGGCATCCGTAATATCTTTGTTTTGAATTTGAAGGCATGCCTGCCCTGCTGTTGGTGGGTCGAGAAAATATGGGTTTACTGGAGCTGGAGGATGTTTTGTACGTAAGGCCTGAAGGGTGTCAGGGGTGTCTGGTGATAGCACGTCGTTGGAGAACAAAAGGACAAAAGGCGAGCGGCACCTTTGAGATCTCCGTCACAGATTTTGTTTTCGATGAGTTTGTTGCGATTACGAGGGGCATCATGTTTGATTAGAGGTGCGGGAGAAGGCGAGGAGCTTACAGCACAGTTATTCTTAATCTTTTGTGTCAAGGATAAATTCGGTTCATCAGTTTTTATTATATGTAGAGTGCTGTATGAAAATAAAAATAGGTTCTGCCAGTCTTGAGTACAATTGCTTAAGTAACATTTCTGTATTAAAAGTCTAGCAACGGTTATTCGAGCTCCTCGAGGGATTCTTTTAACTATGGGTATACTATTTTTCAAATGGCTAAGATAATATGTGTGAAAAGGAGATGGATCGTTGGCTACATAAGTAGGCGCACTCGGAATAATGGGATGGATGTCTAAAGGTGAACTGTTTTGGCTAATACATTTCCTGTGTGTTTTTGTAGTGTGTATGTTGAGGCCTTTCAAAGATTTGAATGACTTGTTGCACTGTGTACATGTATGGGTCGCGTTCGACGTGCCATCACAAGACTGGGTCACGGACTGCATTCACAACAGTTAAATACATTCACAAAAAACAATAACTTAAAACAAATTAAAAACACAATAAAATAAATTAAAATGTACACTGAAAACATAAAAAAGTCAAAGTCAAAATATGAAGGCTGCTTGTTTAGGTCGTCACAGGATGGTCTTGCAATTGGACGCTGCAGTGGAAGAGACCTAGCGACGCATGTCGTCGCTAGGACAACCGATGGCGGCCTTAGCAACCGCGTCTTGAAATTGTATTATCACACGAGAATTAAAGTTTTTAAGAAACTGAACATGCACTGTGGTGGGATGGGAATAAAAATAAAATCCCCATGCGCACTTATATGCAGGTCTGAGCCGTCAGGAAATTAAACTAACTTAAAAATAAATATTTTAAGTGACCTGAGCCTGCTTGTCACTTTTGTTTACTGGTTATACTTTTCAATTTTTCTCAGAAATTATTGGCGAGAAATCTTTTTAAACTATTATTGATGATCCTTGCATTCCTAATTAGGTATTAATCACAAGTTTAGGTTTTATCAGTTCGAATAACAATTTTTAAAACATTTATTTGTACGCAGCTGTTGTTGACAATGTCACTGACTGACAGTCCGGATCAGTCTGTCAAACTTTTTATTAAGTTCTTAATGCTATGCTGTAAGCTGTGAGCAATAACTTCGTTGATTTAATCTCGAATATGAATAACTATAAAAAAAGTTTTTTTTTTTTAATTTATTTAATAATATTACAATGAGATTACACTAGCCAACCGTAAATCACGGAGATTTGTTATAAGTGTGTGTGAAGTAATCGTAAATTGTTACCCTAGGGGTGAAAGTAGCTTATTCTAGTCCCGAGACGGGGTTTATTTAATAGTTCGAGGGACTAGTCTTTCACCCAAGGTAAACACTGTGTTTTTCATTACGAATACAAGGAATTAATTAAAAGAAAACATGAATTAGCCAAAGAAAATAATCGCCTTTTACGACACCCAAGGGAAGAGAGGGGTAAGTAGTATTATTTTGATGAACCCATCGCCGCTCTATGCTGTTGGATGTATGTGCAGTCTTTAGTCCGTTAGTCGCCTTTTAAGGGAAGAGATGGGTTGTTAGTATTATTTTAATAATAGGTCACAATTTCACATGGCAGTACCTGTCAGAAAAACGATTCTTCCTAGGGCGGAAAAGTACTACTTTCCAATCGCTCCTCAGACAACTTCAGACCTACTTTCCGAGTATGAGGAATGAAAACTTATTTTTTTACCACACATTTATAACAGATTAGTCCATAATTTTATTAAGTTTTATAAGAATCGTGTGGATCATTCTTCAACTAACATTCAAACTCATCACTATCATAATCCATTGATCATCGATCAGCATTAGTTAAACCACTAAATATTGGATTTTAAAGACTGTATAGGCTAGCTTTTATCTTGTTACGGAGGTACTTTATATTGTATTTATAAAAATGTTACTACGAGTAAAATATAATATCTTATTTATGAATCTATCAAATTTTGGAAATCTTACACTTAAACAATGCATTGATTCCAAAATAAATCATTTGACAAATTAGTATAATTACACACTGTTTTAATAAAACATCATCTCAGCAGTTTTTAGTTTGGTATTCATATATTCCTAGGTCGTCATACCTATCACACGTCATAGAATATGACTGATAAGAATAGGATGTGTCACCCATAAAAGACACTTTACTTGCGATCCCTCAGAATTACCGGCAATTTAAAATAATAAGGGTGGTTATCGCCATAACGGAATGTACCATCTAGGAGGCGGGCTGAATTCTTCGGAGGAGAATTTCATTAAATTCCTTATTGATATGGGTGCCAGAAGCCCGGTCGCTCTTTATTAAGAAATCATATGAATGTTCGCTGGAATGGCTGTACGTGACGATACGGTATATTACTCTGAGTCTCAAATATAGATTGTGGATAGAGCCGCAAATAGCAATTAGGCTTCAGCCTAGTTGATTTCGGTTGAGACTGTTCTCTTAGTAACTGTGTTATTAATTATTACGATAACGGTATGTTTGACTTAAGCTTTGGTGTTATTTTGTTTGTGGTTTTGTTTTGCAGGTATTTGAATAATTCATTGGTTTTCAATTTTATCTCAAACGTATAAAGTTCAATAGAATTATGTTGGGATATTTCACTCCCTTAAAAAGAGTTAAAGTTAATACTTGTAAAAAATTGTCTGCGTTCTATCTATTTCTCAAATTTTTTTCAAAAGGTTCGTGAACTGGCTAAGCTTTCGGTCTGATAACTGAGATTCAGGGTTCAATTCCCAGGTCGCATAAAATGTGTTTTGGATTTTTCGAAGCATAGACAGGATTAGTGATTACCAACCGCTCCATTTTGGCAATGGGGGTAATTTAGCCAATAGGTACTCAAAAATGGTAACGGAGACTTGATTTCATTGACGAAGACCAGCCGGACGAAAAACCCATTTTTCATGGTTCCGGAGGCCCATCACCCTCTCACATTTCCTATTCCTTCCTTAACCCAATTCCTTATTTAACCCTATTCCTTACTTAAAGGACAGCAACGCGCCTGCGATTCCTCTGGTTTTGCGGGTGCCCATGGGCGGCGGTGATTATCTACTCTCCATCAGGTGACCCGCCTGCTCGTTTGCCTCCTCCTTTTATAAAAAAACATAATGATAAGTAGAACTTGCAAATCCAAGCAGCAGCTTAGCGTTGTAGGAACTCATCTCACTCATTGACGACCTCCGTGGTCAAGTTACCACGCAAGGTCTGGCGTCGCGCCATCTCTGAGGCCGGGTTCAATTCATGGTAGGGTCAATTAAGAGAAAAACTGCTTTTTAAATTATTTTTGTTTCTGGGTGTTTTTCTATGTTTAGGTATATTTATCCGTTATCATATCATGTTAACAAGTTTCAAAATAATACTTATTTTGGGCTAGAATCAGATAATTGGTGTGACCGTAAACAAATTCAAATTTAATTTAATTATTAATCTGTGTATTCAAGGCTTTGATACACGTGATGTATAAGAAAATCCTAATGAATGTGTATACAGCCGGGAGTGCTCACTCACCAACGATATCTGCACATGTGACTGAAAGACGAATGAGCCAAACTTAGGTGTCGGAGCAGAATTAAACAGCAATTTAACAGAGTTGTTACAATAAAATTGTATTATGTACTTGTGGTTAATGTGAAATTGTGTTGTAACTACCTTTGTGGTCTAGTGGTTAGACTACCAGTCTTAGATCCAGGGTCCCTGGTTCAATACCCCGCGGTGGGTAAATGTTTGTACTCTGTTTGGTTGGTGGTAAGGTTTGTTTTGAGTCCGACTAGATTACTACCACCACACATTTTATACTCATGACTATTATCCCTTATGGGTTAGTCGAATACCAGGCATTAGGCAACGAGGACACCCAAGTTAGTCCTCTGCCGTAGTTTCACCAAATTACAACACTCAGTGTGATTCATGACTCATTCCATCGCCGTGGAGCCCATCGCTGCTCTATGCTGTGGATTATCCAGATATTAGAGCGAATCATCATCATCATCAGCCCATAAATGTCCCACTGCTGGGCACAGGCCTCCCACGTGGACAATAGCATGTGGTGATATTGGGCCATAACCCACCACGCTGGCCCAATTTTTAGTTTTATTTTTTTATTCTACAACGGATAAGCGCTAGGCTTTCATCTCACCTGATGGTAAGTGACGATAAGGCCGAAGGTGGAAGCGCGCTTCACCCGGAATCCTCAACCACTAAAGAACTGGCGGAACACAACAATGCTATAAACATCGTTGTTATGGCGACAGACTTAGATAAGATGGTGGATTAGATAGTGCGGGTTGATGGGTTTTAACAACTGTCATCTTACGACAACAACCGGGACCAACGGCTTAACGTGCCTTCCGAAGCACGAAGGAGCGAATACTTAATTTTAATGACGGAGAGCCCACTTGTACACAGTCAGTTTATAGAATATACTTTACTTTTGTAACTTATAATAATATAATGTTTGTTTAGTTTGAACAACAGAAGGCTCCTTCCCACTCTACTATGGCTCGTGTGTGAGTCACCCCATGAAAATTGCGCCACGGAACAGCGGTCGTATTTACTACCGCTACCACCGATGAATTTAATATGACTGCTCGGTAAAGTTATATTATTATGACGCGGTGACGTCAAACAATTCAAAGTAAATAAAATTGTAAAACACTCGTACTAATGAACATAATTACTTTTTGATGGTATGCTGGTGTCATGTTTGTTGCAACTTTATCATTCATTACTTTTTATTTAATTTTGTAAAGTCGCCAATTGCCTGGTGTTTGTGACTCCGCTTCACCGTTCTAAGCCACGGTTTTCAATGATAGAAAGATAAAGAAAAAAAAAAGATTTTCTTTTTTAAATAGCGTTGCCGATTTTCTCGTCACTTTCTTTTTTGTTGTCTTTGTTGCCGTGGCGTCAAATCTTGTATTTCTTTTATTTTATTTTGTTCTTTACGCTTCAAATAATTCTTTTCTTCTCTTATAAAATGATAATTGTGGGACTGCACAACAATAGATTATTTTATTTTAATTCAAAAAAATTTTTGTAATTATGATTGTTACTGTGTCTAAAATTATAGAAGAAAAACAAGAAGAATAAGTTCATAAAATGAAGAGACAGCATAAATAATGCTACTTCTTCATTTTATTATGCTTAAAAAACATTATAAATTATCATATAAATTATCATCATAAATTAAAACTTTGAATTATTTACAACGTATTTTATTTTAAAAAGGTCATTCCCGTTTGAAGCACCTCACATAAAAAAGCCATAAGGAATGGCTTGTAATCATTACTAATATACAATATACACTGTTATCATTACCATCCGACTATTAATCATTACCGTTTCCAAATAAAATTTTAAAAGCTCACAGATTCTCAATTTGTGAGTGCAATTGTCTATAAATTGGCAAATCAGAAAATAATAATGTATATTTAACAATAAATCAATACACAAAAGGAGACGGCCGACCTTCCATAGAACCTTGGGCTTGAGGTCAAGTTGAGGTGTTACACAATGAAAGTAGTGTTATTTGAAAGATAGTATGAAATAAAAGGATTCCTGAAAATTTTGCTAAAATTGGCAGTCTGAGATCTGAGAAATAGAAGATTATAAAAATGTGAGGTTAATTAAGAATAGCTAGCCTACGCCGAAATAGTTATTTTTTACAAATAATAACCTATAAAAGCATTTCTTTTTAACACTACACAGTACACGCGCCCCTTTTTTTACACAAATGCCCGCGTGGCCTACCATGGTAGTCCATTTTATAATGTCAATAACTTTTTTTTTTGGTAATATAAAATTTAAACAATTATTTATATGATTTATTTATTTATATGTTTTGTATATAAACTTTAGTTTTATATTTAACAAGAAGGAACTGTAAATTAGAAAAGATTTAGTTCTCCTAAAGAATAATTGAACAAAAATGGTAGGTACTCCTGAGATCAAAGTCTTATATTTTCATTTTAAAACCAAATATAATATTAAAACTCTTTTTTCATTACATTCAATACATACTACAGCCTGGTGATCAGGCAAAACCCATTTGTTAAAAGTTTTGCACCACTTTTTCGTCGATCAATATCGGGCTCTCTAACAAAGAGCGCATCACCAATTTACCAACCAGGGGTGGATGAATTCGGTAAAGGATCAAGTATTTCTTCTTCACTTGTAATTACATCGTCATCATCAGTTTCCAACCCTATAAGCCACCTCCACTTTTGCAACATTCGTGATGAAATTATGAAATAATTAGATATCTGCAAAAAGTAACCAAATTATAAAAAATATAAACAAATTTTGTAATAATTGATTAAATAAACTTAATTGAATATATATTTATACTTAATATTAATAAATTAACCTTATAAATCTAAAACACAATAAAAATGGCTTACCCAAAAGTTGTACACCAATACACGCACGGACTACTATGGTAGGCCCGCGACTTTGGCGCTAAATTGCAAATACTTGGGTGCACGTAGGAGTCCAGTGTGGTGTTGGCATGTTCACAAATTTCATGAAGTAGGCTTAACTGAAAGTGCACTTCCCTAACATGTAAAACTATCAAATTATCAAGAAAAATGTTACCGTGGTCTACTATAGTAGGCCACGCGTGTACTGTAGTGTTAAAGTAATGGAACATTTTGTGTTAATACAGATAAGTGTATTTTTGTTACTAGCTATTTGTGTCCACATTGGGTAAAAATATTTAGGTAGATAGGTACCTAATCTCAACGGTCTATTTACACCAGTAGGTAGGTATGTAAATAGACATAACCAGGCAGCATGTAATGCATAAATACCTACCAACTCAGTTGTTTTTCCTCATCATTTAATAGCTTACTGTTATCACACGAGTATAGAAACGGAATTTACTCATGTACTATTATGCTTACTTACCATTTAACACCTATAAGTAAAAGGAAAGGTCGATCAAGAAGAAGAAGATAATTGTAGTCAATAATGAATGCCAAGGTCGAAGAAAAACCCAAAAACAGTAAGAGCACACTCAAATCGCAGCGACGAAAACAAAGCAAACGAGTCGAGTGACATTTTTTTTTCTTCTGTCATTGTCAATTTTTTGTCACTGCTTTTCACCAAAGCATCTTTAGAAGTATACGAATAATTGATTACAATTATTATGAATTAAAAAAAAGAAGGTTGCTAACATCTATGTAAAAATGATTTCTGTGTTTTATGCATGTGTTTACATGTTTTTGATATTATTTCATACACATATTTGACCTGACAGTGAAACGATTAATTAACAAATCAAACAACTTGATTGTATTGTGATAATTCGATTCATTTCATTCGATAACAGTAACATCTTTCTTACGTCGTTTTCATTTTTTCTAAACTGCAGATAAAGCTATTTTTTTATATTTATCTTACCTATTCAATATGTGTTTAAATGAACAAGATTTCATCTTGTTACCTGCTTGTTAAACTTAGGCCCATGACGGTCCATCTCCTTTGATAATCACCCGCGAAAGTAGCTTAACTTCAATTGTGTACGAATAATACTTCGCCCTCATATTATATAGTAGCTTTGGTTTGTTCAGAAAAACATGATTCTATTTGCGACCTGTAATTTATGCAGTCGCACGTTCTCGACTATGTAATGGAAAGTGAAAAGACTCGTAAAACGTCGAAGTGTGCCCGAAAAATATAATAATTCAGTACGAAAAAATATTCTGCAACAATACTCGTATTCAAAATTGAAATGCTTTTGTTTATCGTACTATCAATATTAAAACGTTTTAAAAGCCTTTGCAAATTCAAATATTCCATACTTGAATGTTGCTATACAAACCAATAGGCCTTTTTTTAGATAACTTTCTTCTACAGTTCATAACCCTAAAGTCAATGATAATATAATATTATAATAATATCATTGCCCTAAGTGGTCAAGAGAGTTTGCCAGCTTAGTATTACTAAAAAAGTTGAAGTAAATCTAAACATATTCTCTTCTTGGAGTTCTTTGATTCTTACCAGTTCATTGCAAGTAATCATTATACTGTGGAACAATTTTTTTCATCCCAGAAAATGTTTCACATATAAAGCAGGTACCACAATCTAACTTCCGCAAAAGTTATATTTAAGTACCTCGTTCGGATTACACTCATGTTAAAGTATAATTATATGCAAACATATTTTATGATTAATTAAACTTTGCGTTTACAGAGCAGCAGGCGAAAGTTTGTAACGAGCTAACAAAGGAATAATTTGTTTATGTTGTTATCTCAACATCCATAGTACTTTCGAGGTAGGCCAATATTATTATATTAGTACATAATTTTTGTATAATTTTTTCCTAGAATGTACATACATACATATAATCACGACTATTATCCCCGAAGGGTTAGTCAGAGACTAGGCAATGAGGACAGCAAAAGCAGTCCTGTACCACAGCCCACTTTTCACCAATAGCGAAAACAGCGTGACAGATGGTGTGCCCATCGCCGCTCTATGCTGTTCGATGTATGTGCAGTCTTTAATCCGTTAGTCGCCCTTTACGACACCCAAGGGAAGAGACGGGGTGGTAGTATTCTTTCACCGCTACGCAACACGATTATGTAAGGTTAGGTTTTCTACTATGTGGCTTTATGCTAGAGTAGTGGGCTCGATGGCCCTGTATGGGGCTCCTATATGGGCGACTGCCCTCAACGCTACCAACAAACAACATCTTCGTGCCGCACAGCGGATAAAAGCGTTGAGGGCCATCAGAGGGTACAGGACAGTGTCTCATGCCGCAGCATGTGCGCTGGCTGGCATCTCGCCATGGAAGTTGGAGGCAGTGAAGCTAGTGAACTGTACCGACAGCGGGCAGAGGCCAAAGAACAGGGTGAAATCCATTCTCAGGAGGAGCTTAGACGGGCTCGAGATTTGGCTGACGAAGAGCTGCTGGCCAAATGGGCCGATGATTTGCGGTCGCCGACATACGGCTCCCGGTTGGGCCGGGCCATCGAGCCAGAATTGGGGAGATGGCTACAGCGACGACATAGGACACTCTCTTTCCACATGGTGTAGATGCTGTCTGGGCATGGATGTTTTGGACACTCACTACCTGCACCGAGTGGCAAGAAGGGAGCCGACGCCAGAATGCCACAGCTGTGGAGCTGCGCAGGACACAGAAACGCACACCCTTGAGGAGTGTGGGCTGCGCAGTGCCACAGTCTGATGTCGGTCGTGGGGGGAGACTTCTCGCTGCCAAGCATGGTAAAAGCCATGCTGGACAGCGACAGATCATGGAGAGCCATGACCTCGTTCAATGAAGTGGTTGTTTTACAGAAGGAGGCCTCGGAGAGTATCCGCGAGGAGCAACTCCATGCTGACCCGATCCGACGCAGGCGAGTCGGTAGAAGGAGGCGGTATTTTGCTCACCTCCTTTCACCGCAGTGAGGCTTGCGTGACTGTGAGGTGGGAGACCCCATAGTTGCATTGCACGAGCCTCACGGGATTCTGGAGGGTGCCCAAATTATCCCAGGCGTCCTCTCCACTGGCAGGCCCTCGTAGGCTGGAATTCGGAGTCGGCTGTCCGTGGTCCCGAACCACCCTGACGACAAGTGATGGGATGGTCCAAGAAGTTTTAGTGGGTAGGGCCCTTCTTCACCCGTGCCCCTGTCGAGGCTTTCGGACCTGGATAGGAAAGCGGGCGTTGGCTGGAGAGTCGCCACATAACCAGCGGGCTTCACCAGACCCGTTGTGTATTAGTAAACATGATTTCTCCTTGTTTAAAAAAAAGGTTTCCTTGTTTGTAAGTATTTAGAAGCCCTCTAATTAAACTGTTATTTTATATATTCGAGTAGACACGAAACGTTTGTGTTATGATAAAGTTCCAACAGAGTTCTCCCTCTCCGCACACTGAATCCGTTTGACTATACATTTCTGTGTGAGTTTTTCGGGCGCTCGCTGTAAGCGTCCTGAATATTTAATATACGACAATCTTTGTCACCGGTTTAAAATCGGACTAGTTACTGTATAAGCCTCGGTGACCGAGTGGTAAAGCGCTTGGCTCGATATCCCGAACCTCCGGGTTCGGGGTTTTTCCTGATCGGGAAAAGTATTTTTTCAATCTTTTCTATGTCTGGGTTTGTGATCACCAACTAGCATTGGCAAGCGTGGTGATTTACCCAGTATCCATCAATGTATTGATGACTTGATTTCAATGATGTAGGCCTTTGCCCAGCAGTGGGACAGTATCACGGTGTATTTTCTCAGTGAACAATATTTAGGCTGTACTTCGCTGTACTTAGAGTACCAAATTGTTGAACACTTCACCAAGACATTCTATGCCAAGGAAAACAGTGAGAAGTGGCAAATGCAAAGTTGGTAACGCATATTCAGCTCCCTACATGCAGAAGTCTACGAGCGGCGTTGACAACTTCCCATTTGGCGGTTTACTGCGCATTTGACATCTTTATCTTTCATTCTTCTTCTTCTTTCTGCCCTAGTCTTATTTTACTAGGTGTGTGTGTAAAATGTCTTCTTCCATTATTTTATATCAGCTGTCAGCTTAACAGTCTATGTATGTCGTCCCTCACAATCCTTATAATTTTTTCTTTGTTTTTTTGTCCTCCTCCGTCTGTCAACATTTACATTTATACATCATAAATAATAAAATAAAAGTAGATAGTTAATCAGAAAAAAAATACCACATTAAAAAGCCATACTTCAGCTCTCCGCTGGTACTACAAAGAGCGATTGCGACAGACCCTTGGGACTTTCTGTCCACCCTCTGTCTAAGAGACCTGCATGTTGTGTGCTCGAACAAAAATTATTTTGCTTCACAATTTTAGTAATTACTTACTGCTTTAGTTTTATCTTACTTTTTTGTTTGTTCCTTCTTTCTATCTACTTAGCTGGTAACACCGCCACTTCTGGGTAGAGACTTCTTTTCTTTTACGTGTTATTAGTCTCGATCTTGTTTCTTACCTTTACTTTATTTTGTTTTACAATTAAAAGCAATTGTAAGTGTTAACTGAATCATTTCGTCAAAATGCTCTTTATTTAGCCCCAACTTGTTTTAAATGATTTTTATTCTATGTAACTGGTATTCTATGTAGATTGGTTTCAAAATTATATTACGATATATGTTCAGCTAAAGTGGTAAATTATGGTATTTTTAGCCCATATGCTTATTACCTAGGTGGGGAGGTCCGACCCCAACAGTGGGACGTTTATATTGCTTAAGATACAATACAATAGACACGCTTACGACAAAAACGCTCTTTTATGTTCAACGTGGATATACTTCTACATCATATTTCATAATAACGTTGTCTCTAAATCTAAATTAAAATAATGTTAAATACTTGATCTCATACATAGTTTATTGGCACTTAACGAACTGCGTTGTTCATAAATTATTCATCTTTCCTCAAAGCACTATGGGGTAAGTACCTACGCTGCTGTTTCTAAAATAGATGTGATTCATGCTTTTGTTTCCTGTTTGTATAAAGCTGCGTACACAACGAATAGAAATGTGACGAACCAAAATTGTGAAATGGGGAACAGTGGAAAATAATCGGTCAAGTGCTACTGAAATCCGAAGAGCAACCGTAGCCATGGTACGAAGCAGCTTACGTTGATTCCACATAATTGCCATTCCCCAGGGTTTAGTAGGTATGCCATTCCCTCTACCAGCTGGCTTTGACCCTGGAAAAATTGGATAGGAGAACCACAACATAACGGGCTGTCCCTCTAACAGCTGGTATCAATAAGAAGGATTCCAGTGGAGAAAACAAGGGCTTGGGCAACATTTAGAAATTTGCAGACTAAGCTCTAGGATGTTAACGAAATTGCTGGCCAAAGGTTTTTAGTCCATAGAAAACAATATGTATTTCCGCTAGTTTGTTTAAGAATACCTGTGACTAAGCGTATATTTTTGTAACAAGGTTTAGTATAAGAACTGCTTTGACGGCGATGTTCACTGAAACTTCAAACAACTGATATAAATACAACGGGTTTTTTCTGGCTTATGTCCTTTTTTCATTAAGGGAGATGAAGGCCAGATGGTTAATCGTTGAGGGAAATAAAAATAAAGAAGGATATACCTTTACGGGATATTAGGTAGGTATTCAGAAGGATATACCTAAACTAAAAAGTTGATTAATACACATTTTAATATTTACTTGTTGCTGGCGGCCATGACAAAGTAAACGATGAAGTTTTACCCAATACATTGGAAATAGAAAATAATTAAACTGAAGCAGAGCCCAAAAATATTATGTTTTGTCAGTTTTGTGTCTACTCTTTTGTTTTCTGTTAAGTCAAACAAGTCTGAGTTTTACCTACGTAGTATGAATTTCGTACTAAATAGAGATAACTTTTTGATTAATAAAATAACAATTTATAAACTAGTTTTGATGTAACGCTACCGTCTGGTTATAATTATGATTTCCATATCGTAATTGCTTTGGTTGGATATTTGGTTTGCGAACAGAATAATGTATAAAGTAAACTCTCCTGATTATTAAAGGAAATCCTTTCATGATTTTTGTTACTACCTAATGTTGTTTAACCTTATTGTTAACAAAGTACGGATATTATCTTTTACGTTTTGACCCGCAGCAGGATTGCGTGAATTTCAGTATATCATGAATGAAGTACACAGACTTAGCACTACCGGTAGAATAGGATTCTTTCCCGAGTTATAAAAGTACCGGTAGAAAGAGGTTACTTTCAAGTCAAATATAACATTGATCACAGCTATAAATCCTTATGTAGCTGCAAATTGGTATCCTTAGTCTTCTGGGCTTCTCTTGTAAGATAGCCATATTGGTAATCATACTGTAGGTAAGCTGTGATCAATGTTACACTCGATTCAAAATTAACCCCGCTTGACGTATCTCAAAAAATTCTGAAGTAACACCTGTTCTACTTTTCATCCGAATACTCTTTTGAAAATTAATACATTTTTATGTCTCAAAACTTATGTCTCTCTCTATTGTTTTACTCTCACTTCATATTATCGTCGTTTTTCTACAGCTTAACTTCGTAATTTTTCCAAAACTATTTCGTGCTATAAGCGACCTGCCGCAAATGCGTCCCCGTGAACACCACGTATCTGTAACCAAGCAATGAGGACCGCAAAAGCAGTGCACAGCTACAGTTTACGTTTCACCAAATAGCAACTGCACATGTGTTCATCGTGATAAGTGGTAAGCCCATCGCCGAATTATGCTGGTGGATGTATGTGCAGTCTTCAGTCCGTTAGTCGCCTTCTACAACACCCAAAGGAAAGAGATGTGTTGGTGATATTAATTTATGAGCCGCTACTACTTATCTAAGCAACGTTTAAATATTTCGTTGGTTTTAAATCTTAGTTTAAAACATAGTGGTACCTACATAATATTCCATTGCCTGTTAAAGCGAAAAAAACAACCATTACTCGGCAAAAAAATCATTGTATTTGACAAAACAATAAGTACTTATATTAATATTTTTTATCATTTACGGGGAAGGTGTAGTGTGTGTACAGTATAACCGATACGCACACATCTCCTACCACTAATACTCTCATTACTTTTAATAAAGAGTATTTAGATCGCAGTGAGTCTTATTATTTACGTTGTGCCGAACCTAACATTGCAAGCGTCAAAAATTCACCGAGCTCGCAACCATGGTTACATAACATCCTCCCTATTTCGTTGCAAGTCTGTTTGCTCAGGGCGACGACCCATTCAGTCAGAACAAACAATACGTAACGGCGAGACCTGAGCTTTGACCTTTTGGCAGCTTCAAGCGCTATACGTGAGCTTTATTCAAGCGGTAGACTGACCTTTTTTTGTTTCTGAGCAATTGAGCACCAGATGGGAGGAGTCTCAGTTGTTTTCATAAGACCACCAACCTGCATTGTGATGGTTGTGATAAGTCTTGTCCACAGAACAGTTAACCTTATTTAGCTAGTCCGTGGTCCTGTCCATATGCGATTAATCGAGAGCCCAATAGTGGAACGTTTATAATATGATAACAATAGCTACTGCTAACATTGTCTGCACTAATTGTACAACAGAATGAGGAGCCATGGTATGCACGCCAGACATTAGCTTAAAATCCCTCTATAATCATCATCAACAGCCGTAAAAGAGTTACGAATAAGTTATCAATGGATTTACTTGTCTTCGAAAAACATACCTAGCTAAAGATATTTTAATTGGTGTGAGACCTTTTGATTATTCTTATTCTTAAGTTGTCTTACTTCCAATCGCAATTGATCTAAACGCGCTAGTCGCGCCATCCAGTGTAAGCCGCATATTTTTTAAGTACAAAACTTCAGACTCAATTTTACGAAATGCGTTTGGTAAGCAGCCAACTTGGTGATTTAGCGCTGCAGCCGCTGAGCGGGGCCGCAATGAATAGAGGCTGGCGGCGCCACTCAGTCGCGCAGCGCTATCTCGCCGTTGGCACAGATCTACTTTCGTTGTATGAACGAAAAGCAGCAGCGCGTTCGTTTGTCAAGCTATTTGATTTGTAACCTTATTGATTGACAAATAGTCATAAGTACTTAAAAGTAGTGAGAAGATTATGTTTGAAGCGGAGATTCTCTCTTTTACTTTGCAAAGAGAAGATCATGGTAAGTAACAGTCGGTTCTTTCATTCGATCTGTCAAGCTATGTAAAATGTAACCTTACTAATTCGCAAATAAAAATCAAGTATAGGTACTTAGAAGTAGTGTGACTGCCAATGAGTTTTATTGTGCAAAAGGTTAGGTACCTAGTTATCTAGGTTCGGTTGTGGTTCAGCAAAGACTTTCATTAAAACGGATTATGTATAGAAAAAAGAGTTTTTTAAATATTTTATTTTACTTACATAATAAAGAGCAGTCTCCTGGCACAAATGTTTTTAATTACACTCGAAACGAGGATCGGAACTTTGATAATTATAACAGTATAAACTTGTTAACGAAAAAACATTTTTCATTTTCATTTAAAATAAAGTACGGTCGGCAATGCGTGAGAGAAAGACCTGTCTGGTGTTTGCAAGCGTTCATTGGCTAGAGTAACCGCTGGCACATCATACGTTTTACTCATGGTTTTTATTCTCGAAGGGTTAGTCGGAGACTAGGCAACGAGGGCTGCAATAGAAGTCCGATGCCACACCCTAAGTTTCACCAAATACGGCAGCATAATAATGCTCAGCATGATAGGTGAAAGCCCATCGCCGCTGTATGCTGTTGTTTATTTATTTATTGATACACAAAACAGAATACAGTCATACATACATCCCATCCTACTTCCTACTAATATTATAAACGCGAAAGTTTGTAAGTATGGATGGATGTTTGTTACTTCTTCACGTAAAAACTACTTAATAGATTTGGATGAAATTCGGCATACAGATAGTTTATAACCTGGATTAACACGTAAAATACTTTTTATCCCGATATTCCCACGGGAACGGGAACCATGCGGGTGAAACTATGAGCGGCCGCTAGTAATTAAATATGGTACAGTTTGCGATCCAGAGTACATCCCTAAAAATTTGTACACAAGGTAATCAAATTAAAAGCTGTACATAATTATATAATTATTAAAAGTAAAGTTTCGGTACAAAGTATAAGAAAATTAGATAAAATTTAACTACATAAACACTATGCAATCAACTATGATCTACGAATGTGATCATCTTTACATCTCTTTTGAATTTCAGTAATAGTCAAAAATGTCAATGTAATCATGGTGTTCTCTTAAAATTTCTCTGTATTGGCGACACATCCTAGCTACCTTTTAAAAAGGAAGTCGCCTTTTACGACACCCAAGGGAAAAGATGGGTTGGTAGTATTCTTTTAAAAGTAGCCACCACCACACAGCACTGACCATCAGGCGGGCCGTTTTCCTTTTTGCCACGTTACTGCTGCATTCAGAGACGTCTTGATTATCGTTAATAATTCCTATCTATTATCATTTTATTGTAACAACGTCTCTATTTATAACGATATTTTTCAAAGTGAAATGCAGTCTAAAGCGTCGATCACACGGGGCTAGTTTACGAGCTGCTAGTCGACGAGTTTAAAAGCTGACATGTGAGCGAGTTTTTTTAGAATCGGATAATCAACTAGCAGATTGTAAAAAAGCCGATGACACGGGGCGAGTTTACAAGCTGCTAGTGAACTCGCTGGCTTGTAAATCGTAAACTAGCCCCGTGTCATCGACGATTTACGGATAAACCATGGGGCGACTTTGGTATACGGGATTCTACTCCCCCTCCCCTCGCCTGGTTAAAACATCTTGACGGGGAAATGGGAGGCTGAAAAACCTACTACCATCCACTTCTATGGGGATAGCTCGGGCCCACGTAATGCAATCGCCGTGTTGTATTTTTATCGTCCTATGAGTGTATAGGATAAATCAGTGGATTTAAATTAAAAAATCGGTACTAAGTAGTCGTTAATGATAATTGACGTCACTCAATGCGGCAGTTAGTGGTTTAATTAAAATAAACCTCAGCGTACCCTTCTAATAATAGACTGACCGTGCTAATGCTAGTTCCGTTTGGAACGTTATTTTTAACTAGTGTTTCTCATGGCAGGTAATAGGATAATTGTATACCATTTTTAGGTTTAATAGTTTACTTGGATAACAAGGGTAAAAGGTATTAATTTCTTGACTGTGGTCGTAATTACACGATGTAGAAATAGACTGGAATCAAACAATAAATGTAAATTAACGTAAATAACTGAAGAAAAAGTTATTTTTACATAGGTATCTCATTTAATGTTAATTGAAGTCTTAAGTTAAACCTAGATAATTATAATCTATTTACTCTAGTTTTAAAGGGGCCTAATTTAAAACGTTCAAAGAAGACAGGCAAGCAAATAGTTCTACTACTTAATTTATTTAATAAATATTTTGTAAGGTTAATAGTACTAAGTATTCGTGCTGGAGTTACTTCATTAATGTTATTTTGATATTTACAATCTTTACGACCTGTTTTGATGCCGTGCTGCACTCTCCTTTAGCTGTCTTAGAACATTGTACGAGAGATCTGTTGGCAGACCAGGGTACGTGTCTTTGTAGGTAAGATTGTCAGTTCCTCAGTAGTACAAATTGAAAAGTGCTTCCACGAGCAGGGTTCGAACCCGTACCCTTCTGGCAATCCTCCTCAGTAATGCTTAACCGTAGAAAAATATTGAAAAACATTATCTTTGTCCGATAACAATAATCTATACGTCACATAGGATATTTAAAAAAAACAATTGCTATAAATGTGTGTATCATTTCAGAACAGCTGAGCCTATTTAGCTTATTATTGTTTGTAATTGTAAGGATAAGGTTTGTATGAAATATTTGTATTTTTAGGAAAAATCGGGATTTTTACTATATTTATGTTGTTGATTTTGAGTCGACGCAGTTGCATGCACCATAATCACGGAGTAACTAACTGTTAGTCAATAATTGTAGTGACCATGAAAGTTAAAATGTTATATAATTTTTTATAACACATTTGCTCGTTAAGTGGCTCTTATTACACCGATTTCAGCATCGTAATGTAATAAGCTACGCACTAGTGCGGTAATGTAATTTAAAAATTAGTTCCTAATCGTTTGAATCTATGGACAACATAGGTGGGAGCCTTTAGCCCGTTAGTCGCTTTTACGACACCCAAGGGAAGAGAGGGGTTGGTAGTATTATTTTGATGAGCCCATCGCCGCTCTATGCTGTTGGATGTATGTGAAGTCTTTAGTCCGTTAGTCGCTTTTACGACACCCAAGGGAAGAGAGGGGTTGGTAGTATTATTTTGATGAGCCCATCGCCGCTCTATGCTGTTGGATGTATGTGAAGTCTTTAGTCCGTTAGTCGCCTTTCTACGACACCGAAGGGAAGAGAGGGGTTTGTAGTATTATTTTGATGAGCCCATCGCCGTTCTATGCTGTTGAATGTATGTGCAGTCTTTAGTCCGTTAGTCGCCTTTTACGACACCGAAGGGAGGGGAGGGGTTGGTAGTATTGTTTTGATGAGCCCGTCGCCGCTCTATGCTGTTGGAGGTATTTGCAGTCTTTAGTCCGTTAGTCGCCTTTTACCTTGAAAGTTTAAAAATAAATATGTCTAGTTTTAGTAATGAAGAACTAAATTTACAGTCTACACCACCGGAAATAATAAGTGAAGCACAAAATGTTATTGACAGCCTATTACCATCTAAGTCCAAAGAAAAATACATGTTGGTTTACCAAAGATTTATACACTACAAAAACAACAAAAACACGCAGTCATTTTCATAAAATGTCTTTTCCTCGCAAATATGTTATAAAACGTCGTATGACATACGTGCGCTTTGATAATTACAGCCTCTGCTTTCTTGTAGCCCTCGCCTACGGCTCGGGCCAGCAATATCGCCTCTGCTGTAATTTTCAACTTACCGCACTTATATCATAATGTACTATTAATTAATAAAATAAAATTAATATTATTTTTCATGATTACGGAGTAACTAACTGTAAGTCAATAATTGTAGAGACCACGAAAGTTTAAAAAGTTATATATTTTTTTAATTAATAAATTAATATATTTTTAAAATTGTTACTGGATACGGCGTCTTCACGTGGGCGAAATTAAAGGCGACCCGCTAGTATTAGATATAATGTTATCAGACAAAGAGATCGTTAGTCTAGATTCTACGACTATTATCCCCGAAGGGTTAGTCAGAGACTAGGCAATGAGGAAACAAAACCAGTCCTTTACTATAGTCCACTTTTCACCAATTGGCGACTGCACATGTGCTCACCACCTGTCAATTCCACGGACTAAAGACTGCACATATAGCCAAGTATATGTGCAGTCTTTAGTCCGTTAGTCGCCTTCTAGAACATCCAAGGGAACAGAGGGGGGTAGTATTCTTTTACCGCTACGTGACATAGTTCTACACTACATGTTCACACAATACCCAAATGTTCTGCGTTTATGCTAAAATCTAGGACACCATGCTGGATATGCGTGCCAAATCCTAAGACGCAGTAGTTCAATACCCTTAGAGCTTAATGTTCGAATGTCTGGCGAAATGTATCAGCAGAGTGAATTCATACATTTGAGGCCATCTCGTCGTCAACGTCGTTTTCCTTATTCAGTTTCCTAAGTAAATGACCTCCATAGCTTAACGAGCATGATCCCAAATCTCTCTAACAAAGTCCACGATAAAAGGTTAATTTTTCTGTCGTATATTAATTTATTTCTATTTATTTTTTTATAACACACAACCTATCCTTACATTCCAATGCGATAGTTGCTTGAAAAATTATAACCTTGCTTAGATTACATTACTATAATACACTTACTTAGATAACTGTTAACATGTTTGTAAGTATTAGTGATGATAGCTAATGTTAACTAATTACATTGTAATTACTAGCAGACCGCCGGCACAGTATAAATATGAGCTAAAGCAGTAAGGAATAGCTACGTACAAACGCTCGAAACGACGCACGCCCACAGACGCACGTCTTTACAGGGCTCCTAAGCGGACATCGCAGTGCTCTCAGTAGCGCGTGTCGTGTCGAGGCGAGTGTTCACTGTTGTCTATTGTGTACGCTGTGCGCGCGATTTTTAAAAATGCAGCGAGTGTATTGCGTAGTATGCGGCTGCTTGAACTCGACGTCTTCAAAACCGGAGCTTACGTTTTTTAAACTTCCTGCTGATGTTGAAAGGTAAAAATAATTTATTATTACTAAATAAAAAGCTTTTTCTTTTAAATAAATCGTTGGTTGTTTGCCGTGATATTTGTCGTACTTACTTAAGTATATTTTTTGAGCGCGCGTTATTTTAATGGTGAATAATATTAAGAATTGATACTACGAAACTTCATCGTTAATAAACTTTGCTTTGAAAATTGATATCTGAGGATCTGTGTGGTTTCTGACAATGAATCCGTTATTATAATGAGAAAAAGTAGCCGCCATATTGAACTTTTTAGTTATTCAAGCGATTGCTTTGAAAATCGATATCTGGGGATCTGTTTGGTTTCTGAAAACGACTCTGTTATTAGTATGAGACAAAATAGCCTCCATATTGAACTTTTTAGTTATTTGACCGATTGCTTTAAAAATCGATATTAGGGGATCTGTGTGGTTTCCGACAATGAATCCGATGATAGAATGAGGAGAGTAGCCGCCATCTTTAACTTACAAGTTTTTTATTTAAAAAAAATTAAAAGTGACAACCGTTATGCTTGCTAGTTATCTCGAAAAAAGCGCTAACTAGCTGAGATACAGCGCTAACTAAACAAAAACTTTTTCAGTTTTACAAAAATAAGAGGACAACCCTAACGCTCAATTGGCGCGTAGGTATATAAAACAAGAAAAAGGCCAAGCTTCCGTACTGCTTTAGCTTATATTTATACTGTGCCGCCGGCGCCTACGTTCGCGTGGACCCCGTACCCCGTGACGAATTTTCAAAATGACACCCCTCCCAAGAACACTAATGTGACGTAACTAAAATAGTTAGACAATTATGCTATCGCGACACTTTTTGTAGATAATGGTGTGTTTTGCAAAGCCATAGTACATTATTTTAGTCTATCATCAATAGTTTTCTTACCGCATGCAATTTAAGGTATTTATTTGAGATTTTGTAAGGATACCCAATTTTTTTTTAAATATAATATAGCCTATGTCACTCGGAGATAGTGTAGCTTCCCAACGGTAAATTTAAAAAAAAATCGGTTTAGTAGTTTCGGATCCTATTCAATACAAAAAAAACAATAAATTACTAATCTTTATAATATTAGTACATACTACATTAAGTTTTGATTTTGCTATCTTGGGACAAAACTTATTATCTATATATAATATTACTGTGATAACTTACTATTAAGTTGTATTCTACACTGAACTATACGCACTACGGACAGGCACGAGGCAAGATAAAAAGTATTTTCAATTTCGGTCAGAGGAGTTAGAAAATGAAACTTATGATACCTGTTAATAAAATGTACATTTCTTCTTCGCTCATTTAATAGATCTTACAAACCTTTTGAATGCCCATTCGCCTAAAAGATTAAAGGTACATTATAAATAATATAAAAGCACAGATGTCGAATTTTCCACAGATCTTACTTATCGCTAAAAGCACATTACAAAGAATCTCAAATCCTATAGCGTTTGACTTTGATAAGAACCAGAGTTCTTATCAAAGTCAGATCATTGGATAGATAATATTTAAACATCAAAGCGACAGCGTATTCAGTAAGCTAAATCTGTAAAAATTTTAAAATTTTTAGAATAAAATGTAAAAGTCGGGGTGGTTGATGAATTAATTTTCTTCAATTTGTAAGGATTTATTTTATTTGTAAGTGTATGTATGTAGATGATAATCGACATTAATGAAAAGAAAAAAGAATATTAAATTTTAATGTCTAAAGTTTTGTAAAAGTAAGCGATGTTTATTTTATTGTTAAATTTCCCCACTTATCTACAGCTAACAGTCTCACATATCACCTATACTGTGTGACAAATGTAAAGTTTACTGAACCAACGCTTACCATAGTCACAATATTAATACCTCCAAATGAAACGAACATAAAATTAATTTAATTATCTAACATTCTACCGTCATCCGCATTCCAGCTACAGCCGTCGTACGCAATTATTGTGAGTTTATCTTTCTCCAGCGTTGGAATTGCACAACTTCCATGTGTCCGGTGTCCAGCACATTTCTTGTTGTTAGTTTCATTGCTACTGAAATTAAGATAACTTTTTTTTATGATCGGTCGGTATACGAGCTTAGGGCCTGCGACCACCGCAGCACGTGGACGATTGCGACGTTAGGTCTTTTTAACGTCGCAATCGTCAACGTGCTGCGTCCTAAGGCGCATTTCCATTTGATGCAGGGCACGTCTGAGCTACGTACTCCTAAGTACCCCGGTTAAATTAACTGCCTCTGTGGTGTAGTGGCTAAGCCACCGGTTTCAGACCCATAGGTCCCGGGTTCGATTCCCAGCGGGGGGTACATCTTTGTGTGCCCGGCTTGGTTGGTGGTAGGGCTGTTAAGTCCGCCTGGCTAGCTACCACCATTTTATCTAAGTCTGTCGCCATAACAACGATGTTTATAGCATTATTGTGATCCGACAGTTCGATATATGATAGCCAGTTCCTCAGTGGTTGAGGATTCCAATACAGTCCAATTCGACCTGGAAGAAATAGCTTTTTAGCGATAAAGCCGCCAATTATACGTAGATACCTACTATATGTTTGTCTTTCTGATGTTTCTGCGGTGTACATTAAAGAAAATATTATCTTTTTGATCTCCACTTGAGCAGTTACAAAATGGCAGACATCAACGCTTACTCGAGCCACAGCTGTCAATGAGCTAGTCTACTTACTGTTGTCGGTCCCGTGTCCACGGCGTGAGCGGTCACACTGGAGTGTCTTTGAGATAGCACAAAAATCGACAATGAATGGATCACCACGGATTTCCCACACATGGATCACACCTTGTCAAACCGCGGCATCTTCTCCAATTGAGCCGCTCAGCCGCGAGACCACGGTCCGAAGCTTCCACTACAAAGAAAGTGTGAGTGAGAAAGCTAGCTGTTTCCCATAAAGGCGGTTTAGTTGCTCGACTGCAGCGCGACTTATAAGTGCTGCTATCGCACGACGGGCATACAAACACATTTAAGAGGCCTCTCAAGTAACACAGACGTGCTGAATAAAGATTGATTAAGAGCACTCATCAAGAGCACAAGCTGAATACTAAGCTGAATAACGACTGAGTACCGTCTATTCAGCTGTTATTCAAGCAAAAAGGGCCCCAATTTTGAATGCTACACGCTTAATAACATCTGAGTAACAATTAAGTAGGAGCTTATTACCGTTTCAATTAGCTTAATAACTTTTGAATAACTGCACACATTGTTTTTATAAAGCTTTTACAACTCAGTTATTCAGCTACGTCGAATTGGTTAGACTATTCAGAACTTATTAAGTGTTTAATTTATTGTTTACATTTATGCAAGCAATATTCATGGAAATTGTGAAAAGAAGAAATAAATTAATGTCGATACCTGAACTTTAAGTTATTCGGTAAGTAACTTTTAATTTCCAAGTTAAAAGGTCTGCTACATGTTAATTGTTAGTGCGCAAGTAATTTTGTCGTGAATAGTATTTGTATTTTTTTCATTTTTATGACGCGCCTCGAGAGTAATCAAGATAATTAATTGTAAATAGTATTTTCATAAATATACATACTAGGTCTGACAAAAGTACTTGTGATGAACTATCTAATTCTAGCAATTTTATCCAACATGATAACATGACTCGATTTGGAAATGTTGTAGTTTTAAGATTAATAAGCATTTTGGTGATCTCGTGAATTCCTTGTAAGTATTAATTACAAAGATTTCAATGGCGATCGATGTTTTGTTTTATAATGCTGAATAAAAGTGCACACATGTTTTGTTACTAAACTATAACTTCAAATAGAGTAGTCTCATTACACTAACTTCTGAATAACATTTATATAGTTGACCATATTTCTGTATTAGGTACTCAGATTTTTAGGGTCTCTAATCGAACGAACAAAAACCTTTTTATAATGTTTAACTTTCCCGTCCGGCTTTCACTAAATGGATTACTTACATTTAAAATTATAGCATCTTTGTTTGTTTTTTTTCGTGAAAAAAAATTTATTATCATAAGTATAGGTATCTATTATATTTAAAAAAATGCATGTTTCGTGTGTGCACTGGGCCCTAGTTTATTTAATCTTTATTGCTCAAAAATAGGATTTACAAATGGCGGACTTATTATTATATTATTAATTATAATTTATATTTCGTTTTAGGAAAATGACGGTTTAAATAATTTCTACACGTCGTAAGGGTCGCTCAGATTTGTGTACTGTGCTGACCCAATGGGAGAACTAAGGACAATTTCGATGGCCAAGATATGATGCGGATTTATTAATTAAGTAAAGACAGCAGTGTCCAACCTCGCGCAGATTGGCTTACGATGAAACAAACAAACAACGCAAATAAAACATTTTATCACTACGTTAATTTTATTTTCTTGCACTGCGATACCTTCTGCTAACAAAATAACCATTTCAGAAATGAAATCTTCTGTATAGATTTTTATATCTTTTGGTTTTCCAATCCCAAAATCTGTTAGATTTTTTTGAGGGAGGGAACCCTTTTCATTGCAGGGCAAACACGCATGCAGACTAGGACCGGGTTCAGTTTTGTTTAAACTATTTTCACAAATCATTTCATGGTCATTACTGCTGATGACACTTGGACAATTACTACTGCTAATATTTAAATATTCTTTTAACAATTATCTTTTTATCTGACCGGTTCTTTTACGCGTTTGCTACGACTTTCGACCCATGATTCAAACAACGCATAAAATAAATACGTACAATAATATTTTAATAAAGCTGGTATTAAGCTATGGGCGCTATATCAATACAAATGTGGTCTTTATTTTGAAAAAGTTAGTTGAAACTATTTATTATACTACAAAAAGCTTATTAAAAACACAAATAATATTGTTCATTTAGCAGCTGAAAAATTAGTAAAACATAGAATCTTATATAGTTTAAAGATAACGTAAAAATAATTATTCAGTATCAAGCTGTATTACAAGAATTATGTAAACAATATTATTCAGAAGGTGATACTATATTCAGCAATTAGCTGTTTCAAACGCTATAAGCTTAGTACTGCTTTAATAATAGCAGTATAGGTTATTTTCATTCAGATAAATGCTGCTGAAGGCACTGTTTTTCAGATTTAAGCCACCTGGAGTGCGTAATGCTTAATAACGTCTGTCTAATAATCTTACGGAGATTCGTTATTAAGCGTAAAGAAGGGAAAGACTGAAATGCAGAATTTATTAATCGTTAAGTATTTTAAGGGTCCTTACTCAACCTTATTCAGTATTTGGCTATTCCAAAAGCTCTTACACAAACCATATTCATCTTTAAACTGTTAAAAGTTCTAAGTGTGTACTGTTATCTTGCTTATGTGTTACCTACTTGTTACATCTCGACTGTGATTTTTGCGTAAAATGGCCAATTTTGGCGTTATGGATCTCAGAAACAAAAATACATTAACAATTATGACTTATTGAATAGTGTAGAATAGCTATTGGAATAGTGCGTAGCGGCCTCGCTTTTTGTAAATTTTGCTTAACTTTTTAATTAAACCCAAAATTGCTGAGAAAGATTTTCATAAAGTGCGCGAAGGCACTTTTTTGAGCTCATCGATTAAACTACTGTTCTAAACAAGTGAAATAAAAAAAATATAATGTTATCTCATAAATAGTCTAATGTATCGATTTTATATAGAATAAAAATCTTATTCTAAACCAAAAAACTTCGAAAATCGCTTTAAGTTAACTGTGAATATCTCTTATCTACGATAATATTATTGAGCAAAATTTATACCAGAGTAATTGTTACTTGCTTATGTGTTTATTGCTACTTGTTAATGCGTGACTATAACGCCCGAAATTAATAATATAGATTGTTATTCTTCTAAATTCAAATTTTCGATTTAAGGTCCATAAAAATTAAGTCAAGTTTTCCCATCTATAGATTATTATTTTTATTGTTATTTCAGCCATGGTCGTCCCACTGCAGGACAAAGGCCTCCCATCCCTTTTTCCAATCTTCGCAATTAAGGGCTCTTCTGGCCAGTCTTTGCAGTAGGAGTATAGCTCGTCCTGCCACCTTCTGAGCCTGCCGCGTCTTCTCCTGGCATCACGTGGCATCCACATAGTCGTTGTTTTCGCCCACATCTCGACCGACATGCGACAGATGTGTGCGGCCCAGTTCCACTTCAGACTGGCGGCCTTTTGTCCAACATCAGCGATTGGTAGGTGTATTAATTTCGGGCGTGAGACGTCTATGTGTGTTTATTATTATGTGAAAGCGCTCCAATACCAACCATGACGAGCCGCGCAGCTGCTAGTGGCAGCTTCGGCATTTAGCCGCGCGGCACCCGCCTGCTAAACGCCTACATGTAAAACCGTTTTAGGGGAGAAGCGGCTTATCTCGCTCGGTGTTAATCCTGAAACTTCATGCTGCTTCTATGCCATATAATTTTAATTGATCTAGTTAATGTTGGAACTTAGCAACGCATTTGAATGCTAGTTGGAAGCAGGTATGGGTATTTAATGTGTTTGCAGTCTTAGGCAGATACGGTGTGCCTTTTAATTGTTTTTTTTTAATTATAAAAAAAAGAATACTGTAAGGTTATCGCCTGTACATAGGAATGGTAGTTTAGTACCAATATATGTAATATAGCGACCCGCCCAGGCTTCGCACGGGTTACTACCCGTACCTAAACAAATTATAGCCTACTTATAGCCTTCCTCGATAAATGGGCTATCTAACACTTTTAGAATTTTTCAAATCGAACCAGTAGTTCTTGAGATTAGCGCGTTCAAGAAAACAAACTCTTCAGCTTTATAATATTAGTATAAAAGAAAAAAAATATACATAAGTACTGTAAATTGAAGTAAAATACAATTTGAATAATCTAAACAACAACAACAAAAAATGCATTACAAACAAAATCGTGATTACAGTGGACTTTGGTTAAGACGCACATCACTAAAAGCGGTATATCGATTCCCAGGAATAACTGCTAAGCGGCTTGGTCGTGGGAATAGTCCATCCAACTAATACGGTCAGAGTAAATATGATCAGAGACGTTTCTATATGAACAGCGCCTTGTATTTTGTAAGGACTCCGTTATTTAATAATATTAAAAAGATCTTAGCGCAAATAAGTTACGTAAAGAATTGGAGGATGATATTTTCTTTATATTTAGTTTACAAAGAGAGAAGGAGTTTTTAACCTCTCTAATTCTCAAATGTTGTGAGTTTGCAATAAAGCCGACGATGGACGCAACAGCTAGCTCTTCCAAACAGCTGGCAAAGCCTAAAACTCTAGGTCTGTATAACCAATAGTAAAATTACCAACAAACAACAGAGGCCATTAATTTTACCTACACCCTTACATGTTTCGGAAGGCATGGTAAGCCTTCTACATACTAAAGTAGTCATCATGTAAATACCAATACAGCCACTTGACGATCTTAAGGCCGCTCCGTTTACTTCAAATTCAAGTAAGAAGGCGTAATCCTGCCTCCCACACCACAGTTTAGTTCAATAGCAACTTTTCAGTTAGAAGAACAGACATAAAGAAAATCCTCAGATATATGCCAAAGAAGCCTTTTATCTCTCCTTTGAATTGTTATGTAATTAAAATATCTTACAACATAATAAAATTACGGCTTTATACAGCTACTTATACGTAACAGTTTCGTGTACACGCATTCATTATTTTAATTAACGCTCATAACAAAGAGAGGAGGCATTGATAAACTGGAGGAGAATGTATATAATGTATATATGTATATAATACTACTGATATTAACTTGACTGAGGGATTTGAATTAAGCATTTAATCCGTGATAAGCATACAGAAAATATATTAATACGTCTACAGGAATATTGAGTTTTACGAAGTGGTTAGGCGTTAATAAACCTAATTATGAATTAAATTAAACATTTTTTATAACACATTTGCTCGTAAAGTGGCTCTTATTACACCGATTTCAGCATCGTAATGTAGCTTATTACACACTAGTGCGGTAATGTAAAATTAGTAATAACACACTAGTGCGGTAATGTAAAATTAGTAATAATTTGCATCTATGGACAACACAGACCACGCCCACACAGTCCACGCTTCAGCAAGAAACAACTGCACAGTCTGTACACGTGCTTAGATGGTGTGAGCCTTTAGCCCGTTAGTCCCTTTTACGACACCGAAGTGAAAGGAGGGGTTTGGTAGTATTATTTTGATGAGCCCATCGCCGTTCTATGCTGTTGAATGTATGTGCAGTCTTTAGTCCGTTAGTCGCCTTTTACGACACCGAAGGGAAGGCAGGGGTTAGCAGTATTATTTTGATGAGCCCATTGCCGTTCTATGCTGTTGAATGAATGTGCAGTCTTTAGTCCGTTAGTCGCCTTTTACGACACCGAAGGAAAGAGAGGGGTTGGTAGTATTATTTTGATGAGCCCATCGCCGCTCTATGCTGTTGGATGTATGTGCAGTCTTTAGTCCGTTAGTCGCCTTTTACGACACCCAAGGGAAGAAAGGGGTTGGTAGTATTATTTTTATGAGCCCATCGCCGCTCTATGCTGTAGGATGTATGTGCAGTCTTTAGTCCGTTAGTCGCCATTTACGACACCCAAGGGGTTTGATGGAAAGACTTCCTACCTTTCACATACCTATATTTTGTCGATTCAAACAGCGGCTTCTTGTTCAATAATTACTTTAAAAGTTTAAAAATAAATATGTCTTGTTTTAGTAATGTAGAACTAAACTTCAGTCTACACCACCGGAAATAATAAGTGAAGCACAAAATGTTATTGACAAGCCTATTACCATCTAAGCCCAAAGAAAAATATGTTGGCTTACCAAAAATTATGCACTAGAAAAACAACAAAAACACGCAGTCATTTTCAGAAAATGTGTTTTCCTCGCAAATATGTTATAAAACGTCGTATGACATACGTGCGCTTTGATAATTACAGCCTCTGCTTTCTTGTAGCCCTCGCCTACGACTCGGGCTAGCAATATCGCCTCTGCTGTAATTTTCAACTTACCGCACTAATATCATAATGTACTATTACGGATCTAATTCGCGTTTATGAAGCTTATAAACTTTTTAGGTTTTTATTTTAGTCCTGACATTTTGGACCATTTACAGGATCCGTGGTCACAGGGAGACTGAGGTGTTGGACCTAAAAAATAGAAATAAACGCAAATTAGAGCCGTAAAAAGTGATTCATTTAAATGTGTAGGTATTGTTCGCGTAATCCTTAGAAAACAATATCTAATTATGACTTTTATTTTGTTGATATTTTTTGTACCTTGCTGTCAAGTGTTTAATTTAGGAATCTGCCGGATAGCCAAAAAATTGAAGACAGGCTGACCCTACAGACGTTTCATGTATTGCACGAAATGTATGTATTTATTAAAAAATGTTGGTAGAGTAAAATATGAAGCAAAAAGAGTAGGTACCGACTATTACCTTTGCTTGTCGGTCGAGGGTACACTTGACATGAACTTTCACGAGAACATAATCTGGTCGGAGTATGTTCACCAAAGTCTCTTCACAATTATATGTATTGTACGACTATAATAAATGACTTTTCACACATCAGCATATATCTTTACGCATCGTTTGTTTTCCTATAGGTGTTTGAATAATGAATGAGGCAAAACGTATAAATTACACTCTGAGCAAATAAATTAGTGCGAAAGTTTTCCGCTTCACGTTATTAACTCGATGGGCATATCGTGTAGCAGCTACCTACTTCGTGTGCCTACTGATTGCTATGAAGCTTTGGCTTATCAGATATCATGAGTAATACAATACAATGTACGGTGGTAGGATCCCGCCCAGATTACGACTGTATGGCGACCAGAAGGCGAATTTACAAAGGCTATTATAGGTACTATTTGAGTCACGAGTCAGACTCTAATAGATGAGCTTTTGTTTATGCATAATATTACACGACAATACCTAATCTAACTCAGTAAAAAAATTTACTCAAATAAATTAGCTTTTTGTTTTGATATATTTTCGCAGAAAATGCACGGAAAAACCTGTACTGTATAATACACACTCACTCAAATTAAAAAATATAATATCCCTACCGGTGACACTTCATAACGCTAACATTTTTTATCGTAACAATCACAATTCCTAACTACTTTGTTTCTAATGTTCATAATTCCGAATCATTCAACTTCATAATGTTAGTAGCAATAAATATCTACATAACTTTGTTTTCCTATATTTTCTCAAAATAACAGTTTTTTACACTATACCTAGTTGCCCCACTCCTATAGGTCCCGTGATAGGTTAGAAATTTAAGATAATCGCGAAGCGCAGTGTAGCGATTGTCGATGCATCAATTAATATGATTAATTAGTATAGGTATACCATAAATTAACGATCGGTAAATATCGATATGAAATTGAATAGCATTTGTAGCTGCAATGTTAGAATGAATTTTATTTCACTAAGTCTACGCGATTTCGGTCAATTTCTGTACTATAATAGATTAGGGTTTCGTCAAGTTTTTGTCAAACAAAAGCTAAGCCAGTTCACTTTCACTCTGATGTAAATTGCCTTTGTAAATTCGCGACCAGCTAGGAGTACCTATTTTTGCCGCCAAGAAGTATTGTTTTATATTCCTACTGTCATATCTTAGAACAGTATTACTTTAACACTTTGCAAGCGGATCACGACACAGCATCATGACGCTCATTTTTCTACGGTACGCCGATCACGACCCCATGTCGTGATCCGATTTCCTAGAATTTTCACTAAAATTACAACGCTTTGACATAATCGGCGTTTGAGGCAATGTGTAGCTGTGTTTCTTAGCTACACATATATAGGCGATTCATTTACGTATGAAGGAATGGCAAGCGAGCCAGCGCGGCGCGGCCGCTGCCGATCGCCTCCACAGTGCGTTATATACAGATAGTTATGTAAGAGTATTTTTTCCGAAAAAGGGTATTTTTGTAATGTTTTTTTAAATAAATTGCATTTAAAATATTGTTTATTAAATTTTTATAATTTAAAACTTAAGTTACTCTAACATATATAACTTATATACATACAGATAGTTAAGTAAGAGTTTTTATTTTTTTCGTAGAAGGGTATTTTGGAATTGATTTTTTTAAATAAATAACATTTAAAATATATATGGAATTAGGGATGCTTCTTTGAGCCTTCTAATCTCATACTTGAGTAACAGGATTCAAAAGGTCGATATTAACGGTAAAAGATCTCCGGGATCAGTGGTTAAAATGGGAGTTCCGCAGGGTTCAATACTTGGTCCATTCTTGTTTTTGGTTTATATTAATGACTTACCTTATTTTGTAAAAGACAGTCATGAGATAGTATTGTTTGCTGATGATACTTCACTTTTATTCAAAGTGAAACGACGACACCCAAATTATGACGATGTGAATAATGCAGTCTCAAAGATTGTTCACTGGTTTAGTGTTAATAACTTGCTATTAAACGAGGGAAAAACCAAATGTGTAAGATTTGTATTGCCTAATGTTAAGCAGGTAATAACTAGTGTACAAATTAAAGATAAGAATGTGAATCCTGTGGACACCACTGTGTTTCTAGGCATCACGTTGGATGCCAAGCTTCAGTGGGGCCCACATATAGCTAAATTGTCGAATAGACTTAGCTCTGCGGCTTATGCAGTAATGAAGATCCGTCAGTTAACTGACGTTGATACACCGAGATTAGTTTATTTCAGTTACTTTCATAGTGTAATGTCGTACGCCATTTTACTGTGGGGAAATGCTGCCGACATTCAAACTATCTTTGTGCTGCAGAAGAGGGCTATTCGAGCAATATATAACCTACAGGCTGGTGACTCTCTCAGAGAGAGATTTAAGGATATAAGTATAATGACAGTTGCATCACAATATATTTATGAAAATCTTGTGTATGTTCATAAAAATATTGAAATGTTTTCAAAAAACAGTGATATTCACAAATTAAATACTAGAAGTAAGAACAAATTAGCAGTGCCTTATACTAGGCTCCATAAAATAAATAATTCTTCTCTTTTCTTCTTTTAATCTGTGTGTACGATTATACAACAAAGTACCAAATGATATTCAGAAATTAGATCTTGATAAATTTAAAATCAAAATCAAAGAAAAGCTTTATAATAAAGCTTATTATAAAGTGTCGGATTATACAGAAGACAAAACAGCTTGGGTCTGAAATGCTCCAAGTACCTACTCCAACAGCTATTTCTAATTGCCTATAATTTATTTATATAGAGCACCATATTTAATTAAACAATTTACATTCAAATTCATATTTTGTATTTTGTGACCTGGTAACGACATATAATATACTCGTATATATATTTTGTAAATGTCGTTGCTTTTGTGCGCTGTGGTTTCTTGCACCCGTTCTTTGCCACAGTTAAAAAATGATGTCCTGAATGGGTGGTAGGTTAAAAAATATTTGGACGTTTCAAAGTACTTATTAATTGAGTTTATTGAATAAATATATTTTGACTATTGACTATTGACTATAATATTCATATTTCATTCATTCATCGCCGTTCGCTCATAGACGTAACACGCGTGTCGTCGTAGTTTACTTACTTTATTACTGTGAAAAATGATTTTATAGTTTTGCTATGTCTAACAAGTGTGACTATTGTAACCGAAACATTACTAAGACAAAGCCAGGTTTGGAGTGCAACCGGTGTGAGAAGATTGTGCACCTAAGTACCCAATGTACTACCCTCACTAACAAACAACACGCTGCTGTACGGGCCTCTGAAAACCTGGAGTGGACATGCCAGGAGTGCCAAAACACTAGTTCAAGACGTCGCTCCATTATCATGCCTGACGACGAGGATGCAGATGAAGACGGCAACGAATCTTCTACAGAGGCGCGGGTTGACCTCAAAAAGCTATTGAATGATATTTCGAAGGAAATGGAAAAAACCATAAAAAAAGAGCTGAAAGACCTCACCCAATCTCTTCAATTCCACTCAGAGAAGATGGATGAACTCATAAAAACCATTGAAGTCATGAAAGGCAACATTAATTTTCTTACTAATAGAAACAATAATCTTGAGACGAGGGTAGGAGCCCTTGAACAGCGTATTCAAGATATGGAGCAACAAAAGCTTTGCAAATTTATCGAGATCCACAACCTCCCATCGAAGGAAAACGAAAATTTAGCTGATATCACTGGTAGCGTAGCCAAATCACTAAACCAAAATATAGAAGACATCAAACATGCAAAGCGACTACCTTCCAAAAACGATCGACCAGGCCCTATACTAATAAAACTAAAGAATGAACAAACACAAACTTCATGGTTAACTGAACTAAATCTAGGAGCCCTCGGATCACTGTATCAGAAATATTGCCAGATATTCGTTCATCAAAAACAGAGGATGCTATATTTATTTGTGAAGCTTTAACACCCTATAATAAGCAATTGTTGTGGTATGCCAAACAGGAACTGAAGGACATTTTTAAATACATATGGATAAAAAAAGGAATACTCCGAGTGCGTAGGGAAGGAGACAATCAGAAGACTACGATTATCCGTTCCACAGAAGATGTTAAAAGACTAATAACAAAAACGCTCCCTCCACATATTAGTAAGTGAACACCTTTCAAATACCTAATTGTCTTAAACTACATAGAATGGAAGTCATACAAGACGATATTTTGCAGATTAAAGACTGTGTAGATCTCAAAACCTTTCTAGATAATGTTATAGACAATATAAGTTTATTATGCATTCATATGAACATTCGGTCAACCATAAAAAATTTTGCATCATTGGAACAATGTGTTTATTCCTCAACTAAAACTATTGATGTCATAATGCTAACTGAAGTAAATATTTCTGAATCTCTTTGTAATCTTTATCAACTGCAAGGGTACAAAATGTACGCAGAACCGCGGAGGGATCGGAGGGGCGGTGGTATAATAGTTTACATCAAAGATAAGCACACATTCCACTTAAATAATCATAAAACACAGCACTGTGAAAGCTTAATAGGATATATCACTACACCTTGTGATTACTCCGCGGTCTTGTGTTGCATATATCGTCCCCCAAATTATAGTAAGCACCTATTTATTAAGGAACTAGATGCATTGTTATGTAAAATAAACCGACAAGATGATTTGTATATGCTGGGAGACATTAACATTGATCTTAGAACGAATTGCCCTGTGAAACATATGTATAATACCACTGTGTACAGTCACGGACTAGCTTGCGGGATCACTGAATATACTCGTATAGAACTAAAAAAAAACGGAAGACTTAGCAAGTCTTGCATAGACCATATTTATGCACGATCCCGCTCACTAGACCTATACACCGCGGCACTTGGAACAGCACTGGCCGACCATCGAGTCGTTGCACTTGCTATGGCTGGCCCACCGTCGCGGCTCACACGGGGTGATTGTGAATACATTACGCGATACGATTATGACGTACTTAATAAAAAATTAAATGAACTTGATTGGCAACCTCTTAAACAAATAATCTGTCCTTTAAAAATATACCAAATCATAGTAGATAATATTCATAGCTGCTACGAAGTTGCTAAAGTTAAAATAAAAAAACCTGGTAATAATAAAAAAAGAGTTAACAAAATATGGATTAACGAAAAAATTATTAAATCATGCAAATAAAGAGATAAATTATTTTTGAAATGGTTATCAGATCCAACAAATATGATAATGAAACAAAAATATAATTCATCCAGAAACTTTGCTAATAAATTAATGAATAAAAATAAAAATAAAAAGTTACGTGACGATATAAATAATCATAGAAATAATCCTAGGGGTCTGTGGCAAATATTAAATGAAATTACTGGTAGAGCCAAAAAATTAGCCGATACTATAATCTTAAACGCGCTACTAAATAATAATCGTACGACGGTTGATATAGCTAATGGTTTTGCCGATTCCTTCTCGAACAGTGTAAATAATGTAATGCCAACCTGTAATATGAAGCTCCTTGACAAAAACACCTGCGTCTCTCCCAAAAATGTATCTTATAGATTCCAAAAGGCCTCCGTTAAGTCAGTGCTCAAAGAAATAAGATCTTTAAACAATCTAAAAGCACCAGGTGTAGATATGATACGAAGTCAGGACCTTAAAAACATAGACTCAAAAATAGCAGAGACAGTAGCTCACTTAATAAATAGGTACAACAGTCAGTCAAGGTAAATATCCCCAAGAATTAAAAACAGGCATAGTTAGACCTATACATAAAAAAGGAAGTCAAAATACATATGAAAATTATCGCCCAATTTCAATACTTTCTACAATTGATAAAATAATAGAAAAAGTTATTTCAAAACAAATACACTCATTTTATAAATCTAACAATGTAATAACAGACAAACAGTTTGGTTTTCAGTCTGGCAAGAGTACAACACAACTACTTTCAAAGTTTACTGATACCATCTATGAACACCTAAATAATAGAATGCATGTTCTAGTAGTGTTCATTGACTACAGTAAAGCTTTTGACACACTAAGACATAGTACCCTAATTGAGAAGCTCGATGACTGCGGGATTCGGGGACCATTGAACAGCTGGTGTAGGGATTATCTTGAAAATAGGTCTTACGTTGTTAAAGTTGGCGATGCCTTTAGTAAGAAGATTGCAGTTTTAGACGGCACAGCGCAAGGTTCAGTCCTTGGCCCTCTGCATTATATAACATACGTCAATGACGCAGTAAATCTAGTCACTAACTGTGAAATTTATCAGTTCGCTGATGACACTTGCCTCATAGCAGCGAACGATGACCTAGATATAGCTCTTAACCAATTGCAAGCTGACTTCACGCTGTTGTTAAAATGGTCTCATGATGCAGGTCTAGTTCTCAATGCCGATAAAACCAAACTTATGTATGTCAGTTCAAGTCAAAACAGAAAACAAATAAAAAATCTGAAATTAATTGCACACAGCCACAGCTGCCTACACATAAATCTCCATAATTGTTCATGTAAACCAGTTGAGGTAGTAAATAAGCAAAAATATTTAGGTCTAATCATAGATGATCGGCTTAAATGGACCGAACATATTAATTATGTATGTGACAAACTGCGTGCTATATTGGCGAAACTAACAATTGTAAAACGAAAAATTCCGTATGACATACTGTTAAACCTTTATAAAGCATTAGGAGAAACTACGATATTTTATGGCCTAGGCAGCTATGGCAGGACGTGTAAATCACACCTTGATCCAATATATAACCTACAGACTAGGATAATGAAAACTATAGTACCTGCAAAAATAAAATTCGAGCACCAAAATAGTTATCACGAGCTATTTTATCATTGTAAAATAATACCTGTACACGACCAGATTAAGTATATACTACTCGTTGAGCAATTCTATAATAAAGAATATGAAAATGTTGCCACCTGTAATTACCAAACTCGTAGTGCGTCTCGAATCGAAAGTACCCTTTTATAATAACCTTTACGGCAAACAACTATTACAGTACCAAGTACCTAAACTGATTAACGACCTTCCGTCAACTTTGAAGGAACAAATTACTGAATCAAATATTAAAAATAAACTAAAAGATTACTTTTTATCATTAATAGTAGCTAACCTAACCAAGTAAGTTAATAATATTTAGGATAAAAATAAACACTTTGTTATTAGTTATTAGAAATAGTAAACAATATAGAGAATACATTATTATAAATGAATTAAGTACCACAAACCACCCCGTGTGATAACACAAATTACTGCGTGTGTGGTTCGGCAGCGCAGCGCAGCGCTAGGCTGTGCGAACCTCACGCAAAATGTTAGCCCTGTTGTGGGTGGATTGTAATGTTCACATTGTTGAATATTCAATACTTACCTGTTGTTTTATTTATTATTTTTAAATTATTTTTTTGTATATTGTGAGCGGTGAGCGTAAGGCGTTGAGTGCCGGTGTGTAGACAAACCAATATTGGTTTTTATCACACTGCTTCGATTATTATTAATATTAAGTACCTTTGTAAATTTTAATAAATAAAAAAAAAAAAAAAAATTCTTTTATAATTTTATACATTAGTTACTCTAACTTATACAAAAATAATTAAATTCATTCCTATTAAAGTTCTTTTTCTATAGAATTTACAATAATTACCAAAAAGGCCGGCTCACAGGGGGATGCGCGTAATAAAATGCCCGGCTTGCAAAGTGTTAATCTTAGAGCATAGTAAGATTAAAGTAATACTGCTCTAAGGGTATTGGTGGTATGGCCCCAGTACCATTTTAGATGTGTTTTATATTATGTAACCATAGTTGCGACTTCCTTGGTTACTGACTCTTATTTATTGTTAAGTTATGATGATGCAGACTGAAGCCTTAACGATGATTATGATGCAATATCGTTTGAATTGTAGTAATATAGAGTTACGAGTGAAATAGACTTTCCAATCATGCAAGTTGTATGTATATTATAGTAATATCGTATTTTTAAAAATAGACACGGACTGTATTCTATATTCAATAATTCATTTATATCTGTGACGCGCCAGCCATCGGTGTTATTTGCTACAGCTAATGGATGCGACGGCGACGGCGTAACTTTATACTGCAAATCGTAACTTTATACCGCATATCGAACGTCTCTGCTTGAAGTGTGCACTTGAGTGCATTTAGTTTTATTTGTTTCGATAGAAGCAAGTCGCAAATTATTGCTTTGACAAGTCACGTATTGGTTTATAAGCTATAAGCTAAGTTATAACCTCTGTGGTCTAGTGGTTAGATAACTGGTCTCAAACCCAATGGACCTGAGTGCGATTCCCTGCGGAGGGTACTGTTTGTATTCGATTTGATTGGTGGCAGGGCTTTTTTTTATTTATTTAAACTTTTGCAATATTATAACATTACATAGTAGACTTATTGCCTGAGGCATTCTCTACCAGTCAACTATAGGGTGTTGCAGAGATAACATGGTAGGTGTAATTATTTGCGGTACCTAACAAAAAGTAGAAAGGAGCAGGAATATAATTGTAATTTAAAATAAAAATTAAAAATAAACTTCCCTACACTTACACCAATTATCTATCCCAAGAGAAGCTTCGTTATGAAACTCGTTAAAATGGTTACTAGACAACGGATAAGCACACTTAAAATACTTTAATACATACATATTATACATAGAAAACAACCAGACCAGACCCGAAACAATTTAGAAAAACAATAATGTCAAAATTGACCCGACCGGGGATGTAACCCGGGACCTCAGAGATGGCGACACCATGAAAACCGGTGTACAAACCACTCGACCAAGAAGGTTGTCGAACCTACTCTCATACAACAGAGCAGCTACCTATGAGTGGATGGATAACTCCGACCCCCTGCCAATAATAAATACGCAAGATAACCTACTCACCACCCGCCTCACACTAAGGTCGCCGATTTGGACGGACGAGCGCATAAAGGACCAGTTCAACCATGAAGATGCGTGAAAATCAGAGCGGAGCATGTTCGACGGCATTAACTCGGAGCTTATACAAGACCCCACGCGGAGGGATCCTGGTCTTGACGCCGTGAGAAAGATTTTGACCCGACTGAACCGGTGTAGGACCAACCACGGCAAATGTAACCATCACCTACTAAAATGTGGCCTGAGGGAGATGCCACACTGTGAATGCAGTCATTTGGACCTAACTCTATTACATTTAATCAATGACTGCCGTAGGGTACGGCACGGCACGGCCGTATGGTAGTGTGGCGACACATTATTGTATTATTCCTAGAATGCTGATATAGCAATAGCGGGCGGACGGGAGCTCGCCCCGGCAGTCGCCAGTCGCACATCGCACACCTTATCGTCAGGTTGTCGCCATTTGGTCATAATTTGTGTAATTATATATGGAGTCAGATTTATAACTTAATTGTGTGAACCTTTGTGTGAACAGTAAATATACAGAACTTTATTGCAGAAACAGTGTAGTCATTTTGTATCTTCCCATAACTGCTGCAAGTCACCACTATATATATATGTCGGAATACGATTAGGCATCAGAAGTAAAATTGCAGCACGTTATAGGTAACAATAGTTTATTATATCTTATTTAATTCAATAATTAACTTATTAACAATCTACAATTTATAATTCTAATCGGTTAACAATTACAATTATTTTAATTACAATAAAGTAATTATACCAATCATTACACCAATATACTACAATGGCAGAAATTTAATTAATTACTAAAAGTAGGTAGGTAATTAAAGAAATCACTATGCCAACGTATATGGCAATAAGAGAGGCCAGGCGACACTCGAAGTGGTTTTACAATAAAGTAATTATACTACGCCGTTGCATCCTCGAGATTTATTATTCACTAGGTAGTCCACTCTTCAATGTACTGGGCAACATGCACAATTTCAGAGCTAAATAGAAAAAATAAAACTTCAAATGATTACATAGTTCCCGCCCTGACTGTAAGTGGCGCCCCCAAGCGCCGCCATCTTGACTCATTCGCTTTCTTTGTGCGGGCAGCACAGCACGGAAATATAAAATATTTTTCATTTTCAAAGTAAAAATAAGTTTGAATTGTTAATTAAGGATTACTTTCTTAAGTGAGTGATATGGGAAAACGAAAACATAAAGATTCTTATGAGCATGTCAAGAAAAAGTTAAGAAAATATGAGGAGCGTCTACGACGGTATGAAAAGTCGGATAGTAGCAGCGACAGTGAGTGTTGAATATTCCTTTTTTATCTTCCAACCTTTAAAATAAGATTTGCACATTTCAAACTATTTCTGTTTTAAATAGATGATTGAAAATCATAAAAACATAACATTTGTCTTTTATGTTTCGTTAAGGTTACTAATATGTACTTAAACGTTTTCGTTCCTTTTTTGAATAATAAGTTTAATAGGGCGATGAGTAGGTACATACGTACTTTGACTTTTGATCATACGTAATACTAAAGTAACAAAATGCATATATCAACAATAAAAATTATGTTGAGAGTTAACTAAGTTTATTTAAAGTTTGTGGTTACAAAATCTATCGCCAGCTACCCACTTCTTCAAATAAAAAATCAAAAATCAAAAAAACTTCAGTTTTGTTAGTTTCTTTTATTTATTTTTATTTGCAAGCTGAAACATGAGTGCCTTGGTACTATGACGCGATCATAGTCGTGCACATAAGCACTACAATGCGGTTGTAGTCATGTTACCTAATTTATCATGTACCGTGATGCGATCACGGTCCTTCTTTTACACGTTGCACCCGAGTCATGATGCGATCATGACCTATTGCCTTTTCTTGTGGCAGGACGCAGTCTTTTTAACGGGAGTCCTTAGGGAAGGCACTATGACGAAGTCAATGAAGCCTTGGAATTATCGGACTCTGACGCCTCCAGCTCTCACCCTGATGCCGTCCGTTCATCTGTTCACATTGTTGATGTTCACAACGAAGCCCCAAATATGGACTGCGACGTCCCAACCTCTGCATCGATCCCCTCCATGATGGCTCCAACATCCGTTGTGAATCCTCTACCAGTTCCGAGTGACCATAGTATATCGGAAGGTATTAGTGATCCAGTACCTACTAGCGTGCCTCCTGGCATACTGGAGGTACTAGGAGAGTCAAAAGGTAAACAGGAGATTTTTGGGCCAAAAATTCAAGAAGAAATCTCTAAACGTTGGGGGCGTATTCTATGTGATGGATTGAATAAGGATCAGAAGAAGGAACTGATGGAAAAGATCCTAGTACCTATTAACTTTCAACTAGTGAAGGCTCCTAAGTTGAATCCCGAAATAGCGGCCGTATTGATTGAAACACCAAAGAACCGAGATAAGCGGCTAGAAAGGGCTCAGAATAATTTAGGCCTTAGCCATAACAAACTTAATATCGTCGCTTATTGACAAAGATATGGACAAGATGGTTATAATCAAGAGATTATCGGAAGCAAACCAAATTTTACTAGATTTACACTATGATAGTCAGTAAATCGAAGAAAATTAATATCATATGGGCTCGATAAAAAATTTCAAGACATGATTGAGGATGTGCAAAGGGACTCTCTGCTCTTTGGAGAGAATCTCACTGACAAGATAAAGGCATCAAAATCAGCCGAAAAATCAGGTCTACAAATCAAGAGACCTACTCCTGCAGATACTACATCTTCGAAGAAACCCTTTATTCAGCAGGGAAACTCGAGAGGCCCACCCCGTCAAACTCAGCGCGGGAACAGACGAGGGGGGGCCAAGGGTCGATCGAGTTACCAACCTACAAAGAGGCCTGTCCCGACGAGCGACCGCTACCAACCTCCGCCGAAAAATCGGCCGAGACAACATCCCAAGACTCATTAAACATTCATGCAGATTAAATAAATTTATCCCCTGTTGGCGATCAGTCACTAATGACCCGGTTATTCTTAATATTGTTAGAAGTTACAAAATTCCTCTCCTTAAACCAGTTTTATCAAAAAGTAGCTCCTAATAATGCAGATTTCTCTGAAATAGAGGCTACCTATCTAAAATTAGAAATAGATAACTTATGTCAAATTGGTGCAGTGGTACCTTGCAAAGACGAAGCGGACCAATGTTTATCTAAGATATTTCTTATACCCAAAGCAGATGGCAAACTCAGATTTATTCTAAATCTAAAACCATTCAACAAATATGTTGAGACTCGACATTTTAAAATGGAAGATCATCGGACAGCTACCAAACTTATGTCTGTATCTTGTTATATGGCTAGTGTAGACCTTAGAGATGCGTACTTTCTTGTTAATATGCACGAAACGTCAAAAAAATATTTACGATTTAGATTTCATCAGAAAACATACGAATTTCAATGTCTTCCTTTTGGACTTTCGTCAGCACCATATATTTTCACCAAAACTACTTAAACCAGTAGTATCGCATTTAAGAAGTAAAGGTTTTTTTTATAGTAAATTATCTTGCTGATTTTCTTTGTCTAGGAAATTCTTATGAGGAATGTCTCAGCTGTGTTACAGAAACAGTAAATTTATTAATACATCTAGGATTCATAATCAATTACGTAAAAAGTCAATTGGTGCCAAGCCAATGCCAAAAATTCTTAGGTTTTGAACTTAATTCGACTGATATGCCATTAGGTCTTCCTCTCGAGAAACGATTTAAAATACGAGATCTGGTCAGAGATATCTCCACTAGAAGAAGTATGGTCATTCGAGAGTTTGCTGCCTTTTTAGGTACGCTTACCGCTGCTTGTCCAGCAATAGCCTACGGTTGGGGGTATACAAAGCAGTTGGAAAGAGCGAAGTATCTAGCTCTGGCACAAAGTAATGACAGCTATGACCGTAAAATGACCATAGATAAAAGTTTAAAATCCGATTTAAATTGGTGGGAGCAGCAAATAATGACATCTAGTAACGCAATTCGTAACGGCCAGTACACCCTTGAGATTTAGAATTTAGAGAATTCCCAGAATCACATTAATTTATTAGAATTAAGGGCGGCCTTTATGGGCCTTAAATGTTTTGCTCGGGAAAAACGCAATTCTGACATTCTATTACGGATAGATAACACAGTAGCTATTTCCTATATTAATGAATGGGAGGTGTTAAATATGATCATTTAAACGAAATCACACGGCATATTTGGAAGTGGTGCGAAGATAGACATTTGCATGTCTATGCCTCCTATATTAAATCTAAAGAAAATAAGGAAGCTGACGAAGAGTCCAGAAGGATAAACATTGATACCGAATGGAACTTGAATACCACGGCATTTAAAGATATTGTTGTCAAATTTGGTGAACCAGAAATTGACCTGTTCGCGTCATGCTTAAATTCTAAATGCCAGAAATATGTGTCGTGGAAGCGAGATCCATCCGCTTACAATGTGGATGCATTCACATTCAATGGGAGTAGGTATTTTTTTTTTTTTATGCATTTCCTCCTTTTTCACTGATTTTGAAATGTCTTCGTAAAATAATAAATGACGAAGCAATTGGAATAATGGTTGTACCATATTGGCCTAGTCAGCCGTGGTATCCGTTGTTTCAATCTCTTTTATGTCAAAAACCAATACTTTTATCCTGACAAGAAATTATTATCGTCTCCTTTCAGACAACCTCATCCAAGATGGAGAACACTTACCCTGGTATCATGTCTGTTATCAGGTCGACCTACTCAAAACATTCACTGAATCCAGAAACTATTGATATTATGATCTCATCGCTCTCAGCGAATTCCCTTAAACAATATAATGTAGCATTAAAAAAATGGTGGCACTATTGTAATTCTAAGAACAGTGACCCATTTCTTAACGTGCCATCTTTACTAGAGTTTTTAACTAGCGAATATAATCGTGGTCTTAATTATTCGAGCTTAAACACTTATCGCTCAGCATTAGCTTTAATGTTTGGCAAGGCCTTTAGTGAAAAAGACATGGTTGTCAGGTTCCTTAAAGGAGTATTTAGATCTAGGCCTACTTTCCCAAGATATCAGTCTACTTGGCACCCTAATATAATTCTTGATTTTGTTTCAAATCTATACCCGAACGAAGGATTAACTTTATCTCAGGTTACTAAAAAAGCGGCAGTCTTACTCGCATTGTCAACAGGACAACGAGTTCAAGCACTGTCTTTGATAAGATTATCAAACGTCAGAGTTAGTGATTGTAATATTAAAATTATCATCAATGATATTGTTAAAACTTCAGCACCGAATCGTCCGATGCCTCATTTGGTGATTACTTTTTTTCCAAATAAGATAGAGGTTTGCCCTGCAAAGACGATCTTATCATATATGGAGGTTACAAGTCGTTTACGATGTGCAGCTAAATCCGATAGGTTATTCTTAACCACTAGGAAACCGTTCCATAATGCCAGTTCATCGACGATAAGCAGATGGATCAAGGAGATCATGACTGAAAGTGGAATTAATACCGAGATTTTCTTTGCGCATAGTACTCGCCACGCGTCTACTTCAGCTGCTTATCGTCAAGGGTTAACTATGGACCTCATTAAGAAATGCGCTGGTTGGTCAGGAAGCAGTTTAACATTCACAAAATTCTACAACCGTTGTTTAGACTCCAACTATGATGAGAGCGCCTTTGCAGAATCTGTTTATGATTGCACTTAATTCACAAATTCATTAAAAGTTTCTATTAATTAATTCATTTATTAATAAATAAATTAAAACAATAAAATATTTGTTCGATAAATTTGATTTACACCTTTGTGACAAATTGACAAATTTCGCTAAAAGACTCTAAACGTCCTACCTAGTGAATAATAAATCTCGAGGATGCAACGGCGTAGTATAATTAATGGTTAAACAAACTTACCTTAGTGACGTTTGACCATAATTATGCTAGCTGTTGCATCCGAAGAGATTTATAACCCTCCCATACCCGGATTTGCCAAAATGGCAAGTTTGACCCATTAGGTGGTTTTTGCGAAATTTGGCTCTAAAATAATGAGTCAAGATGGCGGCGCTTGGGGGCGCCACTTACAGTCAGGGCGGGAACTATGTAATCATTTGAAGTTTTATTTTTTCTATTTAGCTCTGAAATTGTGCATGTTGCCCAGTACATTGAAGAGTGGACTACCTAGTGAATAATAAATCTCTTCGGATGCAACGGCTAGCATAATTATGGTCAAACGTCACTAAGGTAAGTTTGTTTAACCATTAATTATACCAATCACTACACTAATATACTACAATGGCAGCAATTTAATTAATTACTACACTGAAAGAACAAAAAGGTTGATTTTGCACGGGTTGGCGACACATTAGTTGAATTAACAAAGTGATGGGTTAAAGCAACATGAACAAATTGTTGTATTCACAGAAAAGTTTTTGTTGGTATAAAAACAGTTGTTTTTACGTATTTGTACACATTGGCGTAACAATTCATGCATAATTCAATAGGTAATTGTTGATTTTACTGTTCAAGTTGTTGAAATAACCATTTTTAAAGTTAAATTTACAAAATAAATACGTTAAAACAACAAAAGATATTCAACCATTTGTCGATTACCAGAAACAACAAAATAAATTTGTTAATTATGCCTTTTCCCTATAGTTGATGTAATGTAAATTTTAATGTTGGAACCAAGCTGATTGGCATAACCCTTTCAAATGTTTGTCTCAACCGATCCACAAACAGTTGGGATAACAATATAAGCAGGTAAAAACCACAGCAAGACATAAAGTTAAACCAACACGTTCGAATGGTTAAACGAACACCCGAATGATGGTTAAAATAATGATATAAATTCTATACAAAAAAAGTAATTGACACGACCCATTAAAATGTTTGTTTTAACCGTGACACAAATAGCTAAGATAACAGTATTAAACAGGTAAAAACAACAGCAACACATAAAACTTAATCAATATGTTCGAATGGTAAAACTAACTCAAGAGCAAGGGTTAAAATAACAACATAAATAGGTTAAGTCCTATACAAAAAAAACGATTGACACAACCATTTCAAGTGCTTGTTTCAACTGTCACACAAACCGTTGGGATAGCAATGTACACCGGTAAAAACAACACCAATAAAAAAAGCTAAATTAACCTGTTTGAATGTTTAAACTAGCCCTTCAGAGTGTTTGATTATATCGTCACATAAACAGTTGGGATAACAATATAAACAGTTAAAAACAACAGCAAGATTTATAACTAATTCAACAAATTCGGATAGTTAAACTAACTCACGAGCTAGGGTTAAAATAAATATATAAACAGGTTAAGTCCTGTACAAAAATTATCGATTGACACGACCCTTTGAAATGTTTGTTTTAACCGTCACACAAACAGTTGAGAAAACAGTAATCAACAGGTAAAAGCAACAGCGACACATAAAGCTTAATCAATATGTGCAATAGATAAAATTAACTCAAGAGCAAGGGTTAAAATTGTCTTTCAAATGTTAGTATTAACCATCACACAAACAATTGGGATAGCAACATAAACAGGTAAAAACAACACCAAGCCAAAAAACTAAATCAACAAGTTTGAATGGTTGAGCTAACGCTTACGAACGTATGTTATAACCGTCACACGAACAGTTGGGATAGCAATAAAACAGGTAAAAACAACAGCAACACATGAGGCCAAATCAACATGTTTGAATGGATAAACTAACTTACGAGCTGGGGTTAAAATAATAATATAAACAAGTTAAGTCCTACACACAAAAAAAACGATTCACACAACCCTTTCAAATGTTTGTTTTAACCGTTACACAAACAGTTGGGATAGCAATATAAACAGGTAAAAACAACACCAAGACAAAAAACTAAATCAACAAGTTTAAATGGTTGAGCTAACGCTTTCGAATGTATGTTAGAACCGTCACACGAACAGTTGGGATAGCAATAAAACAGGTAAAAACAACAGCAACACATGAGGCCAAATCAACATGTTTGAATGGATAAACTAACTCACGAGCTAGGGTTAAAATAATAATATAAACAAATTACGTCCTAAACAAATAAAACGATTCACACAACCCTTGCTAGTGTTTATTTTAACCGTTACACAAACAGTTGGGATAGCAATATAAACAGGTAAAAACAACACCAAGACAAAAAACTAAATCAACAAGTTTAAATGGTTGAGCTAACGCTTTCGGATGTATGTTAGAACCGTCACACGAACAGTTGGGATAGCAATATAAACAGGTAAAAACAACACCAAGACAAAAAACTAAATCAATAAGTTTGAATGGTTGAGCTAACGCTTTCGAATGTATGTTAGAACCGTCACACGAACAGTTAGGATAGCAATAAAACAGGTAAAAACAAAAGCAACACATGAGGCCAAATCAACATGTTTGAATGGATAAACTAACTCACGAGCTAGGGTTAAAATAATAATATAAAAAATTTACGTCCTAAAGAAATAAAACGATTCACACAACCCTTGCTAGTGTTTATTTTAACCGTTACACAAACAGTTGGGATAGCAATATAAACAGGTAAAAACAACACCAAGACAAAAAACTAAATCAACAAGTTTAAATGGTTGAGTTAACGCTTTCGGATGTATGTTAAAACCGTCACACGAACAGTTGGGATAGCAATATAAACAGGTAAAAACAACACCAAGACAAAAAACTAAATCAACAAGTTTGAATGATTGAGCTAACGCTTTTGAATGTATCTTAGAACCGTCACACGAACAGTTGGGATAGCAATAAAACAGGTAGAAATAACAGTAACACATTAAGCCAAATCAACATGTTTGAATGGATAAAATAATAATATAAACAAGTTAAGTCCTACACAAAAAAAAACGATTCACACAACCCTTTCAAATGTTTGTTTTAACCGTTACACAAACAGTTGGTATAGCAATATAAACAGGTAAAAACAACACCAAGACAAAAAACTAAATCAACAAGTTTGAATGGTTGAGCTAACGCTTTCGAATGTATGTTAGAACCGTCACACGAACAGTTAGGATAGCAATAAAACAGGTAAAAACAACAGCCACACATGAGGTCAAATCAACATGTTTGAATGGATAAACTAACTCACGAGCTAAGGTTAAAATAATAATATAAACAAATTACGTCCTAAATAAAAAAAACGATTCACGCAACCCTTGCAAGTGTTTGTTTTAACCGTTACACAAACAGTTGGGATAGCAATATAAACAGGTAAAAACAACACCAAGACCAAAAACTAAATCAACAAGTTTGAATGGTTGAGCTAACGCTTTCGAATGTATGTTAGAACCGTCACACGAACAGTTGGGATAGCAATAAAGCAGGTAAAAACAACAGCAACACATGAGGCCAAATCAACATGTTTGAATGGATAAACTAACTCACGAGCTAGGGTTAAAATAATAATATAAATGAATTAAGTACTAAACAAAAAAAACGATTCACACAACCCTTGCAAGTGTTTGTTTGGACTGTCACACAAACAGTTAGGATACCTATCAATATAAACAGGTAAAAACAACAGCATGACAAAAAGCAAAATCAACGTGTTCGAATGATTGGGCTAACGTTTTTAAATGTATGTTGTTAAATTAAACGCTACCTAAATGCTAAATACGAGTAATCTGAGATAAAATTACTGTGTCACATACCTACCTACAATACAGACAAACCGACATAGCGAAACTATATCTATATTTGTATTTGCTTTCGTATGTCTGGCTGTTTAGCTTTCCGTCTATAGTATAGGTCACTCTCTCAACCGATTCTCGTGAAAATTTGTGAGCGAGTTCGATACCTATTTATAGTTAGGGCAAAATGCTTTTGTATGTCCAGCCCTATGATCTTGTTTTGGAAGATAACAAGATGAAAAGTGGAATTAAACGCCATACTTACCTACCTTAACAGTGTAAGTAGGTCCCTACTGTTAAACGAGCTTTGATTTTTTAATGGATTGTCGAAAACGGCTGTACTTAACGATTTCGATGTTTACGCTATACGTAGTGCTTTAACAGGACACAAACTTCTCAAATGTTTGTTTTAACCCTTTCACAAATAGTTGAAATAACAATTTAAATAATTTGTGCTGATCTCCCGGCAACGTCGCAAATTACTATCTGCGCGCGCTCAAGAAGCAATGGCGTCTATTCACGAGAAGTTCGGCTATGCGATTCTCTAAGCGACACAGACGCAGCGCGCATGGCGGTGATCTGCTTTCTCTTTCCAATTCTATGAATATAAAAGAGACAGAGTTAATTCTCAGCGCTGCGGCAGCCGAACTTAGAGAATCGCACTGCTGTTGACAATGACATGTGAGTGGACACTTATGATGTTATGGTTACATTATCACGATTCGGCGAATGTTTGACCTGTCGCGTCGTGTAGCTATAGCCAAACAGTTTGCTGAACCTACCACACATCAAAGGGATATTTTCTCAAACTTGCAATGAAATGTTGACATGACTTACTTCAATTAGGTCTGGAAATACTACGTAACCGGTGCGATGAGTGAAGATGATATGTAAAGGAATTTCATACAGCCCAATACACCTACCTAGGCCCGTAAAGCAACAGTCCTGTCTTTACGGGGGAGGGAGGGGGGGGGGGGGGGAGCGCAGGCCCATTGTTTTCATTTGATCCAATGTAGTTCGCCCGAAAATTTTATATAATTATATAGGTAGAATAGTTTGCCGTAGAAAAAACACGAAGTTTTTATCGCGTCAATGCGACACGAATTTTTGCCCGATAATTTAGCATGATAGTGATATTGTTATGGATTGTCCTGGGTGTTAAAATAGGTTTTACTTATCCTAATAATAGTTACGCACAATATTAATTAGGCATAACTTTTAAGACACATTTTTTTAAGGATAACTGTATTAGCATAATAATTGTTAAATATACTATTCTAAAGCCTAATACTTGCTAACGCATAATTATATTTAAGCATAATTTTGTTCGGCATAATAATTATACTATAGGGAAAAAGTAAGGTTTGGAAACTTTGTGTTTGCATTTGATAAAATACTTTTCGTATATAAAATAAACATGTTGGCGGCATAAGGGTGGCCCAAGGGCCACACCCACGCCGCACCCTAACCTACTATTACACTACAGTAACCAATTTATATTAGATATACCTAATACCTACTTTTGGTTTTTCAGATTCAATTATCTATCACTAAAATATAAAATATTGCAAAGACAAAACCTGTTAAAAAACCAATTCAAATTATAGCCGATTTTGAAACTGTAACCTCACCTTCTGTTTTATGTTATCTACCAGACTATCTTTATGCCTAATAACTATTATACGAATAAACAATATGCCTTGTAACTTTATGGAAATCAAAATTAGGGCGAAAAACATTAGCCTAAACCATATTTATGCTTAATGAAATAGTATGCCAAAAAACAATTAGGTCAAAATATTATTATGACAAATAAAAATATGCCTAATTAGTTATGCCAAATTAAATTAGGACAAAAAAATAGGTGAAAAAGAGGGATCCCGTTAAAATAACGGGCACTTTGATCACGTTTATGGTATTTATTATCGACTAATAACTAAATCTAGCTTAAAAATAAGTGAGCGCCAGGAGAATTTTCGTCAACTGGATATTCTGCCTAACCAAGCTCGTAGGTATTTCACCTAGCTCAGCCTTGTAGATTAAACCGTATACAAAAAGGGCGTGTCGTTAGTCTACAAAGAAACATTCATCGTGTCAATACTTGCAACGCACTGGATAAAATTATGTATAAGCTGGCCCTTTCAAATGTTTGTTTTAACCGTTACATAAACAGTTGGGATAACAATATAAACAGTTAAAAACAACAGCAAGATTTATAACTAAATCAACTAATTCACATAGTTTAAACTAACTCACGAGCTAGGGTTAAAATAAAAATATAAACATGTAAAGTCCTGTACAAAAATTATCGATAGACGAAGCGACGTTGCCGTATCCCGCACGCGCGCGCGCCGCCGTCGCGCTGTGATGCCGACAGCTTAGTTGAACGAGAAAATTCGAATAAAGAGTACGCACGGTTTGCAGCATAGATTAACTTACATAGTTTGCAGTACGTATTTAAGGAGGTGAGGTGGACAGTTCAGTGTGTAATGGATTTAGGTAAGTATGGACATATAAATGTGTTTTGATATAAAAACGTGTATCTACCCATCTAGCACATAAGTTTTATCGTTATTTTCGCCGTAAAACGCGACTGGCCTGGGTACCTTAATTAAATACTTATTTTTATGTTTCGTATATTTAGCCGAATGGGGTATTACGGCGGAAACAGTCAAACGTTTTTAAGGTACCTACATGTTTATTGTTTTCGTTGTCTGATTACTAAAGCTTAGCGCCACGCTGCGTGTCGCAACGCAATCGGTTACATACCTTTTTCATAAACGTGGTTACATTAGCTCATAGCCGATTTACACATCCTTAAGTAAGTAAAAACTACAAGTGGACGCCGGGCGACAAGTAAGTCTGTCTACCTATCGCATTAAGTAAGCAAGGAAGTAGTAAGTTCAACTTACTTACTTACTTACTTATGGGTGTGTAAATCGGTCTTCAGTACCGCGTGTCGCCACGTTCAATACAAAGCTTTGTATTTTAAGAAAGGAAAACTGGTTTCAACGAAAAATAATGTGTTATTTTAATTAAAGGAAAGGCAAGAAAAACTGTGGTTTTAAGGAAAAATAATGTGTTATTGTAACTAAAGCAAAGCTTTTGATTCAACTGATATATATCGGTTGATCCAACAAAAAAATGTGTTACTTTAACTAAAGGAAAGCGTTTGATTCAACTGATATATATCAGTTAAAATAACACATTATTTTTCGTTTAAACCAGTTTTACCTTCTTTATTTAAATGTTTGTGTTTACAGGGCACATCTCCGGAGGCGGCAACAGCAAGTGATAATGTTTATGATATAATATCAGCGCTGTCGAACCCGGCATTACGTAGTAACAAACACTCGAAATCCTGAAGAATATCATGCGTAAGTGTTTGAATGAAACATTACTTGTAAATATTTTTAACCCACGACGCAAAGAGAAAGTTGTTATAAGCTTAACGTGTCTGTCTGTTTATCTATCTGTGGTATCTTAGCTCCCAAACGGATGTACCGATTTTCGTTTAGTTTTTTTTGTGTTATAGATAATTTTATCCCGAGTGTTCTTAGCCATGTTTCATGAAAATCTGTTCAGCCGTTTGAATATCATCAGCTCTTTTTTTTTAGTTGATGAAGGATTTGATTAACTAATCTATTGTTATTTTAACTAAAGTAAAGCTTTTGATTCAAGTGATATATATCGGTTGAATCAAACAAAAATAATGTGTTACTTTAACTAAAGGAAAGCGTTTGATTCAACTGATATACATCAGTTAAAATAACACATTATTTTTCGTTAAAACCACAGTTTTCCCTTCTTTATTTAAATGTTTGTGTTTACAGGGCACATCTCCGGAGGCAGCAACAGCAAGTGATAATGTTTATGATATAATATCAGCGCCGTCGAGCCCTGCATTACGTAGTAACAAACACTCGATATCCTGAAGAATATCACGCGTAAGTGTTTGAATGAAACATTACTTGTAAATATATTTAACCCACGACGCAAAGAGAGGGGTGTTATAAGCTTAACGTGTCTGTCTGTTTATCTATCTGTGGTATCTTAGCTCCCAAACGGATGAACCGATTTTCGTTTAGTTTTTTTTTTTGTGTCATAGATAATTTTATCCCGAGTGTTCTTAGCCATGTTTCATGAAAATCTGTTCAGCCGTTTGAATATCATCAGCTCTTTTTTTTAGTTGATGAGGGGATTTGATTAACTAATCTATTGTTGTTTTAACTAAAGCAAAGCTTTTGATTCAACTGATATATATCGGTTGAATCAAACAAAAATAATGTGTTACTTCAACTAAAGGAAAGCGTTTGATTCAACTGATATATATCAGTTAAAATAACACATTATTTTTCGTTAAAACCACAGTTTTCCTATCTTTATATAAATGTTTGTGTTTACAGGGCACATCTCCGGAGGCGGCAACAGCAAGTGATAACGCGAGAGAGTAAACATTAGCTCCGTGTTAAAATATTTTTAAAATATTAATTTATGTTATAAATAAGTGATTGTTATAAAAAGTTATAGTAAATACTTCAATTTATACCAGTGAACATTATTTTAAAGATCCCTATTAATTCAGTGATAATATTGTGAACAATAACATTTTTGCTAAATAAAAACAAATACAGTGACATTTGAACTCTGCCAACAAGATTACAAATAAATATTAAATAACTGTGCGTTATGAACAATAAAACAGAATTAAATAGCTTGTGATTTTAAATAATATAGTGCAAATTACTTTTCGTGCTAGTGACAGTGAAACTAACAACAAACGGTTTTTCTATTTAAAACTTTTTAACGGCTTTGTTTGTACCTATTGATTGTTGTGAATGACCAATGTAACAATATATTTTGTCACATCTTCGATGAGATCATTGGCGCCTGGAGACAGTGCGAGACTTTTTCTGTTAGAAATCGGTGATCAAATCGTCAATTTTTCATTTTCCTTTTGCATATTTAATTGGCTTTTTTTTTTTTTTTTTGTTGTGATTTATCGAACTATTATCGCCAAAAGAAATTAACGTATTAAATGGATGTTTCAACAAATTTACTTAAAGTGGACTTTTGATCACAAAACAGAAACGAAAGTAACTCCATCTAGTGGCCAGTACCTTAACTATTGATCTGCTTATAGTGCTCATTGATCGAAAAAAAAATCACTTGTTCAAGTAGTTACTTCTGTGCACAAAAGAGGGCGCGGCGCTGCACAGTTTATTTACTTTTTGTGATGAAGAAAAATATATTTTATCACATTGCTATTGCCGAACAAATTAATTAAGTACTTAATAACAATATTTTTTTGATATATTAATATCAAAATGGAAAAATTATGCAGTAAGTGCAAGAGAGAAATTACAAAACGAGATTTTATAAAATGTTACAAGTGTCAGAGATACTTTCACTTGGATTGCACTAGTATTTCTGAAAAAATATTTTATTTGATGAAACCAGAGAAAAGGGACACCTGCAAATGTGACAATTGCACCTATAACACGGAGGAAATGATTTACACGGCACCACAAATAAATATAAATATTCCAACACAAAATTCGTTCGAAAGTTTATCAGATATGGGAGATGACACAGTAAGCGATCATGAAGAAAAAGAATTTATTACATTCCGAAAAAGAAAAAACCATTCACTCCCTAACATGTCTGCATCCGATTCTTCTCTTTTCAATTTGGAGAATAGTAAAACGTCGGGCTCGAATAAAACATACCAGTCCTGTCATAGTTTACAAGATGTCGCCTCTGTAGACTCGCTATACATTGAAGAACTGAAAGCTACGAATATAAAACTACAGGAAGAATTAAACAGAGCTAATTCCGAGATAAACAATTTAAGTACGATAAATAAAATATTACAAGATAAAAATACCGAACAGAAAAAGGTCATCGACTTATTAACGTCAAAACATAGGGATAATAACTTAAATACGAATGAAAAGGGATCATTGATATCTACACCATTAAATAATGAAAAACGTAGGAGTAACTTAGATCATACAACAATAACTCCACAAACTGGTACAAGTGCTGCCGCAACGACTTCACCTTCTCAAAGGCGTATGTTAAACATGTTGCTGAATCATGACAAGCAACAGCCGGGCCTGAAAAACCTGGAGGAAGACAAGCCTAAGCTGTGCATCATCAGCAGTATCGACCGGAAAAGCTTCGCTGCAACCGTTAGGAAATCGTTCAATACTTTTAAAATGTGTCATTATCGCGTACCAGGCGGCGGTGTAAGACAATTACTACGCGGTCTGCAACACAAACTTATACCGTCTTATTACAAAAACTTACGATAGTCTAAGCTTAAACCAAGACTAGATGGTCTCGACTTAGTACGGTACCAACAGTTAGTACCGGACTAAAATCTCACCTTATTACAAAACGAAAACCATCCGTGGACTAGTTAGTACCGCACTTAGTCTTAGGTTTGAATGATATCCACAGAGAATAAACAAAAAATGACAATTTTTCATTCGTCCACACAAACATCATTCACTCCACCGTTTCGTTTTACAGGATGTTGATAATTTCTGTAGAGTTTTTTTACATAAATAATTATTAAACAAGATAAAAATATGTCATAAATAATCATAATCTATTTTGTATTGTATTTTCATCCGTTAAAAATGCGAGACTTAAACTTTCATCATGACTTTCTTCAAATTAAGTTTTTCATTAAGAATTTTAGCGTGAAACGGATTGCAGGTAAGTAATAACATCATAGGCCATTGGCCTCATAAATCTTTTTATGATAATTATAACAGCGTCCAATTGTGAGGTTTGGCATTTTCTTATGTGGCTTGTAATGTTTTCTATACTTGTATGCCATGGCCATAGGCCATGGGAGCGACGACAGTAACGGCCGCATTGCATACTTGGCTGGCAGACGAATTGAGTACCTGGTGACGTTGGAGGAAGTGCAGCGCGTTGGTAATAATAATGTTTAGTTATTGAGCTAACTGGTAAAAGCCGATCAGATGGGGAAGGCGAGTTAACGTGGAAAAGCATGAAGCTGTCAGCAAAATCCAATTTGACTATATGAGGAACTATTACTGTGACATAGAGTGGCAAAAAGCCACCTTCTCCCGAGGGTTTAGAAGTAATTTCAATTGCTCCTCACGACTTAGTCAGAAGAAAACGACTATGCTATGATAGTGATGCAGTGGTAAATAAAACATATTTATTTAGGTTTGTAACATAGGTATTTTTATTAAAATTTTAATATGAACAAAATAAGTAATATTTATAATATGTAGTAGTAAATGTTAAAATTTGTAGGTACCTACATATCTTAATTTGATTGTTTTAGATTCCGAATGTTGCATTAACAATTCCTGCGTTAACTGCTGACCCTAAGCCTTGCACTAGTTATGATAAAACTGACTCAATACCCGTCAATTTCATAAGGTAAGTAATGTTGTGAAAGTGCTAGGTAAAATTTTTGATTAAAAATACATACAATATTATCATTATAAATAATTACAATCCAATACTTACAGAAGATTATGTGCATGCAAGTTTTAAAAAATGTAAGTGAAATTTTGTATATTGTTTTCAGAGATATCAAACAATGAGGGCGTTGAAAGTAGTGCCAGAATGATGATAAACCATAATATTGAATTTGAAACTACTATTTGAAATTTGAACGATTGAAACTGGCAAAACCAAATCAAAGAAAAAATCTTGCACAATAGGTATTTAGACACAGTACTTTCAAATACTTATTATTGTAGTACTTTTTACATGAAATAAATTGACAACATTATTCTATTTTGTTTTACAGAAGTGAAGACATGCAACAATTAATTGTACAAAGCCATACTGATATTAAAAACAAACAGTTAGAAATGATGGAAGCTGAGCACAAATACATCATTACAATAGCCAAATAAAAATAATAGAATTAGAAATATCTTTATTGGAAAATAAAACAAACACTAACAATTAAATTTAAAAAGACTTTTACCTACTTAGTTTTAGTTACATAGTAATTTTATTTTTCTGATTCTTTTTAAACACAAGATAAACATAACTTTTTTATGAGTATGACACAGTCTTATCATATTGTTTTTATTGATAGTACATAAATGTTTCGCCTACTATCTTGTTCACACTTTTCATTAATTAAATATGCTTACTATAAGTAGTATTCAAATATACATTCTTAGATACTCAAACATTCTGTTTTAAACTATTATTCTTTTTAAACACAAGATAAACATAACTTTTTTATGAGTATGACACAGTCTTATCATATTGTTTTTATTGATAGTACTTACATAAATGTTTCGCCTACTATCTTGTTCACACTTTTCATTAATTAAATATGCTTACTATAAGTAGTATTCAAATATACATTCTTAGATACTCAAACATTCTGTTTTAAACTATTGTAACATGTACTTATTTTGTGGGTGTCCAATCATTTGACAAAAAACAAATAACAAATTTTCATTTGACAAATAACATTTGACAAAATTATACTTACTTGATAATTTTATTATTTTACAAACTATTGTTTAATAAATTTCATTAAGCTAAAACATTATTTCACAAATTGATTATTTTTAAACATGTTAGTTGGCAAAACAACGTAAAGCATAAATAACATTTAACAAATACTAGCTGCCCTACTCCTGTAGGTTACATGATAAGTTAGATATTTAAGACAATCGCGAAGCACAGCATAGCGATTGTCTTAAATTTCGAGGTTATTTTTTTTATTAGACAACAGAAATATTAGCTGACCTAACTCCTGTAGGTCACTTGATCGGTTAGAATTTGCTTACATCCTTGCTTATATAATATATCATACCTAATATACCATATTAAGTATTTGTAAAATCACCAATTTGGCAAACGAATTATTTAGTCAAGTGAATATTATTAAAATAATATTTTAACAGTAGAAATATTTCGTAAAACATTTGCGAAACCTGTATTATGTCAAATGATTATTTTTAAAGTAATATGTTTGCGAAGAGAAAGTTTGTCAAATGATTAGTTTTTCAAACGTTGTTTGTTTGTAAAATTATCTTTTGTCATACGTTTTTTGTTAAACAATAGTAAACCTATTTTGTGGCTGCCTATTTTGTTGTTATTATTATAAGGTAAGGTAGGTACCTATGTTATGTATGACTGCTTTTGAACTTTAAACTGTTAAAATTATGTTTAATATGGGTTTATTAAAAATGTCTTTTTATAACTGCTTTCTCTTTATTTTCCCCGTACTGTATTTAGAGCAATTTGTGGTAGGTAGCTGCCTAGATGGAGAATGCTCAATGCTATCTTTCTGGTCACTATGTCTAAATCTTCAGATCAGCATCACACTCCACCTAAAACATACATAATTTTTTACAAGATAATAAGTATGTTACATAATGCCGTCTGTATTTGGTCTGGCATGTAATTGTAATAAAACCATGACATAAAATCCATATATAATAACAATTAGTTACCTGTACATTTATTAAAGAAAATCCATTTTTTTGTTGATGTACGAGTATAACTGACCTCCATCTGCACACATTTTTTTCACTTATGTGAGTGCAATCAATTGCACCTGTAGGGAAATTGGCAAAATTGCGGAAGTTCTTCTATTTAATTCTAAGGTTGATGGCATTATAATAAACCTATTAGCAGCTATTTTCTAACACCTTTGGCTGATAACGGATTGCGACACCATGTAAGTTCGCTGCATCATCTTGTATCTACAATAAAACAATAAAAATAATTAGGTAGGTACTTAAATAAGTTACTGTGTTTTTTGGGAGTGTCATTAGCATCAATCAAGGTTATATTTACTTACTTCATGCCGAGCCTAGTTGCGTAATGCGCGAACTACCTGTAGTTCAGCAATCAGTGGGCATCCTCGAGGATCGTGAGTCAAATGTTAGCGTAACATTTCCACGACTAAAGCACCAAATCATTTGGTAAATCTGTATATAATTGGAAGTCGTTATCACTTAATTCGAAGGGATTAATTCGTTGCTGACGCCGAACAGGTCGTCGAGATGTTTCCAGCATTATCTAAGTCTTCAAATCGATCAAGTCTTTAATTATATTTTCCATTATGTAATCTAAATACAACGATATCATAAAATCAAAGTGACGTTTGTGTCAAAGTTTTTGAGGTTAGTACTGAAGTTAGTCTGCAGATAAACTAGGGGTCACGTCAGTTTATTTTAGAACCATAGATGGTCCGCGACTGAGAAAAACTTGATCTTGTAATAACGTTTACGTTGGTACCTGACTTAAGTCTAGAACTAAGTCCAGTACTTTATTTAGATCTCGTTTTGTAATAAGACGGATAGCCTCTACATCTGAAGACTATTGTGTGATAATTATTGGTGAGTGTGATTTTAAGGTATCCGATAACTATTTCGATTTAGATTTTACATTTCGATTTTACACACTAATGTTATTTTGTGCCTACCTATATATAAAATATCTAACATTGCAAACATGTATAATGCTAGAATTGAAACCTTTAATAACTTACTTAATAATGATAATAGAATACATCAGTATTGCCATATTTTGGATTCAAATAGAAATCTCCAACGCTCTTTCCAATTGTTTTCCCGGTTTAATGGCACTTTAATTAATCAAGGTTTTAAAATTGTTATTAACGATTTATGCAAATTAATGTCAAATATTACTAAGGAACTGCTGGTGCATGGTAGCACTTTAGTTGATAACTCTGTAGCGGCTCTGCCTCAAAATAATAATTCCTTTCGTGCCCAAACATTTTACTATTATGTGCCAAAACATACAATGTCTTACAAATAAAGTAGATGAATTAAATATATTATTGTCAGATTCCGATATCGATGTAATTGTAATGTGTGAACATTGGTTGCAACCCACTAACTACCAATTTTACTCATTGGAGGGCTATGATCTGACAGCAGGGTTTATAAGACGACATCATAAACATGGCGGTGTTGCTATATACACGCGTGAATTCATTAAAACGAAAGAAAGACTTGATATACAATCTTACACTGTCGAGTTTGTGGTGGAATTCTGTGGAGTAGAGATTACCGATATCAATTTGTTAATAATATCTATTTACCATCCTGAACGGAATCGGGAGGTGGAATTTTTTTTCTCTCAAATGCAATTATTATTGGAACACGTCACAAAATACAATAAAAACAAGAAACTAGTTATAGGGGGTGATATAAACATTGACATTACTGAAAATACAAGTATGTCACGCAGATTTACTAACCTTCTTAAGTGCTATGGTTTACGCTGTATTAATAGGTCTCCTACAAGAATAACACCAACCAGTTCATCTTGTGTTGATCAGTTTATAATCGGAAGGAATGTCAATATGACTACTGAGGTTCACCACAACCAGTTATCTGATCACAGCACCCTAATTGGTCAGATGCCAGTCGACAAAACTGTAAATGAAAATACTACTAAAAGGAAAATAAAAAATAAAAGAATGTTTAGCAGGAAAAATATGGACAACTTCAAACACGCATTAAGCACTGTAAATTGGCAACAAATGTTAACTACTGATAATAAAATAGATAAAAATTTCGAAAAATTTCAATCGCAAACTAGAATCCTTTTAGATCAATATATACCAAATAAAGACATAATTTTCAAAAACAAAGATAAAACAGGGTGGGTCACTAAAGGTATAAAAAAATGTTGTTATCACAAGAGAATCCTCCGTTACCTTACTACTAAATTCGAAAATGATAACCTAAATAAATACGAAAAATCATACAGCAAATTATTGAAAAAAAATATTCTATGTGAAAAACGGCAATCTTATATACACAGACTTACAACATCTAAAAACAAATACAAGATGATGTGGACCATAATTAATGAGAAAACAAAACCCTTTAACAATAATAGACAAAGAAATATAATATTGAACAATAAAAATGAAACAATCACATGCCCAAAGACCATAGCAAATCTATTTAATGACTATTACATTAGTATTGGTAAAAACGATAATATCCATAGCCCTAAAATACAGAATAGAAATACCCTAGTGAACACATTTTACCTAGATACGATCACGGAGCCAGAGGTAAGCAAGGCAATTTTGGACCTAAAGAAAAACAATACATGTGGTTATGATGAGATACCGGCCACGTTACTGGCGCATTGCGTAGATGAATTTGTATCCCCTTTAACATTCTTACTCAATCAATCCTACGAGCAAGGTACTTTTCCACAATGCTTAAAACAAGCTATAATTAAACCTATTTTCAAAAAAGGTGATAAGTCCAATGTAGTAAATTACCGTTCGATAGCCATACTATCAGTAATATCAAAAATGTTTGAAAAAATAATATGCAAACGAATTTACCGATTTTTTGAAAAATACGAGGTGCTTAATACAAACCAACATGGTTTTAGGGAGAAACGCTCCACGACAACAGCAGTGCTCGACTGTAGCTTTGAGATTCTGAATATTCTTAACGAAAATAAGTGTGCTGTGGCGATATTCATGGATATCTCCAAGGCGTACGACCGTGTTCTGCATGAGGTACTTATAAAAAAATTAGAATATCTGGGAATTCGTGGAAATCCAATTAAGTGGCTGACATCTTACTTGAAAGACAGAAAGCAACTTGTACAAATTGCACACTCTAGTGAAGGTGTTGTGGAAAATGTTAATTCCACAATCGGCACAGTTCTCGGATCAATACCACAAGGTAGCGTGCTAGGATGTTTGCTGTTTTTAGCTTATATTAATGACCTGTCTCATGCCACGCCGAACAAAGTCGTGCAATTTGCTGACGATGCTACACTCATCATATCTGGCAACTACAATGACATAAATAAATTACATGATGAAATAACATCATCCTTAAATAATATAGCAAAACATCTGAGTGAAATAGGCCTCGTATTAAATCTGGAAAAAACTAAAATAATTCAATTTAGACCACACCAAAGATCAGCACTGCCACTCAATATAACGTTTGAACAGAATAAAATAGAAGTAGTCGATACATTCACGTTGTTGGGCATCACCATGGATTCCACCTTGACTTGGAAATCTCATGTAAGTGCAGTTGTGAGTAGACTTAGCAGTTTTGCGTACGCCCTATATCAGTTGCGAAAATGTACAAATTCACAATGCGCGTTGACTGCATACCACGCGCACGCTGGGTCTTGGATCAGGTTTGGGATTACTTTTTGGGGGAACTCAACAGAAGTCCAATCAGTATTTATTCTACAAAAGCGTTGCATCAGAGTGATCGCCAATCTTACACCCAAAGAGTCGTGCCGGCCGTGGTTTGTCAGTTTAAAAATCCTTACAGTTACTTGTTTATACATCTACGAGCTTTGTAGATTAGTTCGCACTAGTCCACATTATTTCAATAGAATAAGCGACCTTCCTAGACGCTACGTTTCTCGCCGGGCAAATAATTTATGCCAATTAACCCCACACCTTGATCTTTTTAAAAAAGGACCATTCTATATGGCAGTCAAGTTGTATAACCACTTGCCTAACTCATTAAAAGCCCTCCAAGGAAGAAAATTTGACAATGAGTTAAAAAAACTTCTACTTGAAAAGGCTTACTATTCGATAAAGGAATATTTAGACGTTAATTTAGAAACTTGAATAAAAATAAATGTTTATGTACCTAGTTAAAGTTTTATGTTACTTGTTTAGACAAATATAATATTATAATCATAATAAATGTCAGCACCTGTTATGATATAATTAGATAATAATAATATAAATTAGTTTAGTAAGTATAGTATAAGTATTTTGCCGTGCCCTTACAGGGTTCTTGTTTGTGCTTAAAAAATTATGTAACACCATTTTATACAACAAGATGCAATAAATGAATATGAATATGAATATGAATATGAATATAATATCAGCGCCGTCGAGCCCGGCATTACGTAGTAACAAACACTCGAAATCCTAAAGAATATCACGCGTAAGTGTTTGAATGAAACATTACTTGTAAATATTTTTAACCCACGACGCAAAGAGAGGGGTGTTATAAGCTTAACGTGTCTGTCTGTTTTTTTTATGCTAAGCCCGGCAAATGACCCCACTCCACCTGATGTTAAGTGGAAATGAAGTCCAGGCGCGAGGACAACTGGTGCAGCGTAAGAGACGTAGAATCAGTCAGTCTCACTCTGCCGGCCCACAAAGTGCTTCTTCACGCCTCGTTTGAAGGATCCTATGTCATAGGTAGGTGGGAATACGTGTGCTGGTAGACTATTCCATCTTTTGGAAGTGCGACAAAGTTATCTATCTGTGGTATATTAGCTCCCAAACGGATGAACCGATTTTCGTTTAGTTTTTTTTTGTGTCATAGATAATTTTATCCCGACTCTTCTTTTCATGAAAATCTGTTCAGCCGTTTGAATATCATCAGCTCTTTTTTTTTAGTTGATAAGGGGTTTTGATTAACTTCCTTATGTCCTATCGATTCGAAATTTGGTACCGCGTTACTTCAATGATATATAAAGTATTTGGTAAGGTAAACATGACCTGATCAGCCGTTTGAAGAGCATCAGCTCTTTAATAGTTGATGAGGGGATCTGACTACCTTCCATATGTCCTATCGATTCGAAATTTGGTACCGTGTTACTTCAATGATGTTGAAAGTATATGGTAAGGTAACCATGACCTGATCAGCCGTTTGAAGTTCATCTCTTTAAAAAGGACAAAATAAAAGTAAAATTAAAAAATTAAAAAGCCCCCCGTCACAAAAAATATACTTACTGTAAAAACTAACAAATAATATTTTAAACCTATTATAATTATTATCGTCACATATACACTCACAGGCACAATTAACCGCCCACCTATATCATTCGTCTCCCTGATTGTTTTTGTTAACTATGGCTTACCGAGTGTTTTGTTTTTTGTTAAGTGGGTAGTCCTGCAATAAATTAAACACTTTTACCCTTATTTCGTTTCTTAAATTTGTGTCAATGACGGGTTTTTCGAAACTTAGTCGTTCTTTGACATTGTTGCAAATCTGTTACTGTGTTATCATTTCCTGTTCTTTTCTGCCATAGTGTGCGATTATTGTTTAATTCGAGTTTCTAGTGTTAGCTTATTGTTTGTGACTGCAAAAAATGCCACTCGATGCAACTGGTGTAGCCAGGGCAGTTGCCTTAGCTGACGCTGGGTACAGCCAACGTCGTATCGCTCGTACACTCGGTGTACCACGAACAACCATACGGGATGCCATCAGACGGTTCCGGGAGACAGGTTCATACAGCACGCAGGCCAGGTCAAGGTCGACAGCGATGCACTTCGGCTCGAGATGACCGCTTCGTTGTCGGCAACGTGTTGAGAAATCGCTTTTCTACCGCTACTGAAGCTCGTACGCGTTTTTTTGAAGTACAAAACGTCAGTGTGAGTGAACGTACGATTAGAAGAAGACTGGCAGAAAGAAATCTAAGGGCGTTTCGTCCCGCTCGCGCCCCAGAACTGCTCCTACAACACCGTAGAGCTAGACTTGCTTTTGCGCGAGAATATGCTGAATGGACTGTACGAGAATGGAAGGACGTACTGTTCTCAGATGAGAGCAGAATAGCCTTAAGAGGTCCAGATGGATGCCAGCGTGTCTACAGACGCCCAAATGAAAGGTTTGCTCCATGCGCTATAACGGAAACAGTGGGTTACCAGGGAGGGTCCATAATGGTTTGAGGAGGTATCTCTTACGAGGCCCGTACCGATCTTGTAGCGTTCGACAGAGGCAGTATAAATGCTCAAAGATACGTGGAAGAAGTTCTCCAAGAACATGTCATACCGTTCGCACCATTTATTGGTGACAATTTTAGATTAATGCATGACAATGCACGATGCCATACCGCAAGATTGGTTACTGAGTACCTTAATGAGACCGGGATTCAAGTTTTGCCATGGCCATCACGCAGTCCGGATCTCAACCCAATAGAGCACATATGGGACAACCTCAAAAGACGTATTCGAGCAAGAGTACCAGCCCCTACATCCATTGGAGAGCTCAAGACGGCTGCGGTAGAGGAGTGGCACAATACCCCCAATTAGATATCCAAGATGTGATGGATGGACTATCAAACCGGCTCCAAGAAGTCATAAGGGCCAGAGGCGGCAACACCCATTATTAATTTTTATATTTTTTTAGTAAGACCGTTTTTTTTAAAAAATGTCTAAACGTCTAAATTTAAAATGTCTAATTTTGATCGAAATTTTAAAAATATCGATTTTTGTCATAATTCTGTATTAAACGACTTTTTAAAATCAAACCTTTTATTTTATTTTTCGCCTTAAATGTTGTTTATAACGTAGCATTCATAAAATGTGATCTATGTTTAAACATTTCTAAAAATTTTAGGAAATTTAAGGTGGGCAGTTAATTGTGCCTGTGAGTGTATTATATAAGTTCAAATAATTTTTATTTTCCAGGCATCGTCGCGTCGGGGCACCGTCGAGCGGCTTGACATCGGGCGTCTTCCGCGACACGCAATCTTTCGTAGCCGGAAGTATGCTGCGACGCGCGGCTGGGTAATATAGACTTTAAATACTGTGTACATGATTTAATATCGTTTAAAAATTGTAAAAACCGTCACCAAATTGTTTAAGAATAAACTTTTTACCGTATGAATCGTTTTTTAATGTTCTTTTTACAGTACTTGCTATGTCGAACCAACTTGTTTTCTTAGTTAGGTTAAAGATATGTATAGCTATGTATTAGTTAGAAGATACTTTTGTTTGTCTACTTGTCGTGTCTACTTTCTACCTACCTTCTATCTGTGTGATTTAAATAATGTTATGTCATTCTATTTTAGTGTCTTAGTGTTGTATTAACCTAGAATCTATAGTATTTATGACAAACCCATTTTGTTGTGTAAACTTCTACAAATTTTTTTGGGAATACTAAAAATGTTTTGTACCTATTATCAACCTAGACATAAAAGTGTTCTCAACAAAACAGTTTTGTTGTGTCAATATTTTTTTGTTGCATTTACCTGTCCCCCTAGCACGCTCGGTTAATTGTCCGACGTAAAGCATTTGTCGCACACGCATATTTGCCAGAAAGGAACAAATGCTTTATGTCCGACATAAAACTTAGCGTACTAGCCTCACAAATAAAAACTATTAAATCAACCTCCAACCAATGTTGAATCAACTTGTGCTATAATTGTTAGGATCATTTGATTTATATTGCCAAAATAACTACTTTACAATGGTATACGAGGTAAATTTCAACATAATTCAAGTTAAGGCAATCCATTAAGAGGGTTTACGCATTTCGGTTTCCCGTACAATTTTTCAAGTCGAAATTTTTAAAGACTGTTGAGGCAGGAGGGCTCCCGTCCACTTTTCTTCTTCAAATAAAGCGATGCAAATAGATTCGAACGTTTAATGGTTCTTAATGCTGTTATTATCAGTTACAAATTATTCGTTATGATGAACTTTATATAAAAATGCAAATTACCGTGCCGTAAGTTGCCGTGCCGTCCTCGCTAGATGGCGCCAGCAGTCGGCGCCGACATGCCCCCGGCCTTGGAAGCACCGCCTTCCAACTGTTCAGGGTCGTGGTCTGCCACTGGCTGCGGCAGCAACGGGCATAGCTTTGAGAAAGCCCGCCGGATTACCCCTGAGCTCGTACGGATGTCAGCGACTCGGGACACGCCGTCTGTACCTGGGAACACCCGCATGACGCGGCCCAACCTCCACTTCAGTGGTGGTAAGCCGTCGTCTTTAATAAGGACAAGACTGTCCAAAATAATATCCTCCTTCATCGTCTTCCACTTCGACCTCGTTTGCAATTTAGCCACATACTCCTTGGACCAGCGCTGCCAAAAGTGTTGTCGTAGCTGTTCGATCCTGTCAAAGCGCGCCAGCCTGGTCGTAGGCTCCTTTGTCAGGTCGCTGCACACCGGCGCAGTCAACGGCCGGCCAATTAGGAAATGGGCAGGTGTCAGTGGAGTAAAATCTGAAGGGTCTGTGGATAATGGAGATAATGGACGGGAATTGAGGACAGCTTCGATTTGTGTCAAAGCTGTGCTAAACTCCTCGTACGTTAAGTGTGCATTTCCTAAAATACGCCTAAGATGATACTTGCAAACGCGAATACCAGACTCCCAGAGGCCACCAAAATGAGGGGAATATGGGGGAATAAACTTAAATTGTATGCCTTCCATGGCTGTAAAGGTTTCAATTTTATTCGAACTTTCTTTTAGAAATAAAGGAAATTCCTTTTCAGCACCAACAAAATTCTTTCCATTATCGGAAAATATTAGTTGAGGTTTACCTCTTCGACTAATAAAACGTTTTAATGATAAAATGTAATCATCTGTGGTAAGACTGGTGACAAGTTCAAGGTGAATTGCCCGCGTGGAGAAACAAACAAATAAACAGATGTATGCCTTTGTTAAACGCGAACCTCTTCCCTTACGATTTAATATGTACACTGGCCCTCCATAGTCCACTCCCGTTCTAATAAAAGGGAATCCACTCTCCAAACGCTCAGATGGCAGATTACCCATGATAGGGCACAAAAGTTTACCTTTAATCCGCGTACAGATAACGCACTCTCGCACTAACCTTCGTACTAGGTTCCTAGCACCAAGAGGCCACCACCTTTCACGCACAGAAGCCAACAGAAGTTGTGGTCCAGCGTGTAACAATCGCTTATGTTCATATCTCACCAATGTTACTGTAAATTGATGCTTACAACACAACAACATAGGGTGTTTTTTGTCATAGTTGAAACTAGACGAATTGCACAGCCTTCCACCTACACGTATAACTTTGTTTTCGTCTAAAAACAAATTTAATCCGGAGATACGGTTAAACTGTTTATTCTTAGGGTTTATAGGGACGTTTTTATCTAAGTTTTTATACACGTCAGGAAATGATTGCCGTTGTGCGCATCTAACGAGCCACTGCAGCGACGCATTCAACTCGCTAACTGATAAGGAACCGGTTTGGCGGTCTTGTTTACGTTCATTCCTAGCGCGGATATTATGTATGAATCTAAGTACATACGCGCCTATGCGTAGTAATGTATTATAAGAGGAATACTTTTCAAAGTTAATTACATTGTTAACGCATGAGGTTGTAGTAACCAGACTTATTGTTTGTGACTTTAAGTCGGGTAACACATCACGCTCAGGGCCGTCACACGTATAGGAACTTATCTCAGTTGAGTTATGAAGATATGATGGGCCTTCCCACCATAGACTGCAATTTATCAACAAATCTAGGTTGACACCCCTCGACAATAGGTCGGCTGGGTTGTTTTTACTACTGACGTGCACCCATATGGAGTCGCCTGTAAGTTCGTTTATCTCACAAACCCGATTTTGTACAAACGTTTTTAGTAAGTGAGGTGACATTCTAATCCACCCCATGACTATTGTTGAATCTGTCCAGAAGTAGACTTTGTCAAAGTGTAACCGGAGCGAATCAACAACCTTCTTGTACAGCCCTGCCCCTACTAATGCGCCACAGAGTTCAAGACGAGGGACACTTTGCGACAACAAAGGGCAAACCTTGCTTTTGGCACACAAAAGACGCACTGTAATGCTCGACTCATCGTCGAATGTACGAATGTAAGCGCAAGCGCCGTATGCAGTTTGCGATGCGTCCGAAAATATGTGGAGTTCCGTACGTTTAGTATGGTTGCCTCGCGCTTGACGTGGAATACGTAATTCGTGTAATAACTTTAAAGTATGAATAAAATGGTTCCATTCGGATACAATGTTTTGCGACACTGGAGTGTCCCAATCAATTTTACTAAGCCATAACTTTTGCAATAGGCATTTTGCTATTATTACAACAGGGGAAAGTAAACCTAATGGGTCGTATATTTGTGAAATTACTGATAACATGATGCGTTTAGTTAATATTTTCGAGTCACCGATATTAAATTCAATTTTAGTTGTGAAATATAAGTGATCACTTTGATTGTGCCAACCTAACCCTAGTGTTTTGCTTTGCGTGTGTTCACCTTTAAAAAGTTCTTTTAAGTGATCTTCTGAAATATCAGAATTAAAAGTCCATTTTCGCAAAGGAAAACAGCCTGATCTCAAAACTTGAGATGTTTTCTCACAGATTTGCAGTAAATTTTGGAAATTGTCATCACCGGTAATCAAATCATCAACGAAGAAATCGTTCAAAATAACGCGAGCTATGACGTCATCACCAGACTCCAACGCTAGTTGCCTAACGCATCGCATACTAAGGTATGGTGAACAACATTCTCCATATGTTACGGTTTTTTTTTTTTTTTTTTATAAAAGAGGGAGGCAAACGAGCAGGCGGGTCACCTGATGGAGAGTAATCACCGCCGCCCATGGACACCCGCAAAACCAGAGGAATCGCAGACGCGTTGCCGGCCTTTAAGGGAGGAATAGGTTTAAGGAAGGAATAGGAATTGGGAGGAGGGGGGGGGGGGAAAGGGCCTCCGGAACCCTCACTGGTCGGACGAAACACAACAGCACCAAGTGCCATTATTTCACGCCGAATATTAGTGAGAGGGTGGTATTACGCCGGGCGAGCCGGCCCAATGTGTGCTGCAACGCAGCGTGGCTCTACCACTCAGTTGGTGTCACTCATTTAGCACCACCCAGGGATCACGTGTAGGGTCTCAAGGGTAAACCTACGGACGCGAGCAACTTTGACCCCCTAAATTGACGGTGACGGTGTTTAATTGGTAGGTATCTAACGTGTCTGTGGGATTTTGTCTCCAAAGTATCAATTGCAGTTGTCTTTGATCTAGCTGTATGAGTACCTGACGAAAAAATTTTTCTACATCCGCACATGCTACGAATTTATGTTGTCTGAAACGTAACAAGATGGAACAAATATCATTTTGCAATGCAGGCCCCGGCAATTGTATATCGTTAAGCGACTTTTTTGTACTAGTCACCGCGCTGGCATCGAACACGATTCGCAACTTGGTAGTTTGACTATTTTCGCACAACACTCCATGATGCGGTAAATAAAAATTAGGGTGACCACAAGTTTCAATTTTTGTCATATGTCCTAACTCTTTATACTCGCGCATAAACTCGGTATACCTACGTTTAAGTTCAGGCAACTGCTCTAGTTTACGCTCAAGCGATAAGAATCTCCTTTTCGCTAACGTGTACGAATCACCGAGTGCTTCGGGTGATTCTTTTAGCGGCATACGAACTGAGAACCTACCTGTGCCATCGCGTTTAGTCGTATCAACAAATAACTTCTCACATTTGCTCTCATCCTCTGTTAATGGAGTGCATGAGGAAGGTGGTAAGTTTTCCAACTCCCAAAACTTTCTAACTTGCGTGTCTATGCTTTGTGTGAAATTACACTGAACATGAGAAATCTGTGAGTCGTTTGTACGTATCGGACCAGATATCAACCAACCCAGTTTTGAGTTTTGAAGATGAGGACCGTCAGGTAAACGCATTTTCTCCGATTCTAAAAGATCCCAAAATATGTCAGCACCTATTAGGAGATCTATCTCGGAAGCCACATAAAAACTAGGGTCTGCCAGCTGTATATTATGAGGGATACGTATAAAAGTTGGATTAATGTTAGTCGAGGGCAAACTGGATGTAATGCGCGGCAAGACAAAACATTTTATCCGTACGTTGTAATCGTTTATTTTTGACCGCATAGAAATATCGCATAAATTATTCGAGTGGGTTACTGAGTGTCCCACACCCGAGATGTGAATTGTGGACTGTACGTAAGGCGCATTTAATCGTTTACATAATGTATCAGTAGCAAAACAATGCTGACTACCGTTATCTAACAAAACTCTAGCTGTATGATAACAATTGTTGCTGTCCGCTACTTCTACCAATGCTGTGGAAAGTAAAATCGGCTTTAACGCATTTGATTTCGTATAAATATGACTCGCGTCGGTCTCGTCGCAGTCAGCTGTGGAATGCAACGCCGTAGATGCATGTATAGTCTGCATAGTGCTCGGCCCAGCTGATGGCTCGGCGCGCGCACGTGCACTATAACTATCGCTGCACTGCTCATTCGAACTATCTACGTGCAACAAGCTGTTATGTTTTTTCTGACATTGTTTACATGGACCGAATATGCAATCATTAGTTGAATGTCCAGATCGCAAACAGTTGTGACATAACCTTTTGTCGCATACAAAACGAAACCTTTCCTTTATAGATAAGTTAAGAAAAGTAATACACGCATAAAGGCCATGGTTTTTGTTACATAAAACACATGCTCGATTTCTTAGTTTCGGATTAGAATATTTATTCGTATTATCGCTTTTACTAGTAGAAGCATAACTATGGATGCGTGTTGTTGAGGTTTTGTGTGAATCGTGATATTTTATTCCGTTAGAAAGTAGTGCAGGCTTTGGCTTGTTATGACTAGCGTTTATCATTTCTAACATATCGGCCCGGTTTCTCAGGAAGGAAAGCAAATCTTCCAATTTAACTTTTGAATCTAAGGAAATGGAACCCTTGTGGTTCTCCCATTCACGCTCTGTTGAAGTGTCAAGTTTAGAAACGACTAGACAAATTATTAAAGTGTCCCATGACTCTGTGGGTTCATTTAAAGTTATAAGCGCACGTAAATTTCTTAAAATTGTATCAATTAACTTCCTAATATGTATAGGCGATTCCTGTTTAATAGACACAATAGTAAATAGCGAATTAATATGATTTTGAATTAAGAGCCTGGTATTATGATAACGATTTTCGAGTAACTCCCATGCATGAATATAATTTACGGCGGTGAACTCTAAGGCACTGATCACCTGGAGTGCACTACCACTGAGTGAAGATCTCAAATAGTGAAACTTTTGTATCGCATCAAGGTCCGAACGTTTATGAATCATAGTGACATATGAGTTTCTATATTCTAGCCAATTATCATACGTTGTGCCATCGTAATTGGGAAGACGAATTTCCGGGAGTTTTAGATTTGAATTATTTGAAGTTGAGGGTAGGGTTTTTTCAACGACCTGGACGCTGTCAACAGTCTTCATACTCGCTACCAAACAATTTGCAGCAGCCATAGTACCAAAATATAATGATTCTAATGATTCTACGTATTCAATAGATATTATTTTCAATTTCACTTTCAGGAGAATAAAGCTCAATTTCACTTTGAATGGCGTTAAATTTTTGAAAATTGTCGTCTACTGCCTGCATACGTAATTTTAATTCGGCGATTTGAATATTAGTATATTTATCTGAATTTAAAGTGTCTACATATTTTTTAAATTGTGTTATTCTACCCTTTAGATTACCCCTTTGTTTCCTAAGTTCGGGAAGATATTCTTCTACCGACCGTTTCTTAGGGGAACCGGGAATGTTCAATTTAATAGGATCACTCATTTTGATGGCGTAACAATAGGAAACTGGAATTACTCACGTGTGCATGTACCAACGGCTCGTGGATCTGAACTTGCACTCGTTCCCGCGCAACTGTAACGTGAAATGCACCGCTTTAACACAAATCGTTTAGGGAATGGAGTAGACGGGAACAAAGACCTGACCGGCTCGTTCTGATGCTTGGTGTCCTGGTTCTGGCGAGGATCGTCTTGCTTCATGCGGCTCCGAGGGACCAAAATGTTGAGGCAGGAGGGCTCCCGTCCACTTTTCTTCTTCAAATAAAGCGATGCAAATAGATTCGAACGTTTAATGGTTCTTAATGCTGTTATTATCAGTTACAAATTATTCGTTATGATGAACTTTATATAAAAATGCAAATTAAAAGTCAGTCGCGGCCGAGCGTGGCAAAATGGATGATGTCAGTACGTCTTCCAGGCTTCTTTCACACGCTTCTTTCAAGTTGCCGTGCCGTCCTCGCTAGATGGCGCCAGCAGTCGGCGCCGACAAAGACCAATAAGCCAATTTTAGTGAAACTTTGCATGCTAAAGTAAAATACAGGAATCTAAATAGTTTGTCGATAACATTTATAAAAAAGGTTTATTTGTCTGAGTTATTGCAATTTAAAGTTCACTATAGAAAGTTTAAAAACGCAATAACTCAGTTAAATGCGTAAACCCTCTTAAGTATATTCACCCTAAGTTGAATAATTATTTGACAATATAATCCAAGTTTTAGTCCTAACAATTATAGCGTAAGTTGATACAACATTGTAGCTCGTGTTAATCCAACCTCTACTTAAAGGGTTGATTCAATAGTATTTTATCAGGTAGATGCAACACAAACGCACTTATTGACACAACAAAACTGTTTTGTTGAAAATACTATTATGTCTAGGTTGATACTACAAAATATTTTGAGTGTTCCCAACTAAATTAGTAGATGTTGACACAACAAAACTGCCTTGTTAAAATTACTATTGATTATGGGTTAATACAACACCAAGACACTTATTGCCTCAACAAAACTACACTGTTAATTTTACCATTTCCTTGAGGTTAATTCAACAAAACATACATATAGATCTAACTATTACAGCAAAAGTTGGTTCAACAGTGCAGGACTGTTAACCCTACCCATTTTTGAAAGTACATTTTAACCTTTAAAGTTGGTAAGTTCAACACCTTGACATTGATCGAATCAACAAAACGATTTTGCTAAAATACTGTTGGTTATACCCAAAATATTTTGGGATGACCCAACAATATAGTACGAGTTGATCCATTAAAGTAACTCAGTTAACACAACCTTGAGTTCGAAGGTTAATCTAACATTAAAAGCAAGTAGATTTAACACAAACACACTCGTGTTTTTAACATTTCGAGTACGTTAAAGCAAACCTTGTTAGAAGGTCAATTTTACTGTCATGGTTGGTTGTTTTTACAGGTTTGCACTAGGTGCAAACCAGTAAAACTAACCATTAAAAGCAAGTCGATTCAACACAAACATACTTGTATTTTTAACTTTTCGAATACGTTAAAGCAAACCTTGTTAGAGAGTCAATTTTACTGTCATGCTTAGTTGTTTTTACAGGTTTGCACCAAGTGCAAACTAGTAAAACTGACCTAAATCTAAAGGTAGGTAATGAATTAACATATTGCTAGACGGTTAAAATAACCATTGTGCTACTGGTAAAAACAACTAAATTCCACGGGTTGGTGCTATATTAACCCCTTGTTAGAGGGTTAATTTTACCATTTAATGAAATGTTGAATCAACAAATATGTAATAAGTTAAAATTACCGAAACTGATCAACAATATAGTTTTTGTTCATTCAACAAAACTCAAGAGTAGGTGCTATATTAACCCTAAAATTTTGTTGAAATATGGTAAAACCAACTAATAAATTCTTTCCGTGTAGGTAATTAAAGAAATCACTATGCCAACGTATATGGCAATAAGAGAGGCCAGGTGACAGTCCAAGTGGTTAGACAACGGTCCGTGCACCAAGACGCATTCATGAAAAATGCGTGCCGACTGAACGCTGCGGCTGATTTTATAGGCAAGTGCGGAGGAGTGGGAGTAGTGGGGCGCGCAGGCCCCCACTCGTTTGGCGCGATGACGCAACGTCTCGGTGCACGTTCCGCTAGCGCAACCATGGCGCCGTCTTTCCACGCCGCCGTTACGGCCACCCTGACAAAAGCTCGTCCTTGAGCGTACCATCTATAACTGTCAAACAAAAAGAAACCCTTATTTCAATCATAAAAATCATAAATTTTAGTTTGTGCTCCACATGTTTCAAATGCTGGGCTAAGTCATCGTTATGACTTTAACAAGACTCCTACAGCGCTAAAGTGCTGGTCTAGATCGTCATTTTTTATATGAGATCCCTACAGCGTATCTTTGCTGGACTGGACCACCACCCAACAAAAGTAGGTGGGGTCCTTCCGCAAATCTTTGCTGGACTAGACCACCACCCAACAAAAGTAGATGGGGTCCCTTCAGCAGACTGTTGCTGGACTAGATCGTTATTCCCCAAAGTATACCTGATCCCTTCAGCAAACACAGCCAACCCCTTTAGTTCAAAAAGAGATAAAGTTTCTTCAGAATCTATGGACAGGGTCTCTTCTGATTCAACGGACAACGCTGGAGGAGTATTAGATACAGTCTCTTCAGAATTATACATGTTATTTGTTAAAAAAATACGAGAACCTGAAGGTTCTCCAAGCTCTGATATGGTAGGTAATGCATCGGAATTACATTGATTATTTGTTAAATAGTTTTCTTCATTATCCGCCGTCACGGACCGTTCATCATGATCATCACTAAAGTTTCCAGAAACTTCAAGAAACCCTTTTTGCCCTTCAGGTACTTTTCTTAAATTTTCATGGGCGTACTTTAAAATTCTATTGGATCCCGTAATGTGTTTTAACTCATAACGGTCATTTTCCAAAACAGTTACAATTTTAAAAGGTCCTTAAAATTTTTTATCAAGTTTAGTTTGATGCCGTTCTTCACATCTGATAAATACAAAGTCACCTACTGAAAATGGTTTTACCTTTGCTTTGCCTCTATTAAATCAAATAGTGTCAATGCTGGCTGATAGTTTAATGTTTTCTGATGCAGATAAACGGGCCGCTTCGACGTCAATTCTATCTGTTTCGGAAGTACTAGGAGAAATTTTAGCGAGGTTTAATGAATTACCCTGAATGCCAAACATAAGTTCCATGGGTGAAAAACCAGTGACTCGAGATCGTGTACTATTGAGAGCTAGTTGTATTTCTCCTAGTTGTTCCTGCCAGATATTATTCGAATTACATTCTATTACAGTAAAAATATTTTTCAAAGTTCGCATTACCCTTTCAACCTGACCATTAGCTCTACTAGAACCTGTAGCAATCAAATGAAGCTCCATATTATTTTCTCTACAAAAGTTTTTAAATTCCGTACAGTCATAGCAACGACCCCGATCAGCGATAATACGTTTTGGAGTGCCAAAAAGGTTAACGGCTCTTTTTATGGCTTTAACAGCGTGAGAGGAATTTAAAGTAGGAGCATATTCAAGTAGCACAAATTTAGTAAAAGCATCTATTAATACAGAAAAATATTCTTTCCTTTCACTTTTACCACTTAGCTTTCCGGTAAGATCTAGATGAACAGTGTGCCAGGGTACTGGATCCTTAGGAATAGAGTGAAGTTGAATTTGTTGCGCACCAGAAGGACCCTTGGAGGTTTTACAAACAACACAACTATTAATAAACTTTTTAACAAATTTTGCCATGCTAGGAAACCAATAAAGTTCATAAATTTTTTCTTAAGTCTTGTCAAAGCCTAAGTGCTTAAGTTTATTATGAACGTGACTAATGAGGGACCAAACAAGAGAGCGAGGTATAATAGGTAGCCAACTAGAAACACCTCTGCGCTCTATTTTTCTATATAAGATGCCTTGTCTTAAATCATAAGTATGAGACACTTCTTCGGGTAATTGATTGCTCCGTAATTTAGAAATTTTATCAGAAAGCTCAGAATCACGTTCTTGTTCAACAATTAACCAACCTTTATCTAACTCAAGAAAATTTACGTTTCGGGGTTCAGAACAGCCTGTGCTATTAGACGTATTTCGTGATAAAAAATCTGCGTGGGCCATTTTTCGACCTTCTTTGTAGACAATCTCGAAATCAAAAGCCTGAAGCATGGCCCACCATCAATGAACTCTAGGTGTCAAATCACGTTTTGAATGGGATGCTTTTAGGGCATTGCAATCAGTGAAGACTGTAAATTTTCGTCCATATAGGTAATGGCGAAAATGTTCAACTGCCCTAACCACAGCTAATGTCTCTAATTCATAGGAATGATAGCGACTCTCTGCGTCAATCGTCTTACGGCTAAAATATGCAAATACATGAGGTTTGTCATTATATCTTTGTATAAGAACTGCCCCGTATCCTTCGGAACTTGCATCAGTGTGCAGTTCGATAGGTAAGGAAGGATTGAACACTTTTAGGACAGGTTCCGACGTTAATATGCTAATAAGTTTCCGATGAATCAAATCATGTTCTGACTTAAACTGAATTTTACCTTTTCCTTTAGTCAAAGAATATAATGGTCGTATTATCTGAGAAAAATTTGGAATAAATTGTCTGAAGTAAGTGGCTAAACCTATAAGTTGTCTAACTTGTGTGACTGTTTTTGGAGTAGGAACATTTACTAGAGCCTGTATCTTTTTAGGGTTTGGTCTTATTTCACCTGATGAAATCACGTAACCAAGGTATTCAGTGTTTAGTTTTAAAAATGAACATTTTTTGATATTAAAAGAAAAACCTGCTTCTGATAGAGTCTTCAGCACTTTATCTAAACGGTCGAGACCCTCATCAACGGTAACTGATACAGAGAGTACGTCATCCATATACACTAGAATCCTATCATCATTCAAGGTTTTTAAAGCATTATTAATTGCTCTTTGAAATATTTGGGGGGCATTTCGCAAACCAAATGGCATTGTTAAAAATTCAAATTGACCTTTCGGTGTAACAAAGGCTGTTTTTTCTATAGTATCTTTATGTACTGGTAACTGATGGAACCCAGAAGCCATGTCAATACTAGAAAAATAATGAGCGCCATGCAATTTATCTATTTGGTCATTTATTAATGGTAAAGGATAATTATCTGGTTTGGTGTTACGATTTAGCTCTCTAAAATCAACACACATGCGGCTGGTTCCATCTTTCTTTGCTACCAGTATTATAGGGCTCGCAAAAGGGGATGAGCTTTCTCTAATGATATTAGCTTTCAGCAATTGATTAATTTTATCATCAACGACCTTAGACTCATCTGGGGATAATCTATATGATCGCCTTTGCACTGTCTTGTGTGGGTCAATTAAATCAATTTTTAATTCACCACTTTTAATTCGTGTAGTAGGCAAGGTATCAATAAAATTATTACTGTATTTGCTTAAAATCTTGAAAATAATTTTTTTCTGGGGTCCGTTTAAGTCAGTATCTATTGAATCAATGTCTAATGTGTTTAATTTTGAGCAAAGATTAGTTTCTTTTTGTTGTTTGAATACTAAGCTATTTTTGCCAATTTCTACAAAAACATTGTTTTGAAGTAGGTCTCGACCCAACAAGGCAGTGTCTCGAAGATGATCATCAGCAAGAACGTGAAAAGTGATATTAGTCGATATATTTTGGATTTGACTATCGCAGGTAATCTGTTCTGTGCTATTTACACTACATTGACCTATACCTATCATGTTAACAGGGTAATACGATCTTTTACCAAAAATTTTATCTGATACACTTTTTTTTATAAGGCTACACTCCAAACCAGAGTCAAATATAAAAGATATTTTCATACCACTACAGTCCATAACACCACGGGAAGTCTTCGAGCACACGTTCACCTCCTTGCTTGTCGAAGCCGGATCTTCTCTCTTCAAAGTGTTCGTTCTCTTGGGACAGCTGGGAGCTATGTGGCCGGCATCGCCACACACGTAGCAGGTTACACGAGGCTTCAGATTAAAACGTTTGTCTGTAACGTTCGTCGATGCGTTATTATGGGTTTTATTTCTTTCGCGACAGTCTGAAGCTTGGTGCCCCATTTTGCCACAGCAGTTACAACTTCCTCGGAATCCAAAAGTTAGTCGAGGACGCTTTGATTCGAAAACATTAACTTCAGTGTTATCATTTTTTCGTTTTAAACTAATACCCCTCAATACGCGAAATAGTTGGTTTTTATCGTGAATGATTGTAGAATTCATTTTACGGCGTATAAGGACGTCAGATTGAGCCAGCACTGAGATAGCAAAACCTGTAATTACTTTTTCAGGTAGGTTTGCTTCTGGAATTTTTTCAATCAGCTGCCATAATCGTAGGCATGCCTGAGCCGGTGTTTCCCTATAATTTATTTGAAATTTTAAAATTTGGTCAAAATGGTCTTGAATAAGCATTTTCTTTTACTGATGACCATTCAAATTGATCTGGGGGAATTTTAGTCAAAAGCGTTGCTGCCCTTCCTTTCAGGCAATAGGTCAAGGCCAAAATTAACTCTAAACCCCTTAATTTTTTATCTAAAATAATGACCTCAGATAATTTGCACCAACCATCTACGTCTGAGTTAAGATCATCTGGGTCGAACGCTACTAAAGGGGTGTAATGCGATACTTTAGACCTAGACGATTGGCTTTCGGCTATTTTTGTAAAGATAGCCTCCATGCCGTTGGACAAAAATGACATCTGCTCTTGTAAGGGCTTAGAAGCAGTCTGCTGTAAAATGGGCGAAGGAGGATCACATCCCACTTCTGATGTCGGAATACGATTAGGCATCAGAAGTAAAATTGCAGCACGTGATAGGTAACAATAGTTTATTATATCTTATTTAATTCAATAATTAACTTATTAACAATCTACAATTTATAATTCTAATTGGTTAACAATTACAATTATTTTAATTACAATAAAGTAATTATACCAATCATTACACCAATATACTACAATGCCAGCAATTTAATTAATTACTAAATGTAGGTAGGTAATTAAAGAAATCACTATGCCAACGTACATGGCAATAAGAGAGGCCAGGTGACACTCGAAGTGATTTTACAATAAAGTAATTATACCAATCACTACACCAATATACTACAATGGCAGCAATTTAATTAATTACTAGGTAATTAAAGAAATCACTATGCCAACGTATATGGCAATAAGAGAGGACAGGTGACAGTCCAAGTGGTTAGACAACGGTCCGTGCACCAAGACGCATTCATGAGAAATGCGTGCCGACTGAACGCTGCGGCTGATTTTATAGGCAAGTGCGGAGGAGTGGGAGTAGTGGGGCGCGCAGGCCCCCACTCGTTGGGCGCGATGACGCAACGTCTCGGTGCACGTTCCGCTAGCGCAACCATGGTGCCGTGTTTCCACGCCGCCGTCATTTAAAATACCTAACTAACGGTAAAGTAGGAAGGTTGAAAGGAAAACGGAGAAAGGATGAGTGCAGGGTTCCATCAAGGAGCCAATATTGTGGAATTAATTGCTGGATCCATTCTTATGGAAAATGAGGAAAAAGGGCCATTACATACAGGCATTCGCGGACGACGTGCTGCTGGTCTTCGATGGGGACTCGGGACTGGATATTTTAGTAAAGGCAAACGATGCGCTCTCCGATGTTTCATGTTTTTCTACGTTTGGAGTTGAAGATTCTACGTTTGGGTTTGGAGCAACAAAGGCGACCGTCATCGCGTTTCAACACGGCCGCCATCTTGTGAACACACCACGTAGCAAGCAGCTCCTGAACAGCGACGCGCCTCCCAACATATAGGCATTCCTCCAATCTAAGTCAGGGATGAGAGCAAACTACCTAGCTAGGCATTTACGTACCCCACGCTCTGAGACCAAGCAAAAATAAATTTGTATGATCGTCAGGGTTGTATCATTTCAAATACCCCTACGTCACACTGGTCAATTAGGAAAGCTAAAACCTAGCTAAACAGCATTGCGAAAAGCGCTTACAACTGAATCATGTTCAAAAGAAAAGAAATAAAAATTTAATTTAAATAAGTGCAGGATCGAATCCCGGTCGAGGATACATATAAAACATCCAGTAATTCAAAGTTAAACTAAATATGAAATCAACCGTAAAAATACCGGTCTCAATAGGAATTAAATAATTAAAATTAAATTATGTAAGTGCGGGTTGCAGTCCCGGTTGAGGTTACATGTAAAACATTTGATTCCTTCCCGTAATTTAAAGTTAAACTAAATATGAGATCGACCGTATCGATCGAATTGGGGCGACATAAATAAGCTAAGGTTCACTGCAAAATAAAACGGTAGTAATCACGGTAACCAAGCTTAAATATGGCACTCCAAGGTTAAGCATGGGGGGCAAGAAATCGTAATGTAGAGAGAGATGAAGGTTTTTAACCGCCTCTGTGGTCTAGTGGCCAAACCACCGGTTTCAGACCCAGAGGTCCCGGGTTCGATTCCCAGCGAGGGCTTACATCTTTGTGTGCTCGGTTTAGTTGGTGGTAGGGCTGTTAAGTCCGCCTGGTTAGCTACCACCATCTTATCTAAGTCTGTCGCCTTATCAACGATGTTTATAGCATTGTTGCGTTCCGACAGTTTTAGATAAGATAGTCAATTCCTCAGTGGTTGAGGATTCCGGGTGAAGCGCGCTTTCACCTTTGGCCTTATCGTCACTTACCAGCAGGTGAGATGAAGGCCGAGGGTTTACCCGTTGCCGAATAAAAAAAAAAGTCTTACCATCGACGACAAGCTGACATTCAATACGCACGTCGCGAGTGTCTGTAGAAAAGCCCTAAATATTTACAAGAGGTGAACAGCGGCAAAAGTCTGTTTAGTAATACAGGGACGTGGCCGTGACTGTTACTCATATAGCGAACCGTTTTGCTAGTTGGAAGGGCACGGTGGGTTCTCCTCGTACTTGAGTCGGTTCAAGTGCAAGGAGAGCCCATCGTGCATCTGTGACCCCGATGAGGACGAGACCGTGGTCCACTTTTTGCTAAGTTGACCTATACATGAGTATGAAAGATTGAGGTATGAAAGAGTGACAGGAATGAAGTAAGAACAGAATACAATTTACGAAAATATAGTTAACAAATACACAAGACCACCTATTATAACATTTTGTCAAGGCATTGGAGAAACAGTGATCAAGAAAATTAAAAGTAAATAAATATATGTAACCGCAAGTATATTGACTGTTGGATATAGATAGTCTACATCTGCCCTGCTACCAGGCTATTTCTAGCCAACTTAAAACTAACGTCTAATTCTAAGAAATATCAATTAACTTACGTACTAGTCTTCCTCTCGTCCGCCCGCGCTGTTCGCGGTGCTCCCGGGGACTCGCCGGCCGCCGGCTGCCTTCTGTGCTGCGGTGCTGGATCGCGCTCCCGCGCGTCTTCGGGGCTGGTGCTATGGTGATGGAAAGGCCCTAACTTCCCGTTGGCTACCCCAAGAGAGCTCTCAAACCCCAGAGAAATACGTACCACTGCACCAATCACTTAGCCCGCCACGACACGTGTGCGGGTCAACCAACAAATCACTGATTTTACTCAGGCCGCCCTGGTTACAAACTAAACTGTAGTCGCCACTCAGACGTGGCGACTACGCGACGTAGGGAACTGGTAGGTAGGTAGGTAAGAAGGCTTACCTGGGATGATGATGGGTGATCGGGCAACTGTAGCTGGGAAAAGCACGGGCAGGGCGTTGAAATGGACTTCACGGTCACACAGTCACTTCACTCCACAATAGGCATTTAGGCGGTCTCTTCACATTAGGTTCAGGAGTCACTATAATAAGGCAGATAGCAGCGCGCGTATTTTGTGGGCGTCTCGCGTTAGCTAGCAGCCAGACTGGTCGGCGCGCGCGGCTCACCCAGCTAGCGGCGGCGGCTCGCGCAGCGGTGGCGCCGCGGCAGACAGGCGGACGCGGTCGTCAACAACCGCTGAGTCCGTCCCGGCTTTGGCGGGAACATCCTCCGGGGGCCAGGGGGGGCTCATCCACTGGGAGCCTGGCGATCCGGAATACAGGCCTCCGAAGATGTCCGTTCGCGGTGTCCAGGTCTACCACCCGCACGACGCCATCCTTCCCAGGCAGGGTGCGAGCAATGCGCCCCAGTCTCCATTGGAGGGCAGGCAGGTTGTCCTCCTTGATGAGGACGAGCTCGCCAACTCGGGGAGGGGAGGATGGGGACAACCATTTGGAGCGGGTTTGGAGGGTATGAAGGTAGGACTGGGTCCACAGCGTCCAGAAGCGCTGGGAAAGGGCCTGTACCATTTGGAATCGCCTACGTGTGGAGATCGGCCTATCTTCCACGGATAGTTCGGGAAGGGCCGTTAGTGGGCGGCCTATGAGGAAATGTCCGGCTGTAAGCGGCTCAAAGTCTGAGGGATCAGACGAAAGTGGGCAGAGAGGTCTAGAGTTAAGGACAGCTTCGATTCGTGCCAAAAGTGTAGAGAATTCCTCGAATGTGAGGTGCTGTTCGCCAATTACGCGATATAAAAGTTGCTTTGTTGATTTTACGTTGATCTCATGTAACGCACCGAACCATGGTCCCTTAGGGACGTTTAACAACCAAGTAATGTGCTGACCAGCGAGCTTGTGCGCAATCGTATCATTGGTCAAGGCAAGAAAGTTTTGTACTTCGATGAGCTGATTTCTAGCGCCTACATAATTTGTACCGCAGTCCGAGCGGATGAGAACCGGGGCACCGCGGCGTGCTATAAAACGCTGTAATGCCGCGAGGAACGCTTCCGTGCTGAGGTCCGAGACCGGTTCTAAATGAACCGCCTTAGTCGAGAGGCACACGAATATACAAAAGTACGCTTTTAAGAGTTTAACATTACGTAGGGTACTAGATTTAACGAGGAATGGTCCGGCAAAATCGGTCGTGACTTGACTAAATACTGGCTGAGGCGTAACTCTATCGGCTGGCAGGTCGGCCATGAAGGGCGCTTGCGGCTGGGCCCGGCATCGAAAGCATCTAATGCATTTAAAAACTCGGTGTCTAATAATACGGCGCGCGGACAATATCCAAAATTGTTGGCGTAGGATAGCGTGTAAAGTGTCAGCGCCAGGGTGGCAGTGTATTTTGTGGTAGTGGTCAATGATAAGGTCTACAAGTGGGCTAGAGTTGGGAAGTATGAGCGGGTGCTGCGCGTCATATCGGATAGACGCATGGGACAGTCGTCCACCAACTCTAAGGAGCTCATCTTTAATGAGAGGTGACAGCCGCTGGAGTCTGACGGAGCAGATTTTGCCAGTTTGAAGGCGGTGGATGTCCTCCGCAAACACATTGTGCTGGACACTGCGCACCCAGTAAAGTAGGGCCTCTCTTCGTTCACTGACGTACAAGGGGCCTGAGCGTCGCGAATCTGGGTGGTGTCTGCAGTTGTGCAGAAAGCGTTTTAGACAAGCTGTCACTCCGACGAGCTTGTCTAGTGAACTGAACCGAGTGAGCAGGTCAAAGTCAAGACCGGGCACTGTGACCAGTGACGGGACGTGTTTGGGCTTAAGGCCGGGCAGAGCGTGATGGCCCAGAGCTAAGGGCATCGCAGGCCAAGACTCACAAGGCTGTCCAAGCCACGTGGGAGACCACCATAGGTCGTGGGCTGACAGGGATTGCGCAGACATTCCTCTGCTTGCGCAATCTGCCGGGTTGAGCTCAGAAGGTACGTGTCGCCAGGTACATTCTGGTGAGCCTGAGCTGATTTTGACTACCCTGTTGGCTTCAAAGGGTTGAAGACGGTGAGGCGGTGTATTGAGCCAGGCCAGGACTATCGTACTGTCTGACCAACATATGTGTTGTTGTATACTGATATGGGCCGATAACTGAACCGACACACGGATCATGAGCTGGGAGAGTAGAGTGGCGGCCGACAACTCTAACTTGGGGATTGTGAGGCGGTTCTTGATTGGTGCGACTCGAGCTCATGGAGGTAAACAACGGCGGCAAACCCGGCTTCAGAGGCATCTGCAAACCCGTGAAGCGAGTATGCAGCTGAGCCTTTGTTTGCACAAATGTGCCGAGGGAAACGAATGCTAGCCACCAGGGGCAGATCCTCTGAGATGTGGTGCCACTCCGTTTGTACTTCAGAGGGAGTGGGCTCATCCCATTCCAGCTTCAGTAGCCACAATTGCTGAAGCAGCAGCTTTGCGCGGAAGATAACGGGCGAAACCCAGCCGTTTGGGTCATAAAGTGAGGCTACGGTGCTTAAAATAGACCGCTTTGTGACATGTGTGATGGGGGGCAGAGAGATGCGGTAGGTGAACTCGTCTGACTGAGGGCTCCACTGTATACCCAAGACCTTAATGGACGTGGACTCTGGGTTCATGTCGAAGTCCTTGGGCATGTCGCATTGGTTGTCGGGAAATCTCTCGAGCAGCTTAGGCGAGTTAGATGTCCACTTACTGAGCTGAAAGCCGCCTAGGTCTAGCAGACTTATCAACTCGTCCTGAAGTGCTTGGGCGGATTCAACCGTGTCATGGCCACACAAGATGTCATCAACGAAGATAGACTTGCGAAGAACCTGAGCGGCTCCAGGGTAGCGATGGCCTTCATCATCAGCCAGCTGGAGCAGGGTGCGGATTGCATGATATGGGCTTGATCTTAAGCCGTACGTGACTGTATTGATGGCGTAGGTGAGCAGAGGGTGATCTGGTGAGGACCGCCATAGTATCAGCTGATACCGTCTCTGGTCTGGGGTAACCAGCACATTTCTGAACATCCTCTGGATGTCAGTGCTGAAAACGACTGGATGCGTTCTGAAGGACATGATGATGTCCACAATGTCCTGTTGAAGGGCGGGGCCTGTGTGTAGGCATTCATTTATGCTGACACCATTGGAGCTTTTGCAGCTACCATCAAAAACAATGCGCAGCTTGTCCGACCCTGACTTAAATACGCCATGGTGAGGGATGTAGAAGTGAGGTTTATGGGCGAATGTATTTGGGTGACAGGGAGCCATGTGTCCTAAGTCGATGTATTCGGCCATAAAGTCGACGTATTTAGAACGCAGGGACGGGTTCGCCATTAGCTTCTTCTCAATATTGAGGAATCTGCGTAATGCGATAGGGTGAGTTTTACCTAGTTGAGGGGCGTCCTTTAGAAAGGGCAGAGCGACCGTATATCTGCCTGAGGGATCGCGTGTAGTGGTAGAGCGGAAGATTTCCTCGCATTGTTCCTCCAGGGGATCAATATGAGTGCGAGATTGAGGGAGGGGCTCCTCAGACTCCCAGAACCTTTCCAGACTCTGACGTATGTCCTGGACTGATTCAGCTGAGTCTGGTTGTGAGCTGACGACGTGAGCTGAGTTAACCTGCTGCGCCGGCTGCGCATACAAGTCCTCAATGGGTCCTATCAACGCGAAGTCGAAAATCGTGCCGAAGGCTATGGGCTTGCCCGGGCCCAACGAGACCTTAGTCCCGTCCAACACCTGGCCAAGAACGTCCGACCCCAATAAGAGGTCGATCGGGGCTGGTGTGTGGTAAAGCTGGTCAGCCAATGGCACGGGTGGCTGGCCTAGTACGTGGGAAATGTTTGGTACCTTCTCTGAGGGAAGGTAGCCAGTGACGTTTTTTAAAATGTGAGCTGTGGCAGTAATTGTAGGAGTATCATTGTGAGTGGGTCGGCATACTATTGTTATTGCCGCCTTTGACTCATGTTTGTGCTGATTCCCAACTCCTGTAATTTTTAAAGAAGTGGGTTTTAATGGCAGGTTCAAAAGTCGTGCCATGCGTGACGTTATTAACGTCAGCATACTGCCACAGTCCAATAAAGCCCTGGCTGTGTGAAGATGGCCATGTACGTCCGCGACTCTTAGTGAGACGGTTGGCAACAAAATGGGTGTGCCAGTGGGCACAGAAGGTGAGTGAGCTGATTGAGTATCAGCTGAAATTGTATGAGCTGAGTATGTATCAGCTGTGTGGGCATGGGTTGACTGGGCATGGGCTAAATCTACCTCTTCGCTAGGGTGCTCTGTGATAGTAGGGAGTCATAATTGCTGGCGGCGTTCGCGGGGTCTACCTGGCGAACCGGACCTGGGCGGGCTGGCTCTGTGAGCAGAGCTGGGTTGCGCCTGTTTGGCATGTGCGGGTTCGTGCCGCCTGCTGTTTCTGGGACGCTCTCTCGAGTGCTCTGTCAGCTGTGGTGGGGGCACATGTAGAAACGACGAATGAGCTGAGTGCGTTGGGCCGTCTGGTCGATGGAGGGACGTGTGGTGGTTCGTACTCCCACAGTTCTTGCATGCCCCCCTTGACCTGCACTCGCTCTCGTAGTGACGGCCGAGACAACGCTGGCAGCGCTCGCGTGCCTGTACGAAGTCCCAACGGCCCTGTGTTGGCTGGGCATTGTACCATCTGCACGTCATGAGCGTATGTCCCCTAATGGCACAATAGGGACAGTAGGGCGTCGAGCGTGAGGAAGAGGACGATGACGATGATAAGGAGCAGCTTTGCTGGTAGGCCGAGTAGACGGGGAAGGGCTGACTGCGAGCCGGGGAGGTGGACGGGCGGTGACGCATTTGCTGCGCTGGGCGGAACGGTTGGTGAGTAGGCTGCTCATGGGCGCGGTGAGGCGATGGAGCTGAGGAACGGCCACGGTAATGGTCGGGTTGTTGCTGAGCCATCTGAGCATAAGTGCGATGGGGCAACTGAGGAGGCGCGCGGCTACGAGAAGGGCCGGGCTGGGGCTGAATGGGTTGAGCCATGGCTATGTTGGAGAACTCTGTCTCCACACAGCGCGCGTGCTCCTCGAGGTAGGAGATAAGGTCCCTTAACGTGGGCAGGGTGTTACTAGACCCGTGCCTGCGTTCAAATAGCGTGCGAAGCTCGCCCTTGAGCTTCCGCACCACTATTGACACAAACACGTAATCGTCTCCTATGGGCAAGTCTAAATTGTTGAGGGCACACTGAGCCGATATGAGCGGCGTGAGGAACAGTGTGCGGATGTTCGAGCGCGTATGGATGCTTGGCAGCCCCAGGATGATGTCCACAAAACTATCAATGAGAACCCGGCGGTTCTCGTACCGCTTGGTGAGGATGTCCATGGCCACGGCAAAATTTTCATTGGTGACCTTTAAATGGGACACCATACTTAATGCCTCACCGCTGAGACATGAGAATAGGTAGTGGAGCTTGACTGCGTCCGACAGGGTCGCCATGTCGTCAGTCAGACTCCTAAACAGCGCAATGAAGGAAGGCCAGTCCTCCACTTTTGAGCTGAACCTGGGCAGCGCTATCTTGGGGAGGATCGCGATGAATAAAAGGAGACAAAAAAAATAATAAAAAAATAAAAAATTAAACAAATTTAAAGGCAGTAAAAAGAACAACACCCTGTATATATTCTATAGTTGGGCTGGAGGTATTTGTTTACTAAGGTAAGGGCAAATGGGCTAAAATTAACGCAACAATAAAGAAAGCAAAACTAAGTTGGGGCGCCTTGTATATGGCCTACGGGTGGGCAAACGCGTGTATGTATAGGTATGTCTGTGTATATGTATGTATGCTTATTGAACGCGCGTACGTAACATTAGCCGACCGCAAGCAAAAAACAAACAAAAACAACAAAAACAAAAAGAATCACGTTATCCGTAGCCCACTGTTGGGCAAGGCGCTCACAATCGGGCAGACCTGTTGCCGACACTGGCGCGAAGAATGAGTCAGTCACAAACAAAAAAAAAAAAAAATAAACTAATAATAAAAACTTAATTAAACTTAACGTGTGTAGAAGCGAAGGCGACGCACGCAAATAGCCGTAAGCGATATAAAAAAACTGATGAAACTAAATGAAACACACTAAGCTCATGTGGTGAGCACGCACCAAGAATGAGCCGATCGCAAAGGCAAAAATAAAAAATAAAAAAATAGATATAAAATTAACACGAGCGAAAAAATAAAGCACGCTATTTGGCACGCGTGGTGAGCATGCACGAGATCTGAGCCGATTTAACACGACAAGAACATAAAAAATTCCTTAAAAAATAAAACGGGAAAAACAACAATATCGTCGTCTAGACGCGGGTGTGTTATTATTACGTAACCAAAGTTATATGTGCAACCGAAAAACGTAAAACGCAAACGTAACGCAATAATTTAACTACTAAACCTAACGCATCATTAGTACAAGCAATACACAATTAGTACACTAGCTCGCTCAAATCACAAAGACATTGTATGACACCATAAAATCAACATCAACAACATAAACACTAAACTTGTTAGCGTAAATTAACTAGGAGTTAGCACGAATCGGATACTGGTACGAACTTTTATTTGGAACACGATACCCGAAACACGAATTTTTATTCGTGTAGGTAGGTCAACTTTGCAACGACTGTCGTGCAGAAAAGATTTTGTATGGAGATGAAATTATAAATGTTAGGAAGTGAAATAGATATAATTATGAAACATTATTTTTAGCCTGTAAATAATTAATCAAAGTTAAGGGCTGATTCGGGGCTGATTATGGTCGAAAGACCATGAAATTTAGAGGTATTCCGTGCTCGATTGGACCAAATGTAGTCGCCACTCAGACGTGGCGACTACGCGACGTAGGGAACTGGCAGGTAGGTAGGTAAGAAGGCTTACCTGGGATGATGATGGGTGATCGGGCAACTGTAGCTGGGTAAAGCACGGGCAGGGCGTTGAAATGGACTTCACGGTCACACAGTCACTTCACTCCACAATAGGCATTTAGGCGGTCTCTTCACATTAGGTTCAGGAGTCACTATAATAAGGCAGATAGCAGCGCGCGTATTTTGTGGGCGTCTCGCGTTAGCTAGCAGCCAGACTGGTCGGCGCGCGCGGCTCACCCAGCTAGCGGCGGCGGCTCGCGCAGCGGTGGCGCCGCGGCAGACAGGCGGACGCGGTCGTCAACAACCGCTGAGTCCGTCCCGGCTTTGGCGGGAACATAAACTTATGTGTTCTACACTGTACTTAATTATTACGGACCTCCGAATGAACCTATGTGCCCCACATATTAAATTACACCAAAGTACAAACTTCACACGACCCCGCGTTCCAGTTCCTAACCTAATTCCAATGTGAGTGTGTGTCACTTTGACATTGACATTGACAGTCGTCTGTCAAATACAAATTAAAACTAACACAAAAGGTTGCCAGCCGTAAGTGGCCATTTTGTTCCGAACATTGACTATACCCAGGGTATATACATCACAAATATAGATATAAAATATAAGTTGTAAATAAGTGCCACAGGCAAAACGATGTCAACGTGATTTTAAGAATAATTGTGAAATACACGTAATAGTATATAAGTTAGAAAATAATTATAGCAAATAAGGTAAAGGGAATAGTAATGCAACAAAAATGGAACAAAATTATATAATTATAAGTAACTAAGAATAGGTTTTAAAAATAGAATAGGGCAAACAATATGCAATAAAAATTTAATAAGTATATAGTAAATAAGTAGAAAATAAGTATGAGTAGGAGGGCACCAAGCGTCCAAGAAAAATGGAATAAGCTTTGCTTAAATTATATAGTTCAGAGACAGGATTTAGACAATAGATAGGGCACAAGATGCCATAAAAATGTAGGCGCTAAGCCAAGAAAAAGGATAGGAGAGCCGCAGTAGCGCGGCCTAGATTTTTCGTTTTTAGAAGTATGTACAAAATGTCTCCGACATGAGGACTACGGACGACGACGACTCTTCTCCTCCTCCGTACAAGGTACAAGAACTAAAAAAAATCAATGACTGCCCCCTACATCGTTTCCCAGGTGGTATAACCGAGCTCCGCGGATGACGGATGCGGCAGTAACTTGGATGAGGAATCTAAAAGTAGACAATGATCCACGCAGGATTAATTACGCCGTACGCAATAATAATAACTATGAAGTTCAAGGGTAAAGTTATATGCAGAACAGAACGTACCGCTGCGGGTGAATTAACCTATTGAAAGCCGCCAATACAAACACAATAGAAAATCTATTGTTCATGGCATGGGGACATGCCATGCGGATGTCAATAGTTACTATGTCAATAGTCTACTAAACCGAACAATTAGACCACTGCTCTGTCTTGTCCAAAACGTGTACTAAAGGTATCTGGTTTCGACTGTTGCTGTATCCTATTTCCTTTATTAACAATACTGATATTGATATTTTTTTAATTATAAGCGAGTCGCCGGTAATTTAGGGCAAAGTCGTTCTTTAATAAAATCAACTAATATTTTTATAATTATAAGCGAGTCACCGGTAAATGTGGGCAAAGTCGTCCTTTAATGAAATCAACTAATATTTTTTTAATTATAAGCGAGTCACCGGTAAATGTGGGCCTAACTGTTTTGCTAGATCAAATGGTTTATCTATTTACTATTAAATTACGTTCCTATATAAGGATTAGGATATTGCCTAAAGAATGTGCTAATTTGTTACGCGATTAGATGTACTTTACTAGATTATAAAAATCTCGAAAACAGGCCGAATAAACGTGTAAAACGAATGATATCATACATTATTTAAAATTTTCGGCATAATTTTTATATGTAAAAATTATGCCGAATTATTTAGCTGAGTTATTGCGATTTAAAGTCCACTATAGAAAGTTTAAAATCGCATTAACTCAGTTATTTAAACGTCTTTTAAAAATGTTTTCAACAAACTATTTAGATCTCTGTATGTTACTTTATCATGCAAAGTTTCATTGTAATTGGCTCAAAAGTTTTTAAAAATTTTAACTTGGAAGTTTGTATGGGAAACCGAATGCGTAAACCCTCTTATAGTAGATTATGCACCAAGAGGATAAAGTAGTGTCTTATGTAGCGGGCGCCCCGTATTGAATCCCGAGTATAACGTAGGATTCTAGCGTTAACTCCCGAGCGTAGCGAGGGTGTTTACTGAGTGCAGTGTGGGATTCAAGGTCGCCCAAGACGAAGGCACCTTTATCCCTAAGGAGAATATTCTACTTTTCACAACTTCTACGAGACAATAAAAAGCAATAGTAAAACAATAGTAGATTATACAAGAAGCTAAAATGACCCAAACGGACTAAAGACTGCACATACATCCTGCAGCAAAGAGCGGCGATGGGCTTATCAAAATAATACTACCAACCCCTATCTTCTCCTCGGTGTCGTGAAAGGCGACTAACGGACTAAATAAATACTGCATATACATCGAACAGTATAGAACGGAGATGCGCTCATCAAAACAATACTATCAACCATTCTCTTCCCTTGGGTGTCGTAAAAGGCGACTAACGGACTAAAGACTGCACATACATCCAACAGCATAGAGCGGCGATGGGCTCATCAAAATAATACTACCACCCAGCACACCTACCTACTACTTATATAGTAAATGTTCGTATGCGATTTCTATTTATGTTCCAAATTCAAATCACACTAATGACCAGCGGGTCATAATGAAATTCAGTACAATATTAATGCCCTGCTAGACCTTTTTTTCTTTGTTTTAGTCGGAGAAAATGCTTCTCTGCACTGGCATGAGGCCTCGAGAGGAGCGTGAGACACCCCATGCACTGTCCGGGGCTGGAACCCATATGTCCCCACCCGCCCCCCCGTGGGGGGAACGGGTGAGTAAGGACATGCAGGCCCGACCCGGTAAAAGAACCGACATCTGCCGTCAGGGGCGCGACGCGGCGCCGCGGTACCATGTGACATGCCCGCGAAACGCCGCCCGCTATGGACCCAGTCAGACCTGGGTCCTTTGCACCACAAGGAGCAGTCGGGCAGATGCAGACTGCTCCCCAGCGGGAGGAGGGCTTGTGCAGTGCAGCCTAGTGCTCCTCAACACTAGGCCGCGGCCCTTCCTTAGGGGGGGAGGAGAGCGGCGTTATGCCGCCGCCCTCGACCCCCCCTCCGCCTGCGCCGCATCGGATCCGCGAGGACATCGTCCTCGCGTACCCTTTCCGCCGCTTTCTTGTGCGAGATCACGGTCTCGCAGAAGGAAGCCACCGCCCGCCAAGCCACCTCACTCCCGAGCATGGCCCGCACCACCGCGGGCAAGGACAGGTCCTGCCCGATCGCGTCCGTCAGAGTGTGGCGCTGCGCGCCCTGCTAGACCTCAGGTCTTTATCAACTTACTTTAGGTTAGGTTTGCATGACTTATAATTTGACGATATCGAGCAGGTGGTGTGAAAATGTAATTAAACATCGAAAAAAGTTGACTACGTATTATGGTGCGAATCCGCAATCCGGGCGGCTGCGTTGACCTCTCCGCCACCGAGGTATTGGTTGGAACTGTCGAAATTCTTCAACGATTGCGGAAGACGTGGGTTCGATCCCCACCTGAGGTAGTTAACTATTTTTCAACGTTTCAATATATTAAAGTAATTGAGCGTTACTATGACAAATATTAAGTAATCAACTTTTAACAAAGTGAGTGAAAACACAACTAGATTTTTAAATTTATTTTTTGAGTAAAACTGCAACTGCGGAATACCGCTATTAACCCAATAATTAATAATAATATTAAATTTTATTTCCATAAAAACGTTTTGTACAGAACAATATAGGTATCCCTGACATCTGTGCTAGGTTTAACACCTGTGTTACACAAGCTAGTTCCCCCTCCCAAGTTGTTAACGAATCACATTTATGGTAACTATAACAAACTTACAAAATAAATACAATCAAACAAAATAACGTACGTCGTCTTACGGGCTGGCAAACATTGACTATAGTTCTCTTTTTATTATATTCTTTGCTGTTAAAAGGGGTGAGCTTGTGTTGCTTGGTTACTGCATTCAGTATATAAAGTTGCCTGACAGATAAAACTGCACATTTTTCATAGAGTGCCCTTGTCGAAAACCTGTACGGACTAAAAGTCATAACTTTTAACAAAGATCTTTGAGCTCTGTTCCGTCGGGCGAAGTGTGAGAGGTTGTGATGATGATGGGATTCCATGGCGATGGTAAATAACGACTGCGTCTCTTAAGGTGATGTTGTATATTTACAGTGACTACATTGTGACTAACTTATTATCTAAACCTTACAAGACTATTTATACAGTAATACTACGTAGATGTTGGAGGGAGGATGCCGTGACATATCTTTATCGGATCTGCACGCGTTTAGGAATGTGCTTACAAACTCTTTAACCGATACGTGATGATAATAAATTATGTGGCGACTCTGGCCGCCACAGTACTCCCCCTCTTGAAAAAGGGAATGAAAAAAACATCAGGTCTTCAGCTTGGAGATGCCAGTGATGCTCTAATCCACGTTAAGTCGTGATGAGCGTGCTCAAGTCTTCATTGACAAAACGAGCGTTCTCCGGTCTACAACGAGTCTCCGGTGACTCGAGACGAGCGTGTGCTACCATGTCTGCTGTGAGTCGAGACGTGTGGAGTGCGACGGTACTTATTTTGACCGTCGAGTGATGCCGAGGATCCAGGAAGCGTTACGTTGCTGCGATGGAACCTTATGGCTAGCTGGCTTGCTGAATGCTGCTAAGAGAGCTGTTTCCTTGTATTTGAACAAAATACTTATTATAGGTATACCTTTTAAAAAACAATCGATCGTTTTACATTTACGTACACGAATATTTTTTATAATTCCTCTGAACATCATAATATTGTTACTAATATTATTTTTATATCACGTTATACCAAGACTATAATAAACACACAAATTAAGTGGCATAAACAAGTACAACTTTAAATTATGCATATTCTTGCAATGAACTTTAAATTACGCATTACATGTTAATAATAAATTGAACTATTAGACTTAATAAAATACATAATAACAAAACATAAAAATTAGATTTGACTAAGATTAAACATTAAGTATATAGAGATAAGACATGTTGCATTCAATATATTATAAGGAAATACGTAAATAACAAAAAAAATTAAAATTGACTAAAATCTTATTATTACAATAGTTACCCAAACATGGTTCATTTTTGTGCTTATTTATTCTACTGTATTCTTATTGCACAATCAAGGCATTTTAAACTTGTTGAATATCTTCATTTTGAGTACAACTTCATTATAGCTTCATAATTATCCTCAGACTGGCGTATCCCTTGGCTCTTTGTCAGATAACCGGAGAAATCAATTCGCACTGGAGGTAGCTAGTAGCAGTTAAGTGTCTTATGAAGTGTAATAATATCTCATAAAATCATCGACTAGTAAAATAATGCTTCTAAATATCTCTTCCCGTAATTATAAATAACATACCTCAAACCACTTTGTCAGTCGGTAAAAGTGAGGCGGTTAAACGGGTGAATACTCGTTGTATACATATATGCTTATTTCCTTTGTTTCATTTTTCATAATCGTGATGAATAAGCAACATATTGTGTTCTTTCTGATCTTGACCTTGTGCAAGCGTAGAGTAAACGGCGAAAAGTGCTGCGTCGGAAATTCTTGCGCGTTCGCTGCGCTGCACAATTTATGACATAATGTGTGCAGTTATGAAATCGTTAGTTTATTTTATTTCACATTGTTTTTTCTGGGTACCTTATTTCTTTGCCTTGGTCGATGAAACGTTCTTGTTACGATGTGCCGGAAAGGAAGCCAAAGTTGTGGTTGTGAGAGTGATGTTAAATGACGCAGTCGCAGCTCGGTGTGGCTCGGCGTAGTGATTTTATTTTGAAAATCTTGTTGCGTCCGTCGCTGAACACAATGTTACTGCCATGGTTGATGTGTAGATATTGCAAATGACTCACGTGTTCTTTTCGGGGTACTCCATTGGAAGGTTGCTTGTTGCTTGAGCGGGGTCACCGGTGTTCCGTGGTGTGATGTACGAGAGGTTGTGATGATGATGCTGGTGATGGTATCACGTTGGGGTCACCAGTGTTCCGTCGGGCGAAGGGTGGGGGGTTGTAATGATGGATGGGATTCCATGGCGATGGTAAATAACGACTGCGTCTCTTAAGGTGATGTTGTATATTTACAGTGACTACATTGTGACTAACTTATTATCTAAACCTTACAAGACTATTTATACAGTAATACTACGTAGATGTTGGAGGGAGGATGCCGTGACATATCTTTATCGGATCTGCACGCGTTTAGGAATGTGCTTACAAACTCTTTAACCGATACGTGATGATAATAAATTATGTGGCGACTCTGGCCGCCACAAGCTCTTTCCAGTTCTATAAGGATTCCTTTGCAGGCACCACCCCACACCCCCACACAGTACCCAAGAATTGACTGCGCAAGTGCATAATATATTTGGCGTAGAAGTTAGAATATCGTCTCGGGTCCCACCCTTGTGCACAGGCGTGATTAATTATCTTTTAAATACCATAGGGAAAACACCTTGAATAAGACAAAGTTCAATAAGTTTTTTTTAGTGAGTGGTGCAACTATGACATGTCTAGCCAATTTTAAAAGTTTTGCTGGTATAGAATCCCAACCCGTTGCGCAGTCGTTTTTGATGCTAATAATTAGAGATTTTATTTCTGACTCATCCGGTGGCAGCAGAGCAATGGAGTTCAAGACAGGTGGATTATCAAAAACATATCGCTCAGGATTAATTGCCATAGGAAATACCACTGCGTCAGCTAATTTCTTGCCAATACTCGAAAAGTACCGGTTTATGTTTTCGATGTCATTTGTAGCTTCATCAGGAGAAAGCAGAAGATCATTGGCAGATGTTTTTGGCTTTGAGATATCCACTATTGACTTAATAGCACTCCACGTCTCTTTATTAGACTTGGCCGAGTTCAATAGAGACCCTTCATAATTTATTTTGGTCTTTTTCAATAAGGAATTAAAGTAATTACGGTATCGCTTGTATGACACCTCAAGAACACTATTGTTAGGATCACTCATAAGTCTCTTATGGAGATTGTCCCTATGCCGGATACAACGAAGTAAGCCAGGGGTTATCCAAGGCTTTATTATTCTCTTTCTACTTGGGATATTGTATGATTTAGTGTTGTTATTGATAGCAACAGATAGTTCATTTACAAATAGTGTAGCTGCAATGTTAGCATCAGATTCAGAATTAACAAATGAAAAATCTACACCTTCAAGGTATTTAACAGCTGAACTGATGTTATTGATTGATATTGGCTTAAGAACAAACACTACGTCGTTGTGGCATGCAAAATTCTCATACGAAACACAGAAAAACGACGTTTCGTAGTCCCCTGTTTCCTCCTTCAGAACTGGACCAATTTTTATTACTTTTTCAGCATCGGTTAAAGAAAGAGATTTTCTATTGTATATGTTTGATTTTTTTGCTTTAAGTCATTTATTTAATAAACAGGAGCCTTCAAAATTTAGCGGAAAAACTCCGTTTTAAGGCGCCTTCAGAAACATTAAGTGGCTGGTTTTAAAAAAAATCAAAGATACAGACATAGAAAATCTCTTTCTTTAACCGATGCTGAAAAAGTAATAAAAATTGGTCTAGTTTTAAAGGAGGAAACAGGGGACTACGACACGTCATTTTTCTGTGTTTCGTATGAGAATTTTGCAATTCACGTCGACGTAGTGTTTCCTCTTAATCACTGACACGCGAGTAAGTAATTACAAACACAAAGTTAACTTCGAAAAATCTGTAAGACACTTTGACCTAGCTGGAAATTGAACCCAGGACGTCCCGGGGTCATCGATAGTAGCGTGCTGGCAGTGTTCGCACCCAAGCCTGACAACACGTTCAAAAATTTTATTAGTTTGGCTTAAAATTCTTACTATAGCGTTATTAAATCGAGTTTTTCTGTGAAGGACTGAATGGGTGACCAAATTAAAACATCTCGGGCTCCTCCGTATTTCGGAAGTTCCGTGAAGCCGTTGGTCCCGGTTAATGTAATAAGAAGTTAGTCGTTTAAACCTACCCGCATTGAGCCAACTTAGTAGGTTATGGCCCAGTATCCCCATGTGCTATTTGTCCATAATTATGGTAAGGCCCAGCAGTGGGGACGCTTATAAGCCGCTGAAGTAAGAAGAAATCAGCATTGCAACCATTAGAATTTTAAGACCTTTTTATGCGTTCCTATCAATAGGTACTTTTAAAAGCATTTTTTTAGTAAATGTTCATCTTACTATAAACGCTAGTAGTTTATACAGAAATCAGTCTCGTAACCATTAGAATTTCAACGGAACTTTTGAACGTAACATATTCTCGTGTTAGAAGTCTCGGTAGGCTTGAGATTAAGCATTTGACGGCTCGTTACTATGCAGAGTTGCCGCATTAACAGAAAGACGGGTAGCGAGATCCCGTGTGGAATAGATACGTCTGTGTTTAAGCGTGTGAGCACGTCAGCGAACGGAAGACAAACATAAAGATACCGTATATTGTACTTTATGAGAAGACAATTTGCGCAGAAATTTTGTGATGTTGGCAATCATGCGGCTTTGAGATATTCAACGGAATTCAACCTTTTTGTACTGTGCTTTTTTAAAGTTCACTCGTACACTGTACATAGTGATACAAACATATTGAGCTTAGAGTATATATTTTGAGCTTTACAAACGGTGTTCTAAGTTAGCTACGTGTTCAAAGGGAGTTAAAACTGTCGCGTTTCTTTTTTAAAAATAATATTTAGCCCATAGGATAAAATGTTTACTAGAAAAAATAAACCAGTCTCAGGAAGCTCGAATGGGATGATCTAGTAAACCTTTTATCCCATATCTGTATAGGATTGTGAATGCAAAAATTTCAATAATAGAGATAATATTTAGCCCGGCAAATAACCTTTAGAACTTATAACTAACGATTTTATTTAAATACGTCGCTGACGTAATCTCGCTGAAAGGAAAGAGAAGGGAAGGTCGAAGGCAAATCGTTGATTTCTGAAAACACGGGGGACACTAAGGTAAGTAGAAATAACACAGGATTATTGCCCTTTATCTCGCCTGATTTTGTATAAGTGGCGATAAGATTGAAGGTAGAATTCCACTTTGAAATCTTTAACTACTGCGGAACTGGCTATGTTATCTCCACCTTATGAAACACAACAAGTGTGCTAACATTGTTGTAAAGGCAACAAACAGACTTTTAAAACAGTGGCAGCCATCTAAAACTTTAAAAAAACCCTACCACAATACCAATTATTATGTGTAATATAATACATATCGTTATAAAAACGGATTTGTTATTTCCAAGTTAAGAACAGTACAGTTAGAAAGCGCTGCATGCTCTTTTATGCTATGCTCTTTATGAATAATTTCCGAAATATGAGATTCATATTCAAAATGAGAAGGATAAAGGTGAGAGCGGCAAGTAGACACTTTCAGGATTGCTCTTTGTGCGTTTACGACAGTTAGCATTTTTCAATCCATAGTTTGTCAACAGCTTTTGATCTTTTAATTCGACTTTGACATAAGCATATGGCATGATCTTAGAAGTAGTGAAGCCAGGGACGCGTTTTTTTACTAGGGAAAAAAATTACAGTATACCTCGGGAACAGAGGCGACCCCAGGATGATCAAAAAGTCAAAAGTCGAAAATCTGAATAAACTTTTTTTTATAGTGATTTTATTTATTTTATTATTTATAAATAAATAAATTAATAAATTCACTATCACTAACAGCATCACTCCCCCCTCTTCCCCTCTCAAAGTTAAAATTTTCTTCAATACTGTTCCCACCTTCCCATCTTCCTCGTCATCTTCAAACAATTTAAACAACACTGTCCTACTTCTTGTAGGTAACTTACATAAGTCCAAATAATTGTTAACTTTATTGAAATGAAACACTTTTTACGGATTAACTCGCGTTTTATTTACTATTTAGGTACATAGTTTTTGTATTTTACGTTTCGAACCCTTTCTTTGCTTTGCTTTTGGTCCGTGGTCACAGGGAGACTTCAGGATAATATAAAAACTATGTAAATAGTATATTAAACGCGAGTTAATCCGTAAAAAGTGTTTCATTTCAATGTGTAGTGCTCGCTTAAACCTCAGAAAACAATAACTTTATTGAACTTATTGAAAAATCTCACATCGCGTGAATAATGTTGAATCTTATAGCCATTATTCGTGAACCCAACGAATAATTCTCGCTGACATCTATTGTGTAATTTATTTAATTTTGATTTTGAATCGTCCGAATTTTTTTTGTGCTCACTACCCATTCGTGGCGACTTTTTGCTGTGGATAAGAGTAGGTGCAAAAATTTCGACTGCTTTTAACAGAAGTAACGACTTTTACAAAAGATTATGTAGTTACCAAATCATATAATAAGCATGTAAACTCACTCTGGCTCTGTACACATTAGAACTATGCCATGCGCGATTGGAGGAATGTCAATTCTTCTTATTAGAATCTGCAATCGTGCATAGTTTTGCAAAGACAAATATTAGCTAGCGGATTCTGATTGTCGAAGCTTCTATACCTGACCAGGGAGCCAATTCTCAGTTCATGTGATTTGCTATCGAATTTGATATTATATCAAGCGTCTTGTATCGAACGAAAATATCACAAAAATCTCCATTCATAGAGAAAATTGTATTCTCAGGTATATTCGATTTAAAACTCGGTACGTTATCGGTGATAGGCGTTACTTCAATTGCAAAAACGTTCCATTTTCATGATTATGCTTACCTATAATATTATAATATATGTTGGCGCTTAGGGCACCAACATGCGGCGCAGGGAAAGGGAAAAATGGGATAGATGGGCTTACTGTGGTCCGGGCTGTAGGCACTGGATCGTGCTGAAGGTGAACGTGGCTGGCGCTCTTGGCGCGGGCGTTAGCGGGCTTGAGGGCGGCAACACACACACAGTTCAATGAGGGCACTGCTGTTCGTTTAGTGTTAGGGGTAGTTGAGCGGGTAAACGTAGCTCTCTCACTGCACACACACTGTACACATCCGTGACGTGGTCACGGGCTGAGTTCAAGGGCGCGCGACGCGTGGGTTCGCCTTGAGATCTCGAAGGGCACTAGTTTTGCGCGGGCGCCGTCAGGCGACGCGGCGCGGGCCTCGCCGCGGCGGTCCGCTCGCCTGTGATTGGAAGACGGAGTCGGCGGCCGTCAGTCCGTTGCGCTGGCGCAAACATCTTCCCGGGCCCCAGGGGTGGGCTCATCCAATGGGAGCCTGGCGATCCGGAATACAGGCCTCCGAAGATGTCCATTCGCGGTGTCCAGGTCTACCACCCGCACGACGCCATCCTTCCCAGGCAGGGTGCGAGCAATGCGCCCCAGTCTCCATTGGAGGGCAGGCAGGTTGTCCTCCTTGATGAGGACGAGCTCGCCAACTCGGGGAAGGGAGGATGGGGACAACCATTTGGAGCGGGTTTGGAGGGTATAAAGGTAGGACTGGGTCCACAGCGTCCAGAAGCGCTAGGAAAGGGCCTGTACCATCTGGAATCGCCTACGTGTGGAGATCGGCCTATCTTCCACGGATAGTTCGGGAAGGGCCGTTAGTGGGCGGCCTATAAGAAAATGTCCGGCTGTAAGCGGCTCAAAGTCTGAAGGATCAGACGAAAGTGGGCAGAGAGGTCTTGAGTTAAGGACCGCTTCAATTCGAGCTAAAAGTGTGGAGAATTCCTCGAATGTGAGGTGTTGTTCGCCAATTACGCGATATAAAAGTTGCTTTGTTGATTTTACGTTGATCTCATGTAACGCACCGAACCATGGTCCCTTAGGGACGTTCAACAACCAAGTAATGTGCTGACCAGCGAGCTTGTGCGCAATCGTGTCATTATTCAAGGTAAGAAAGTTTTGTACTTCGATGAGCTGATTTCTAGCGCCTACATAATTTGTACCGCAGTCCGAGCGGATGAGAACCGGGGCACCGCGGCGTGCTATAAAACGCTGTAATGCCGCGAGGAACGCTTCCGTGCTGAGGTCCGAAACCGGTTCCAAATGAACCGCCTTAGTCGAGAGGCACACAAATATACAAAAGTACGCTTTTATGAGTTTAACATTACGTAGGGTACTAGATTTAACGAGGAATGGTCCGGCAAAATCGGTCGTGACTTGACTGAATACTGGCTGAGGCGTAACTCTATCGGCTGGCAGGTCGGCCATGAAGGGCGCTTGCGGCTGGGTCCGGCATCGAAAGCATCTAATGCATTTAAAAACTCGGTGTCTAATAATACGGCGCGCGGATAATATCCAAAATTGTTGGCGTAGGATAGCGTGTAAAGTGTCAGCGCCAGGGTGGCAGTGTATTTTGTGGTAGTGGTCAATGATAAGGTCTACAAGTGGGCTAGAGCTGAGAGCTCCGAAGATGTCCATTCGCGGTGTCCAGGTCTACCACCCGCACGACGCCATCCTTCCCAGGCAGGGTGCGAGCAATGCGCCCCAGTCTCCATTAGAGACGACTACGTGTTTGTGTCGATAGTGGTGCGAAAGCTTAAGGGTGAGCTCCGCACGTTATTTGAACGCAGACACGGGTCCAGCAGCACCCTGCCCACGTTAAGTGACCTCATCTCCTACCTCGAGGAGCACGCGCGCTGTGTGGAGACAGAGTTCTCCAACATAGCCCAGCCGCAGCCCATTCACGCCCTGCCCGGCCCTTCTCGTAGCCGCGCGCCTCCACAGTTGCCCCATCGCACTTATGCTCAGATGGCTCAGCAACAGCCCGACCATTAAAGTGGCCGCTCCTCAGCTCCATCGCCTCACCGCGCCTATGATCAGCCTACTCACCAACCATCACGCCCAGCGCAGCAAATGCGTCACCGCCCATCCACCTCCCCGGCTCGCAGTCAGCCCTTCCCCGTCTACTCGGCCTTCCAGCAAAGCTGCTCCTCATCATCGTCCTCGTCCTCTTCCTCACGCTCGACGTCCTACTGTCCCTATTGTGCCACTAGGGGACATACGCTTATGACGTGCAGATGGTACAATGCCCAGCCAACACAGGGCCGTTGGGACTTTGTACAGGCACGCGAGCGCTGCCAGCGTTGTCTCGGCCGTCACTACGAGAGCGAGTGCAGGTCAAGGGGGGCATGCAAGGACTGTGGGAGCACGAACCACCACACGTCCCTCCATCGACCAGACGGCCCAACGCACTCAGCTCATTCGTCGTCTGTACATGTACCCCCACCACAGCTGACAGAGCACTCGAGGGAGCGTCCCAGACACAGCAGGCGGCACGAACCCGCACAGGCTAAACAGGTGCAACCCAGCTCTGCTCACAGAGCCAGCCCGCCCGGGTCCGGTTCGCCAGGTAGGCCCCGCGAACGCCGCCAGCAATTATGACTCCCAACTATCACGGAGCACCCTAGCGAAGAGGTAGATTTAGCCCATGCCCAGTCAACCCATGAACACACAGCTGATACATACTCAGCTCATACAATTTCAGCTGATACTCAATCAGCTCACTCACCTTCTGTGCCCACTGGCACACCCATTTTGTTGCCAACCGTCTCACTAAGAGTCGCGGACGTACATGGCCATCTTCACACAGCCAGAGCTTTATTGGACTGTGGCAGTATGCTGACATTAATAACGTCACGCATGGCACGACTTTTGAACCTGCCATCAAAACCCACTTCTTTAAAAATTACAGGAGTTGGGAATCAGCACAAACATGAGTCAAAGGCGGCAATAACAATAGTATGCCGACCCACTCACAATGATACTCCTACAATCACTGCCACAGCTCACATTTTAAAAAACGTCACTGGCTACCTTCCCCTAGAAAAGGTACCAAACATTTCCCACGTACTAGGCCAGCCACCCGTGCCATTGGCTGACCAGCTTTACCACACACCAGCCCCGATCGACCTCTTATTGGGGTCGGACGTTCTTGGCCAGGTGTTGGACGGGACTAAGGTCTCGTTGGGCCCGGGCAAGCCCATAGCCTTCGGCACGATTTTCGACTTCGCGTTGATAGGACCCATTGAGGACTTGTATGCGCAGCCGGCGCAGCAGGTTAACTCAGCTCACGTCGTCAGCTCACAACCAGACTCAGCTGAATCAGCCCAGGACATACGTCAGAGTCTGGAAAGGTTTTGGGAGTCTGAGGAGCCCCTCCCTCAATCTCACACTCATAATGATCCCCTGGAGGAACAATGCGAGGAAATCTTCCGCTCTACCACTACACGCGATCCCTCAGGCAGATATACGGTCGCTCTGCCCTTTCTAAAGGACGCCCCTCAAATAGGTAAAACTCACCCTATCGCATTACGCAGATTCCTCAATATTGAGAAGAAGCTAATGGCGAACCCGTCTCTGCGTTCTAAATACGTCGACTTCATGGCCGAATACATCGACTTAGAGCACATGGCTCCCTGTCACCCAAATACATTCGCCCATAAACCTCACTTCTACATCCCTCACCATGGCGTATTTAAGTCAGGGTCGGACAAGCTGCGCATTGTTTTTGATGGTAGCTGCAAAAGCTCCAATGGTGTCAGCATAAATGAATGCCTACACACAGGCCCCGCCCTTCAACAGGACATTGTGGACATCATCATGTCCTTCAGAACGCATCCAGTCGTTTTCAGCACTGACATCCAGAGGATGTTCAGAAATGTGCTGGTTGCCCCAGACCAGAGACGGTATCAGCTGATACTATGGCGGTCCTCACCAGATCACCCTCTGCTCACCTACGCCCTCAATACAGTCACCTACGTCTTAAGATCAAGCCCATACCATGCAATCCGCACTCTGCTTCAGCTGGCTGATGATGAAGGCCATCGCTACCCTGGAGCCGCTCAGGTTCTTCGCAAGTCTATATTCGTTGATGACATCTTGTGTGGTCATGACACAGTTGAATCCGCCCAAGCACTTCAGGACGAGTTGATAAGTCTGCTAGACCTAGGCGGCTTTCAGCTCAGTAAGTGGACATCTAACTCGCCTAAGCTGCTCGAGCGATTTCCCGACAACCAATGCGACATGCCCAAGGACTTCGACATGAACCCAGAGTCCACGTCCATTAAGGTCTTGGGTATACAGTGGAGCCCTCAGTCAGACGAGTTCACCTACCGCATCTCTCTGCCCCCCATCACATATGTCACAAAGCGTTTTAAGCACCGTAGCCTCACTTTATGACCCAAACGGCTGGGTTTCTCCCGTTATCTTCCGCGCAAAGCTGCTGCTTCAGCAATTGTGGCTACTGAAGCTGGAATGGGATGAGCCCACTCCCTCTGAAGTACAAACGGAGTGGCACCACATCTCAGAGGATCTGCCGCTGTTGTCTAGCATTCGCTTCCCTCGGCACATTTGTGCAAACAAAGGCTCAGCTGCATACTCGCTTCACGGGTTTGCAGATGCCTCTGAAGCCGGGTTTGCCGCCGTTGTTTACCTCCATGAGCTCGATGCCTCCGGAGATACTTTGGTACACTTGATTGTCGCCAAGTCGCGAGTCGCACCAATCAAGAATCGCCTCACAATCCCCAAGTTAGAGTTGTCGGCCGCCACTCTACTCTCCCAGCTCATGATCCGTGTGTCAGTTCAGTTATCGACCCATATCAGTATACATCAACACATATGTTGGTCAGACAGTACGATAGTCCTGGCCTGGCTCAATACACCGCCTCACCGTCTTCAACCCTTTGAAGCCAACAGGGTAGTCAAAATCAGCTCAGGCTCACCAGAATGTACCTGGCGACACGTGACTTCCGAGCTCAACCCGGCAGATTGCGTAAGCAGAGGGATGTCTGCGCAATCCCTGTCAGCCCACGACCTATGGTGGTCTCCCACGTGGCTTGGACAGCCTTGTGAGTCTTGGCCTGCGATGCCCTTAGCTCTGGGCCATCACGCCCTGCCCGGCCTTAAGCCCAAACACGTCCCGTCACTGGTCACAGTGCCCGGTCTTGACTTTGACCTGCTCACTCGGTTCAGTTCACTAGACAAGCTCGTCGGAGTGACAGCTTGTCTAAAACGCTTTCTGCACAACTGCAGACACCACCCAGATTCGCGACGCTCGGGCCCCTTGTACGTCAGTGAACGAAGAGAGGCCCTACTTTACTGGGTGCGCAGTGTTCAGCACAATGAATTTGCAGAGGACATCCACCGCCTTCAAACTGGCAAAATCTGCTCCGTCAGACTCCAGCGGCTGTCACCTCTCATTAAAGATGAGCTCCTTAGAGTTGGTGGACGACTGTCCCATGCGTCTATCCGATATGACGCGCAGCATCCGCTCATACTTCCCAGGCAGGGTGCGAGCAATGCGCCCCAGTCTCCATTGGAGGGCAGGCAGGTTGTCCTCCTTGATGAGAACGAGCTCGCCAACTCGGGGAGGGGAGGATGGGGACAACCATTTGGATCCGGTTCGAAGGACCATAAATGTTGGCGCTTAGGGCACCAATGCGGCGCAGGGAAAGGGAAAAATGGGATAGATGGGCTTACTGTGGTCCGGGCTGTAGGCACTGGATCGTGCTGAAGGTGAAAGTGGCTGGCGCTCTTGGCGCGGGCGTTAGCGGGCTTGAGGGCGGCAACACACACACAGTTCAATGAGGGCACTGCTGTTCGTTTAGTGTTAGGGGTAGTTGAGCGGGTAAACGTAGCTCTCTCACTGCACACACACTGTACACATCCGTAACGTGGTCACGGGCTGAGTTCAAGGGCGCGCGACGCGTGGGTTCGCCTTGAGATCTCGAAGGGCACTAGTTTTGTCAGGCTTTTGTCACCGTCAGGCAACGCGGCGCGGGCCTCGCCGCGGCGGTCCGCTCGCCTGTGATTGGCTGACGGAGTCGGCGGCCGTCAGTCCGTTGCGCTGGCGCAAACAATATACTTATTTTATTTTATTTGATATACAAACCATTGTAACAAAGAAAAAAACAATTAATAGTTTTAGTGTTCATGGAACGAATGGAGCGCAAGCATGTCAACTTGTCAGACTTTTTTATATGCTCAGTGATTAAGTTAATCATAAATTCGTATGTAAATGTCGTGTTATTACATATTCTACATTAGTCGAGAAATGAATTATGGAACCCGCGGCGAAAAAGAGAAAAAGATATCCAACATATCCACAAAAGATGAGGGTCATCCAACTTTTAGAGGCGGATAATGATCTGCGTAGTGGTAAATTTTCAGCCACTTTCACAAAGAAAGTAGCTGAGTTCATATTTTACTAAAACAAAACAATAAAAATGCAAGAAAATCTTCTAAAGCTACGTAGTACCTAAAAAAATAATCACAGATCCTAATAAAACATCTAGGAACCTTCTCATCGAAATATATGTAGCTCTGGCTCAATCCGTTTTGACATATTGCATCCCAATTTGGGGTGGGGCGGCAAAAACAAAGTTTATTGAAACAGAGCGAGCGCAAAGAGCATTAATAAAAATAATGTATTATAAAAAAAGGAGATTTCCAACAGAAGAGTTATACCAGATTACAGACCTGTTATCGGTGAGAAAGTTTTATATATTGCAGATCGTTCTAAAAAAACATAAAGAACTGCCTTTTGATAAAAATAAAATAACAAAAAGAAGAAAAGATATCGTAGCAGAAATTCCCATAACAAAAACATGAATGGCTAGCATGCAATATGATAAGCGATCTGCGATATTATACAACAAATTAAACAAGCAGTTAGAAATGTATACTAAACTAGTAAAAGAAAATAAATCTACTTTTCCTAAATGGCTTAAACTATAGAATTATGAAGATACGGAATTACTTTTAAATAAATAGCAATTAAACCATGTATAACACTATCCAAACAAAATAGATAAGTAAATCAAATCAAACAAAATTCGTAGCATACACCAAACACAGATGATCATGGACACATAGGCAATAATACACACACACCAACACACATACATATAAACATACAAACGCGCGCACACAAAAACTCAAACACGCACACAGACACTCACACACACACATACATACACACATATTTACACATGTGCACGTAAAGACAGAACCACACACATAACTACTAATTTTAATTTTAATTACTAATATTTATGAAATCAAATGTATACTTAAATATAATTATTAATTAGGATACATTGCTATGGAAGAGCGGTATCTCCTGGTACAGGCTTAGCTTAAAAGAAGACTCCTGTCCCTAAAGAATGTAAAACAAAATATTGTTACAGAAAATAAACATATTTATTTATTTATTATTATTATGCTCTTTATTTAAAATATAATCTTAAGTAAAATGTTTTACAATATTTTATATAAAAAAATATATTTACAATATAAAATATTATAAAAAACTTAACCTAGGTTGCCACCGGCAGCGGGGATAGAACCAAGTTACCGATGGTTAGGGCTGCAGAGTGAGGAACCTCCTGACAATACGTGCCGTGTCAAGGAGTACTGCCTTCTGTATCTGACCCTTGACCCAACCTTTTAGCGAGAGCCTCTCTAGGTGTTGATCGAGGCTCTTAGCTAAAAGACCGTTTGCCGAAACGACTATCGGTACAATAATGGTTGAATCCACATCCCACATGGCGGTAACCTCGTGAGCCAAGTCAAGGTACTTACTGAGCTTGTCCTTCTCGGCTTTCACGAGGTTCTCATCATGAGGTACGGTGATATCAACCAATATTGCCCGGCGCTGAGATCGGTCGACCACCACGATATCAGGCTTATTGGCGACAATAGTCCTGTCCGTGATGATAGAGCGATCCCAGTAGAGCGTTGCATGACCATTTTCGAGAACTGGCGCAGGTGCGTACTCATAGTACGGCACCTCTGATTCAACAAGGCCATATTGAAGAGCAAGTTGCTTGTGAATTATTCTGGCTACTTGGTTGTGTCTGTGCAAATACTCTCCGTTAGCAAGATGAGAACAACCGGAAATAATATGTCGGAGTGATTCTCCAGGACGGCGGCATGCCCGACAGATGTCGACCGTACCACGTGACAGCCACGACATCCAAATGCATCCCGCACTCACTGTTAAGGAAATAATCCCTGAGACTGCACACCTCACGGTTATGTAGGTCCTTGGCATTTAAAAAGCCGCGACCCCCACATCTCCACGGGATGTACAGCCTCATAACAGATGAGCGCGGGTGTAACATTCTGGAAGTCGTGAGCATTTGACGGACTCTTCTATCCAAGGTGTCCAATTCGGTCTAAGTCCATCTTAGTATGCCAAAGGAGTATGTGAGGAGAGGCATAACCCAGCCATTAAAAGCACGCGTCTTATTGCCACCCGATAAAAGACTGTTAAGTACTTTTCTCAGGCGGCAAAAGAATCGCTCCCGTAATGACTGTTTTATGTCCCTGTCCTCAACACCCAAAGACTGTGACATACCAAGATATTTATATGTTTCAACTTCGGAGAGAGATCTGAGGTGTATCGTTTCGGAGAGTTGTAAATTGGTTGAATTTACTACTCTCCCACGCTGTACATGCATAACCGCACACTTATCCACACCAAACTCCATCTTGATGGCACTGCTGAAAGTCTCAGTAATTTTCAGCAGTTTCACCAAGTCTTGGCGGTTTGGTGCGAACAATTTGAGGTCATCCATGTACAACAAATGCGACATAACTTCACTCCCTCTCCGCAGTTGACAGCCTAACTTTGAATTTCTCAACAAAGTACTGAGAGAATTCAAAGCTAGGCAAAACCATAAAGGACTCAGACTGTCGCCCTGGAATATGCCACGCTCTATCCTTATAAGTTCCTGCGTGGCAGAAACACTATCTCGACATCCTGGTTGACACAAGACCGTGGTCCACTGCCGCATGCATGACATCAAAAAGGATTTTAAAGTTATATCAATTTTATATAACTCTAAAATCCTCACCAACCATGAATGCGGCACCGAATCATAGGCCTTCTTATAGTCAATCCAGGCTGTAGAGAGAGTCCCTCTGCCACGCCGGACCTTCTGGCATATGGTCATGTCAATGAGGAGAAGCTCCTTAGTACCGCGGGACCCAACCCTACATCCATTCTAAGTCATGTCCAAAATATTGTTTGCAACAATGTGCGTGTTAATTTTTGTTCTCAGAATAGATGTAAGGAGCTTGTATAAAGTAGGTAAGCACGTGATGGGTCTATAATTTTTCGGTTCCGTGGTACTACCTGATTTATGGAGCAGAAAAGTGACACCAGTAGTCAACAAATTTGGGAGTGAGCCGAGCTCTATGGCTTCTTGGAATTGTGTTGCCAGTAACTCGTGTGAACATCGAAACCATTTGATCCAGAAGTTGTGCAATCCGTCCGGTCCTGGGCATTTCCAATTTTGGGCCGCACGGATTGCACAACTTACGTCAGCTGTACTAATATTTATAGGCTGCATGGTCTCGATAGGTTCACACGCGTCACTGACAACACTCATCCATTCACCTTCCGTGTGCTCGACGGGCACCGACCAAATGCTGCGCCAGAAATTAGTCATGGCATCAACATCTGGTAGCCGCCCGTCGCTCACACGTTGATCAGCTCCTTCCCAACGTCTGTATACTTTTCTTTGGTCACTTTGAAAGAGGCGATTTTGTTGGTATCGGTCCACACGCACTCTGTAGCGACGTATACGGTTTGCCCACGCATAGACTTTTTGCTTCAGAAAGTCAATACGTTCCGTCACACAAGCCATATAGTTTTCCGGACGAACATCAGTCCCAACAAAGGCTTGTGTGACGAATCGCATGACGCGAGGCCGATTATTGCCAATTCTGAAGCAAATTAGCTTTGCAATGAGTGTCCTGAACTTATTAATACGCCCCTCGATCCTCAATTGCCAAGCAGGGGCAGTCCCGGTTCGCCGCGGTACTCGGTCAGAATCCTGGAATTTCACACGAGCAACGCGACACACCGCGATGGCCCCACAATAAAGGATCGAGTGGGTATCAATTAAACTTTCACTGGTTCCAAGATAAGGAACCAGTAAATCGTTCAAGGCACTCATTAACGCTAAATTATGTCTATTCGTGGGCAAACAAGGTATACGCGGCCTAGAGTTACGCGTGTCACGATACTGTAGAATAGCATCTTTCAAAGCGCTCCTCATTTGCTCATTCGTCTGTGTACTTACATTCGTATTTATGAAATCTTCATCGTCGGGTACCGGATCTACTCGCGCCACCAAAACCGGCGTCACGGCCGGTAATTGTGGGGCAGGGCGATCCTGCACCGAAGAAGAAGCCGCACAAATACGTAGTGACTCCAGGCGTAGCCGATCAAGTGCTGACTGATCCAGCAAGTTGTTACGCTGGATCACCCGCACTTGATCCGACAGTCGTTGGGCAGACACGTCGATGGTCGGTTCAAGGGCCTGAAACAAAGACAGCATCCTAACACGATACGCAGTAAGGTTAATTCCTCCCTCTGTAGCCCCGTAGGTAGTAGGCGCGCATGCAGTTCTCATTTATTTCTTGAGTCCATCGCATGCGGCGCACTACACCACCGGTAGCGGGGGTCGTACGCGGGGCAGATTGCCCCACTGATCCCAAGCGTGCCGGCAGCGGTGGTCGTCCACGTCGCGCAGGTCGTTGTGGCGGTGGCGGGGACGGCGATCGCCCGCTCGCGCTGCTCGACTCGTCAGTTAACACCCTGGTGAGGTCATCATTCGACGAGGAGCTTGAAGTCGGCGGAGCAGGCAATGGTGGAGGGCGAGCGCTTCGTTGAGCTATGTTTCTTGTTATCATTCTACATTTTCAACGTTTTTCAAATTGTTGTTTTCATGTTGACGTTGTACGTCAACATGTCAGGTAGGTACGGGATTGGATCACTGTTTCTATTAGAAAAGTAATTTTTAAAGGTACAGCCATTTCGGTGTTTTGTATATTTGATAATGATCCATTAATTTAATTTACTGCTTACATAAATTTTGTACCAAAGAAAACAACATTAAGACCAATAAAACCAAATAAATATTTCCATGAAGAATGACAAGTTGTGACAGTGACAGATTATTATATTATTATTATTATTATTATTATTATAAAGCTTTGACACTGTTGACAGTTTAGCAATATCACAGACGATAATTTTTGTATCGGCTACGCTCTTATAGCTGGTTGAATGCTCAAAGGCTACGCTTGACCACTCGTTGCGTATCGAGTGCTGGCACTGGATAAATATCACATTTGATATCACGAGAATACCGAATGTCGAGATAAGTTGATATTCGCTATATTTTTTTCGATAAATATCGAGTCGGAGATTACATCAATGGCGCGAGAATTGGCACCCCTGAGGGTCGACTCTTTTTCTCCGAAACGAAATTTCGGGCGATTTTCGTTTGCTATTTATGGCGCTTTCCATTATTTTTGAAAATTCAAACAATTTTCTAAAAATTGATAATCTATTTGCCAAAAATATTTTGTATGAGCGAAATTTCTGAAGAGATGGAAACCGCTGTAAATAGCAAACCAAAATCGGACGAATTTCGTTTCGTAGAAAAAGAGTAGGCCCTATGATCTGCATCCCTCTCCTTATTCACTAAGTTTTATTTGTACTGGCACCTCGAGACCAACCGTTAGGTTATACAAGAAGTGCCAGATGTCCCTGCGCCACCAAAGTCTCGCGCAGGAGACCATCTGCGTTAGGTCTTGACGCCAAATCAGTGCCCGCCGGAGCGCGCTCTTCATTCGGTAATTATAAGGGGTGCCCTTCGGTTCGCCTAAAATTGTTTGTCCTAATATGGTTTGGCCAAACCGTTTTGGCCTAAACTTAAAACGTACAATTATTGTTTCGCCTAAAAATTGTTGTGCCACCATTATAGTTTGGCCTAAGAATTGAAAGGCCTTATTTTAGAATGTCTAATGTAAAATAGCCTAAACTATATTAGCATAACTTTATTTTGGCATAACGATTATTTCGCAAAATTTATAAAAGCTCTAATTTTAGCATATCTAAAATTAAATGTGCCAATAATGTATTGGAATAAAAGCATAGAATTTTATTGAGAAAATAAATTGACAGAAGCGAATCGCTGCAAACCCGACTCCACGTAGTCTTGTCTGCCCTACCATAGAGTGCAATATAAGCCCGCAGCGCCGAAGCCGTGACGGAAACTATGCATGCTGCATGCCTGCTTGCATGCTGCACGCATGCTGTGTTTCTGCTTGCATGCTGCATGTCTGCATGCATGCTGCATGTTATGCTGCATGTCTGCATACATGCTGCATGTTTGCTTGCTATGTTAAGATTAATAAAAATTAATACATAAATGAAAAAAAAACACAAGTTTCTTTTGCCAAGTTATTTTGCCTTATAAAAATGAGTAGGCGTTTTGTACTTTATGATTTTTAATTTTGTGCGAATTAATATTTAGGAATTGTAAACTCTATGGATTACGAATTGTTCTGCCAAATGACGCATTTGGTAAATGACAATGTGGCGATAAAAAGTTAGGCGAAGTAAAATTAGGGCAAACACGATTCTGAAGAGTGAAATTAGGCGAAAAAATTTTAGGCTTTTCGTTTGGGTGCCATTGCAAATTAGGCGTACAAAAAATTAGGCAATCCGATAGAGACCCAATTATAAGACTAGTGTCTCGGGAGAGTTTCCCCGTGAACACGTGTAGTTCACTGCCTATTGTCCAGATAGGTAATCGGAGCTGTCAAGCTCGCTCACTTCTCGTTGCACGAAGGGCACAACTCGCAGTTGACACTGCTCGGGTCGTCGACTCTAAAGTCGACTCCCAAGTGTCCACCTTGGTCGCGGAGTAGTAAGCACACTCACTTCTCGGAACCCATCCGGGCGCCTAGCCAGTTCCCCGTCTTACACGGCTGGCTGGACCGGAGGCTTCGACTTCTATAGGGGGCCGCCTCTACTATTAGTTATCCAGACTAGTACCGGAGATGTCAATACCAATGTCTAATGAGAACCACCGGACAAAGCTGCCAACTATAAGGGAAACTCACGTTCCCCGCAGGACTTTTCGCTTCTGGCCCCACAGAGACCGCTACTAGGCCCCGCTCGCTGTGCGTGAGTTTGGAAGTCCTTGCACACAATACCAGGACAAACAAATATTCCCAAACTCTACAGCTGAATACAAACCACTACGGGTTCAACCCACGTCCGGATCCCGCCGGAGGCGCCAGTCAAGGCACGATTAGCGGGGGGCTTGAACCGGAACCCCGTAGTACCCCTGAGAATTACAGCAGGACCCGTAGTTCCAGCTGCGATACCCTATCTATATATACCCTATCTATATATAGTCAGTTAGTATATAGGGAAAAATCCTCTGATCTGCAGTCTCATAGTGACTCTCAGTTGACTTAAGGGAATCCTGCAAGAAATTGTGAAAATTTACTTATTTTTAAGTTACTTGTACTATGCGCTGAATTAGTTGAATACATTAAAAGAACTTACGTAAGTTAGCCTGATCATTGCACAAGGTCGTGGCTTTGTTGAAATTTGAAAAAAAATCTTTAAACAATAACTTTAGATTAAAACAAAAAGGGAAGATACGGCATGCTCCTACTTGTAGTCATTCAAAATATAGTCCTACTCAACTACTTAAGCAAACACTCATATACGCACACCTATAAAGTGTAAATCGAGCGAGCGAGACCAAGCGGTAAGTTTCAACGTCAGCGCGAGCGAGTCAGCGAGTAGGGCGTTGGCGTCTCGGTCGCTTCGCAACAGACGAGTACGTACGACCGATTCCGACGCCACTGCGGAGTAGCGTCTTTCTCTTTTTCACACAGTAGAATATCCGCAATAGTGCGATGTAGCCTGTTCGCTCGGCAAATTGTGACTGAAGTGAAATTGTGCCTTTAGGCCTAATTTTGGCGGCTCACTCACGAAACGCTAATGCCGTATCTTCCCTTTTTGTTTTAATGTAAAACAATAACCTACAATAAGTAAATCTAATGACTCCTAAAAACATATTTTTTCGACAACTTTCTTAATTTTACGCGTGAAACAATAATACTTACATGAAAATATTTGTATTGATATTCTCCGCAGGTCACCCCCATCTTCAAAAAGTCAATTTTAATTTTTAACACAAGCGCGCGATGGTTTTGTAGATTACGCAGAATAAAAACATTTCTCTAATCAAATTACTAGCCCTGAAACTTCAAAGCAGAATTGTTCTAATTTTAAATATCAATATGATTGTTTTTGCTTGAAGTTCATTAAGAGGCTTATGTCAGTTTTTGCGACCGTGCGGCGCCTTTTACGACACCCAATAGAAGAGATGCTTTGGTAGTATTCGTTTAATAATGGGCCGCCACCACACATCATCTGGTCATAGAAAGTTGTGTTAATTGTAACAGATGGTGATTAGCGCTTTAAGATATCATTCGTCATCATTGTCAGCCCATAAACTTCCCACTGCTGATGTTAGAACTTCGACAAGGCGAGCTAAGAAACGATTTGAGAAAATGGCCAGTGAGATCATCAGTTAAATATTCCAAAAAAACTCTCCAAGCGACTAGGCAACCCATGAAACGATTTGAGAAAATGGCCAGTGAGGACTTTAGATATTCCAAAAAACTCAGTCCGTGTTATTTCGAACTGTGAACTAAAGTTGAACTTAGTTAATAGATGGCGCTGTCTCTTTATCTTTATTACATCTACCTGCATTTTTTAAGTTGTTTATATTACTGGATTTGGTGACAGATCACCATCAAGTCCGACTGAGAGTTGTATAAGAGCTCAGCTGTACAAGACATAATAGAAATTCAATTGTTGGCAACCTTTAGGAGTCTTCTTGACAGACAAGAGGATAACGACAAACTTAAAAAACACAATATGGCTGGATAAGTTCACGGTAGCTCAACTGGAAAGAGCCTGCAAATTCTGCTCGAGGAAATTTTTTCAGTACTTTTGCAATTTGTAATTTATTCGCAACAAAATTTCCTTAAAATTATAGTATTAGACATAATCCCTTTTAAAAAAAGCTTTACATTCGTTCACGTTTTGAAATATAGAAGATTTCCTAGGAGTCTGTTTGATGAGTGTAATGCCTATGTCTAGAATATCCGGTGGCTCGTGCCGGAATATGAAGTTTATGACCGCAAGCAAACTATTATTAAATCTAAGCCCCAAGGCGTACAAATTATCTTAGGGTGTAAGTGAGAACGTGTGATTATATTACCGGAACCAAGTAAAATGAACAGTAATTGATATTATGTTGATTTCTTGGAACTATTACTAAACGTCCCACTGCTGGGCACAGGCCTCCCAGTGGGGATATTGGGCTATAACCCACCACGCTGGCCCAATGCGGGTTGATAGGTTTAAACGACTGCCATCTTGGGAAAACGACTGGGACCAACGGCTTGACGTGCCTTCCAAAACACGGAGGAGCTCGCTATGTTTTTAATTGATCACCCATCAGGCGACCCGGCATTGCGAAAGTTGCTTAGCGGACAAGATCGCAAGCCGAACGCGCGCGATTATACATAATAAAAAAAAAATTATGGATAATAATAAAAACAAGTAAGTAAGTTTGATTATTTCCATACATTAATAAATGAATCTCAAAAGTTTTAACCGTTGTTTTTGAAATCTGTAATATATCTGTAATCATTGTATCAAGTACTTTAGTCGGCGAAAAGTAGCAAATATGATATTTATGGTCAGAGTAATTTTCTTTATTCATACGTCTATGACTTGGTCTCAAAATATCCACAGTTGCTTCGATGCCACCTTATTTTATTATGTACACAGATTGTTAGAAAAAGAACAAAACACAAAAGTACTAAGTATCACAACTGTAACAGAGCAGTAAAAAGCCAATCGTTTTCATCTCGTTAATTATCATCTTTCGAAATGTGCTAGAAAGTTCGGGAACCTTTTATATTGGAGCTTAACGAAAAGAGAGTTGTTCTTTCTCACAAAGTTTAGGCAATTCTAGGCGGCTGTTGCGTTTGAGCAAACACAGCTCAGTAGATCCCAAATTGCCGGGATGTGAAACTCATTACTTCATTTGTTTTTTACAACTCCAGGACGAATTGCTAAGTGAGAGAGAAAGAAGTTCCTCTTTTTCTCGTAAAACGTTGCGTACGTTAATTAAAGCGTCCGACGCGACGATTTGGTAGTAAATCAGATTTATCTAACACGTTTGCTTAGTATTCATTATGATGATCATGACCTTTTTTTTGACCAAGACCATTCACATTACAATCATTACTAATAAAATAACAAAAACATGTTAATAAACCGTTAATATTTACTCGTAAGGTTAGCTTAGCTCTAAATTCTCAGTAACTACTGAAATAGTACATCAAACTAATTCTTGTAATAATGAAGTAGGTATTTTTGAATGAGTCATATAATGTATGTTCTTTTATTTTAGCACATTATTAATACCTACTAGACCGGTAAGCCTAGGTCCAGTCGCCTAATCGAGTTAACACGTTGACCCATGAGGATCTATTGTAGTTTGGCATAAAAGATCCTAATGGGTCGACGAAGATAGAACAGCAATTTTTTTAGAGTAGTTACATACAAATAGTGTTGTTCTTTGCACCCAACGCGAGAGGCCCCGATGCGAGAGATTGAAATAAATTGAAGATTAAAATCGATTGGATTTCAATCTTCAATTTATTTAAATCTTCAATCTTATCGCGGCGGTAAATGTACCTAGCTAACCTAGTTTACTACAAACAATAAGATATTAAAATATGTAAGTATTTCTTTGTTTCTTCAAATAATAACAATTTGTTTAGCTTTATGTTAATAATGTGCAAGAATTAAACAGCCTCGAGCTAGATTTCGAAACACTGCCTTTTCACATTAGTGTCTGGAGCAGCTTCTAGACAGCGAAGTTTCTATTGTTATGCTAGAACAAAGCCTTGCGTACCTCTAATAAATTTATAGATGGATTTCCTCAATATTCTTTTTTGCTTCTGTCATGGTATGTAGGAATTAATAAAACAAGTAAGTACGATAGAGAAAAACCGAATAGAACATGTTTTTTTCCATTTATTTATTTATAATAACAATTTCACAATTACTTCGGGTCCAAAAATCGGTTAGGTTAGGTTAGGTTAGGTTAGGTAGACACTGCACATTCAACATATTATATAAAATAAAACCCTAATACATACTAACATTTTCAAACATTAATAAAAAAGATCCACAATTTTCATAAAAATAAAAATAATAATAAAAATAATTACTAACATAAAAAATGTCTCCAATCTCCGTCACTGCGTAAGAGTGGCCTAACGTAAGTTATCGTTATTTACTTTTAATACACGTACTTATGACAAGACAATAAATTACGTAAGTAACTTTTGCCCGAGGCTCTCTTTAATGACAATAACTTTTTATTTTATTTTTATTTTAGCTTATTTTGTCCCACTGCTGAGCAAATGCCTCAATAAGACAATAACTATACTTACAATTTATTTAAGGGAAATATTATACAATCGCGTAAAATAATCTTAGTCTTTAATCTTCCAAAAAGCAAATAAAAAAATAAAACGAGTATAAGGACTTGATTCAATAAAGTTTCCAGAAATGTTTAGTACGTAACACAAGTGAATATCTAAATACATAACGTTAAGACATGTATATTAGCAAAGAATAGTAATTAGGGTGCGGAAAAAACTTTTAAAATACCTTCAATATGATTAAAGAAATCATTCGATACTGACTATTGAAACACACTATGTGATCAAAGATTGTTGAGCTTCAAATATATTTATTTGAGAAAAGTTACCAAACTTTCTCATAAATAATTCACATATTAGGAATTTATGTCGAGATGTAAATAAGATCCATACCAACACGGTAAGCCAATTTCCCCTTCCCATTTGAGCTGTGTCACGATTCTATATAAACTTTTTAACAGTTTTTCGTGGCTCGCAAAGCAGACAGTATCGTTAAAAACTCAATTTATCATGTAAAGCACTTCATTTGCAGACTGCCGGCAACGTTCTAAAATGTTTGGCAGCATCATACGTTACTATGTTCAAAACATTAAACATAAAGAGTTCGATGGTGTATCGGATTGCGGTCATGTAAGTTAAGCAACTTTCGAAAATACAGGCGCCGGATGGGTGCCAATTAATCTCACGCACAGTTTAACGTGCGTGAGATAACTTAAACTGTCCAATGATCATCATCATCAATGTTTTTTTTAATATATATTAGCGTTATAATAACCCTTAACCACTTGGCTACCGAGGCCTGGTTTTCACCCGTCGAAATTTGTCAGTGCTTGAGAGGGGTTGGTAGTATTATTTTGATAAGCCCATCGCCGCTCTATGCTGTTGGATGCATGTGCAGTCTTTAGTCCATTAGTCGCCTTTTACGACACCGAAGGGAAGAAAGGGGTTAGTGGTATTACTTTGATGAACCTATCGCCGCTATATGCTGTTGGATGTATGTACAGTCTTTAGTCCGTTAGTCGCCTTTTACGACCCCCAAGGAAAGAAAGTGATTGGTAGTATTATTTTGATGAGCCCATCGCCACTCTATGCTGTTGGATGTATGTGCGGTCTTTATTCCGTTAGTCGCCTTTTACGACACCTAAGGGAAGAAAGGGGTTGGTAGTATTATTTTGATGAGCCCATTGCCGCTCTATGCTGTTGGATTAGATGCAAGAGCAGTTTTTAGTTCGTTAGTTGCCTTTTACCACACCCAAGGGAAGAGATGGGTTGTTAGTATTTTTTGCCGGTCAGAAAAACGATTCTCCTTAGGGCGGCAAGGTATTACTTTCCACCCGTTCCTCATGCAACTTCAGACCTACTTTCCGTGTATGAGGAATGAAAAAATGCTTTACATATAGGTACAGAGAGGCATAGAGCGACCTCGGGTTATGTGGGGCTTCTCTTCCCTCTCCCCTGCCTAGTCAGAAAAACTTAAAGGGGAAAAGAGGAGGCCTTAAAAACCCACTAAAAACCGAGTACTTACCATCCCTTCTATGCCATGGGGATGGCTCTGGACTACGAACGGCAAGCGTCGAGTTCCATGATCATCGTACGCTGGGCCATCGAGTGTGCTGAGTAACTATGGCCCGATCTGCACTTGTCCTATCTTTTATAAGAGAAGGTATGAGCTCAGCAGTTGGAAGTTTCTTGGCTGATAAGATTTCTCAGTTTGCAATCTTGGTAAATTCATTTTTTTTTTCATTTATTAAACAAAAATAATTACAATAAGTCTTACCGCATAACACAGCAAATCAACATGATTATCGCAGATCTAACCGGTACCTCTGCTTGGTAGTCACCCGTGTTGGCGTACTACGTGGTTTAACTTATCATACCTTAAATAATCTGTACTAAGGTTCTGTTCCATTAAAACTGGTAAATTGTGATCGTGTAATTCCTTTCCTGGAGACTGCTTTTCTCGCTTCCTTCGACCAGACACTTGCCGCGTACAAAATCACGGGTTCGATAATACCTACAACGGAGTAATAGCATGTTCTTATCCTCCTATTCTCCTGGATTGAGCAAGCAATAGCCCTTGCCTATGTATAAGAAATCGCCGGTTTCGGAGCGACTTTTTATAGATTTTGAAGAGTTTACTTATCTTTGGCCTCTCGCCCCACGTTGGGCGCCACTGTTACATTTGAGATTTTGTCCCTTTTGGGGAAAAGGAAGAAAATCCCAAATGCAAGCTTCAGTGGGTTGTTATCAAATAAAACCATAAAATGTTCAACAGCTAGGCAGTATATTGTAAAAGAACACACACAAATATTTTGTCCAACAACAATAAAATAAAATTACAAATTTTATTTCATTCTTATTATTTAAAAGAGGGGGGTTAGTCACAATTTTGTCTTATATTATGTTAGGTACAAATCATCTACGTTACACCTTTTAATTTATTTAGCCGAAAATAACAAAAAAAACTATCAGTTGAAATTGACCCTAGGGTCAATCTCAAATGAAAGTTCAACAAACTTTTTATTAATTTTGCCAACTATAATTTACTGTTTAAGTAATCTAAACCTTATTCCAAAGCTATATCACCCCCTAAAACACACTAAAATCCTAAGAGTCAAAAGTGACCAAGCGGGTCGGTGATAATTTTAATTTCAAATAAATCTTATAATACTGTTCCTACTACTGCCTAACCAGCCAGCTAATATTTCAGTCGTACGAGCTATGGTCGTGGGTGGGGTCGAGATAAAGCCAGTACCGTCCGGAGTATGATGTTGAAATTAAAACTAAATTACTCCGTCTATTAAAATATTAAATTAAATGTTTTAAACCATTTAACCATATCAAAACTCTCACACGTTTAAAGCCGATACTCTAGAGAACCGTGGGGTTATACCAATATAAAATAAATATTTATGGACGCCAGGATCGTATAGTCGATCCGAATCTGGAGACGATGTCACCATACAACTTCACACATGTCGAACTCGCAGATCCTCAAAGGTTTCACAACTTCACCAACGCTTGGTGTAGTTGAATATAAAAGAAAATACTATGTTAAGGTTTCGAAACCCTAATGTAAAAATATGTTCCTGAATAAAGAACGATTAAACCCAGAGTAGGGGTACAAAAACCGTCAACGCCTGTGCGGCGACAGCTCGCTGGCAGCAGGTGGCCGCTGGTGCCCCGAAGAGGCAGGTCTCGCGTCCAGGCTTTAGGGCCCAGCTCTAAATCCTGGCGGCGAGACGGGCCTCTCGAAGCATCTGAAATTATCAACACGGGGCCTATTTATAACACTACACGCCTAGTTCAGAACTGTTACATAAATTAGGGTCCCGCAGTCTGCTATCTGTGTATCTGGGGCTGCAACCTATCATAACCAGGGACTCGCAGCGCCATGGGTTATCAAAAGCTTCCCAACGCTGTTGCACAACTAAAAACTCACACTCCAACACTAACATTTAACACCATGTTTTAATTTTAGCTTTGTTTCACATTTAACTAGTACACAAGGCACTACACGGCTACGATATTCCAATAAACATAACTAAACAATGCCAGACTACTGTTGGATGGGGCAATATCCACTTAATAAAGGGGTTTGACACGTCTGCTACATGGCCAAGAGCCTTGCGTCGCCTGGCGACAAGGCAGGATTCAGACACCATGAAATATCGATTTGCTTTCCTAGGATGACGGCTTATTATATTTAAACAATGCTATTGAGATACTCACGCGCTGGGATATCCTATATCTACGCGTGGCTGCCAGCGGCGTCACGACCGGTCGGTTGTGGCACGGATTCCTGTAAATAAACCACACACTTGTTGACTATATTCTCAAGCTAATGACGCTTCAAATCCACTACATTATTACGACCTCAGATTAAAACAAAAGGTGACTACGACCCACGCCTACCTGAGTGCGTTGATCTCAACTCATCGCACCACGTCACGCCAGAGATTGAACTCGTTTCGGCGTCGCAACTCGGCAGCTTTCCTTTCGCCGGAAACACTTATAAATCGAAGGCCAGCTTATAATTTCTACTCTCATTGTCGGGTAATTCATAAGAAATTGTTCTTTTAGAATTTTCCTTCAAACTAACCAAAACGTCAAATATGACGTCTGTCACAACCCGCCCTCTGCTAACAGAATCTGCCAACAATAACAACACAAGACCTTAAAAAAAATTAACGTTTAGCAATGTGAAATGCGTTTTTCTTTAACTTAAAATTACCTTTTGTGATATTTAACTCACTAATTACCCTGTCCTAATATTAAGGAGTATTAGTTTCCTCTCTGGTAACCCCTACGGGCAGAGACAATATCCATATAAAAAATATTACTCCCGTTCGAATGTTCTAGATAAAAGTCCATATAGAAAAAAATAGTTCTATTTCCGGATTTGCTTGAATTAAATTTGTGGCGGCCAGAGTCGCCACATAATTTATTATCATCACGTATCGGTTAAAGAGTTTGTAAGCACATTCCTAAACGCGTGCAGATCCGAGAAAGATATGTCACGGCATCCTCCCTCCAACATCTACGTAGTATTACTGTATAAATAGTCTTGTAAGGTTTAGATAATAAGTTAGTCACAATGTAGTCACTGTAAATATACAACATCACTCTAAGAGACGCAGTCGTTATTTAACATCGCCATGGAATCCCTCCACCATCATTACTTCGCTCTCGCCCGACGGAACACTGGTGACCCCGCTCAAGCAACAAACAAACTTCCAACGGAGTACTACGAAAAGAACACGTGAGTCATTTGTAATATCTACACATCAACCATGGCAGCAACATCTATTCAGCGAAGGACAACAAAATCTTCAAGATAAAATCACTACGCCGTGCCACTTCGAGCTGCGACTACGTCATTTAACATCACTCTCACAACCACAACTTTGGCTTCCTTTCCGGCACATCGTAACAAGAACGTTTCATCGACCAAGGCAAAGAAATAAGGTACCCAGAAAAAACAATGTGAAATAAAATAAACTAACGATTTCATAACTGCACACATTATGTCATAACTTGTGCAGCGCAGCGAACGCGCAAGAATTTCCGACGCAGCACTTTTCGCCGTTTACTCTACGCTTGCACAAGGTCAAGATCAGAAAGAACACAATATGTTGCTTATTCATCACGATTATGAAAAATGAAACAAAGGAAAATAAGCATATATGTATACAACGAGTATTCACCCGTTTAACCGCCTCACTTTTACCGACTGACAAAGTGGTTTGAGGTATGTTATTTATAATTACGGGAAGAGATATTTAGAAGCATTATTTTACCAGTCGATGGTTTTCTGAGATATTATTACACTTCATAAGACACTTAACTGCTACTAGCTACCTCCAGTGCGAATTGATTTCTCCGGTTATCTGACAAAGAGCCAAGGAATACGCCAGTCTGAGGATAATTATGAAGCTATAATGAAGTTGTACTCAAAATGAATATATTCAACAAGTTTAAAATGCTTTGATTGTGCAATAAAAATACAGTAGAATAAATAAGCAAAAACCATGTTAGGGTAACTAATGTAATAATAAGATTTTTGTCAATTTTAATAATATTTATTTTAGCTAGGCACTTATTTCCTTATATTAAGTATGTATATTGAATGCAACATGTCTTATCTCTATGTACTTAATGTTTAATCTTAGTCAAATCTAATTTTTATGTTTTGTTATTATGTATTTTATTAAGTCTATTAGTTCAATTTATTATTAACATGTAATGCGTAATTTAAAGTTCACTGTAAGAATATGCATAATTTAAAGTTGTACTTGTTTATACCACTTAATTTGTGTGTATAATATAGTCTTGGTATAACGTGATATAGAAATAATATTAGTAACAATTTTTTTTTTAAAAGGTATATAAGTATTTTGTACATATATTGAAGAATACAAGGAAACAGCTCTCTTAGCAGCATTCAGCCTGCCAGCCTGCCTCAAGGTTCCATCGCAGCAACGTAACGCTTCCTGGATCCTCGGCATCACTCGACGGTCAAAATAAGTACCGTCGCACTCCACACGTCTCGACTAACAGCAGACATGGTAGCACACGCTCGTCTCGAGTCATGTAGACCGGAGAACGCTCGTTTTGTCAATGAAGACTTGAGCACGCTCGTCACGACTTAACGTGGATTAGAGCACCACTGGCATCTCCAAGCTGAAGACCTGATGTTTTTTTCATTCCCTTTTTCAAGAGGGGGAGTACTGTGGCGGCCAGAGTCGCCACATAATTTATTATCATCACGTATCGGTTAAAGAGTTTGTAAGCACATTCCTAAACGCGTGCAGATCCGAGAAAGATATGTCACGGCATCCTCCCTCCAACATCTACGTAGTATTACTGTATAAATAGTCTTGTAAGGTTTAGATAATAAGTTAGTCACAATGTAGTCACTGTAAATATACAACATCACTCTAAGAGACGCAGTCGTTATTTACCATCGCCATGGAACCTACCATCACCTCCACCTCGCATACCTTTCCCGATGGAACAAATTTAATTACTTAAAGTAATTATTATACATATTAATTTATTATGCAATTCATTATTAGAACTGTTTCGACTATTTTTTAAAATTGAATCTTTTATGTGAAATTAAAAGCTGACAGCTACTTCGCCCCGCTACCGCTAGGCGTCGCTACGGTGGCTGTCATTTTGTCTATGGTGTTATGTCAAATACAAAACGTAAACACGGAATAAAATCTCTTTAGATTTAAGTTTAAGTCTTACTAAAACTGATTTAGAAATATGTTTTAATTGAAAATGCAAGAAAAGTGTGTCTTGTAATGTGTCAGCCAAGGCTCCATGTCTTTAATGTGAAGAAAAATGGATTTAATTCAAACAAGCTACACGGACTAATGTTTTTGGACATTTGATCATTCTAACTAAAGCAATGATTTCAGGTAAGTACTATTCAACCATTGCGAACTTCTTTTGTAGATTAGTAAAGGCAGACAGGGTACTGAATTTACAACGTAACAATCTATATGACTTTATTGATAGCCATGCCTTGCAATGGAAGATATTAAGATAGTGAAATCCCGGTCAAAATCGGTGCAGTATTTCCGGAGTTACGAATTTTTTAAGATATTTCCGGTCTGTGCTGTCGACTGAAACGGCAATTCTGTCTGTTAAGCACACTGTCAATTACTATACGGAGCGCCAAACACCTATTACAAATGTTTAGAAGCATCACAAAAACCGTTTTTCGGTTTGTAAGGACGCTTAGTCGATCATTAAACTTTAAAAATAACAAAAAATCAATCAGCTCAGTCGCAAACCACAGCCACAAAATGTTCTAAAACGTTATTGTACATTTAATTTTGCTAGTTCTATTTCTGTCATAATGTAATTGTTACAGCGATTGTACAAGTTTGTTCACGAATAAAACATTTTAAAATCGTTGTGTGATAATATCTATAGGTATGTTGTAGGCGAAATTTTATCTTGACAATACATCTCATTCCTTCAGGAATTTACGAAAGACCAAATTTTCTCGCGGGCAAAGCAGTAACCGGAAAACCTACCGCCCTTTACTTAAACACTGGCGTGTTTATTATAATAAGTGAAAATACCTTTGTGGCTTAAAGGATGTTCTTTGCTGCGTGACGGCGAGTGCTTTAGCTTTCGTTGAAAAAGAAAGTATTTTCTACGAAGACGTAATACTTTTTGCTTAGCTGTGGGTTGAGAAAGGTTGAAAATGATGAAATGAAAAAAAAATACTCTTTCAAAAAAACAATTTCTGGATTAAATTAAATCGCATGTAACAAAAAGAGTAAAAAATGTAAGTGTTGATGAATAAAGATGGAGAAGGAGACTAAAGAAAACATGAATGGATTGTGTATAAAGGATGATATTAATGAAAAAGTAGTGACTGCTTAGATGACGGCTGTTGGAGAAGAAAAGAAAAGAAAAAAATTTGTGCCGACTCTAAATAAAATTGAATAGGGCAGGAAGAAGAAGAATAAGAAAAGCCATCACTCGCTAACGTAGAGTGCCTCAAATGAGCCTCTAGTCCCAATGGCTATATTTTACTTAGAAGTAACTGAAACATTGTGGTTAATCATGTGGAATATTTGCTGATGTGCAAAGGGTTAATGAAACACAAAGTTAGTTAAATTGTACCCGAAGTTTCTTGATGTTCCGTCTTTCATTGTTTAGTAACATCTTTTTAGGGGAAATGCCGAGCTTCAGAAAACGGGTTTTCGTATTAATGCCAGCGTATAGCTAGCTAGCTACCTTCTAGTTAAGGACATGCAACAAATTCGTTAAGTAAATGTTTAACCTGGTTTAAAACAAACTAGTTAGTTTCAGAACAGTTTGCGTCGAACTCTGTAAATATTTATTTAAAATGGGCCGAGATAGTTTGAAAGTGTATGAATTCGTAAAGCTTATTGAATTCTTACTAGATCCCCGCACCCTGCAACGTTATTTAAAGATTACTTTTATTTGACCAATATCTTTCGATACGAAACGAAATTACAAAATAGGTAGAAGTGTCCTAGGACAACATATACTACATTGTATCGCGAGTCAGTATAAAACATCACCAGAGCAATAATAATGTTGCTTCATTAGGCGAAAAATGTGATAACGTAAAAATGTTGGTAAAGAAGTACCTAAGTAAGTAAATAGAACATTGAACGGGACATCATTTGCTTTTTTTAATAATCAACTCAATTCAAATAAGACACTTAATTTGTTCTTTTACATTTACAGAAACTTTAAGTTTACTAAACATTTAATTGCAAATAAGAGCGGCAGAATCATATCTGAAACAGTTAAATCACTTACATAATGAAGGAAGCACAAAAATAATGGAATTTGTTTTCAAAGTGAATGAATATTTGTTCAGCGTTGCTTTTATTGGCTTTTTATCTAAACAGACACAGCCAATCAAATATTCAGTAAAGTTGTTCACTAGAATATTTACGTTTTGTTTACCCATGCATGCAAAATGCGATAGCAAAGCTCGGTCCAAAACGTTGACAACCAAAAAAATAAATTGTTTTTTTAAAAGGCTATTAATTCATCGAGGATAGATATACAAAGGGAGAAAAATAAATTATGGGAAGAGCTCGATGGCGCCACGGTTATGGCGGTCGGTTTCAGATCGTCGTCTTAGAGCAACTTTCGCAATGTCGGGTCACTGGATGGGTGACCAAATTAGAAACATCTTGAGTTCTTCCGTGCTTCACATAGCAATACTTACACTACAGAGGCAACACATTACACAACACACATATAACACTTTTTATACATCCTCAAATGTAACTGTTTCCCAAGGGTCAGGCCTATCCTAGTTTGGGAACCCCTGGTAATTAGGCGATAAGAACTTTAATTCATGTTTTATAAGTACCTATTGTATTTTATTGTTACATGTTCCGTTTTTTCAATAAATTTATTCTTATTCTTTTATATGATATTCAGAAACCACGTAAAGCCGTTAGTCTGTCGCAAGATGGCAGTCGTTAAAAACCACCGACCTGCATTGGGCCAGCGTGGTGGGTAATGGGTATGGCCCAACCTCGCCATTTGCTATTTTCCACCTTAATAGGCTAATGATACCGAACACCCTGACTATGCGAGTATTGGCAGTTTCACGCGGTGAGAGTTAGAATGAGTGTGATGTCTCTATGTCTTCTTACATTTTTTATACCTTTACTAGATTAAATAAATGTCTTGAGTTTCACTATTGACTTTTCTCTTTTTTTCTTGTTTGGAAAGACGCGCTTTGAATCTCTTAGCATTATTGATTCGTTGTTTTCGAAGCTACCTTTAGCATCAGTCTTTATTTGTCTATAAAGGTTAAAAATTTGCTTGCCTGAAAATTTATATATTATTATATAATAAATCAGAGCTAGGTATTGTAAAAGTTTGGAGTCATACTCAAACTTTAGCAAAACAATGTTTGTCAATATTTTCCGTCCGCGAGTTCCGTAAGCGCAATTATGGGGAACAGCGAAAACAAAAAATCCGTTGATTCATAACTTCTTCTGTCGATAACAGCTGTACCAACGCGACTGGATGTTTTCTTTTTTCAATCAATTCCGATGGCCCACTTTATATTCAGATGGTTATTGAGTGTGGCAAAACTTTTCGATCTCCGGGATCAATTTTGTAAATAGACTCTCGAACTTGGTTCATCGTCTGATTCGTTTCTGTTTCCCTTCCGGTGATAACTGCATAATTGAGTACACAACTACTAGACGTAGGCTTGACGGCGAATGTTGCTCGATATAAGCATGGCAATTTTATCAGACACATAAAATGCCATGGGAAAAAGTTATTGACTAAGTATACTCGTAAGTAGTTGAAAGAGAACAATCTTAAATGCATTTAAATGTGATATGAAATTTGCAACATAGGTGTTTTAATGAAATAGCAGAAATTGAAATACAAAAAAACAGTTTTGAAAAACTCAAAATATCTTGTTGTTTTTAGTTTAGTATTTTCGCCAAAATTAATGTTCAATAGTACCATGTGTGTAGGTACTGGACTGCAAAATTTCATTACTAAATTTAATTAGTTACCATGCTTGTAAGCTCGTTTGTACAACAAGAGAGTAGAGTAGAAAGCCAGTAGATACGTTGCAATAAGATAGTTATAGCCGTAATATAGTGATATTCCTAGAGATATAATTATATCCCGTAACATAGATATACGAAAGCGATTCGTTACTATCTTACTAGGAATTAAATTATATTACGGTTTGAGTTTAGTGATATAATTATATTACTGGATTAAGTTTAGTAAAATAATTGTAGGAGTGTAGGGCGGGGGCTTCGTTGTGTTTATGAACGCCGCACCTCGATCGCTACCCGCGTCAGTCGGTCGGCATCAATTGCCCTACTCCTGTAGATCACGTGATAGGTTAGAAATTTAAGACAATCGCGAAGCGCAGCGTAGCGGTTGTCTTATATACCTACAGGAGTAGGGCAGCTAGTATTTCTGTTGTCTAATAAAAAAAAAATAACCTAGAAATTCAAGACAATCGCTACGCTGCGCTTCGCGATTGTCTTAAATTTCTAACCTATCACGTGACCCACAATTATTTCACTAAACTTGAACTGTATTATAATTATATTCCTAGTAAGATAGTAATGAATCGCTATCGTATAACTATCTTACGGTATATAATTATATCCCTAGGGATATAACTATATTACGGCTATAACTATAATAATAATAATAATAATAATAATAATAGACACTTTATTTGCACAAACAGAAAAAACAACAATTACAAAAACAGGAAAAATTATAAAAAAGAGAGTACAATTAGGCGGCCTTATTGCTTAAAAGCAATCTCTTCCAGGCAACCTTGGGTGAAGAGAGAGATAATATTATAAAATAGTAGGGGGAGTGGGTGCATCTAAAGAAAGAAAGGATTGAAAAATATATAGTTATCTATATACTAAATACGGAATACGGAAAAATAGAAGATAAGGAAAGAAAATATATACAGTTAGTTAGAAGCAGAAGAAAGGAAATAACTTCTAACTTGATCTCCGAAAGACCTAGGAGTTTGAGCTTTTCTGATACTTTCAGGAAGTGAATTCCACAAGCGGACAGCATGGACAGTGAATGAATAGGAGAAGAAGTCGGTAGAGCGTTGAGGAATATTTAAGGAAAGGTTGGAAGAGGAACGCAAAGTACAATGCAAAGCTGAGGAACGGAAGGAAAAGCAATCTTTAAGGTAAAGTGGGGCTGTTGGAAGAAAAAGTGTGGAATAAAGGAGCGTAAGAGCGTGTAAGTCCCTGCGCCGTCGAATTGGGAGCCAGTTAAGTTTGGAACGATAGTGAGACACGTGGTCAAATTTACGAAGGTTGAAGATGAATCTTATACAAACATTCTGCAGACGCTCCATTTTGTTAGCAATTCCTCTGACAAATCAGTGTAGCAGACATCACCGTAGTCGATAATAGACAGCATAAGAGATTGCGCTAGAGTAATTTTGGTGCTGGTTGGCAGAAAGTTACGCAGGCGGTTTAGCGAGCTATATGCCCCGAAAATCTTCTTTCTAACAGCATCCACCTGAGGTCTCCACGAAAGGTTCTGGTCAAAAATAACACCGAGGTTTCTGACGGATTTGGAGTATGGGATTATTGTATCATCAAAAGTTACTGCAGGAAGTTGTTCAAAATCGATCCTCGAAACAAAATAAGGACTTCCAATAATAATAGTTTGCGTCTTGGATGGATTTACGGTCAAACCATAAGATTTACTCCAGTTGTCAATTTGCGCTAGATCTGAATTTGTGACGGCCACAGCGCATGGGAGTTCAGATAAGGTAGCTTGTGTATAGATCTGTAGGTCATCCGCGTATAGGTGATAGGAACTTGAAATTGAGTCAGTGATAGTGTTTATAAATATAGAAAAAAGAAGTGGAGATAAGACGCCACCCTGAGGAACTCCGGCACTAATGTCACACCAGAGAATGAATCTCCAAGCCGGATACGCTGCCGACGCCCTAGCAGGTAACTTTGAAACCAATCAATTGCAGCTGGAGATATGTTAAGAGAACGTAAAACGCCAAGGAGGATGTCATAATCTACAGAGTTAAAGGCATTGCTAAAGTCAAGTAATGTCAAAAGTGTGAGCTGCCGGTTTTCCATACCCTGGCGTATGTCATCCGTTATCTTGACTAAAGCAGTAGCTGTACTGTGGCCCCTGCGGAAGCCAGACTGAAAAGGATTGAAGAGGTTATTAGTATTAAGGTATGAATTAAGCTGGTGATGAACAAGCTTTTCAAGGACTTTGGAGAGGAAGGGAAGAATAGAAATAGGTCGAAACTCGGAGAAAAAGGTAGGGTTAGGTTTTTTTGGAAGTGGGGTAACATTTGCATCTTTCCAGGCTGCAGGAAAAGTACCGGTTAAAACAGATGTATTGAGGATATGGGTAATTATGGGAAGTAAGACGTCAAGAATGGGAAGGATCATTTTCCGACTAATGGAATCCACTCCTACAGCAGTAGAGTTAACAGAAAGTATTGTTCTCTTAACATCACAGTCTGTAAATTGATGTAGAATAAAAAAAGAATCGGGGGTTGGCAAATTTGAAAGATTTTGCAAAGTTTGAGCTTTGCAGTCGCTATCAATAGGCGTAGACGAGCAGAAGTGACAATTAAGTTGGTTAATATCTACTTTGAAATTGGGGCTGTTGTTGTGAGATTTGCCAATCCCAAGTGATTTTAAAAATTTCCATTGCTTACTTGGATCTTCGTTTTCTAGGGATTTATGTATGTGGCGTCTTTGAGCGTCCCTTATCACCGTATTGCATCGGTTTCTAGTACGGTTGTATTTCGTTTCATTTCGATTCGAAGGATCGAGTTTGAATTTAGTCTTACATCTGTCCCTTTTGGCCATCAATTTTCGTATCTCGTCAGTTAACCAAGGTGCAGGCAGATGCTTAATCTTAACTGGTCCGAGCGGAGCGTGTTTGTCGTAGAGCTCTATAAGGAGTCTGTTAAAAAGCTCAACCTGCTCATCAACTGAATTAGAGGAAAAAATAGCCGACCAGTCCATGTTTGTAGCATCATCGATTAGCCGGTCTTGATCTATACTATTAAAACTACGGTGAAGTTGCACAGTTGGTTTTGGTTTAGGTGGACGAATGCGGTACGACAAATAGACCAGATCATGGTAAGAAAATGCGTCTGCAGAATATTGCCCATGCTTTGCAGCTAGGGTGGGAGAGGAGACGATCATGAGATCAAGAAGAGAGGGAGTACAATTAGGAAAGTGATGCGTCGCCTTTAATGGTAAAATGTGTAAATTAGAGGAATTGACCACAGACATTAGTTTTTTGGCACGGGTATCATCTTTAATGAGGCATGTGTTGAAATCACCCAAAATGATGGTGTGGGAAAAGGAGGGAGCAAAATTTTCAAGGAGCTGTTCGAGTGACTCAAAATAGTCAACACGAAGAGATGGGCTATAAAAGACACCAAGAAGAACTTTAGTATGGGCAAGACATACTTCAATCAGGAGATGTTCGGCGCTATTGGAAGGCGGTGGCTGTGGAGAACGGCTTAACCTCCTGAGACCCAGGACTACTTTTTTCGGACTATGTATAAAAAAGTGATTTTTTATGGATAGTAATGAAGTAGTGACTTCAAAAAAAATTGTGGAAAAAACCCCCTCCACCCCCTTCTCGTTTTAAATTATGTGCTCATATGAGGTCACTCGGCGTTAGTCCTCGTATGATGACATAAACTATTTCAATTGATTTTTATTGTATTACTTATTATACCTTGAATAAAAGAAGTAATATCAGGTTTTTAACATTTATATTGTAAGACTTTATCAAAACATAAATATGTTATAGCTAGTGATCACAAAAATCAGACTTGGCATCTTGCTACCTAACTAAATATGAATCAGACTTAGCTCTTGAAAAACAATTGAAACAGACTAATACCAATACTTTACGAATGGAAACTTTGCTAGCAATTACGTTGCATAGTTATGTTACATAAATAAATGTTACATTTTGAGCACTTGGTCTTGCTTTTTTATCTGCAGCCCGGTAGGCGACATCTGTTTTGAACTGAAGTATTTACCGGTATGTGAGAGGCTTTTTGAGTCCTTTTATGATCTGATGGAAGTGGGACGATTGCTACCTTTCTTCTTTAGTGTTTTGGTTCCAGTATTTTTATCTCTTTCAAAAATTTACCGGTTTTTGATACAGCCGTCCTGTTTGTAGCATTAACCATTTCCTCCAGAATCTCATCGTCTATTATTCCAGCAAGAAATCCGTGGCATTCCACTCCGATCGGTTACGTATCAGGTACGCTAGTTGCTGTAAGTCTTTGATGTCGGGCGTGAAAGAAATCTGGGTCCATTCTTGGTTAGTCTGCTGGTTTCGGTGCATCTGAACCCCTCGGCCGCGACTGATACCGCGACCACGTTCGCGTTGACGCACGACACGACTCCTAGTTGAGGATATCGGTTGTGAGCTCCTTCCACTTCCTTTCCTCTTGCTAAAGTTCTTCCTCTACCTCTTGATCGACCACGTCTAGCTGGTTACCACCTACCTTTTGTTTACCTGTGGACCACGTCTAACTGGTGAAAGCCGAGGAGTACTTGTACTTGCATTGAACGACGAATATATATTTTCAGGCTGTCTTCTGGTGCTTTCTTCGTCATCTGAGCTGGAATCCCCTTCGACTTGGTTTAACGCAACTCCACCATCATGCTCTTCCTCTGACAATGCCTCACTGTCAAATTTTTGCAGCTATTCTAAAATATCTGCTTTCATATCTATAAAAAATAACCAATTTGAAAACTGAAGTCATCAAGTGATGACATTAAAAAATTGGAATTGAAAACGAGTGTCATCGAATGATGACATTAATTTTGAGGTTATGGCGTTTACAATAAACTAATGTTTGGCTTGAAACAATGGTTCACAAAAGTAGGTAAGTAGTACCTCTATTGATTTTATTCAAAGAACCATGAAAAAAATATACATATGTATGGATTCAAATTGATTAAACTCACCCCGCGGCATGATGACTCCTCTTGGTTACACTGTCTCCGTTACCATGACAGGTAGGCGTCCAAAAACCAAGTAAAGTGTTTTTTTATTATATTGGCACTCCTGATCTGCGTTCTAAGCCGCACCAATTTTAAATTCGAGCTCATAGGTGAGCTCTGTATTTTTAATAAGTTTATGTCATCATTTGAGTACTCAGGGTCTCAGGAGGTTAAGATAGAAAAAGGAATATGAGAACGTAGATATATAGCCACCCCTCCATGTGAGGAACTAACACGATCATTACGTATTAATTGGAAACCAGGTAAGGAGTAAGATACAGAAGAAAGACAAGGATTAAGGAATGTTTCTGAAATAAGGATAGCATGTAAGTTTTTAATGTCAAATGACGCAAGCATGGAAGGAAAATGAGCAGGAATACTTTGCGCATTAATATGAACAACATTAAAGTTCTTGCGAACATCCGAGAAAGTATCATCAAGTAACTCACTAAGGGGGCGATCTATGCTTTGGAAGCTCAAGTCAGAATCAGAAGATGTAGAAGAACAAGATAGAAAAGGGTCACTACAGTCCAAAGATATATCCATAACAATGAAATTTAGTATAAATAAATGTAAGTAAGTACAAATATAATAAAAATACAATAAAAATAAACTGACACAGTATATCAGTATATCAGTACCCACAGGTTGTCTGAAAGTTACAACAAATGCACACAGGAATAACGTATTAAAAAAAACACAACAACAAACGAAAAATAAAAAAATAAATGAACAAACAAAAATTAAATAAACACAAGTTACTTAAAAGCACTAGTATCCGGTCACAGTGACAGTATCACATGACAGGCGTTAAAATAGTGTTTTATTTTTATGCTTGGTCGTCCTGTCACTGTCACTGTCACCACACCAGACAACTAAACAAAAACAATACGAACAACAGAAAAGTGAAGGTAATTCAAAGAAAGAAAAGTGAAACAAACAAGAAGCATTAAGTATATAAACAATTAAAACAGATACATGGAGCTGACAAGACACAAAGTAAGTATTCTAAACAATGAATTTACAACTAAATGAACGGGACACAGTATTAACTAGTCACAAACTTACGCCTATTTCCTCTTGATTACAGAGGCAGCCCTGCGGCTTTTTGTTATTGGAGCTGAAGGTTGTGGAGCCGTCTGCGCAGCAGCTGGTATCATGGCCGTAACTGTCGGTGTTGTCTCGCCTGCAGCGGCCAGCCTCTCGACGTCAGATAGTGACGATATGCGGTGCCGCTTGCCATCGCCGTCCACGGCGACTATGCGTCCCGCACTCGTGCAGCAGCGCGGAACACCCAGCCGCTCCCGCGCAGCAACGAAGATCTTGTGTCGAAACTTCGTCAAGAATTCCGACATAGTAATGCCGGAACCTTTCAAGCCAGACTTCGCCACCCACAGTCTGTCCCGAGCTATTTCCGAATGGAACTTAACCAGCAGGGGACGCGGCTTATCTGGTCGAGGCTTGCCCAAGCGGTTAGCTCGGTTAACATCAGCTCTGCCAATGTTGGCAGCGCCCAGATGCTGAGATGTTACCTGCAGAAAAACTTCAGCTGCCTGCTCGTTTTTCATTTCCGGAACTCCATGCAGCAGCAGCATCCCTCGACGGCTCCTCATCTCCATGTTGTCACACTCCAAATGTAATGCTGCCAACTATCTTACTACGACAGATACACACTTTGTCAGCTATTGACCCATATGTCTATAGGAATAAGAACCACGAACTGTCAAATATGTGTATCTATTCTGCTGCTGACTGTACATCCCGCCGGCTCAAAGTGTTGGGGATGAACGACTGCTAAGTACCTATAAATATAACATTCACCATTGAAACCAATCTAAGAATCACAACCGAAAATAACCGTTATACATACCTTCCGAAGCGTGAAGCATAGAGTATCCTGAGATCTTCCGAAGCACGGAGCTAGCCATGGAGTAGCTTGATATTTATTTAATTGTTTTATTTACGCCGATTTAATAGTATTGCGTATTTTGCTTATATCCCATGATGGCAACACAAACGCTCTTCTAACAACTACTCTAGGAATCCATTAAATTAGTAAAAGGCTATTTGTTTGCTGTCGAGATCGAGATCTGATTACCAAAATTAAACAGCTATTAGCGCATTGTTGAGCACTCATTAATTTTAACAGATCGTTAAGATTCAACAGAATAATTAACTAAGTAACAGAGGCAGGGTCTGAAACTGTTTAAATTGTGTTATTGAATAAGTTAACAGTCAGTTTAAATAACCCACGAAAGGAATCAATTAGCTATACCTGCCAGGTATTATTGTATTTTTTAAAACCTAAGTACTCGAAAAGCTACTATTTTGTGATTAAAGCAATTTTTAAAAACGTATCATTATGAAATTCTTAATATGATATAAACTAAAACTTTAAATAACATAAATCGGAAAGTGCAAAAACTCTTGACCTCAATCCCTAAATATGCTATTTTACTCGAAGTCAGGCTGTTCATATCACGTATTTATTACCTACCTAAAAAAACCGAATACTTACAAATTTTCATTTAAAATCTATGCTACAGACATAGTAGACGCATGATATATCGTGTGAATAGTTCGTCATATTAAATTATATTTCATATTTTGTAACCTTGTGTAGATATCTGTTGAGTATGAGATACCAATAAAACCTCATTCGTAGCGCCTGTCTTTACCTATTGGTTCAAATACGAGCGAACATGTATTTACCCATCATCACCTAAAAGGTATTTAGCCTTTTCGAAATTGTGGCGTAGCTGACGCTCCTGGATAGGACTATTCAGTCACGCATGCAACTACTCGTAGCTCTACCTGACGTCACCTAAATTTTTCATCATAAACATGAGAGGCCAATGATGATGATGATGTGGCAAATTGTAAGGTAAGTTGTACCACATACAAAACGGAATATTTTTTTTAATAGGTAGCAAATATTGTTAACATTAACAATCGTTGCCCAAAATGCAAAAATCAGCCCAGTAAAAATAAATATCAATCAATCAATCAGCCCGCAACCACCCACTGCTGGGTATAGGCCTCCCTTAATTTATGCCAGTCCCTTCTGTTCCGTGCCGATCTTATCCAGGAGCTGCCAGTGACCCTGACGATGTCATCAACCCAGCGTGCCCTCGGACAGCAGGCGTACACTACCTACGTATAATGACGAATACGCGTCTATGAAGTTACGCCTCCGTGAATAGTAGGCCTAAGTGAGCGTCCATGTTTCGGCACCGTACGTCATCACGCTATCATAAATTTTTACAGAAATATGTATCTTTTACTCCTAGCTAAGCTTACGGCAAAACTGAGAATTACGCCGAATACAAACTTAAAAAATAAACAACGTAATTAAAATTCAAACGGTTTTTGCAACTAAGGGCCGTCCATTAAGGCGATTAGATCCCTCAATTTCCGAAAATTGTGCATTTTGTAAAGCCTACTCCTCATTAATGGCTGGCCAGAAAAAGTTGAAAAAAATATATGTGAAACATCTGTTCAATGACTTGAGGTGGTACATTGGTTTTTTCTTTATGTCTTTGTATTGTATATTTTAAAAAAAACTACGAGACAGCGTTTTTTGACTTAAATTCCCTACTCCTCCTAAACGACTATGATATATGTAACTATTCTTATACTGACAAATTGAGAATCCTACAATCTTTAAATACAACATTAATTTTGTGAATCGAACAACATTTTAATTCAAAAATTACGAAAAACAGGAATTCCGAACGTTTAGTTGCAGAGCTGCGCGGGCGTGGGCCGCCCGCAGTCGTCCGCTGGGGTTCAGACGGGAAGGCTGTGTCACTCGCTACCAGATTTTTACGGACGATAAAGCGTATTTTCTCTTTGTCTGTGTGCGTTGAGACTGTATATTTTTGGATTAGTGTGCTTAGAGAGTAGTGCAGTCAGACGAGAAGATTGTGTTGTGGTGTGTGCCTCGCGCGTGGACACTAATTATGAACCATAATCTTCTAAATAATAATTTTAAGTTTATGTCGCTTATAGACGTTTGACGAAATTTAATTTTACTTGTATATCTAGATCAAAATGCAATCAAGCACCTTAATACAGATTATTTATGATAAAAAGTTTACTGAATTTGGGTTGGCTTTTGGATCGAGTTGCCTGAATTTGAAGAAACTAACACTGTGGGGGTCTAAGAGGTTGTTAAATAAAGGTTTAATAACATTTTAGCTGCCATAGTGACAGAACCAAAGCGGGGGAGGGGGCTTAGGAATTATTAATAGGGGTAATTAGGAAGTTAGAACATACTAACCGTATGTTGACCAAAAACGCGTGAGCCGAGCGAGCGTACCGAACGTGCCGCGGGAGCGGTCGGCGAAGCGCCATAAACGACGTTTTTGGAAATTTCCATATTTTAAAAAAATTAACATAACTTAAAGACTACTTGTCTGCGGCAGTAGAGGTAAGTGGGGAGGGGGGGGGGTACTCCTCCCTCTTCCCCTCCCCTTCCCCCTCCAATTTAGGCGACTCGATTCAAGTTTTACCACAAAACATAACCCCAAAATACAAAAATTAATATAATTTAAAAACTACTTGTTTGCGGAAGGGGGGGTAAGTGGGGCGATACTCCTCCCCCTTCCCCCTATTCCCCCCTCGCCACCCCCAATCCAGGTGACTCTAAATAAACACGCTTGCGTTTTGGTAGCGTTAAACTTGACCAAATTGGCCTCGCCCCGTTCGGAGACTTCTTGGAGGGCCAAGTGAATACGCTCGACCAAATCCACTCTCAGGGCGTGAGTTTCGTCCTTGGTAGCTCGTGCATTGGAAAGTATCTGTCCACAACTGTGCTGTCATCTGCATACCCAATAATACCGGGTTTCATCAAATCATTTATGTGCAGCAGGGAAAGCGTCGCAGACAGAACGGACCCTTGAGGTATCCCGGCATCTATTGCCATTACATCGAAAGATTGGCCATCGAAGACCATTCGAATCGATCGTTCCCTCAAAAAATCATGTATCCAAATTCACAAACCAACGGGGATCCCATAACTTGGAAGTTTGTTAAGTAAGCTCGCATGCCAGACCATATCAAAAGCCTTAGAAATGTCTAAAGGCACGGCAAGGGCTTCACCGTGCTTTTCAATAGCTTCACTCCACAGATGTGTTGCATAGATTAGTAGATCTCCCGTAGACCGCCCCGGACGAAATCCGAATTTTAGGTCGCTAAGGAGATCGTTCATTTCTAGGTATGCAAGGAGCTTGTTGTTTAAAACACGTTCCAAACATTTACAAAGTAAGGACGTGATGGCGATAGGTCGATAGTGGTAAGGTCAGATCAGCTACCTTTTTTCAGAACCGGTTGCACATAAGCAGACTTTCAAGCTCTAGGAACAAGGCCAGCCTTTAAAGAGAGTCGAAATAGACGTGTTAAAACTGGCTCAGGCGCGCAAGTCCGCAGAAAAATTGCTGGAATGCCGTCTGGCCCACTGGCTTTGTTTACATCTAAAGTGCGAAGTGTCTTAAGTACCTCTTTGTACTCTTACCTCTGTACCTCTTTTTGGTAAATGCGGACACTCATTTTAGATATCCTTTCAGTCAATCTTTTATCATCAATTCCTTTATAAATCTGCAAACCATCTCAACCTCACTACATCTTCTTCCACACCACATTAGTGTCGTAATCAGAATAAAATAAAAATAAAATCAAAAAAAGTTGACGGCGACGTGTCAAAATGTAAATTTTTAATTGAATATATCCCGGTAATGCGACGCTTTAGACATTAAGTATATTTTTGGCTTCTATTTAAGTAAGTATAGAAATAATCAAATAGCACAGAATTGATCGTGGGCTTTAAAAAAAATATGCGACCGGTCAGAATGCCAGAATTGTCAAATAATAACATACCTACGTCGCTTGCTCCAATCAAACTAATTCAACTTTAGATTATAATTACTTACGTACACCGACATCTTAAGCTACATTTTAGAAGTACCTCGTTAGTTTCATCAATTCAAACTCAAGTAATAGGCAGTAATGTATGGAGTGCGCTTATGTACATTCTACGCCCGTGTATTCTTTGACCGGTGTTTTCGTGCGGGATGCGTTATTGGCGCGCGGGGCGGTGAGCTCAAGACTCGTTGAAGACTCTAATCGCCTTAATCACGTGAGGCTCGAAAGGGGGGAGGGGGCTCGGAAAAAATCTCGAAATATCACAAGGGGGAGGGGGGGTGTAGTAAGATATCACGTGTATTTATTTTTTCGTCTAACGCTCGATTTCTAAACCAAAAGCGGCGTGTAGTGTGACCTTGACTCGCCATGGAAGTACTATTATTTATTTATACTGTGGCGCCGTTGCCTAGTTCTAGAATAAATTTAGATTATACCTACTTTATACCTGTATTTAAAGATATTACTTAATCAAAAATTTTAAAATTAAATACACGTGATTTTGGGTAGCGGGGGGGAGTCTTAAACCTCACTACGTATCACCAAGGGGGAGGGGGGGCTTAAATAATGCTAAAAAACATCACGTGATCAATTGGACGGCCTAGCAATAAGTATGACGATATAAAATATAGCTTAAAGGCTGGTAAAATATTGAGACGAATAAATATTTCGAACAGACAGCTATAATCAACAATTTATAGCGGCGTTATAAAAAATATCTAATTACACCAATAATTTCATGAGAGTTTCTCATGAAAATTGGAGTTATTTGTAAAACGAATTCACATCGCAATAGTACCATGAAAATGCAATCTGTTTAAGTTGAGCCCAATTCTGAAAATTCAATTTTTTTAATGATTATTATTAATTTGCGTTTACCATAGAGCATAGAGCGGCGATGGGCTTACGTTACGACCTGTCACGCTGAGCACATGTGCAGTCGCTATTTGATGAAAAGTGGACTATGGCAGAGGACTGCTTTTGCGGTCTTCGTTGTTTAGTCTCGGACTAACCCTTAGGGGATAAAAGTCGTGATTGTATGTACCTATGTCATCATCATCAGCCTATTAACGTCTTACTACTGGGCACAGGCCTCTCACGTGGATAATAGCACACATGGGGATATTGGGCCATAACCCACCACGCTGGCCCAATACGGGTTGGTTGGTTTTAACGACTGTCATCTTACGACAACAACCGGGACCAACGGCTTAACGTGCCTTCCGAAGCACGAAGGAGCACGAGATGTTTTTTTTAATTTGGTCACCCATCCAGTGACCCGGCATTGCGAAAGAGGCTTAGCGAGCAAGATCGCAAGCCGAACGCGCTAGCCGCTGCGCCATCGAGCTCCTACCTATATATGTACCTATGTATGTTAACACATTAATGATAGTCCTATTAACCCATCCTCTTAATCTACATGTAATGTAAATCTACTGTGTAGGCCTATCCGCTCAGCAACCGACCGACGACGCCTCAATTATGTGAATAAGTAGAATTTCCAGAATTAGGTATGACTTTTCTTATGTTTTGCCTCAATTTAGTATTGTGCATGTTAAGTAAAATTTTAAACACTGAAAAAATTTTGTTTTTTCCATAAAGTAGTAAATTCAGTATGTTTGAATATCTGTGATATTTTTTTTGTTTCTGTACTCTCACTCTCGCTCTATTTATTAAAAGAGAATCTTTAGAACAAGATAACCTTAATAAATAAAGGTTTACTAAGGGATGGGCGACGCATTCTTAGACCTTCACAATTGGTAATTGTAAAATTTTAAGTGTGTAAATTGGAAGTCCAATGGAAAGCTTAAAGACTCCACGACAACGCTAGAAGTAATAAAATTGTTACAACATCGAAAGACTCAGTTAAGTTGGTGGTACATTTTTAACCTATCTACAAAAATCTCGATACAAAGAGCTCGATGGCGCAGCGGCTAGCGCATTAGATTTGGATCTTAGGATGGGTGGCCAAACTAAAAATATCTCGATCTCCTCCGTGCTTCGAAAGGCTCGTTAAACAGTTTGTCCTGGTTGCTGTCGTAAGATGGCAGTCATTTAAACCCATCAACCCGCATAGGGCCAGCGTGGTGGGTTATGGCCCAATATCCCCACGTGCTATTGTCCACGTGGGAGGCCTGTGCCCAGCAGTGGGACGTTTATAGACTGATGATGACGATGATGATGACAAAGAACTCATCCAAATAAAGTCACTGCACTGCAATAAATATGCGAGTTTTGTGGAATCTCTAATTCATTGTGCGTTATTATGTGAAGCGTAAAAATTATATCATTTGTTTACTTAGATTAAAACAAAAAGGGAAGATACGGCATGCTCCTACTTGTAGTCATTCAAAATATAGTCCTACTCAACTACTTAAGCAAACACTCACACACGCACACCTATAAATAAAGTGTAAATCGAGCGAGCGAGACAAAGCGGTAAGTTTCGACGTCAGCGCGAGGGAGTCAGCGAGTAGCGCGTTGACGTCTCGGTCGCTTCGCAACAGACGAGTACGTACGACCGATTCCGACGCCACTGCGGAGTAGCGTCTTTCTCTTTTTCACACAGTAGAATATCCGCAATAGTGCGATGTAGCCTGTTCGCTCGGCAAATTGTGACTGAAGTGAAATTGTGCCTTTAGGCCTAATTTTGGCGGCTCACTCACGAGACGCTAACGCTAATGCCGTATCTTCCCTTTTTGTTTTAATTTAAGTTTGTTTATCAAACAGCGACAAGCCCAAAGCCATCATACATTAAAGATAAAATTAACAAAATATACCAATTCGCCAGTAAAATTTAAAAAAAACTTTGTTGAAGTTTAAACGTAAACTTTTAAAACGTGGCTGCAGGGGTTATAATTATTATTATTTTAAAACGTGGGTAGTGATATTAAATTATCTGTTTACATTTCATAATTATGAAATTTATATACTTTAACAGAAAGACAGATAAGTTTTATTCAAACAGCAACATTCAGTACCTACTATAAATTAAACAATAACAAAACCTATTGTGATATTCTAAATGTATTGTAATTGTTTAAACTGCAATTGATTGTTGAACCTGAACGAGAAACGTTGCGTTTTTTATACAACAAGATGGTGACTTCATTCTAAGAGGGAAGACAAATGACCCGCTCGTGCAAGGAAACTTCGAGACGTGCTTGACTCTTTTATCTCCTAATTACTTTTAAACACTGTAATTTATTATGTTACGATCCCTTGATAGAGATTTGTATTAGCATTATTTTAAATATGCCAAATAAAAATTTGCTCTTGAAAGCATTTTTGACAATAACTTATTTAAATACCTACGTAATTTTTGTCGATGAAATAGGCATTATACAATATGAAATTTCTGTATAGTTCCTGTTAATAAGTGTACCTGCGTAATAAACTAACTAAGTTGAACCCGTAAATTAAACTAACCTACCAAACTAAACTAACCAAGTTGACGCGGCGACCCAGCGTGAGAGCGATTTCGCACGACTTTCGATCCCTATCCGTTCCGAACCCCTGAAAATACAGTCCGAAGTAGCGTACAACTATTTCTATGGTAGTTTACGCACTTGATCAGACTTCCGTCATCTGATTTCTTTCCGTCATCCAAAAATTATCTCAGCTTAAGGATATCCAAATTCGGTTCAAGTTTTCTAGATTCGTATTTTCACAGGTTCGGATCGGATTCAAAGCGAACGTAGTGCGAAACCGCGCCTAGAGCGGTTCCGCACTACGTCCGTTTCGAGAGTAGAACTATCTCTATGGTAGCTTACGCTGTAGATCAGACTTCCGTTATCCTACTTACTTCCGTCATCCGTGAATCTCCATTCCGGAAAAAAAATAAACAGACAGAAATAGCAATAGTATTAAAATGAATCTGCGTAATTTGACGTAGGTATATCAGAATTGTTTGGATTTGTATCAGTGATCGGACTAGTGCGTAAGCAATATTCGAATTCGGTCCGAGTTTTCTAGATCAATATTTACACGGGTTCGGATCGGACTCGGATCGGATGTAGTGCGTAACCGCTCTAAATATTTGCCTCCGATAATGAAAACTTCTGTCTGGGTCTTGCACCACCTGCCAGCCAGCTGCGTAAGTGCTTTTCCTTTCCCTATGTATGTGGCATAATGGTATATAGGTACGAGTAGAATAGAATCGTAAGGATACCTTTAGCAAACGCTATATTTGTAATTTTAAAACCTTATAGAGCTAACTGATATAACAACTTTTTATTTATTATATACAGTTCACGTTTCTACAAATAACAACTTCACATGTGCAAAGCGTGACAGGTAATGAGCCCTTCGCCGCTCTGGTTTGATCGCTGATCTGAGTAAACACTCATACATAAACATGTAGGTGCCATAATATCATGAGTAGCATTTTCAGAATCAGAAGAGGACCCAGATATACATTACACTAATCATCTCCCAAAATAGACGAAGGTTAATAAAACGAATCACAATCGAAAAACAGGTATTTATTAGACTAGAACGGACTGGCATTCCTCAAATTTCACAAAAGAACTAGCCTGGTAACTCGTAACAAAACAGTAAACAATTAAAAAATGTACAAAAAGACTTAACAATATGTAAACAATTCAACGATTTAATATTGCTTAAAGATTAATATAGCCATATTTGGTAACGTTAATTTAGTAGATACTATATATAAATACTTTGAGAGCTTAAATAAATCAAAAACCTTTAATCAAATCATATTTCATTTAATTGAGCTCAATTATTTTGTGAAAATAACAATTATTAAATTCATCATCCATCTCTAATATTACTGTACAAATAGCTAATGTATCTCAAGCAGGTACTTATTCCCCCATAATTTAATATACGTTACTCTCGCCAAGTTTTCCGAAATTAACACTCTTGAGAAAATTTGTTAATTTAAACAAGCTACAGCTGTATACATTTATATATAAGCTGGTTATAGTTGGTATTCTGATACGGTACGTATCTAGATTTTATTATTGACTTTATTATTGACAAGTTTTAGAGAAAATCTTTTGTATTAAAATTAGTATGTGGTCGAAGATGTAAGTAAACTATATTACTAATATGTACCAATTTTGATGATGCGCACCTTCTATAAAAAATAAGTAAGTTGCAACAATATTAATACGTTTAGTTAGATATACAACGTTTATCATTATCATTTTAGTTGAAACATGTTATCTGCTGGACAAAAGCCTCCCTAAGGATTTCTACAATGACCGATCGCTTGCTTTTCCTCATCCAGAGGCTTCCGGCGACATTAGATAATACCATTTCAAGTAATAAGGTGAATTGTAAAGTCTAGAAGAAGCAAGCCACGTTGCCGGAATTTAAAGGTCAATGCATGCACCTGTTATTAATTAGTTGATAATCACCGTTTATCATCATCATTCTAACTGAAACACGTTATCTGCTGAACAAGAGCCTCTCCAAGGATTTCTACAATGACCGATCGCTCGCTTTTCCTCATCCAGAGGCTTCCGGCGATATTAGATAGGTAATGCCATTTTAAGTAATAAGGTGAATTCTAAAGTCTAGAAGAAGCAAGCCACATTGCAGGAATTTAAAGGTCATTGCTTGCAAATTAATAGCAGGCTATTAATTTGTTAAATATCCCGGCGTATATGGATTCTTTTATCTACTACCTTGATAGCAATAACATTCTAGGTAAATTCACGTATTATATACCCTTATATATACGCTTATACACCCTTCCTAAAAATATTACAAAAAGATAAATGTACAGTCTACATTATTATCACACATAGTATTTCGTTCTGCAGAGGGGAACCCCATGATCAGTAAGCGATGTCGAGGCTGGATGTTTACTCTATTTTAGCATCTGAAATACATTATAAACTGGCTATATCTCTTCTCAAATGTTGTTCTTATGACGAAGACTCATAAGGTTTGGTACCTAGATGATCTTGGAACAAGCCGATTCCACCAACAACCTGATCCAAAAAAGTAACACAGCACATCTATCAGCCTTCTTCGTCTTTTGTATACAAAAGTGACATCATAACAATTGAAACAGAGAAAAGAAATAACGATTGTAAACAAATAATACTATCTATAGCCCATGCAATAAAACTGCAATAAACATATTTACTGATGCTATCGTTTCAATAAATACTGGATCAAATCGAACAGTAATATTGAATCGAATGGGCAAAGCGGATATTGATTTTTGCATAACAGCTCGTTCTTTACCATATTTCCATGATTGTACGCGTTAAGGAATGCCTCATGAGCCGTAACGTCTTCTGGTTTCGGCTCTAACCTGAAAAAAGTGAATAAGTTATTAGAAAAGTAAAATGTGCAAGGAAAGCTAATTAACTTAACCAATTCTTTGATATAATAAACGAAAAACGTATAGGTAGTAAAAAGAAAAGTATAAGTAAGTACAGGAATAAGATTTCAACTAACGAGGAACTGAGATAACAACAAGAAAAAACTATCTTTTTCTTTTTTTTTACTAGGTATGGGTTTGCTCTTGATCCCAATCAAGCACAGGGGCTAATACAGGATCCACGATGGTGCGAGCTAACCCAGAAGGTGCCTATTTACTCTTGCTTTGAAGATAGACGGGTTATATGTACTCGGAAACACAGACGCAGGGAGGGAGTTCCACTCCTTTGCTGTATGCAGTATAAAAGATGTTGAGTAGCGTTTTGTGCGACATCTTAGAATATCTTACTGTCGAAACCCAACAATGCTGCTAACATTGATGTTATAGCAACATACTTAATCGCTGGAAATTGAACCCGGGACCTCTAGGTCTGAGACCGGTCGGTGGTCAAACCCCTTGACCACAGAGGCGGTTAATAAGGCTGATAATAGTAAAATAAATAAAAAAACTTCCTCGGTTCGCCGTACGTTCGTTAGCGGTTTAGCTATCAGAATTTCCGTGTCCCGTTTATTGCCCAAAAGCAGAAGTTTGCGAATGCCTTTTCACTTGTTACTTTTGCCTGTTAAATTTTTACTGTTTCATCGTAAAGTGTATATTAGCCACTTTTACAACCGCACCGAAATAGTGGAGAACACAAACGGGGAAAAAGTTTACGGCTCCAAATATTAAACGTGATCGCTCTAAGCAATATTTGCTTTCACGTAAAAGATTAATTTGAAATGACATAAAAACTGCTATAATCCAGATGTTTCTTACTGAGCGGTCTTCATATAACTCTACAACATGGCGCTGAAAACAATAGCGTTTTATTAAAAGTGCAAAATAAAATAATATACATAGAATATCACGACCATTATCCTCAAAGGGTTAATCAGAGACTATAGTGTCTGAGGTTGAGGCTGATTGCCTAGGCAATGACGATCGCAGAAGCAGTCCACTGCCATAGTCCTCGTTTCACCAAATTATAACTGCACATGTGCTCAGCGTTATAGGTGGTGAGTTGCTGTTGGGTGACTAAAGATAGCACATACGTGCAGTCTTTAGTCCAGCAATGTGGTGGTTAGAGGCGTGAAAGTAAACTCTTGACTTCTGGATTAAATCTCTTTTATTATCGAATTAGTTTCTATATATATAGTGAACATACACTTCATAGGTATAAGTAATATTATATAATGTTTACAATATGATCAACTTACAAAGTGTCGTATTACGAGTAAAACAATGTCCTTATTAAGACCAAACTATTTAGGACTGTCTTTAAATGGGGTGCACGTGTAATATCTCATATTTCTTTATTAAGGTGAGTCACACGTGGTCACACCACACAGTCCGTTAGTCGCTTTTTACGACACTCAAGGGAAAAGATGGCGCTTGATGATGGTCGATGCGCCATCGAGCTCGATGGCGCAGCGGCTAGCGCGTTCGGCTTGCGATCTTGCTCGCTAAGCAACTTTCGCAATGCCGGGTCGCTGAATGGGTGACCATATTTAAAAACATCTTGAGCTCCTCCGTGCTTCGGAAGGCACGTTAAGCCGTTGGTCCCGGTTGTTGTCGTAATAAATATCCCCACGTGCTATTGTCCACGTGGGAGGCCTGTGCCCAGCAGTGGGACGTTAATAGGCTGATGATGATGAAGGGAAAAGATGGGTTGTTAGTATTTTTTTAATAATGAGCTGCCATCACACAGCACAGCTACGGAAATTATTATATACTTAGTTTACGCGGAAATTGGAAAAGTTTAAAATTGAAACGTGTTTTTATTAGTCCAAGCGATCGTGCCAGCTTTCTTATATTAAAAATTGTACAATAAAATAAAATTATTAGTATCGTTTTATGCCCGGAAATGTCGTATCAAATAAAAAGTGGAAGACTAATACAAATGCAAATCCTGTTAGATTGGTTCACAGGCAGGTTGGGAAGTGTTTTTTTTAGTTTGTTCTAAATTATTATTTTAGGACTTCTTTGTTCTACTGGGCAAAGGCCTTCCTCCCTCTTTCCAATGTTTGCGGTTGTTGTGTTGGCCAATTCTTCGCAAAAGCATCAAGTTCGTTCTTTCCACCTCGGCCTCGCTGACATTAATGTTAGTGTTGCCGCGTGCAGCAGGTTGATGAGAATGGTGATAATTTAGAGACGAAGTTATATAGACATACAATTTATTTAAGTAATTAAAATGTTAGTTTAGACGACCTCCTTGGTCGAGTGGTTTGTACACCGGTTTTCATGGTGTCGCCATCTCTGAGGTCCCGGGTTCGATCCCCGGTCGGGTCAATATAGAAATTATTGTTTTCTAAATTGTCTCGGGTCTGGGTGTTTTCTATGTATAACAAGTATGTATTTAAGTATTTTAAGTATGTTTATCCGTTGTCTAGTAACCATTTCACAAGTTTATTCGAAGCTTCTCTTGGGCTAGATAATTGGTGTGATTGTAGGAAAGATTTATTTTATTATTTTTTTATTAGTTTAGTACAGAGGAGCGTGCTGGTGTTAAATTTATCGATTTATCAAAGCTGACATAAAAGTGATAGTTTTTTCTTTTTCTTTTTTCTAAGAAAAGAAAAGAATAGAATAGAATTTTGTTTATTCGCAGAAAACATGGTACAATTTTTGTTTTTGATAACATGATAGGGTAAAGTTCCTGCATGTTTTACCGCTTTAGTGATATGCAAACATTTCAGTCGTCATGCATTATTATAATATATCCAACTATTTAAAGAAATTAATACTTAATATAAAACAAAATTAAAATTAAAAATAAATAATACAAATTAAAATTCAAAATGTCCAGTCTTGCATAGAATAACAATGTCAACAAAACAATGTCCAAACAAGTACATCAAAACAAAATATGGTAAGTTCAAATAAAAGTTAAGAGGTCACTAATTAAAATGTCAAATTATAAAACGTGGAATACTACTTTACTATCATAGAAATTTCATACGAAAACAAATGTCAAAGTTTAATTTTTTTTAAAGTCCCATTACGACAAAAAATTGAGAATTCATTCATGTCATAAAAACAGTTCTCAACCAACACTCTAAACATTATCTTTTTAAAACGTACGATCGGAAGATTCTGAATATGGCTTGGGAGTAAATTAAATATTTTAATACACATATTGTTACTATTTCTTCTAAAACAGTTTGTTGTTGAAGGTGGTATACATAACTTGTTTGGATATCTCGTTCGGAAATTGCACGTCTCGTGTTTCTTATTAAAGAGATGTAAGTTTTTTTGACAAATATCAATACCTCAAATAAGTATAGCGAAGATAATGCAAGTATATTTAACTTTCTAAAAAGAGGTCTGCATGATTCAAGTTGTCCTACTCCGCAAATACTTCTCATACATTTTTTTTACAATATGAAAGCACGGTTTGTGTTCGTTGCATTTCCCCACAAGATCAGCCCATACTGAGTATAGAACCCACATATGCGTGATATGCCATCAAAGCTGTCCTTTGATTAGCTAATTGTGTAAGACGATATAGAGCATAAATGAATCTATAAATTATTATAAATTTATAATAATGAATCATAAATTTATCCTCTGACACACCATATCAACATGAAGTTGCCAGGTTAGTTTTGAGTCTACCACAATGCCAAGAAAAGTAGCAGATGTAGCTTCCACAATAGGCTCACCGCGATGGTGGATGGACAATGGTAAAGTAACACAGTTTACATTACTAAATTGTACATATTTTGTCTTGGCAACATTAACATTTAAATTATTAATTTCTAACCAGTTTACTATTTTATCTAGCTGTGTATTAATGTCATTTTCATAATCAATGTTAATCTTTTTGTGTATAGCCACAGATATGTCATCAGCAAAGAAAGTGACTGGGTAATCAAAACATTTTGGCAGGTCATTTATATATAAAATAAATAGTATTGGCCCCAATATGCTTCCTTGAGGAACTCCTAATGTATTTATTTTATTTTCTGATTTATAAATTTTTGTATAATGTTCATCATTAAGTTTCGAGACTTCCACATATTGCATCCTATCATTAAGGTAACCCTTGATCCAACATATGCTAGTCCTCGTATGCCGTACAGCTCGAGTTTAGCCAAAAGTATCGAATGGCTCACAAAATCGAATGCCTTACTCATATCGTACAGTATTGCAGATACAGGGACTCGTTGGTTCATTAAAGTTGACACAGTTTTGACCAGAGAAAAACATGCAAGTGCAGTCGACCTTCCTTTCCGAAATCCGTACTGTTCCTCTGTGAGTATATTGTACTTCGTTAAAAATGACGTAAGTCTTGAATGCATGACCTTTTCAAATATTTTCGCCAATATTGGAATGAGTGCTATGGGTCTGTAATTGTTTACTTCATGTCTATTTCCACGTTTGAATAGAGGCTTTACTATGGAAACTTTTAAAGCCGTTGGAAATTTACCTTCGATAAAGCATTTATTCACAAAATATACCAATAATGGAGCCAACTCTTTTGCACAAGACTTCAATACTCTAGTACAAATGTTATCGTACCCAGTTGAGTTCGTATTATTTAGAGATGTTTTGCTGTGAGATGAGATGTTTACCTGTTTCAGACCCAGAGGTCCCGGGTTCGATTCCCAGCGGGGGGTACATCTTTGTGTGCTCGGTTTGGTTGGTGGTAGGGCTGTTAAGTACGCCTGGCTAGCTACCACCATCTAATCTAAGTCTGTCGCCATAACAACGATGTTTATAGCATTGTTGTGTTCCGGCAGTTTGAGATAAAGATAGCTAGTTCCTCAGTGGTTGAGGATTCCGGGTGAAGCGCGCTTCCACCTTCGGCCTTATCGTCACTTACCATCAGGTGAGATGAAGGCCAAGCTTTACCAGTTGCCAATAAAGAAATAAAAAAAAAGAGATGCAATAACTTTAATTATCTCGTTTTCGTCCGTTGGTGTCAAAACTATTGATGTGGGAGTTCTTTGAATAAAGTTCAGAGCTTTCGAATTCGGGAGGTTACTACTCACATTATCACAATTATCTTTAAAACAATCATTGAACCAATTCGCTATTTCTGAAGGTCTATCTATTATCTTATCTTTTGTTTTTAAATATTCTATGTTATGTCGATTATGTGAATCATCATTTTTATTTATAATTTTCCAAGCAGCTAAACACTTATTCTTGGCGCTATTTATATATTTCTCATTTTTAATTTTTTGTGATAATTGAATGAATCGTTTTAGTATTTTTGAGTATTTTTTGTATATTATTTTATTACCACTGGATTTATTTTTATAGTAAGACATGCGGAAACTCCGCATGTCTTACTATAAAAATAATCTCCTTTAGTTAAGCATGATGTTTTTAAACCTTTTGTTACCCAATCTGATTCTGTATAAGCTTTATTTAAACATTTAACATTTAACTTTATCTTGGAAAACATAAGTCATAAAAAAGGATTAATTCTTTATGAAATGTTGTAAAATCAGAATCTACATTTCCACCGTCAAAAAGGTTTTTCCATGGATAATTTACCAAATAACTCCTGAACTAATAAATATTATTAGTACTGTAATCACGTTTTGTCTGAAACCAGTGTTTTAGAGGCTTTTGACGGGATTCTATAGGTACAGTCAAAATCTGAGCAGTAATATGGTCCGACAAGTACAAGGCCTTGGTTTCTCCTTTCACTTCTTTCATAACGGAGACAAGACCGATACATTCAAATCACAACTCGAAGAGCTCCAACAATAACCGCCATGATGTTAGCCGTGAGGCTTCATCACTCTTCAGGGAACTTAATTAGCGACCAAACAGTCAGAAACCGCTTGCATGAAGTGAACCTTCATTCCCGAAGACCGCTAAGGGTACCACCTATAGCAATGCACAATCGTAGGATTCGATATCAATGGGCTCTTGAACACAGAAATTGGGCAGAAGAACAATGGCGTTTCGTGTGCTTTTCTGATGAGTCTCGTTTTGGTATGAGACCGGATACAAGACGTATACGACACTGGAGAACCCCTGGACGCCAACAGCGATTAAAATCCTGCCAGGAAGTCCATCCTTATAGTGGTGGAACCATCATGGTATGGGCGGGTATTTGGATCGGCGGAAGAACTGAGTTGATTTGGATCAGAGGCAACCTCAACGCTCAAATTTATGCTGAGACGATTGTATCAGACGTCATCGTTCCTCTACAAGTGCAAATCGGTCCCTTATTTCAGTTAATGCATGATAATGCACGACCGCACACCGCAAGAGTTGTAAGACAGACTCTCGCCGCAGCTAACATCAATGTCATGCCCTGGCCTGCTCAGTCGCCAGACTTGAACCCGATTGAGCATGCATGGGATATGCTACAGAGAAGAGCTCTGCCGAATATGGAGGGTATCCAGTCGCAAGAAGACCTTTTTTTGTTGTTGCAACGAACATGGGCGGCCATTCCACAGCGTGATTTGGATGAACTCATTTTGAGTATGCCAAACCGATGTTCTTGTGTTGTTAGTGTTCGCGGTAGAAACACGGATTATTAATTGTTTAAGTTACCCAATAAAATTTTAAAGAAAACTGTTATTTCAGTCTTTTTTTCGAACTTTAATGTTAGTGGTTCAAATGTCAAAAATCCCTTTATTAGGAAAATGGCAAATTTCTTTATTAATGCAAAGGTGACTTGGTTTATCGTTACTGTAGACAAACGAAAACACTTTATTTGATGAATCCTTAAAGAAAATTTTAATTAATATCAATCAGGAGAAAAGTTATTGCAAAAATATATGTTGATCCCTAGACACTTTTGATGTGTGTATTTAAATAGACTGTGTATTTGTTTTTTTTTTTTTTTATAAAAGAGGGAGGAAACGAGCAGGCGGGTCACCTAATGGAGAGTAATCACCGCCGCCCATGGACACCCGCAAAACCAGAGGAATCGCAGACGCGTTGCCGGCCTTTACTGGTCGGACGAAACACAACAGCACCAAGTGCCATTATTTCACGCCGAATATTGGTGAGAGGGTGGTATTACGCCGGGCGAGCCGGCCCAATGTGTGCTGCAACGCAGCGTGGCTCTACCACTCAGTTGGTGTCACTCATTTAGCACCACCCAGGGATCACGTGTAGGGTCTCAAGGGTAAACCTACGGACGCGAGCAACTTTGACCCCCCAGTTTTTAAGAAATGCAGTTTTATTTTTATAATATAAATATCTGAGAGTACGCTTCGTTTTACAACTATTTCTTAAACCCCCACTTATCCATTTTTTTGTATTTTTATTTGATTTATTTATTTTAACATTTATTGTTGGGAAGCACAAATTATAAAACAAGCACAGCAGTTCGTGAAAACTATCAAACGCTTTGTTCATGTCAGATTCCAATAAACATCCATCCATTTTAACTTATTTAAACATTCTTTAAATTTCCTAATATTATTTAAAGAATAGTCCTTTTTGTATGTAAAGTATGACTTTGCCATATAGTTTCTCTGTTTAATAGGAAAGCTTAATAGTTGTGCTGTGTCATGATCTGATAAATACAGTGGTAATATCCTAGCAGAAGCGTTTTTAATATTGCCAAGAATATTGTCTATGCAAGTGTCTCTACGCGTGGGAACTTTGATGTGAATTTGTAAATTATAATTATGGCATAAATCTTTTAAATATTCAGTTATTTTTCCTTGTTTGAGAATGTTAATATTAAAATCACCTATGATGACGATATTCATATTATTTTTAAATTTTCTGTAAACTTCATACAAAAACTGGTTTAATTTGTGTAGAAAAATGTTGGGATCGGATGTCGGTGTCCTGTAGATACAGGTCACAAGTAGTTTGTATAGGGGAATTTCAATACCGCAGGCTTTGAATGACTTTTGAGTTGTATAACTACGTAATAGATTTGATAGTTCCTTGTATACAGTACCCTGTCTTACTAAGATACAGGTTCCGCCTCTTCGTTTATCTCTACAATACGCTGTCGCCAATTCATAGTTATAGATTTTTAAGTACTGTAAATTGTCATCACATAAAAATGTTTCAGAGAAGCACAAAATGTCTGGCTCATCACCTGAGTCTTGCAATTCTTGCAGTGTCAACTCTACTATTTCTTGCTTTGATAAGATACTAGCAATGTTTTGATGAAGAATTTTAAAATAGGGTTTACTTGTGGTTGCCATGCGATTTCGAGCGAAAAAGCTGTTTATCATTTTTTTTTATTACGGGGAAATAGTCCAATAGAGTTCCAGATTTTGTAGGGGTAGAGATTTTTGCATCAAACCTAGCGAAGTCACACTCTGACTGCATCCGAGCAAAATAGTATGGAATGGTACCTTTTTGGTGTTTTGCAGAAAAGATCTAGGGATTACCGGGCCTGTTATGCACTGACATCCGTTTTTTTAATGACTTCACATTTGAATATGTATTATCATAATCAATACAATCATTATTATAATTTATCGATTTACACATATTGAATAATTTATGTTCTAATTTACATTCAACTGAGTAACAATTTTTGAATTCACTAGATATTTTATGTAATGTTTTATTTAGTGTATTCCAATCAATGTACATATTTTTTTAAAAACTTAAAACTATTACATCATTGTCCTGAAATTGGTTGAGGAATTTACGCAGTAGTGACGACAATATTTCGATATCGTAGTCATTTTCACCTACACATAAAATGATTTTGTCATTTGGTTTTATTTCATTAGGTTCACAATGCTTAAGAATATCTGTAGTAAGAGCAAATGGTTTTGTTAGAGCCGTAATTAAATATTTTCCGTATTTTGTGTTTTCCCTTGACATCGTGAGAGCTGATGATAAACCAACACACTGTTGAGTACCGAATATAAATATACTATTAAGATGCTCTTGATCTGGTATTTTCAGAGAAGTATCGTTATAGGTAGATGACAAATTGCGGTTTCTTAGTCGTTGTAGTTTTTGATGAGAGGCAATAATTTGGTTTTGCATGTTTATTATTTCACTCTTGGCTTCTTGTAATTGTTGCTCTAAGTGTGCGACATTCCGTTGAAGAGTAAGGACGGTCTCAACGTTGTATGATATACCCTTCTCGTGTGTTGTTGTGCGCTGTCTAGGTGGCGTGAAGAAACAGGTGTCCGAATTTAACAAGGTACATCTAACATTGTTTAATTTTGTGTTACTGCGACATAATTGGTTTTTTATTATTGGAGTCTGGCAAAGCGCTTTAAGGGTATTATTTTCCTTTGTTAATTTTGCGATTTGCTTTTTAAACCCATTATTTTCTAATATTGTGTTATCCAATTCGTTTTGCGAGCTTAATAGTTGAGATTGGATTTTTTGTATGGTTTCTTTTAACTCTTGCGGCGAGATAAAGTCGGATATGGTGCAGTCCATACTTTTTGATAGCAAATGTTCAGGCTCTTCCTGCGCCCCGTCCGCTGTATATAAAGTTAGTATATGTGAATCTTGTATGTCGGTAATATTAGTGTAGTTTGGAGTGGACCAAGGGGTAGATATTATATTAGCAGGATAGATATTATATTACCTTATATTAGAAGGATACTACATTTTTAGTACAATTAATGTCATAATGTTCAAGTAAATACTTTTCAAGAAATAAAACAATCCGATAGCATGTAATAACCGTTTTTTGATATCAAAGTCAAAATAATTCTTGTAATTAACAATTTCTTTGCTATTTTCTTACTTTTTTTAATTTATCGAGCCTATTCTTTTCTTAAAGGCGGCAACGCGTCTGCGATTCCTCTGGTTTTGCGGGTGTCCATGAGCGGCGGTGATTAATTTCCAACAGGTGACCCGCTTGCTCGTTTGTCTCCTTATATAATAAAAAAATGGACAAGGTCTGTGAAAAAGAAAAACTTTGGAAATTCCTCACGGGGCACGAGGTCGACGCGGACGAAGCCGAAGTCGCGGGCGGGTCGCTTGTTATTAACCGGTTCACTGTCCCGCAGACAACATAATATGTTCCATAACAATTGATTAGCCTATTGTTTTATATTTTGGACAATAAACCTGTTAATAATATATTTTACCTCTATTTAATATTTTATATGATCCACGTTCCCCCGGATGCCAGAAATCTAGGTTTCAGTTTCTTAAAGGGTGACCTTTGCTTCAGTAGCAACCTTACTCTCTAAATTCCTGCTCATCATACTGGCTTCCTCTCCAGCTCTTTCACAATAACCGCTATCCGTCTCTGGAATGCTCTGCCATTGCGTAGCCGTCGTGCACAGAGCAAAGTAGTGTTTAAAAGACTAGTGCATGAGCAGTTTTATATGTAAAAAAGATTAAATAAATAATAAAATGTAAAAGAAAAACACTATTTTTATCATAATTGTACTTTTTGTTAAGAAAATGACCCCTTGAGGATCGTAAAACCAGACACACCGCCGGCGGTCTTATGATCCTTGAACTATTTCACGAATAGGATGATAATCGAATATGTTAGTTTGCTAATATGATGTTTCAAGAATATGATATTGTAATAATGTGGTGAATTGAGATTATGATTTTTTGCGAATATGGTGTTTTGCTAATATGATATTTTGCGAACATCATGTTTAACTTTTATGCTATGCAGCGACGGAGGGATCCCATCCTATTTTAGTTCTATGAATACTATTACTGTCAGTAATTAATATTATCGATATCGATATTAATGTGAAAAGCGACATGACGTACATCACTGAACGCATTTATAAACAATTTGACATACACAAATGTCATCCTATTTCGGTTTCGTTTGACAGCTCATGTTTGTTGCTCTATTCCGTTAGGTATAGTAACTTTATGGTACAAACCAAAGTACAAATGCAGCGGTACACTTCAAACAATTGAACTGAGACAGACTGTTGACCCAAACAAATAATTATTATCATAATAACAAGCGCATTAAAAAAGGGCTCATACCACTATAAATCACATAAATTAAGTGCTAGCTGCACTCAGCTCTCGCGACACCAAATCCGAAGAATTTTCTTTTCTACTCATATGACGCCACGAACAACTTTCCGTTTTTACATGTGAAATGAAGTAATGTGGTGTGCCGTATGTTTGTATAACCTTATTAAACGTATTCGTGTTAAGACTCTGTGTATATCTTTGTATACTCGGGATTACGCTCGTGTCGCTTCTCGAGTCCATAAAACCGATTTACAGTGATCTTTTGAGTTTCGACTAAAGTTTTCGGTGGTGATGACTTGAACGATATGCGAAAACAGAACCTTTCGTTTTCAGACTGCGTTGTCGTATTCACGAAGTGTTCTTCGCATGCCTGTTCATCATACCTGCGTGCTTTCTCCGAACATGAAGTTACTTCTTCAAGCTACCAAAGTATTGCGCAATTGTTCGCCAAGAAGATGTTTATTTAATGTTTGCGTGAAATAACATTTAAATATTTTTATTATTCAATTATTTATTTTATGTTTGTACTGAACCCGATACTATCCAACCTAGTTTCGTATTCTGAAGGAATGTAGCATTAGCCAATTGTATTTTACCTTCGCTTAACAAATTCCAAAATAACTCGGCACCTATTAAAACATCTATAGGTGAACTTCAAAAAATAGGGATCAGCAAGCCTGACATTATCTGGAATTTTAAGCTGAACGCGATCGAAATTAAACGAAGGTAAATTTGACGTAATTTTAGGTAAAACTAAACATTTTATGCGTGAAGTGAAATCACCTATTTGCGCTCTAAACTCGATATCACAAGTTTGCGTGCATTGCGTTACCAAGTTTCCAACACCATGTGAACTTCGAGTGGACTGTATAATTTCAATATTTAATTTTTCGCATAGTTTTTCTGTGATAAAACATCGGTCGCTCCCCCTGTCTAACACTGCGCGTACCTGATGATACGCTCCTGAGCGATCAGGTATTTCGATCAAAGCAGTCGGTAATAAAACAGGAGACCAGCTATCAGATGTGTGTGCTTGAGCGTCGCTACGCGCCTGGTTCACCTGAACTGATTGAGGGTACGCGTGGGACTCGTATATTGCAATTATTATTTATATATTTTTTAGTATTTGATTGATCCTTCGTTGAACATAATGTTACTGCGCGTGTCTCGGAAATAGTACTATTTTTAGCGCATAGTAACACATTATATTTTTGTTCGCATTTACGACACGGACCGTATCTACATTCAACAGAGGAATGACCTAGTCTCATGCAGTTTTCACATAAACCTTTTTTATGAACAAATGTCAACCTATTGCTTAAACTAAGATCTAAAAACTGTTGACATGAATATAGTAAATGTTGTGAATTGCACAGAAAACAAAGATACTTCGCGGGCAGTTTGACCATTGGTTTGACATCAGCTGTTTTATTCGAACTAACATTACAGTGAATTTTAGGCGTATATTGCGTACTTGTAAAGTGTTTCTGTGTATCATACGATTGTGTGTTATAATTATGCGGCGTATAACTACTAGTGTACCTACTATGTGACACAATTAAGGTTTCTAACATTTCCACACGACCTTTTAGAAACTGCAACAAATTATCCACTGTAAGTCCGCCGTTTGTCTTGTTATGCCTAAGCATAATCATACATTTATGTTGCTCCCACTCACGTTCAGTCACCTGATCTAACTTTGTGACAACTAAATAAATAATAATCGTATACCAGTGCTCGGTGGGCTCTCCCAAAATCTTTAATGCGCGTAGATTTTTGAGTACGTTATCTATTAATTTATGTAACTGACTAGGCGACTCTTTAGTGAGTCCTGGCATAGTGAACAAAGACAAACTTGACGTAATTGTGAACAAGTAATCTGTTGTTATTAAATCTATTGAGCAGTAATTCCCATGCAATTATGTAGTTGTCAGCTGAGAATTGAAGCGAATCTATAACTAAACGTGCGTTGCCTTTTAAAGCTGATTTTAAGTAATGACATTTTTGAATGCTAGTTATTTCTCTTGAAATGTGAATAAGCGAGTGAAAAGTGTGTCGGAACTCCAACCAGTGCTTGTACGAACCGTCAAATTCAGGTATTGAAATGGTAGGTAATTTAATGAAATCTAATTTATTTTGAGCTTTGTGATTATCATTCTTATTAGACTCAGCTAGACCTATTAAACACTGAGCTCTAGCTAGCACGCTGTAGTACTCGGACTCAAAGTTTTCAAGCGCGTCATCTGAGTCTTTTAACCCTAGAATACTAATCATATTTTTTATACGGATATACTTATTATTAGTTGTTTCGACTAACACCTATATAAACTTATCTAATAATAGTTATATAGTATAATTACATATAATATTATATCTTATTTTAATTATTGGTTCATATAATCTTATTTAAAATAAAAAATAAAGTTAGTTTAAAGTATTTATTAAGTAATCAACACAGTTAAAGTATTTATGAATTATTTTAGTAAGATCCAAACATCAGTCTCATTAACTTTAAAAAAACATACATAAACCTCCTCTAAATAAACTGAAATATTGAAGAACAATGGTTGAAGAATACATGAAAAAAATATAATTAGTTTTTATTGCAGTTGACACATATTTCAAATTTATGATCGCCGCATATATTTTTGGTGCACTTTGAGCACATAGATTTGGTCATGCGATGTTTTTATACGGACAATAGCTACAAATCTTCATTTTTTTCAGTCCAGAAGCTTCATTAGAAGAACTAGTGCTACTTTCTCCTGAACTATCTAGAACCAAGGCTTGAATGCTAGCTCTTAATTTTTTATGCAATGTCAGCTTAGTTAGACGTCTCTCCATGTAAGGATTAACAAGGGCTAAACGCAATTCTTTCATGAATTGTTTTTAATTTAAAGGATAAGTACAATATTAGAGCTTGAAGTTCTATTAGACTGGGGCCTTACGGTAGACCAAACATGCCTATTTCTGGGATGATATTTGAACGAAGAGAAGAATTGTTACTCTCCTGGGCTGTACTCTCCTGAGTTGTTCTCTCCTGGGTTGTCGAAGTCTCTTCGGATATTATAGATGAATCTGGGTTAGATACATTGGATGATATTACCTCAGTTGGCCTATCTTCTTCTTCATCCGTTTGTTCCAGCTGCTCGATCGACTGGTCCTCTGTCTCATTTCCAGCAGATTCCACATCACCATCACTGTCCTCATCATTCAAATACCTCGCCAACCCTTCGTCTGCATAATTACGTTTATTACTGGGTCGTGAAGAAGTCATTTTTAATCTAAAATTAAACTAAATACGATAAACAAACGAATAATTCACGATAATAACACACAGATTTTTGTCGCAAAAGTTACTTAAATACTAATCATTAGTCATATCGACTAACAAAAACGGATTATTTCCAAAATGGCTGTACTTACCGGCTCGAAACCGTCACTCCCGTAAACGTCCGACCGGCGACTGAGTTGACACGAACGATCAAGTCGCGCGGCGCATTCATTAGAAAGAGACAGTAAGATTTGGGTGCAGTGTAAGTCGAATTGACTAACATTAGTATTCTAGGGTTAAATATAGCATTACAAGGTTCTAGGTTCTATTTTTTTAAATATAGCAATACATAAATTGTGTGGTTTTTACTTTTGTTGGCAATGTTACTTCTGCCATAACAAGAATCTGCCGTTACAAGAATCTGTCGTAACCAGAATCTGTCCAAACCAGAATCTGTCCTAAGACGAATAAGCTCGCGGAAGCCATGATACTATCCTGAAGATCTTCAAATTCAGATAGTAGAGTTTTAGCCTTTAACGTTCTTAGGTTTAATTCTGCGCGTTGTAGTTCGGATAAACTCTGATCGTCTAAAGAACTGATATATTTTTGAACGTAGTTAATCTAGCCTTTATTGAACCCCGTTTCCTAATCAAATTTTTATCTAAATTGGTAGCCATTTTGTGTCAAACTAAAGATTGAGGCACTTACTGCGAGCTGAAATCACTTTTAACGTGCGTGCGTAAGCGTTGGTAAGCAGGCTTCAGCCAAGCGTTGTGTAGTACATGCACAGACCACTTAGGTCTGTGAGTACATGCATTGAGTTAAACTAATATGTATATTCGCGTCTTCTCCGGCTCTTTCACCAATGCGTTCTCTCATCAATACCCATAGTTTGCAGAATTCGTGCGAATATCCGGCGCTCGAAGGTCCAAATGTTGCCGCATGCAGCAGGTTGATGAGGATGGTGATAGTTATTAAGTAATTAAAATGTTAGTTTAGTACAGAAGAGCGTGCTTTTGTACAATTTATCGATTTATCAAAGATGACATAAAATTGGCACTTTATTCTTCTTCTTTTTTCTAAAACGCCGCAACCTTAGAGTATTTACTCTTAACGCCGTAACATTAGTGACATGTAAAATTTTCTGGTTTTGCAATAAAATCGCAAGATTACCCTATTTCATATATTTGAAGATAAACTGCTAATGTACAAAATACTTTGACTTATTCGCTATCCTACATAATACTTGCAACTACGTCATTTACACACAACTGCTCGTTAGCATTCCAGAACTTAACAGCGCAGTATAAAGGATGCTTTAAATCAATAGTAGAAACTATTCTCTCTTATCTCCATTTTCCCATCACAAGACCACGTGTACCAGTTCTTCGCTGTCACAGATTACAAATTTAACAAAGAAACAAACAAAGAATCAGCTGTCTCTCCTTTTGTTATACGCATACAACTTCCTCCCACAATACACACGTTCCGTTCTTTCTTCAAGGTTCTTTTTATCGTGATGTGATGAAACTTGTAGAGCTATGAATACGTAAGCGGTGATAGTCGCTAGATTCTCAATTATATTTGAAGCAGACTTTATACGACAACTAGATGCTTTGACTCTTTTTAAATATCTATATGTGGCATCACATAATATGTTTAAAAAGACTATAGGCCCTCCACCATAGCACTACAATTTATAAGTATGCATGGGACTAAGACTAAATGGGAATCTTTGGCTCTTCAAATCCAACTGCAGCCAGCTACACATAACGTAGTGAAGTAACGTCTCATTATCATAACATAGACTTAACAGACACCCTGTACACCCACGTACTTACGTTAGCATATAAATGAATCCTCTTTGCACGTCGGTAAGCTGCGAACGCGCCCCGAGATCGCAAAACAAATAGCGAGCGCACTGAATCGGGTCGTGCAACAGAATCATTTTCCATCTCACGTTTGGTTTCTGCAAAACAATTACATTTATTTTACATTTTTTTATGTAAGAATGAGGTAAACGAGCGGGCAGTCACCTGATGGAGAGCAATCACCGCCGCCAATAGACACCCGCAAAACCAAAGGAGTGACAGGATGCGTTGCCGACCTTTAAGAAAGGAATAGGATTAAGAAAGGAATAGGACTAAGAAAGGAATAGGAATTGTGAGGGGGGGGGGGAAGGGGCCTCCGGAACTTTACATGCCGTAAAGTAAACATACAATCACGACTATTATCCCCAAAGGGTTAGTCAGAGACTAGGCAATGAGGACAGCAAAGCAGTCCTCTACCATAGCCCACTTTTCGCCAAATAGCGACTGCACATGGTGCTCAGCGTCTCAGCTCTGTGCTGTTGGATGTATGTGCAGTAATTTGTCAGTTAGTCGCCTTTTACGACACCCAACTGAAGAGAGAGGGTGGTAGTATTCTTTCCCCGCTACGCGAATCGCTTAAATAGAAAGCGTTTATTATAATATAGTCGTGAATAATTTCAGCTTTCAAGATGTATCAATAAATGTAAGAATAAATAGCTTGTAGAACTGACCTCCATTGAAGCAAAATGGTTCTGGAATAGCGATATTGCACCAACTAAAAGATACACATTAGGTAGATTTCCAACAAGAGTGAAAACCGCTTGATGAGGGCAATTTCGCAATTTCGTTGTCAAATTTTGCAGGGAGGCCTTTGTCTAGCACTGGTCGTCTTCCAGCTGAAATTGGGTAAGGAGGATTGGTTGAGTCTTTGCTTACCACAGTGATGGAGTGGTTATAGGAAGTGATGTCTCTTTTGAACAGCAGTCGTAGAAGTCTTGGCGCTGCAGTGAGAGCTTGGTAGTCCTTGACAAGCAGGTGGAGAGAGTAGAGGACTCCCACCAGAAGTGCCAGGAGAATTAACAGTCTGAAAAAGATTGGTTTACTTTTAAAAAGGCGGCATAGTGAATTTCATTTACGGTTTTACTAATTTTATCGCAACTACAACAATGTTACAACAACAGATTTGTTGTGTTGCCACAGTTTAGAGATAAGATAGCCTGATGTTCAGTGGTTGAGGATTCCGGGTAAAGCGTGTTTCTACCTTCAGCCATATCTTCATTTACCATCAGGTGAGATTAAGGCCAAGCGTTTAACCGTTGATGAATAAAAATAAATAATTTAAATTCGTTACTGGTGCTACCACGCGAATAATACTGTACTATTTTGAGACGTGCTGAGATACTTTGACCCAATTCAGGAAGCCAGTTTAAAGAGTTATCTTTTATTGATGTATTTAAAATTATCACTATACTTTTTTTTTTGCTAAGCGGCCTTCCTAATAGACACAATGTAAGCATTATTAACTTAAACATTGTTTTGTCTACGTCACACAAACGTCAATTTGAATTAGAGCTAAATAGACTATTTTTTTTTTTTACTGAATAATGCTTAAATTAGTTTTTTATGTAAGGCCCTACATGTTTATTTATAAAGGTGGTCGTACATTTGTACAGTACAAATGTGATAAAATATATTTAAATTGTAGTAAATAACACTTCTTCAAAACGTTATAACTTTAGGGTTCCGTACCTTAAAAGGAAAAACGGAACCCTTAAAGGATCATTTTGATGTCCGTCCGTCTGTCTGTCAAGACCCTTTATCTCGGGAACGCGTGGAGGTATCGAGTTGAAATTAAAACGATGTAGGTACTCAGGTCTGTAACAAAACTCCTAAGTTAACGTAAAATAAGATACGGCCGTTTAAAAAACGTATATTTCGACTTTCTCAAGGTAATCAAAATTTATTGGGTATTTTCCGTTGACCTAGAACTATGAAATTTGGCAAGTATTATACTACAAGTATAGGTAAAAATCTGAAAACTATAAATTTGTAATTAAACCATTAAAAACACAGTCTGTATTCTATAGAGACGTCATTATTCGTCATTACTTTACGTAAACCAGCTAACTACTTTACTAAACTTAGTAGGTTTATAAATAAACTACAGTGACAAGAAAAACAAGGCAAATAAATATTTTAAGTAAGGTTACCTATACCTATGCAGTTTAGACGATAAACAGGTTTGATCAAAATTAGTACTTATAGTGATAGTAATCGTAGTAACGATTACTTAGTTTACTTAGTTTAATTTTTGATGTTCTATGCATAACCCACCTGGGGTTAGGAGGGTATATCATATAAAGGAAATGAAGTTTAAAAATACTTGATTCATGTTTTGGATAAAGAATGGCCATTAACGAGAACAAGATAGGTCGTGTAGTTAGACATGATAAGTACAAGAGTGTTTCATAGTTTGATAACAGCATCGAATTGTTGTGCAGGTTTTCAAAAGACGGTACTCTAATAAGTCTTTAACCGACTTAAAAAAATAAAAGCCTTTTTTAGCTTTTTTGAATTACAACTCGATTCGTAAAAGGCTAATTAATGTTGGATTGAACTCAATTCTTTAATAAGTACCTATAACCTTGTATTCGAAAGTCCGAGAGGTCAGGGCTCAACTAAAGATTGGGACGATGTCGTTATTGATATTTCATGTACGTGTTTTAACGAAGTAAGTGTATACGTTTGGCATATAGGTATGCTAAACTAACTACCTGCATTATATCAGAACGGCAGTTACGTTTTGAATTTAAAGGTGTTATACTCATAGAATTAAAAGTTCTTATTAGTGTAGTTGATTCAATATAAAAACTTTTTTCTGTCACGATATAATCACGATATAATATTATTAAATTATCTTATTTGATTTGACGATACGTGGACTATAGCAGAGGGCGCAGCCCCACGAGATAGGCTGACCAAGTCCGATCTTGTCTAGGCACCAGCTTTCAACAAAGCCCTTCACGGGGCCAAAGACCGAAGCCGCTGGAGTGCACTAATCAGAGAGAGGATGATTCTGCGGGGAGTCACGACCCTTAGTAATGAGGAGCACGACGCGAGGAGGAGGAGGGACTATGGCAGGGGACTGCTTCTAAGATCCTCATTACCTAGTCTGACTAACCCTTTAGGGATAATAGTCACGAATCTATATATGTATGTATATTATCATAATAAATGGCCTCATGCGGCCGCAATAAACGCGTTAACCCGCCATTGGTGACGTATATGTATGTGAGACCGGGTGTTTTGAATAAATCGTGTAACTTTTTTCTCTGCCATTGTTTTTCAACCGTTCCCCAAATTCAGCTCACACCGAGACGCAAAGCAGGCGCACGTTCAGGAGATTTGGTGAAAACCCGGTGCGTGGGACCGGCGTCACCAATTAAGTAAGTGAATTTGTCATACTTAAATTATTGATTAATATTTAACATTTCTCAAGAGCTATAAGCATTTTTATGTATTTTTGATATTATTTTGTTGTATTAACAGTGTTTGTATATGATCAGTGAGTTTATTGCACAATTTTGTCAATATTTCACCAAATTACCTTTTGAAAGTTTAAATTTTTATTTATATTTTTACTTCCTTTCAGCATGTCTTATGAAAATGAACAGCGGCGTATTAAAATAGGAAGACCAAATATACTAGCCAAAGTTCAAAATATACTTGTGGTTTGAGCATGTAGTACCATCTTGCAGAAGCTGTTTTTCTGAAATTTTGTAGTTTTGAAATGTTTAGTTTTGCTATTTTTTGTTAGTTTTATATAAGTTCCTAGTGTCAATAGACTAACTAGTTACGTAATAAGTATAAAAAATTTAATGTTGAGTGATTCCAAATTTTAAAAAATGCATTACAGTGTATTTTTTTAGGTTTTAAGTTAATTTGTTTTATGATTATTAAAAGTCATAAAAACGAGCTGTGATTGATGAAATATCTTTATTTTATGGTCAAAGTACGTTTAATTAAAAAAGTAAAATAAACAATAGCTACAATACATTGAAAAATCTTCACTAGAAAAACCTGGTGCGTTAGACCGGCCGGCGGGCGTCACCAATATCAAAACGACGTCACCAATGGCGGGTTAAGCCAATTTCATGAAGTTTATATTATATTTTGTAATAGTACGTACATAAGACCGTACGGTACGGTAGATTGAATTTTATAATAAAGTCTCACAACACGTGTTAGAACTCGCGTGAAACTCCACTATAAAATATAATGAAGTTTCGTAGAAATTGTAAAGGAATAGCGGACTATGACCCTGTCATGATATAACTGTCATTTGATCGATTATTATGGTTCAGTTAAAATAAAAAAATGGTTTATGTTTTGTTTTGGACATCTGTTACTTGTCATTAACACATGTGAATTAATTATTTTTGTTGTTTTTTCCCAATTATCATAAAAAATTATGAATGAGTTTACAAGAAAATATTATAAATATCCGACGCCTACCAAAATAAAGACAACGTTGTTCTGCAGTTATTAAACCAATCTTAGCACTACGTGTATTGCCTTAGAACAAATAGTCCCAGCCAAAGGGACATGCGATATTACTGTGGTAGGCGTCCATTCTACTCTCTAGAGTATTCTCTATCGGATTATGCCTCTCGAATATAAGAAGCTTTAACAACAAAGCCGTATATTGTCAAGAAAGATTTATTTTCGGCACGTTATTAACAAATGAAAACAGTACATAATATACACACGTTGCGTGGTAGCACCAGCAGTAAATTTTAATTATAATAATTTTTTTATCAACAACGGGCAAGCGCTTGGCCTTTCTCACACTAATTTAAGGTGGAAGCGCGCTTCCAACGCTTCCAACAAAAAAATATAACGTTTTGAAGAACTGTTACTTACTACAATTTTAATATATTTTATCGCATTTGTGTACTATACAAATTCAACCATCTTTATAAATAAACATCTAGGCCCGCAGGGTCTTATCTTACTTACTCGTATAAACACAATTTGAGCACTAATAAATATTTTGTTTTTGTCTCGTTAGCAATTTTTAAATTCAAAATGACGTTTGTGTGACGTAGACAAAACAATGTTTAACTAAATAATGCTTACATTTTGTGATTATTAGTAAGGCCGGTTTAAGTGTTAATTGTTGTCGATGTTAACATCATTATTCTTTATGAGACATTTTAAATACATCAATGAAAGATAACTTTTCAAACTGGCTGCCTGAGTTGGGTCAAAGTGACCCGGCACGTCCAAGTTTGCTAGTTAGTTTATTTTCGTTTGCTGGACTTGATGGCTTTCTCTAAATTTTTAATAGCGTCCCGCTTATTTAAAGCTAGAAGGCGTTTAAACATACATACATTAATCACGACTATTATCCCCGAAGGGTTAGTCAGAGACTAGGCAATCAGGACCGCTAAAGCAGTTCTAACCATAATCCAATTTTTAACTAAATAGCGACTGCACATGTGCTCAGCATGACATGCGGTGAGACCATCGAAACTCTACACTGTTGAATGTATGTGCAGTCTTTATTCCGTTAGTCGCCTTTTACGATACCCAAGGGAAAAGAGCGGGTGGTAGTAGGTATTCTTTCACCGCTACGCAACGCGCTACGCAACAGGCGACACGGTAGAAGGAGAAGGTGTATATGATCGGAAACTATCGCTTTAAAGAAACGTGTAAATGCTGAAATTAATTTGTTATCTTTCTAAGCCTTCAGTCTTTATTTTAAATCTGGTACAGTTATATATAGAACCGTGTCGCGTATTATATATTGTTCGCAAATATTAAACTGTTGTAACGACATTCAAAGTAGTCTGTACAAGAATGATATTGTTGTATTATCACTGGGGTCAAATGACTCTAATCCTTATTTATTATTCTCTGAACTGGGGACAGCACTATACAAATTAGGAGACTTTTAAGTATACATTGATAATGTACAATATAACCCACATCTTAATGTAAATGCTTTGAACTATAATATGAAAAAGTTATTATGTAACTATTCTTCGTTCGTCCGTTTTATAGAAAAAATATTTATAAAATAATTATGTAACAAAATTAAATCTAATTAGATTATTTAACTCATCAAGACAAGTACCTTGCACCACATGTGATAAAGTCTTTCGTCTCACGTACTAGTAGTAATGTTGCTTACAGTCAGCATAAACAAACAATAACAAAAAAAGTTTTGAAACATAAAACAATTCCGTCTTATTTTGAGAGTGTTAAGCCGGTACCTATACCTAAGGAAGAAAGTAAAAATACATTTTTTCGAGCATAAGAAACAATTAGTCTTATTTCATCAAAATATTGCCAGCATACAGAAGAAACGCAACTTGCTTGAAGTAACTATTGACGAATTAAATCTTTAATTAGGTAATGTTGATGTAATTTTCTTGTCCAAAAGTTTATGAAATCGGGCTCTGAAAGTAACTTAAATATCAACAATTTTAAGTTAGCATCAGCTCTTTGTAGAAAAAACCGAAGGGGCGGTACTTGTATGGTGAATAATAACTTAGAATACAAACACGTCAATGTACACGAGTCTTTACTTTACTCATTTGAATGTTATGCCATAGAGATACCACAGCATAACTTATTATTTTTTTGTATATATCGAACGCCTAGATCTAATGTAGAAATATTCGTCAATCAAATGCATTCTTTGCTAAATAAAATGGTAAAAAAACGCAACAAAAATATCCTCTGCGGAGACTGAAATATTGACTTGCTGCAAGACAACCAGTACTCAAGAGAACTAATTAGTATTTTATCTAATCACAATATTACGAGCCATATCACCCAAGCAACTAGGAAAAAGGTATGTCTTGGCATCATAGCTAGTAACCTGATGGAAGTTTTTCCTAAATTGTATTGCCTTTGTTTATCAGATTACGAAATAGGTCAGAGTGTTAAAATGCAAATAGAAGTTCATAATTTTTTTAAAAAGCTTACCTTTTGGTTTGAAAAAAAGAGAGACATGTGTAAGGAGAACCATAAAAAAAATTTAAACTGCATGTCTTCATTATCATTTAGTGAAGTCCTACAGGAAACATGTACAGAAAAAGCTTTTAATATTTTTCACGATCTAGTAAATTTTTTTTACAACTTAAGTTTCCCAGTAGTAACAGTCAAAATGGTGGCCAAACAGAAGAGTAACATATGGCTAAGTAAAGGATTAAAACGAAGCTGCATTAACAATAGGCGACTTTATCTAAAATATCGAATGTCTTCCGCAAACAAAGCCCGTAATAAGAAAAGACATAGCGACTATGTTACCCTATTACAAAAATGCATATCACAGGTCGATCTGTGAACACGAAATATATAATAAACTCAAAAATGCTTGCAAAGATTCCTGGAATAACTTAAATCATAAGCATTTTGACAGTAATATACAAGAACTAAAACTAGATAGTGGTAAAGTAATAATAGATTCTCAAGTTATTTCCGAAACACTAAATAATCATTTTATTGACGTGACAAATAAACATAATGCCAATTTGACACATAATATTTATAATAATTCAAGTAGTATCTTTTTGACAGCAGTAAACGAATCTGACGTATTAAAAATTATTAATAAAATGAAAAAGACAAACTTAACTGGATATGACGATATTAACGTTAAAGTGATTGTTGAAAGTGCCACGTATATAGTAACAACTTTAACTCATATCCTGAATCTCTCTTTTTTAGAAGGGCATTTCCCGTCTCGTCTAAAACAATCGGTGGTGGTGGCTTTACACAAAAAAGGTCCTTACGACGGCATTAACAACTATAGACCCATAACCCTCATTCCTACATTGTCGAATTGGTTTGAAAAGGTTATGTATGGCAAAATACTAAGTTTCATAGAATCACATAACTTATTAACTTGCGCACAATTTGGTTTTAGAAAAGGGAAGTCCACGAGTTTGTCATGTTTTCACTTGCTTTATCACATAACAAGTAATCTAAACTTGGGCAGTAAAACTGCGGCGATTTTCCTGGACATGAGCAAAGCCTTTGATTTCGTCTCTCACAGAATTTTGTTAAGCAAACTTGATTAATATGGAATCAGGAGTAGTGCTCACTCTTGGTAAGGATCATACCTGTGTAATCGGGAACAATATGTAGAAATCTCAAAAATTTCTGGAAAAACCAAGACTGTCTTCAGGTTCAGTAGTCGTCTGAATAGTTGTGGAGTACCGCAAGGAAGCATACTGGGTCCACTCTTGTTCCTTATCTACATAAACGACCTACCATTAGCATGTAGTGCGCAAATCATTCTATTCGCTGACGATACTACATTGGTAATCAAGAGCAGAAACAGTGACGAACTTACTGCTCTGGCAAAGGACAATTTGGAAATCGTTGACAAATGGCTACAAGCCAACAACCTTCACATAGATGTTGACAAAACTAAACTTATGACTTTTCAGGCTAGAAGTAAGAACGGTATAAAAATGAACCTAGAGTATAATAATAAATACATTGAAGAAGTTGACAATATTAAATTTTAAGGCTTGACGGTGGATAGATTTTGTAATTGGATTTGTCATATTAAGACTCTATTTAGCAAATTAGACAGATTTGTATATGCCTAAAAGAGAATCAAGCGAAGTTTATCTAGAGAAGCTGCCCTCACGGCATATCATGGCTACGTTTCCTCCTTATTACGATATGGCATCACACTATGGGGTAATTGTACTGGTATTATCCGTTTATTTAGACTCCAAAAAAATGCATAAGAGCGATATGTGGTGCGGGATACTTAGATAGTTGCGAACCTTTATTCATTGAATTAGGAATTCTGCCACTCCTCTGTCTATATATTTTAGAAACTTGCTTGTTTGTTAAGAAACATTTGTACTTATTTAAAACAAATAATGAGTATGGCCATAGAAGGAGAATAGGTGATAAATTACGTATACCATACCAAAGGTAGGAATTATATTCTAAAAATTCATAGTGCATGGCCATTCGTATGTACAACAAACTCCCATCTAAATTGACAAGTTTAACGCTATTTAAATTTAAAGGTAAAATAAGGAAATTATTATTAATGAAAAATTATTACTGTGTTTCAGATTTTAAGTGACAAAAAATTAAGTGAACAATATAGTATTTTGTTTTTTTTTGTCATTTTATAATTATAATTATGACATAAGTAGCTGCATTTTGTAATTAATGATTGCCTTGCCCTATGCTGTTTTTCTTTGCTTTCAAATAGCTATTAAATTATATTGATATTTAAAATATCTTCACGCCGTTTTTATATGGCAGCATGTAACGGCACATTTTATGTTTAAGACATGTTTTGCAAATAAATGATTGATTGATTGATTGATTAAAATAATACAACCACTCCCTCTCTTTCCTTAGATGTCGTAAAAGGCGACTAACGGATTAAACACTGCACATACATCCAACAGCATATAGCTATAGCGGCGATGAGCTCACCACCTGTCACGCTGAGCGCATGTGCTGCTCTGACTGCGGACTGACTGGGTTTGCGGTCCTCATTGCCTAGTCTCTAACTTCGTGGATAATAGTCCTGAATAAATGTATGTATGGCATAGTTAAAATTTGAAGTACCAAAATGCTTGTAATACTCATAAGGAACATAAAATAATAAATTGTGGTAGATAAGTGTGTAGCCAAAAGGATACTAATGTGTTCATCATTACATATTTCATTCAAAATGATTAATGTTTCTCATAAAGAACGGGCGGCCCACCCGTGATATCGTACGCGTGAAGACTCGTATCCCGTGAGGATTATTTAATATCCGTTCATGGTGGATCCCTATGAGAACCATATTGCTAAAAGAGATTCGGACTCCATACATTTTTTGGCCTTTTCTGAAAGTGTCGGCCAACAAAAAAAAATAGTACGTGTTGTTAGAACTAGCCATTTGGAGTAATAGATAATATGGCACAAAAGTTATAGAATTGCTCTGAGCCAAGTTAAACAAGTTCGATGATTCATCATTTTGATACCTTTATTGATTTCTAAAAGTGCTGGAAAACATAAAGTAATGATACAATTCAATTTTAAAAGAACATAATAATACATACATGATTAAGGTACATACTAGTTATTATTATTATTCAGCCCGGCTTGTCCCACTGCTGGGCAAAGGCCTCCCTACCCTCCCCCCACTCTTCACGGTTTAGGGCTGTAACTTGCCAGTCCTTTCGATAGCAGTCTAGCTCGTCCCGCCATCTCCTTCTGGGCCTGCCGCGACGTCGTCTAACGTTGCGTGGACTCCTGAATACTAGTGTACATTAATAATCTTAGAAGTACCTATGTAAGAACACTGGGAAAATATACTTTAAGCACTTACACTTGTAGCCGGTTTTAATATCATTATGGAAATACACTTAAGCGATTGACGTTAAAGTAAATAAAGTATAATTAGATATTGCTAGAAATAATGATCTAAAGCAATATTGTCATTGCAGCGCAAAAGTTGTGGGGTCATCATCTGTTCTGTTTATACAGAAAAATAATGTACTCTAATAAAAAAAATGGTAATCAATAAATGTATGAAAATGATGAATCTTCGATCTTGTATAACTTGGCTAAGAGCAATCCTATAACTTTTGTGCCTTTAACTATTTATTACTCCAAATGGCTAGTTCTAACAATACCTACTTTTTTTTTGTTGGTCGGCACTTTCAGAAAATCCCCAAAAAAATGATGTCCTTTCAAGTTTATGATCTCTATAGATTTCGTGATTAGACAGTATGTCAGCATCAATAGCAAATATTTACGCTAATACAAATATAATGCAAATTATTGATAAGCGTATCACTTCAAAACGTCTGAACGGATTATCATAGATAAACCCATGACCCGGACTATATGATACTTTTTATCTTCGGTGACAGGTTTCTGTGGGATAGTGTGGTCCTCGGGAACAAAGTAGGGATGGCAATACTTAAAAAAAATTTCGATTATTAAATTGATTCGAATCGCAATCAAATAAATCAATTCAAAAACATCGAGGTCTAAAAGATTGATTTCTCAAAAATCAATTAACTTTTAAGTTTATATTTACAATATTAACTAATCAAAGATTACAAATGTAATTTTTTTCATCGCGTTTATTCACTATGAAGAGAACTAAGCACACAGTCATCTCGTCAGTTTTTGACTAGCTTAGCGGAAAATTCTTATTTCTGTGCATGACGTGTTTGAGTACATTCAACAATCTGTAAATCATTTTATGGTCCCTAACAAAACTGGAAAAATAGTTAATAAATACTTAATACTGAATACGAACGGACCGTAAAAGCAGTCCTCTGCCATAGTCCACTTTTCTTCAAATAGCGACTGCACATGTGCTCAGCGTGCGGGTGGTGAGCCCATCTTCGCGCTATGCTGTTGGATGTATGTGTAGTCTTTAGTCCGTTAGTCGCCTTTTACGACACCCAAGGGCAGAGAGGGGGTGGTAGTACTCTTTCACCGCTACGCGACATGGTTAATAATGTTAACGTATAGGTACTTATGCAAAATTGTTATTGAAACCCCCAGTACTTACCTACAAGTCGGAATCATATGAGGCCTATTACATCTCGACTGTGATTTTTGCGTAAAATGGCCAATTTTGGCGTTATGGATCTCAGAAACAAAAATACATTAACAACCATGACTTATTAAATAGTGTAAAATAGCTATTGGAATAGTGCGTAGCGGCCTCGCTTTTTGTAAATTTTGCTTAACTTTTTAATTAAACCTAAAATTGCAGAGAAAGATTTTCATAAAGTGCGCGATGGCACTTTTTGAGCTCATTGATTGAACAACTGTTCTAAAAAAATGAAATAAAAATATTATAATGTTATCTCTTAGATAGTCGAATAGTGCGTAGCGGCCTCGGATTTTTTAGATATCATTGATTTTATATAGGAAAGAAATCTTAAACTAAACTAAATAAAAAAAACTTCGAAAATCGCTATAATTTAACTGTGAATTTCTCCTATCTACGACAATATTATTGAGCAAAATTTATACCAGAGTAATTGTTACTTCATGAGGAATAAAGATTTTATAATGAATTTATTATCCTATTTCTATAAAAACGATAAATTCAACTGCAAAATTACTACAAAATGCGATGCGCCGGCCGTCCGAATTCAACTTATGCTCACAGAATGGAGATTTGTAATATTATGCACAAATTTATTATGCTATTTCGATAAAAACATTAAATACATCTGCAAAATTACTACAAAATGCGAAAAAGGACATTTTACGCAAAAATCACATTCGAGATGTAATGGCATCTTAAATACTCACACAAATTTTAACAAAGGAAAATAATATTGTTTGTTTAGTTTTGTTTTAAATTAAGTACTTTTTTGTAACTTGCCTTATCATAAAAATGGATGGCACTTTCATGATACCTACGTATTTAAAACTGATTAGGTACCGCTTACGCTGACCCCTATGGTATTTGGATACTAGTGTATAGTATAACATAAGCTTACCTAATCTAATGAAAACTCATTGGTAACAGTCCTGTTGTTTTGGCTTTATTTCCCAAAGGAATAGTTTCGACACTGCAGAAGAGATTTACTTTAACTACCTCTGACACTTCTTGCGGGCTCTTTGTGATTTTCTTTGTACCACAATAATGACCTATAAAACAAAAAGAAAAAGGCAGGGAATAGTTATAATATCTCGCTGGAAGGGCATCAGTGGAGCAGTTGTTATTTAGTTTAGTGCAACAGCTACTGTGGCCTAGCGGTTAGAACACCGGTGTCATACTCAGAGTTCCCGGCTTCGATTCTCATAGGCTGTGCATATTATAACGGGGTTACTTTAGAAGTTTAGAATGTAGAGTAAACACTTTGCTTTCAGTGAAGTAAAGGCCTGGTTTTAAGTGATTATAAGGCCGAAGGTGGGACCATATTTTAAACGAAATCGTCAATTCTGCATGTGGAACTGGGTATCTTATCTCTAATTTTTTTTTTTTTTCCGAAACTTAACAATGCTTCCTTACAGCAGTGTTATAGTAACACACGTAGATAAGATGGTGGTAATCAATCAGACGAACTGAAAACAAGCCTACCAAACGAACCATGCAAAAACATAGACTCAACTGGGTAACGAAACGGTGACCTCTGGGCCTGTGACCGGTGATCTGAACACCAGACCATAAAGACAATTAATATTAACTAATAAACATTAAGATCGTACAATTAGTATAATGTAGACAACAATGTTCGTTTCAATAATGAAACAGGAGCGGTGAGACTGGTACCCACCTAAAAGTTAGTTTCCAACATCAAACTCAATTTCGCCCCGATAAAACCATTTAGTTATTAATTAGTTTAATTATACTTATGTAGCACCTAAGTAATTTCATATGTGTAGTTCGCCAACAAATTGCCAACTATTGCACGTAACCGTTGTCGATACAAAGTTAGCTCATGTTGAAAGCTCGCTTGGAATTGCATTGAAAACAATTTAAACGAATTAACTACACACTTTATAGCAATTAGTGATATTGAATTTTCTACAGATTCTGTTTTTAATGGTATGAGGGTAATGCTAGAAGATTTTAATAAGAAAAGGTAGATGTTTGAAAGAAAAGAATATACACTGCACTGATGATTTTCAATTTCAATATTTCTCTATAGCAGTAATAATAACAAGAATAATAAGAGAGTATTATCCCCGAAGGGTCAGTCAAAGACTAGGCTAGTCATAATTTATTAAGAAGAAACAATAGTAATAATTTTTAACTGTCAAAATTTGGAAAAAGTATTATAGAAGTGTTATTGAAACGGCTTAGAAGTCTGGACAGTTACTTGATTTTAGTAATGTAATAAATGAAAACGTAAAAGAGAACAATAGGTCATCAATCTTAGATAGAAAACTAACTTACATTAAGTTAAGGTGTTGACAGCAAAACCATTTAACTCTAAAACATTAAAAGTAGAAATTGCGATCAGCCTACCGACTTAGTGTAGAATGTTGCGACCAACGTTCCTTAGACAAAGTTGTTCAATTTCATAGAAGATTTATTTTAGTCACTGATTATATAAACGCACTGTATGTAAAAAAACACTTTTGACAACGAGCGTACACTCCAAACCCAGAAAACAAATACAACGTGAAGTACAAGTCTCCCATCGGCAACTTTAATTGGAAAACAGAAAAAACATTGCAGACATACCTCAATTGCGAAGCACCATCGAAAAACCACAGATCCAATCATATTGCTCGAAACTCAATTATAACTATTGTAAACCAAATTAAAATACGTTTCACTTACTTAATTCCCATTTTCGAAGAGAACCAGCCAAAGGAAAATCCTATAAGACAACTGCTGGAGGTATTAAGTAACGGTACTCGCGCGAGGAAACTAAATTTGAAATTAGCGGATTTCTGTACATCGCGGTGTAGCTAGCGTGCCTTAGATATAACCCGGCGAAGTGCAGAAGTGTGGCTGCAGACCGCAGCTGCTTCGCTTATGGAATCGCTTAAATTGGAGCGTTTGTAAGCCGTTTGCGGCCGGAGGAAAGTGGTCTTGCCAGTGCCGCAACGAGTTTTGTTGTATATTTCCTGTAAAGATTAAGGAGGTAGACGGTATAGTTCTTATCCGCGCACATCACCACGTAATAGTACGCTATTACCGCAGTGTGAGCATGTGGGGCCTTGTCTTCTTAATCTGGGCTTGTGCAAATTATGTAACATTCCTGATTATTTGCATAATAATTTCTCGTATGACGTGATTTATGTAAGGAAATTTCAAAACAAATACTAACGCAGGTAAGTTATATTTCTGCTAAGATTAAAATTTATAGACTTTAGAAATAATAAAGTATACCTACCTATTTGTGTAAAATTTAAGTATTTTTGACACATTATTTATTTATTTTAGCTTCTAATGACGATTTGAATTAGTTTGTCTTTTGTCATTACAGATTTTTTTCCACATTTATAAATGTTTATGCTGGGGTAGGGCCTTCGCACACGAACAGTCTGAGTATAGCACTTGGGGGTGAAGGACCATAATCTACCACGGTGGCCCAACGACGGTCTGAGGGCTTTTTATACTGTCGAGACAACAACTGAGGCCACGGTCACGGTAGTGTATGTATATTTTCTTTGGCCACGGCCCAATATGCCGTCACCCATCCGGTGACCAAGCATTTCGAAAGTTGCTTAACTTTGCAAAACAGCTCCTCACCATTCATCGAATAGGTACTTAGCTTGTATCAATTTCTCTTTTAACAGTCGCTAACTGTACTATCGTATACTGTAAATGCTATGGTAGGTTGCGCAACTAAGAAATGGCTAGGCGTTTACGAATATTCCCTGGAACTTGTGCCGTGTTTCCGCATAATATAACTTTAAAGGTGCATTCGCAATGGCGAAGAGGCATTTTTGTTATTTCTACATGTAGTTTTTATATAGTAACAATTGTTTTTTGTGTGATGCCAAGTACGTTAGTTTAGTGATAAGTGAGCTTTGAGATGGTGATGATGATGATGATGGTCATTCACTATAATTAATTTTAGATAAGTACTTTGATATAATCTTTGTTTCGATTTTGCAACACAACATGTTTAGACCTATAACATAAAAACTTTGTTTTTTTAAATGGCCTTTTAAATAGTCTACATCTTGTAGTATCCAGCTTTTTTGAAAAACACTATTTTTCACTTTTAAATAGGTTATAAACATTATCTTTTTAAACTTATAACTTATGGAAAGCTGTGGTTTCTGCCTACCCATTCGGAAAACAGGCATGATGGATTTATAACCGTATAGATAAAGTAATAGAATACATTTCGTATTTATTTTAAACAGTTGCGAAGTTCCATTTTAAAGGGCACTTTGAAATTATCATAACAGTTTATAGAGTTAATAATAAGTAGTATCATCATCATTATCATCAGCTGAAAACGTCCACTGCTGGACAAAAATCTCCACCACGATCGGTCTTATGCTGTTCGCGACGAACGGCTACCCAGATCGTTGGACTACCTTCACCTTATTGGAGGCCTGCCTACATATTGAATATTGTTATAATTTTAATTTAAAATTTTATTTAGTCAAAACACTAGTGAAGAACACAGCACAACATTGACTTAAATACAATGACTAACTGAAAATCCAACCTAACATTAAACTATAAATAAATAATGCCCATCATGTTATAAAGAAAATAATATTACTTCCAGTGTGAATAAGCCCTGATCGCGGAGCGCGCATTGAGTTAGTGACCTAGTGGCGTCGTCTCAAATAGTTTCGCTTTGTCCCCTTTATTGTTGGTTTGGTTGCTGCTGCTTTAATACACGTTTTAATAAGCTCATATGTTACATTTTATATCGTTTATATACCATAATAAATAATAATAAATAAATAAAAATAAAAAAGTCTTTTATTTCGGAAAGTTTACAGCGCTAATTAATTAAAAAGTAAGTGTAAAAATATGTAAATTGTGATTGTTTCTTCTTCTTCTTTTTATAATCTTATTTTTCATCTGCAAGAACCCCAGATTGGGGAAAGGCTTGGCCTTCTCGAAAGATGCCCATTTGTGTATGTCTTGTGCTACTTGGGTCCAGCTCGAGCCGGCTATTCTTTTTATTATCGTGTCAGAGGTTTCCCTACCTCTTTTACCTAGTGGGCCATTCCACAATGTTGCCTTTACGGTCCATCTCTGGTCTGCAAGCCTTGCGACGTGGCCTGCCCACTTCCATTTTAGTTTATGTGTATAATTCATAACATTTTCTTGCTTTAGTTATTACGTTTATTTTGGTGTGCGTTATTTTATCTAGCTTTTTTTATGTAAAGCATACTATGCTCTATTTCTCGTTGACAGGGGTTGATTTTGTGTATTGTTTTGGCAGTATAATATTTCCAAGTCTGGCATCCATATGGTAAGCAAGGTAAAAGACTCATGTTAATAACTTTCGTTTTATTAGCGGTTGCATAATGCTTTTAAATATTTCTTTTTGGCTCCAGTATTTGTTCCATGTAAGTTGAACTCTTTTCTCTATTTCTAATTCATTGTTGTTTCTATTAAAACTGATTCTAATATATGTAGTTACATAAGTATAAGCACATACGTTAAATCTCAGTGATTTTTGATGGGCTTTTTTTGATTTGCCTTTCTAGCGTAGGTAACCAAAGGGATGCCACTGTACTTCTGTCGTAACGCAAATCTGCCCTAAAGCGAATCTGTCGTAAAGCGAATCTGTCGTAAAGCGAACAATCGGTAGAAAATATATACATACCTACATACATATAAGTAATCACGACTATTATCCCCGAAGGGTGAGTCAAAGACTAGACAATGAGGACCGCAAATGCAGTCCTCTGCCATAGCCCACTTTAGCGACTGCACATGTGCTCAGCGTGACAAGTGGTGAGCCCATCACCGCTCTATGCTGTTATTCCGGTAGTCGCCCTTTATGACACCCAGGGATGAGGTGGTAGTAAGGTACTGGCACATAGGAAGGCCCACCTTATTTAAAATCTCAATAAAAAAATATTTTTTAAAGATTTGACAAAAACAACTACTTGTAATGATGTAAGTAATGTTTTATTATCCTTCTAAAAAGATCAAAAAATACAATTTTTACAAAAAACACTAGTGGGCCTCGTTAAAGGCACAGTCCCTTAGGCCCGTTTATGATGGGTCCGATACTCTAGTTCGAATGACGTTACCTCGATAGTCATTACCTTGATGTCTCTACCTCGACGGTACACTTCACCGATGGCTCGTTACCTCGAAAGATCAATACCTCGAAATATCTCTTCCTCGAAGGGTCTTTTCTTCGATGGTACATTTGATCGATGGGTTGTTACCTCGAAAAAATCATCAATGTACAGTAAATGAAAAGTATTTGTGTGTGTAACTGAAAGGTGTAAAAATACTATTGAATTGAAATGAATATCGATATAATCATAGAGGCAACATTTATTATCACTCTGCATATAAATTTACAATTTCTGTGGTTCAAAAGACACTTTTGCCTTATTCTTTTATCAAAATGTTACTAAAAATACACAATAAAAATAAGGGAGACTTCTAAAAGTCATGGGAATTATAACTGTACTTTGTATGATTTTTTCGAGGTAACAACCCCTCGATCAAATGTACCATCGAAGAAAAGACCCGTCGAGGAAGAGATCCTTCGAGAAATTGATCTTTCGAGGTAACGAGCCATTGGTGAAATGTACCGTCGATGTAGAGACATCGAGGTAATGACAATCGAGGGAACGTCATTCGAACTAGAGTATCAGATCCTCAAATTAAGTTATTTAACTTATATTTTTAGAGATATAATAAAATATTGCACGCTGGGCCTTGACCCATGTACAAAAAACAAAAATAGTCATAAAAGTAAAATACTGCTCTAAAAAAACAATTAATTCTAATGACAAAATCGAAACTCTAGACACCATTAATTCAAGAATCTAAATATGCCGTCCTCATTTGCCACTCAAATTTTAAGCGTGCCTTACTAGGGCTATAGAATTATTATTTTTTTATTTTAATGTAAATAAGTAAACTCCAATGATAACGAAACGTTGAAAAAAAACGGATTTTTTAACGCAAGTAATCAAATATTACGAATCTATAAAGCAGTCTTATCATAATTTGAATGTTTAAAATATTTTCCTTCAGAACCCTAAGGATGTAAATTCTAAGAGGTTTGATATGATACTGTTCCTATAAAATCATAAAGTCAAAAGCGTTAAAAATATCGTCAGATTTAACTAATACCTAGGTGGCGGAGTGGGCAACGCAGCCGCCCAGATTGCGGAGGACGCGGGCTCCATTCCCGCCTGAGGAAGACATTTTTTTCAACATTTACGTATTATTATTATTATTTTATTTTTTTTATAGTAAGCCCGGCAAATGACCCCACTCCACCTGATGTTAAGTGGAAATGAGGTCCAGGCGCGAGGACAACTGGTGCAGCGTAAGAGACGTAGCATCAGTCATCCTCACTCTGCCGGCCCACAAAGTGCTTCTTCACGCCTCGTTTGAAGGACCCTATGTCATAGGTAGGAGGGAATACGTGTGCTGGTAGACTATTCCATCTTTTGGAAGTGCGGCAAAGAAACGAGTCACCAAATTTCTTTGTGCGAGATGGAATGTTAGAGACTGTAAATTGGTGACTCCGCAGAGCAGCACGCGTACTCCTATGGAGGAAGCGAGAAGGAGGGATGAGGTCAAAGAGTTCTTCAGAGCACTCGCCATGGTATAAACGGTAAAAGACGCTGAGTGACGCAATATCTCTACGCAATTGCAAAGGCTCGAGAGTTTTAGTGACCTCTGCATTGCCGATAATGCGCACAGCGCGGCGCTGCAATCTGTCCAAGGCATCAAGAAGGTACTTTGCGGAGCCGTCCCAAAGGTGAGAGCAATACTTCACGCAAGACCGCACCTGTGTCTTGTATAATAGACACAACTGATCAGGCGTGAAGAATCGCCGCACCTTGTTCAGGACACCGAGTTTACGTGAGGCATTTTTAATCATGGTTTCGATGTAGTCCTTTTGGTTCAGATCGCAGCGGATATCCATACCGAGCATGTTAATACTGCTCTGCAGGCCTAGAGATGTACCCTGAAGAGAGGGAAGGGGAAGGAATGGCGACTTTTTCGCTGTGAACACACCTGTGAACACACCTGTGTTTTCTTGGCATTGAACTCCACCAGATTATCGGAGCCCCATTTAGAAATGAGGTCCAACACCCGATCGAGCTCAATGACAAGATTTGCTCGCTTCATTTCGGTGTCTACCCGCCCAGCCGTTGGGTGCCCGTTATATCCCCCATGCACTGTGCTATCATCTGCATAGCAATGAATGTTTCCAAGAGGAAGCATGTCATTGATATGCAGAAGGAACAGCGTGGGGGATAGAACGGAGCCTTGAGGAACACCAGCGTTCACTGACATGAACCGCGAAGCGCATCCATCCGAAAGGACACGGATTCTACGCTCATGCAGGAAGCTGGCAATCCAGGTACAGAACTGAGCGGGCAAACCGTATGCCGGGAGCTTGGAGAGAAGAGCTTTGTGCCAGACCCGATCAAAAGCCTTGGCTATGTCAAGGCTAACTGCCAGTGACTCGCCACGCTTGTCAATAGCCTCACCCCAGAGATGTGTGACGTACGCTAGAAGATCACCCGTTGACCGTTTTGGCCGAAACCCATATTGACGATCGTGAATAAGGGAGTGATCTTCTAGGTATCGAATAAGCTGTTTGTTCAATATTCGTTCTAGGATCTTACACAACACTGAAGTTACGGCTATAGGGCGGTAATTAGTCGGATCTGACCGATCTCCTTTTTTAGGGATCGGTTGCACATTAGCTTCTCTCCAAGATTCCGGCACACAACCCGAAGAGACCGAGAGACGGTACAGACGCGTTAACACAGGGGACAACTCCGCTGCACACATTTTCAGGACTATTGCTGGGATGCCATCAGGACCGTTAGCTTTCCGGACATCGATTGACTGCATTTCCGCACGGACATCACACTGCCTGATTTTAATATCAGACATTGTTTGGCCACAGTGAGGAATTGAGGGTGGCTGTGCATCACAGTCATCGATCCGGGAGTTAGCCGCAAAGAGTTTGGCCAGGAGATCGACCTTTTCCTGCGGCTTGTGAGCTAAAGTTCCGTCAAGACATCTCAGTGGTGGCAGCGAGGGTTGGCAGAAGTTGGATTGCACGGCTTTGGCCAGACGCCAGTAGCTACGGCTGCCAGTAGGATGCGTCAGGAGTTCTTGGCCTACTCGTGCAACGCGCTGGGCATCCGCTCTAATGTAGGCCCTCTTACACGACTTGGTGGCATTATTATAGGCTGCTTTTAGCGAGCGAGTTTCGGGAGCCCCATGAGCTTTACCTCTGATCCAAGCGCGGTATGCCGTCTGTTTGCTCTCAACAGCGCTGGCACACTCGCGGTTGAACCAGCGGTTGCGTCTGCCTTTGCTGATGACATAGGAGTGTGGAATATAGTATTCCATTCCTAATACTATCTCATCAGCAACGGCAGTGGCGCTAGCGGTCGGGTCCTTCCCACTAAAGCAGCGCTGCCTCCAAGGGACGGATGCAAAATACTCCCGCATCCCGTCCCAGTCTGCCGACGCGTAGTGCCAAATCTGGCGTTTCGAAACCGCTGTTGGAGGGCGCGATGCCAAGGGCACTGTGCTGGTTATCAAGCAGTGATCCGAGGAACCTAAAGGAGCTCGAATCTCCACCCAATATCCAGCTGGGCGACTCGTCAGCAGAAGGTCGAGTAAGGAGGGCGCATGGCCAACTATGTCTGGGATCCTGGTGGGCTGGTTCACCAGTTGCGTCAGGTCATGCGTGAGAGCGAATGCGTGGGCAGTTCTACCAGCATGGTCTGTTTTGGAGGAACCTAACCACAACGGCGTTGAAGTCCCCCAAAAACACCAGTTCCGCCGATGGAAACCGCTCCTGCGCATCATCTGCTACCCGACTAAGATGTTCAATTAGTCGAGTTGTCTCCATGTCGCCGTTATGGGATCGGTAGACGCAGACGTAGACACGGCAATGAGAGCCTAAGTCGACGTGTACCACTAGGAGGGAGAAGGAAGGGTCCTCCAGACAGCGCAGACGGCGACAGCAAACATCCGCCCGAACGAATAAGCAAACTCCGGCTTTGGCTTTGAAGGATTCTTCAAGCACAAAGCCGGGATAGTTCAAGTAGGTGGTGTCAGCTGGGCGGATTATTTGCGTCTCCGTCAGGAACAACATTGCTGGCCGTGCCGTCTCAAGATGGTGGTGGACGGCATTGAGGTTTGCATGGAGTCCGCGGATGTTAGCGAACTCCACCTCAAACGGTAAGGTTGTGGTGGGGGTGTGCACCGCTGTAGAACCAGTTTTGTTGTTAGGCGCTGTCATTTTAGGAGTGGAAAGAGAGAGGCGTGAATCGAGAAAATGATGCCGCAATGCGAATGGTCAAAGTGTGGTGGCCTGTTTCCCCAGGAATTTGCCCACAGACGAGTATTATTAACCTGCCGAACGGAAGGGCCCCCGAACCCCCCCGGGAATGGCCGCCGGGACCCCACCTTCCGGTCACCAACCGGCACGACGGACCACCCCGAGATTATGCGTGGCATGGTGAGGCAGCCTCACGAGCTGGTTAGGCTCGCTTGGGCCCCTGTACTGTGCCACGGGCGGCCAGCGGGACAACCGTTTCTACGGGTCTCCCTGGTCGGCAGGTTAACGAAGTCCTCCTGGCACTGGTTTGACGGAAGCCTCCACAGACCAAATACATCGCAGCATCATCCTCTCGAGCTCTGGTTATACGCTGGCTGATCCCGAAACGCGACCGACAAGCAGTCACTTGACGGGTTTTACACCATGCGTACGGTGGTCACCAACCAGACGGGTCAAGCCCTACCACCAGTGGAGCAGATCATCGCTCGAAAGAGTCCGTTAGTCGCTTCTTACGACACCCACCGGACGGAGAGAGGGGCGGCGATTGGTATTCTTTCTCCGTCACCGCACGGATAATATATGGTAGAAAATAGAGTTTTAAATTTGTGTACTTTATGAGGGGTATTGTATATTCTGTTTATGAGGTAAATGTTAAAGTGGTGGTATATCTAATTATACTTATGACATTATTTCAATAATAATATAAAAATCGCTGAAAAAGTAACTTAACAAAACTTATTAAATTGTAGCTGTTTCTAATAAAATTGTTTAAGGCAATACATTCTCTATTCATTTTTTAACATAATTATATTTTGAGATGCGATATACGAGAGCGGCACTGAAAATTTCGGGAATCAAGAGAGTAATACAACATTGTTAGTGGAAAAGAATTTATTGCTTTTCTAAGTATTCTCCTTGAAACTTGACACATTTTTCCATTCGATGGAACCAATTATTAAATTAAAGCATTCATTCCATTCTGAAGTTGGGGTATTCAAAATGGTCGTTTTGTAGGCGTCTACAGCTTCGTCAGGTGACGAAAATCGTTGACCACGCAATTTGTTCTTAATTTTGGGGAAAGTATAAACATCATTAGGGCTTAGGTCAGGGCTGTACGGCGGATGGTCTAATAATTCAATGTTTTCTTGCTCCAAAAACTCTTTTGTTACTGTGATCGGTATGAGAGCTCGCATTTTCGTGATGGAGGATGATGCGGCGGTTGCAGTTCTCTTTACGGAGTTCAGAGGCGACCTGCGGCAAACAAATGCTAGCATACCATTCTTCATTGACCGTTCTTTGTCCTTCAAGAGGAATAGTCGCAACATGGCCGGTTTTGGAAACTAAAGTGACCACCATTTTTTTGCAACGCTCCGTGAACCAACAACTTTTGTTGGCTTCAACTCATTTTCGAACACCCAAACTCGTGACTGGTTTTTTTGTTTCGGGTTCGTACATATCCAGAATTCGTCACCTGATACGACGCTGTATCCAGCATTTGAAGATCCTCCGAGGAATCTCTCGAAAATTCTGATGCACCAAGAAACGCGAGCCGCTTTTTGCTCCTCACAGAGCGATTGCGGGATCTTTTTTACACCTAATTCTTCACGTAATATTATTTGTATTTGACTCATGCCAATGTCTAAAGTTACCTGAATTTCGCGATATGTCACATGCACGGACCTCGTCACATGTTGATCTTTCTCAATCAGCTTACGCACGGCATCAACGTTATCTTGGGCGTGATTGCAGTTTTTGGGCGACCTTGACGGGGATCGTCACACAGCTTGACACGTCCACGTTGAAATTCCGCAAATCAGCGATAAACTGTGGTTGGTGATGGGGCTTCATCACCAAATACAGAAAGCATTCGATTAACACACTGTTGTTGTGTTAAACCACTTCGAAAGCACGGATTCAGGTCCGTGTTCGAAAGTCATAATAAATTATTACTCTTGAATTTTCTCGACTCAATTTCATTTTCACACCGACTTTACAAGTTCGACAAGACCTTGTGAGAAGACCGCGTTCTTTCTTTAAAAATAAATTAATGGTATTCGATTAATAAAACGAAAGAGTTTTTGATTATAAACACTTTATTATGCCAGGAAAAGGCCGATACTTTTAGTACAGCCTATGAAGAGGCGCTATATTATGTTTTAACGTATTTATTATAACAACATAATAATTATACGTAAATTGTAAAACTTTTTGCGTCATCGTCGTCATCAGACACATTCAATAATTATTATGAGAAAACATTTTTTGCATGTACCGTATGATCGGCTTAACATATTAAACCAGAAGATAATGGGCAAGCCAAATCCTGTACGTTGCTGTATATCTAGGGCATAATAATGCGAACAAAAGCAATATTTTGCAAGGAAGTGAACATTTGATATTGCGTACGTACCCACTCCGTAATATTAATATCAGCGCTTAATAATGGATCTTAAATAATTCTGAGCTATATTATTGTGATAATATTATGATTGAATTATAACTGTTCGCTATGTTTATCAACAGTCAGGATATTGGAAATGTTTTAATTATCCTGATCATCGTTAGTAAACGTCCTTCTGTGCGTTAGGATTATTTTGACGACCTCCTTTGTCGAGTGGTTTGTACACCGGTTTTCATGGTGTCGCCATCTCTGAGGTCCCGGGTTCGATCCCCGGTCGGGTAAATTTAGAAATTATTGTTTTTCTAAATTATCTCAAGTCTGGGTGTTTTCTATGTATTATAAGTATGTATTTAAGTATTTTAAGTATGTTTATCCGTTGTCTAGTAACCATTTAACGAGTTTCTTCGTAGCTTCTCTTGGGCTAGATAATTGGTGTGATTGTAGGAAAGATTTATTTATTTATTTATTTATTTACTCCTATTCAACCTAGAGGCCATTGTCCTTTTCGCTGGCCCAATTCGCTGCACATGTGCTCAGCGTGATAGGTTGTGAGCCCATCGTCGCTTTATGCTGTTGAATGTCTATGCAGTCTTTATTCCATTAGTAGCCTTTTGCGACACCCACAAAGGGAAGAGAGGTGTTGGTAGTATTATTTTAGTTTATTTAGCCCCTTCACACACGGCTCATCAAGACCATCGCATCGTGTGCCGATTTTGGGCCCATTTTTTAATTGTCAGATAAAACTTATTCGTTTGATAAAGTGTAACACAACCATTTTTAATTGTATTGTCAAATCACTTTTTTTTACAAGTGACATTTTAAATTGATCGCGCTATACTTTATCAGACGGATAAATTCTATCTAAGAAGTGAAAAATTAGCCCTTACGAGATAATTAATATCACGATTCGGTGGCCAATCGGCAAAACGTGCAATCTTTACTGGTAGAGTATACAATCACATGAAACGATAGTTATCTACTCAAAATCATTTGCATTTAGTAATCCTAAACTAAGATTGAACTGGATTTTGGGAATTCGCGTCACGTCGTCGGTTTAAAACATACTTATTACTTTTACCCACCAACCTACATTGGGCCGGCGTGGTGGATAATAGCCCAATCTACCCACGTGCTGTTGCCCATAAGGGTAGGCCCATGCCCAGTAGTGGGACGCTTAAGTCGGATGATAAAAATCATATGTTATCACGATAGTGTTTCGATAATTTTGATGATGACTGTAACGGCAAGCAGGCATACGCACTACAAAGGCGAAGGTGGCCTTTTAATTTGTGACTCCTAATAGACGTAACAGTTAACCGGTGCTGTGTAGACGGATCACAGTCTCGAGGTGCCAGGTTGGATTTCCAGCGGAAGGAATACCAATTAACCCCTTGAGGATCGTAAAACCAGACACTATTAAAAATCAATTGTTTCGCGACCGCGGCGGTCTTATGATCCTTCACCTATTAATGTACTTAGTTTGGTTGGTCGTCTACAACAGGTGTAGATATAGCAGGGCTGACCTTACAAATTTTGGTTAGGTGGGTGGACGACAGAGTTAAAGTCACGTTTTTACTCGTCCCGATCCCAGACCGCATACTAACATACACACATACATATAGTAATGACTATTATCCCCGAAGGGTTAGTCAGAGACTAGGCAATGAGAACCACAAAAGCAGTCCTCTGCCATAGTAAAATAAATAAATAATAGTAGATTTTATTCGTATTATATTTGTTATTGCTCCTGTTTTATACAGTAGTCGTGACAACACTAGGATATCTTTTTCCTGGATGAACTATAATTCTAATCCAACCACTTGATAACGTAATATTTCAATAAGCTTTCTTAGAAGAGGTTGCAGTTCACAATTTGTAACTGCTCTGCCCGTATTGTTGTATTACATTATCCAATCCAAGATAATCAAGAAAATGTTACGGAAGGAGAAAAAAAAATATGTGAAGGTTCAAACTGCCAACAATTTAATTTGAATTTTTTATTTTATTTTAGGCACTCTTTTTTTTCAGGCACGAATTACCTAAACATCAAATTGTTTGCCACCATTACCAAATTAATTTATTCTTAAAGGAAAATGTTATCGAAAGTAGATTGAACTAATTAATAAAACAATGAAGGCTATATTTTATACTCAAAACTTACGAAATTGGCTTTTATTGTCAAACCTGAAAGATTTAGCGCTTGAACATTTTAAAAGTAGACATTGTTTTACTCGTGAATAATTTATAAGGGACAGGTTTCAGCCAAAAAAAAATGGTAGATTAAAATATTAGGCAAAAAAAAAGAATTGCTGGTAGGTACTTCGTTTTAGTCCTTTTGAATAACTTTTGTGCAATAAAGAGACGCTGGCGTGTGTTGTATATTTAATTTAATAACTCCTGTATAACCTTAATTTCCATTTTAAAAAATCGTGTCGAGCGGTGAAAGAATACTACCCCCTCTCTTCCCTTGGGTGTCGTAAAAGGCAACTATTGGACTAAAGACTGCACATACATACAACAGCATATAGGGGCGATGGGCTCACATGTGCTGGCGCTATTTGGTGAAAAGTGGTCTATGGTAGAGGTCTGCTTTTGCTGTCGTTATTGTCTATAGTTTGTGACTAACCCTTAAGGGATAATAGTCGTTATTGTATTATTATGAATGAATGATTTAAAAACAAAACCTACCGATTTAAAAAAAAAACTATTATATCGCAGGATAATTAAGCGTCATGTTAGCATTTTTTTAGTATTAATTTCTAAAAGTGCTTTGTCAAATATTTATGTGAAACTAGCAGCCCGCCCGCGACTTCGTCTGCATTAACAAACAACCTGTACTCAATTGAAGTTTCCAATACCAACCTAGTCCTGATACACAACAGTAAGAATTAGCCAAATATGTGCAGCCGTTCTGAAGTGATGCGCGTACAAACATTTCAGCATTAATTTTTAATATTATAGATACAGTTTTACAAAAAATAGAGTTGAAATTTAATAGTGGCAATACTGTATGGAGTTTACGTAATTTTTGACAAACATTCCATACAGTATTGTCACTATTAAATTTCTACTCTTTTTTGCCAAACTTTTATTAATTATTTACAGATCTGGTAATAAGAAAATAATGGTGGATTATTAACTATTAAAGTGTTCGTGCATGAGTGGCGGCAAGATTTATCGTCACTTTTAATAAATATTCTCTCAAGGAATCCGTGTGAGATCTCAGTAGTACGTGTGAGATAAAGCTCCACTGTGATACTTACCGGGTTTTAGGGGAATATCATTTACCACCGTTTCTATCTAAACTCATTGTTATCTAGGAACCTTCTATGAAACAATTGTTTCATAAGATGTTTTTTTCAATATTATTTTAAAGGTATAAAGTTCAAACCAACTTTAACAAGGATCAGGGGTAATCAACCTAAACTTGTGGTTACCAGCGCAAATGCTAACTCGTTAGTTAATCCAGATAAGCCAGATTTAGCGATTTTGTCATATCTACACCCTGAGATCTTCAAAATGACACCTCAACCACTTTTTTCCCTTCGGCCAAATTCAAATTCAACAGTTCACAAAGTACCCATAGAAGATTAATATACAGGATTTTCCAATAATGACTCATTGAATTTGTCGCTCCTACACAGACAAAATAGGTCCATATTATGCCGCAAAGATCATCGTCTCATACCCATTCATCATATCAACTATGATTAATGTCCATAATATGAATAATACTCCGGAACCAGCTCGTCCCGTATGAATATTATATGGCTGCTCCCACAAATGTGGCTCAATTCCATTGTTCTTTGAGCAGCTATACTCGTAGACCATTGTGTATGGTAACTAGAGAAGACAACGCGAAGCAATTTTTGCGCACTGAGTTGCTGCTCACGGTCCACGGGCTGCAAACGTCTATACTTATTCCGTTTTTTAACAATAGAAATTGAAAGTTATAAAAGTAGTGGTAGTAAACCTTTTAAACGAATAATATTATAAAAGTATGTCTGAAAATTTAAAATGCCTAATTACCGGCCATTTAGAATTTAAAATCATAAATTAAAATTAGTAGTTAACCAAATTTTAACAACAGTTTTGACTTTCACCAATTTCTATTTTTAAAAAAAGCACAGTAGTCACTTCTACGCGATTGCGGTGACTTTGCAGCCAATGTGTCTGTGTCTGTCAGCCACGATGTCTTTTCTAGTTATAATACCTCAACGTTATAGACATTCTGTGTGTCTAGAGTTCTTGTTAGCTCATAACCACGGCTCGTACAACCTATTCTGATAATAATAGAAGTTAAATGAAGTTAAGCTTTCGTTGGCGGATCTTAATACAATTAAAACGAACTTGTCTTCTCTTGAGGGTCGAATTATTTATATTGAACAATGAAGAGATAAAAGTAGTCGCCATTTTGGAATGGCCGAATATTCTGTCACGGGGTGCCCTTGAAGTTTAAGTGGACCTTGAAGTGCTATGTGCTATTTTTATTCACAACTAGCTGCCTGCCCGCGACTTCGACCGAATGCAAACCTCATGTACCGAGACAAACAAATATTTTTTTTTATACAAACTTTCTCCTGACAATTAATAAATAATTATTTTAAAAAAACACAAGAAATAATAAAAATCAATTGACACGAATGTGTTGGCGCATCACTTCAGAACGGCTGCTCCTTTTGGCTAATTGTTTTATGTTGTGTTTCTAATGGTCAAGATAAAAAAATTATAAAATTAATTTTTTGAAATTCGTCATTGGCTTAGTATTGGGGTGTTTACGCGGACGAAGCCGAAAGCGAGCCATTAGTATTTAATAAATAAATCTTCTATTGAAAAGTAAGTGTCGTGTCTTTTATTGGCTTCCAATCTCGTGCTTGTATCGTGCTCTACGTTAGTATTTTAAGATCGATCATATATTTTTTTAGTCAACATTGCTTCATCAAATCTTAGAATTTAAGCTTTAAATAATTATCAAATTTAAGCGATAATAAAAAAACGCTAAAATATATAAAAAAACATTAATCGATCTTATATTTTTACATACATCAATATTATTTTAAAGGTTTAACATATAATCACGACTATTATCCCCGAAGGGTTAGTCAGAGACCAGGCAATGAGGACCGCAAAAGCAGTCCTCTACCATAGTCCACCTTTTACCAAATAGCGACTGCACATGTGCTCAGCGTGAGAGGTGGTGAGCCCATCTCCGCTATATTCTGTTGGATGTGGGTGCAGTCTTTAGTCCGTTAATATTTTTGGTTAATAATAAGGCCTTATCTATCAAGTGCCTAGGTGGCAGTCCGGCCTAGCAGCAATTATCTCCAGAATGCTGTTTCCGCTATAGCCATCCTAATCATAGATAGTTATAGGCAAATTAACATTTGAATACAAATGGTAGTAATAGAGTTTCCGCATATAACCTATCTAGATGGCTATGATTCGTATGCATGTTGCCAAATAGTGTCCTACATGCTAATAACCAATTTGACTTTAATGATCTAACTGATGGAATACATTATAATGTTCCACGATCTGCTAACAAACGTAAGGTCCGCGGTGAAAGTTTATTTGCCATTAACACTAATTTGTCGTACAAATACTAGATTGCGTTGTCCTATGCGTAGAATGGCTGAGTCATACATCACTTTTTTAACCATTAATATTTTCTCTACTTTAAAATGGAAACTAAATTAGACTCCCTTAAGTTTTTGTATCGGCAAAGGCAGGAGAAGGTAATGGTAGGGGTGTTAGCAAGGTTACCTTCCTAGCATTGTTCTGCCGTTTTCTTTTCTTATTTTTATAATATTTTGTAAACTCTCAATGAAAATAATTAAATTTAGCTTAATAGGTATTTTGTAAACTCACAATAAGAGCATTTTTCAAATCTTTTACTTTTGTTAAGAGGCCTATTACATCTCGACTGTGATTTTTGCGTAAAATGGCCAATTTTGGCGTTCTTGATCTCAGAAACAAAAATATATCATCATTTTTTACTTATTGAATTGGATTTAACTACTGTTCTAAACAATAAACTTATATAGAAATAAAATCTTTTTGTAGAGCAAAAAACATCTAAAATCGCTTTAAGTTAACTGTGAATTTCTCCTATATACGATAATATTATTGAGCAAAATTTATACCAGAATAATTGATACTTCATGAGGAATATAGATTTTATAATGAATTTATTATCCTATTGCGATTAAAACGATAAATACATCTGCAAAATTACTACAAAATACGAAAATGGGCATTTAACGCAAAAGTTACAGTCGTGATGTAGTAACCCTCTTAAATTCAGAATTATTCATGAAAATATAAAGTTGTATAGATTTTAAGCATTTGCAGTGGCGTGGGATCCACAATATCACCCTCTTTTCGTTAATAATGTGTGGATAACGTCGTGGGTTACTGTGTTTGTCGATGTGGTGTATTATACCAGTTTTATAAGATTTTATGTTTATATATTAAGTTGTTAACTGTTTGTTGTCCCGAAATAAATAAATGCATTACTAAGTTCCGGATTGAATAATATATAACATACATACACAAATTTTAAACTATTATCCTTGTGTTTGAGATTTTTCGATGCATAGCAAGAGTTTGCGATTTGGTGATTAAGCCAATACCCATTAATGAATTTTACTGTCAGTGGGACATTACTAAGCTAATTATTTATTTATTTTACAGTTTTCCATATTTTTATTTGTAAAACTGTCATGAACGTCGGCCTATAAACTACTAACTTCCATGAATTTGAGTATGGTCATAATATTTTCCCGTTCTCCTTTATGCTGTTAACAGTTTTATTTATAATTTATGCTATAAAGTAAATAATTCCTTTGCGTGGAATTTTTTTGTACTACTTTCTAAGCAGAAAAGCGCATTACACTTTCAAAGCAGAAGCTACAACCGACACCAGCGCCATCTATTTGAAGCCTAAGGATTTACTATCCACTTCTTCACGCATTCAAAGAGAGACAATCAACCCTACTTTATTGAATGTAGGATAGGTGGCGCTAGTCGGTTTTTATGGAGAGGTTTGCTTTGGTAGGACCACTTGTTCCGTGGGTAGAATTTATTAATTAAATATTATTTTACTAGCTTTTGCCCGCGGGTTTGTTCGCCTTAATTTTTCGCGTGAAAGAGTAACCTATAACCGTCTTACCCTAAACCGACGTGCCAGTGGCGGATCATGGTCCTTCGAACAGGATCATAATCCGCCGCTGGCCCGTGATCTTGGCTGGTTTAGTGAGGGAATGGTGATGGTGCAGCCAATTAGTAATGCCAAATTTACTTAACTGCTGCAGCGTGGCGTACAATATTGGGAGAGGGCGAGAATTGCCACTGTTTAAACTAATTTTCACTTATTTTTAATGTTGCCTGCAACAGAGAGTGTGTGCTTAGCAAATGGAAGTCTGTGGTCTCCGCCTACCCCTCTGCGAAGCGGGCGCGTTGTATGTATGTATGTATATATATATGTATGTATGTATGTATGTATATATAACCGTCTGGCCCCATATAATTGTCTCTATACCAGATTCAATAAAATTGGTTGAGCGGTTGGTTTAAGCGTGAAAGCGTAATAACAATCAAACAAACTCACTGTCGCATTAATTTATACTTTTACTAGCAGTCCGCCCGCGCTTTCGTCCACGCTAACTTAAAAACTCCGTCATGCCTCAGTCATTTTGTACAAACTATCTACAAATTATAAACAATCATCAAATTAAAACCATCCTCATATAACGCTCTATCTTTTAGTGAAAACCGCATAAAATCAATTGCGTCATCATCATCATCAGCCTATAAACGTCAAATTGCTGGGCACAGGCCTCCCACGAGTAGCACGTGGGGATATTGGGCCATAACCCACCACGCTGGCCCAAAGCGGGTTGGTGGGTTTTAACGACTGCCATCTTACGACAACAACCAGGACCAACGGCTTAACGTGCCTTCCGAAGCACGGAGGAAGATGTTTTAATTGGTCACCCATTCAGCAACTTTCGCAATGCCGGGGCATTGCGAAAGTTGCTTAGCGGGCAAGATCGCAAGCCGAACGCGCTAGCCGCTGCGCCATCGAGCTCCTCAAATCAATTGCGTGGTTTAGAAGAATAGTGCGGTGCAAAGACACTGGAAAACGGCGATTTTACTTTATAATATGAAGGGCACAGGAAAAGATGGAGCACATTGTCAATTGTCCGTTTGTTGAATGCACTATCGTAAAGTAGGATTATTTTCAATGTAGAGTTACTGTACTATTTACTTCGTTTTTCTAAGGCCAATCAGAACACGTTATTTTGAACATGATAAAAGGGGCTGATTTTGCGTAAAGTTCATTGAAAAAAATCCTACTTTACGACAGTTCATTCAAAAAACGTGAATTTCAATGAGCTCCTTCTTTTCCTGTGCCCTTCTTATGTAATGATGATTCTTTTACGTACCTTCTTTGGGTAAATGTTGCGATCAAAATGTATTTATTATATGGGCCTCTTTGTATCTTTACCATCCTGTACATTGTTTGTTGCCTGAAATAAAAAGATTTTATTTATTATTATTTATTTAATAATTGTAGGTAGTCGCATCTGCGATTCCTCTGGTTTTGCAGGTGTCCATGGCGGCGATGATTAGGTACTTCCTTCTCATCAGGTAACCCGACTGCTAGTATGCCTCCTCTCCGCATAAAAAAACGACTTTTGATTGCTTATTTACTTTAGACTGACCTGCTTTTACTTGTGACTTTTTGTGATGTCAAGACATAGACACCAAATTCCTTTATGTAGGTACTCGTGTATAACTTAAGAGAAGAGTCTATTAGCGGCCGAAGTTAAATAATTAATTTATCTGTTGTTATTGTACTAGGTACTTTACTAGAATTTATTTTAAGATGTTATCTACTAATTTACTCGACCTCTATTTTTTTTTATTTAGGCATATAAATTTTCATTATGGGGTGTTAAACAAATTGTATTATATAGTTAGTTTATACTGAAGTTCATGAACTTTATTAACCTTGTCGCGTAGCGGTGAAAGAATACTACCACCTCCCTCTCTTTCCTTGGGGGTCGTAAAATGCGACTAACGGACTAAAGACTGTACATACATTTAAAAACATAGAGCGGCAATGGGTTCACCACCTGACACGCCGAGCACTTGTGACTATGGTAGAGGACTGAAATTTACGGTCCTCATTGCCTAGTCTCTGACTAACCCTTCGGGGATAATAGTCGTATATATGTATGAACTTTATGAAGATGATGATAATGATGATACCATTGATGCAGCGGCTAATGTTGTTTAGCATAAGTTGAGGCTTGGTCCTATTTGGCCACACTATATTATTATGTTTTTGACCTGCTTATCTGTGAACCTGTATACTTTATTATCTTATTTTTATTTTTCAATGTTATATTTATGGGTTTATGCTATCGTCTACACAAACGCGATTCTTCCTATTCGTGATTCTACACAGCCGTTGTTTTAACACAATCGGGATTCTTCCTTTTCGTGATTCTACACAATATAGGTTCATCGCAACTGAAGTTTACTACATTCGTGATTCTACACAGCCGTTGTTTTAACACAATCGGGATTCTTCCTATTCGTAATTCTACACAATATGGGTTCATCGCAACTGCAGTTTACTGCATTCGTAATTCCACTCAATTTTATTTTAACGCTATTATAGAATTTTTTGGGGTTTAAAGTTACTCGCGTCCGTAGGTTTACCCTTGAGAGCCGTTAAGGCGTTGGTCCCGGTTGTTGTCGTAAGATGACAGTCGTTAAAACCCACCAATCGCATTGGGCCAGCATGTTGGGTTATGACCAAATATCCCCACGTGCTATTGTCCACGTGGAAGGCCAATGCCCAGCAGTGGGATGTTAATAGGCTGATGGATGATGATGATACAGAGATAGTATAAATTTATTGATTACGATGAAAAAATAACAACTGAGTGAAATTACGAATGTAGTAAACTGCAGTTGCGATGAACCCATATTGTGTAGAATTACGAATAGGAAGAATAACGATTGTGTTAAAACAACGGCTGTGTAGAATCACGAATGTAGTGAACTGCAGTTGTGTGGAACCCATATTGTATGGGAATCACGAATAGGAAGAATCGCGTTTGTGTAGACGATAGCATAAACCTATTTATGTATGGTCATGGTCAATAAACGTTTTTCTTTCTTTGGTATTTCATGTTTTTCAAAAATGTAAAAATAAGTAAATCGCCCCGATTTTTTTGTATGTAAAGTTGCCTTTGCTGTTTTCTTTTAACATTGTCAACAACATCATACTTAGGTACATCGCTCCAAACAAAATATAGAAATCAAAGCGTCGTCGTCGGATGGGTAAATTCCCTTATTGTATTAAAGACACATTATGATTCAGTGTACCACTGTATTTGTTAACCTAGTTACATTTTTGATCCCTCTTCACTTAGTAAATTGGCCCTTTCTTTTCAGAATTTACTTTGAATAAATCATATTTATTGCGAATGTCGACTATTGCTACGCAAAAATGCTGCTAAATGGGTTCAAGGGTTTTTATTTCTGCCATAAATCATATTAATTGTTTTCGTAAAGCGGACGGCTTAAAGGGTTCGGATTTGTTGGGAGCTAGCCCTAATGTCACACGGCACGTCCTTTGTTTGAAACCCGTTGTTATTTGTTGGATTTAATAAGTGAAATGCTGCTAGACCACGACATGTGTGATGCCATTGTTTAATTACGCTACAATTTTTACTTGAAAGTATTACGTCTAGCGCGTTTAGATAAATTGTTTTAACGAGCATTTGTCCTTAAGTCAAAGGGCTAGCTTAAAATTATGTACGCAGTGGCTTCTGCCCGCGACTTCACCTGCTCGAAATACAGCCTATAGTTCATTTGAAATATTGGTAAAAAAAATTCAAATCGGAACTGTGTTTTCTGACATTACCCCATACATCCAAACTTACAAACTTTACCTGTATTGTTACTTTATCATTAGTACAGATTTGTATAATTATGTTCTGTGCTGTAAGCTATTAATACGGTTGTAAGCTGTACATAACAAAATATAGTCCGTAATCAAAAGTTTTGTGTCCGCACCGATTTTATTGAATCATCAAGTCATCTCACGGTCGTGATTTTGAATTCGTTGACTCCGTTGTTGCCCTACCATTGAATAATACAAATTATTTCCGGCAAAATCTGCCGTTGTCCGCGTTATAGAATTTATTGTTATTCGGCCAATATCCCACGTATTATAAAGGGCACCAGTTTTATTTGCGACTCGAACCCTTATGCGGGCCCTTGGTTTGAGTCAGCACTGTTTTGATGCGGTCTGGATACTTTACCACAGCTTACTACTTAAACAGACAGCATAAGATGTAATAATATTTTAAATTAGATAAAGATGAAATTTTACTTTTTAAGATAGGTACTTACCTACTTCTTAAAGCTTCAGTTTAGTTCATCAGAACGTTGCGTGCCTTCCCGACATTTACTAGGAGTAAACAATCGGCAGCTTCGATCGAAGATCGGCAGAGGTTAAAAAAATAAACAATTAAAAAATAAATAAAGCAAGTAAGCTCTTAATTTATCGTTAATTCTACATACTCGTAGAACATTATAAAAACACAAAGCTCAATGATTATGGAAAAATTAAGTAGATTTCAGTACCTGGCAACATCAACCGCCGCTGACATTACCATTTTCTGATACTTCGATGACCTTGGTCGAGTGGTTTGTATACCGGTTTTCATGGTGTCGCCATCTCTGAGGTCCCGGGTTCGATCCCCGGTCGGGTCAATTTAGAAATTATAGTTTTTCTAAATTGTCTCGGGTCTAGGTGTTTTCTATGTATAATAAGTTTGTATTTAAGTATTTTAAGTATGTTTATCCGTTGTCTAGTAACCATTTTAATGAGTTTCTTAAAACGAAGCTTCTCTTGGGCTAGATAATTGGTGTGAATGTAGGAAAGTTTATTTATTTGTTTATTTATCTTTAATAAAGATAAGTAAACATTAAAAATAGCTTGAACCGACATAATATGTCAGTACAAGCTATTTTTGCTTAGTCAAAGAACAACGTGCAAGCTTCCGAAGTACCCTCCAGACACTTCGCAGCGTGACCAATGACGCGAACGTCGCCGTAATTTGCCCGGCAACTTGCTCCGTAATCATTAGCGCTCCGCAACTTGTTGCAACCAAGTTGCGAACCGTACAATTGGCCAGTTCATCCGACAGAATCGCGCATCCAGTTTCCAACTGACAAAATTTCCAGTGTGAATAAAAATACGGTGCAAATCTTGGGCACCGTTTTTAAACTGATAATGTGCGAAGTTGGAAGTTCGAATATACATAGTTCGAATGATATTGAAGCATAGCACGTATTAAATGTAGTTAGTTAGCTTGTTTGTTTACTCGTTTCTCCTTTATATAAAAGTCGTAACGGGCTAACAATCGGGTATGAAACTAATTACCGGAAGAGTTAAGTTTTACTGCGAATATCACCGTGCTGACTATCAGCTCGGTGGGTGGGTGACATAGTCAGACTTGTCGCAAAGCAATGGATCAGGCCGCCACAGAACAGAGAAAAATTGCGTGAAAAAGAGGAGAACATTTACTACGCAGGGACGTATGCAGGGGCCTCCATCATTAAAATCAAGTCTTCGCTACAGTTGATGGGTAATTGCTTAATCACCACGCTTGCGAAATGCAGGTCGGTGATCACAAACTCGAGCTGTGCCACAGAGTAACAATTTGTAGTACTACCATACAGAAGGTTCACTCTCTAACTAAAGTCAAGTTTAGGCATAAAAAGTTGTTTACTTTTAGGACAAACACGCGAAATCGAAACTTATCGTGTGACCCGAGCGTTCATATTCCGTTAAGCAAACGCTGACTCGATATCGATTAGACGTCACGAGCACAGGGTTTCCACTGATGGATATATTTTTGTATATATATTAAAATAACTCAGATGCATAAGTTCTTTCTTTTATTTAGAAACCCGTAAACACAACAGTATCTTTTATACGGATTATAAGATCGTTTAGTAGTCATTGTCCGATGCACCAAAATCACAAAAATGATCGTTCGTTACCTTCCGGGCTATTTGGAACTAATCTCGAAATACCCCATTACTCAATACGACCTAAGATCTAAAAGACCTTTTCTCTAAAGGAATGAAACCCGAATGGACTTACTACCAAAAAGAGCGGTTCTCAGTATATACTAGTGTCAATAAGACTCAATTTCAAATGCACCGAGTCTCATTGAAACTTACTCTCAAAGCGTCTCATTCCCAAAGTACACAAAATTCTAGTAAGAGCCGAGCGGCAATCTACTTCTACACGCCTGCCCGGGAGGCGCAACGGCCGAACGACGTACGTACGTTACATATAATGACGACTATTATCCCCGAAGGGTTAGTCAGAGACTAGGCAATGAGGACAGCAAAAGCAGTCCTTTTACATAGTCCACGTTTCACCAAATAGCGACTGCACATAATACTCAGCGGTGAGTCCATCGCCGTTCTATGCTATTGGAAGTATGAACGTACCTAAACTGCGGAGTGACACCCTTGTGCACCGAAAAATCCGAAACACACTTTTATTCGACACTTTTGAAACCTGGACCTTTGGTTATCAGGCCAAGCGCTTAGCCACTCGGTCCCCGATATGTTAGCAAGTACTTCGACGAAATGCTAGCTTTAGCAGAGAATTAAAAAGGCGCACATCCCGTGTTCATCACACTGTAATAATTTAATGGAGCTTCGTAAGTTTACACATCCATTAAAGTAGCCCATTAAGTGTTAATTAATGTGATTAATCGAATTACAATTCGAACGGTCTACTTTATAATTGAGGTCCGTGTCAAATTAATTAGGCTTGTTTACACAATTTGGTAAATTTCAAGCAGATTGAAATTGAGGTAGGTACTTAACTTTATTTTGCTGTAATAAAACTATACATGGTGATTTTGATTAAATGTGTGATATTTTGAAAGGTAGGTACTGGTACGAGTTAAGTTTTGGCTTAAATACAATAATGTTTATCCACCGCTTAAAATAGAATCAAGGGTTTGTGGGTCTTAGGCCGGTAGGTTAACTAGACCACATAGGATCTTAATGATTGTCTCTTTTTACATAAAATCTCTTAAAAATCTCAAACCCACCAACCAATCCGCATTGGGCCCGCGTGGTGGGTTATTCTGATCCAAACTCCCTGTTACGGCGAAAGGCGTTCGCAGTAACAGCGGCGAAATAAGGGTAAGGCAGGAGGTATAAGGGAATAAAGTACTTACAGGGATGATGAGTCACAGGAACCGGGGGGCGAGCTGACCACGGGCGGCGAGGTAGGTTGGGTTTCCTGGCGCACAGTCACTACACTAAACTATTCACTAGGGGCAGTTCGTTAGGCGTTAGGCGTAACTTTACACATATGCTATTATTGCTATTGCTTTATTTCGAAGGCTGATTTCAAGGGCGCGCGACGCGTGGTTTCGTCCTGAGATCTTAAAAGGCACTAATCTTGCGCGGGCGCCGTCAGTCAAAATGGCCGCGCGACGGGTTAGTGCAGTCCAATATGCACTCTATTCCGGCGCAGAGACGGCTGTTATTCGTTGCGCTGTGGCGCAAACATCTTCCCGGGCCCCAGTGGTGGTCTCATCCAGAGGGAGCCTGGCAATCTTGAACACAGGCCTCCGGAGGTGTCCATTGGTGGTGTCCAGGTCCACCACCCGCACGACGCCATCCTTCCCAGGCAGGGTGCGAGTAATGCGCCCCAGTCTCCATTGAAGGGCAGGCAGGTTGTCCTCCTTGATGAGGACGAGCTCGCCAACTCGGGGAGGGGAGTATGGGGACAACCATTTGGAGCCGGTTTGAAGGGTATGCAGGTAGGACTGGGTCCACAGTGTCCAGAAGCGCTGGGAAAGGGCCTGTACCATCTGGAATCGCCTACGTGTGGAGATCGGCCTATCTTCCACGGATAGTTCGGGAAGGGCCGTTAGTGGGCGGCCTATAAGGAAATGTCCGGCTGTAAGCAGCTCAAAGTCTGAAGGATCAGACGAAAGTGGGCAGAGAGGTCTTGAGTTGAGGACCGCTTCAATTCGAGCTAGAAGTGTGGAGAATTCCTCGAATGTGAGGTGTTGTTCGCCAATTACGCGATATAAAAGTTGCTTTGTTGATTTTACGTTGATCTCATGTAACGCACCGAACCATGGTCCCTTAGGGACGTTCAACAACCAAGTAATGTGCTGACCAGCGAGCTTGTGCGCAATCGTGTCATTGTTTAAGGCAAGAAAGTTTTGTACTTCGATGAGCTGATTTTTAGCGCCTACATAATTTGTACCGCAGTCCGAGCGGATGAGAACCGGGGCACCGCGGCGTGCTATAAAACGCTGTAATGCCGCGAGAAACGCTTCCGTGCTGAGGTCCGAGACCGGTTCCAAATGAACCGCCTTAGTTGAGAGGCACACGAATATACAAAAGTACGCTTTTAAGAGTTTAACATTACGTAGGGTACTAGATTTAACGAGGAATGGGCCGGCAAAATCGGTCGTGACTTGACTAAATACTGGCTGAGGCGTAACTCTATCGGCTGGCAGGTCGGCCATGAAGGGCGCTTGCGGCTGGGCCCGGCATCGAAAGCATCTAATGCATTTAAAAACTCGGTGTCTAATAATACGGCGCGCGGACAATATCCAAAATTGTTGGCGTAAGATAGCGTGTAAAGTGTCAGCGCCAGGATGGCAGTGTATTTTGTGGTAGTGGTCAATGATAAGGTCTACAAGTGGGCTAGAGCTGGGAAGTATGAGCGGATGCTGCGCGTCATATCGGATAGACGCATGGGACAGTCGTCCACCAACTCTAAGGAGCTCATCTTTAATGAGAGTTGACAGCCGCTGGAGTCTGACGGAGCAGATTTTGCCAGTTTGAAGGCGGTGGATGTCCTCCGCAAACTCATTGTGCTGAACACTGCGCACCCAGTAAAGTAGGGCCTCTCTTCGTTCACTGACGTACAAGGGGCCTGAGCGTCGCGAATCTGGGTGGTGTCTGCAGTTGTGCAGAAAGCGTTTTAGACAAGCTGTCACTCCGACGAGCTTGTCTAGTGAACTGAACCAAGTGAGCAGGTCAAAGTCAAGACCGGGCACTGTGACCAGTGACGGGACGTGTTTGGGCTTAAGGCCGGGCAGGGCGTGATGGCCCAGAGCTAAGGGCATCGCAGGCCAAGACTCAGAAGGCTGTCCAAGCCACGTGGGAGACCACCATAGGTCGTGGGCTGACAGGGATTGCGCAGACATCCCTCTGCTTGCGCAATCTGCTGGGTTGAGCTCGGAAGGTACGTGTCGCCAGGTACATTCTGGTGAGCCTGAGCTGATTTTGGCTACCCTGTTGGCTTCAAAGGGTTGAAGACGGTGAGGCGGTGTATTGAGCCAGGCCAGGACTATCGTACTGTCTGACCAACATATATATTGTTGTATACTGATATGGACCGATAACTGAACCGACACATGGATCATGAGCTGGGAGAGTAGGGTGGCGGCCGACAACTCCAACTTGGGGATTGTGAGGCGATTCTTGATTGGTGCGACTCGCGACTTGGCGACAATCAAGTGTACTAAAGTATCTCCGGAGGCATTGAGCTCATGGAGATAAACAACGGCGGCAAACCCGGCCTCAGAGGCATCTGCAAACCCGTGAAGCGAGTATGCAGCTGAGCCTTTGTTTGCACAAACGTGCCGAGGGAAGCGAATGCTAGACAACAGCGGCAGATCCTCTGAGATGTGGTGCCACTCCGTTTGCACTTCAGAGGGAGTGGGCTCATCCCATTCCAGCTTCAGTAGCCACAATTGCTGAAGCAGCAGCTTTGCGCGGAAGATAACGGGAGAAACCCAGCCGTTTGGGTCATAAAGTGAGGCTACGGTACTTAAAATAGACCGCTTTGTGATATGTGTGATGGGGGCAGAGAGATGCGGTAGGTGAACTCGTCTGACTGGGGGCTCCACTGTATACCCAAGACCTTAATGGACGTGGACTCTGGGTTCATGTCGAAGTCCTTGGGCATGTCGCATTGGTTGTCGGGAAATCTCTCGAGCAGCTTAGGCGAGTTAGATGTCCACTTACTGAGCTGAAAGCCGCCCAGGTCTAGCAGACTTATCAACTCGTCCTGAAGTGCTTGGGCGGATTCAACTGTGTCATGACCACACAAGATGTCATCAACGAAGATAGACTTGCGAAGAACCTGAGCGGCTCCAGGGTAGCGATGGCCTTCATCATCAGCCAGCTGGAGCAGAGTGCGGATTGCATGATATGGGCTTGATCTTAAGCCGTACGTGACTGTATTGAGGGCGTAGGTGAGCAGAGGGTGATCTGGTGAGGACCGCTATAGTATCAGCTGATACCGTCTCTGGTCTGGGGCAACCAGCACATTTCTGAACATCCTCTGGATGTCAGTGCTGAAAACGACTGGATGCGTTCTGAAGGACATGATGATGTCCACAATGTCCTGTTGAAGGGCGGGGCCTGTGTGTAGGCATTCATTTATGCTGACACCATTGGAGCTTTTGCAGCTACCATCAAAAACAATGCGCAGCTTGTCCGACCCTGACTTAAATACGCCATGGTGAGGGATGTAGAAGTGAGGTTTATGGGCGAATGTATTTGGGTGACAGGGAGCCATGTGCCCTAAGTCGATGTATTCGGCCATAAAGTCGACGTATTTAGAACGCAGAGACGGGTTCGCCATTAGCTTCTTCTCAATATTGAGGAATCTGCGTAATGCGATAGGGTGAGTTTTACCTAGTTGAGGGGCGTCCTTTAGAAACGGCAGAGCGACCGTATATCTGCCTGAGGGATCGCGTGTAGTGGTAGAGCGGAAGATTTCCTCGCATTGTTCCTCCAGGGGATCATTATGAGTGTGAGATTGAGGGGGGGGCTCCTCAGACTCCCAGAACCTTTCCAGACTCTGACGTATGTCCTGGGCTGATTCAGCTGAGTCTGGTTGTGAGCTGACGACGTGAGCTGAGTTAACCTGCTGCGCCGGCTGCGCATACAAGTCCTCAATGGGTCCTATCAACGCGAAGTCGGAAATCGTTCCGAAGGCTATGGGCTTGCCCGGGCCCAACGAGACCTTAGTCCCGTCCAACACCTGGCCAAGAACGTCCGACCCCAATAAGAGGTCGATCGGGGCTGGTGTGTGGTAAAGCTGGTCAGCCAATGGCACGGGTGGCTGGCCTAGTACGTGGGAAATGTTTGGTACCTTCTCTAAGGGAAGGTAGCCAGTGACGTTTTTTAAAATGTGAGCTGTGGCAGTAATTGTAGGAGTATCATTGTGAGTGGGTCGGCATACTATTGTTATTGCCGCCTTTGACTCATGTTTGTGCTGATTCCCAACTCCTGTAATTTTTAAAGAAGTGGGTTTTGATGGCAGGTTCAAAAGTCGTGCCATGCGTGACGTTATTAACGTCAGCATACTGCCACAGTCCAATAAAGCTCTGGCTGTGTGAAGATGGCCATGTACGTCCGCGACTCTTAGTGAGACGGTTGGCAACAAAATGGGTGTGCCAGTGGGCACAGAAGGTGAGTGAGCTGATTAAGTATCAGCTGAAATTGTATGAGCTGAGTATGTATCAGCTGTGTGGGCATGGGTTGACTGGGCATGGGCTAAATCTACCTCTTCGCTAGGGTGCTCTGTGATAGTAGGGAGTCATAATTGCTGGCGGCGTTCGCGGGGCCTACCTGGCGAACCGGACCTAGGCGGGCTGGCTCTGTGAGCAGAGCTGGGTTGCGCCTGTTTGGCATGTGCGGGTTCGTGCCGCCTGCTGTTTCTGGGACGCTCCCTCGAGTGCTCTGTCAGCTGTGGTGGGGGCACATGTAAAGACGACGAATGAGCTGAGTGCGTTGGGCCGTCTGGTCGATGGAGGGACGTGTGGTGGTTCGTACTCCCACAGTTCTTGCATGCCCCCCTTGACCTGCACTCGCTCTCGTAGTGACGGCCGAGACAACGCTGGCAGCGCTCGCGTGCCTGTATAAAGTCCCAACGGCCCTGTGTTGGCTGGGCATTGTACCATCTGCACGTCATGAGCGTATGTTCCCTAGTGGCACAATAGGGACAGTAGGGCGTCGAGCGTGAGGAAGAGGACGAGGACGATGATGAGGAGCAGCTTTGCTGGTAGGCCGAGTAGACAGGGAAGGGCTGACTGCGAGCCGGGGAGGTGGATGGGCGCTGACGCATTTGCTGAGCTGGGTGGAGCGGTTGGTGAGTAGGCTGATCATAGGCGCGGTGAGGCGATGGAGCTGAGGAGCGGCCACGGTAATGGTCGGGTTGTTGCTGAGCCATCTGAGCATAAGTGCGATGGGGCAACTGTGGAGGCGCGCGGCTACGAGAAGGGCCGGGCAGGGCGTGAATGGGCTGCGGCTGGGCTATGTTGGAGAACTCTGTCTCCACACAGCGCGCGTGCTCCTCGAGGTAGGAGATGAGGTCACTCAACGTGGGCAGGGAGCTGCTAGACCCGTGTCTGCGTTCAAACAACGTGCGGAGCTCACCCTTAAGCTTTCGCACCACTATCGACACAAACACGTAGTCGTCTCCTATGGGCAGATCCAAATTACTAAGGGCACACTGGGCGGACACCAGCGGAGTGAGGAAAAGCGTGCGTATGTTTGAGCGCGTGTGGATGCTCGGCAGCCCTAGGATTATGTCGACGAAACTATCGATGAGAACCCCGCGGTTCTCGTACCGCTTGGTGAGGATGTCCATGGCCACGGCAAAATTTTCATTGGTGACCTTTAAGTGGGACACCATACTTAATGCCTCACCGCTGAGACTTGAGAACAGGTAGTGGAGCTTGACTGCGTCCGACAGGGTCGCCATGTCGTCAGTCAAACTCCTAAACAGCGCAATGAAGGAAGGCCAGTCCTCCACTTTTGAGCTGAACCTGGGCAGCGCTATCTTGGGGAGGACGGCTGTGGGCGTATTGACGCCGAAACTGGGCTGAGCGCTATGGGTTGGGGACGACGTGGAAGAGGGTGAGATTTCCTCCCTCGCCACAAGTATCCCCAGGTATGCCCCGGAGGCTTTTGTGTGGTTCTCAGTGTATGTCCTTTCAACCCCCTCGTCTAAGTTCTCTTCGTCGAGAATGTTGTAGTACACTGAGTCCAGCTTCTCCTATATGCCCTGTATCTGTGCGAAACGCACGTTAAATTCCGTTATGGAATGTTTGGTGTCGCCAGCAATGATCAGTGATCCCACCTCTAGGAGCTGGTGTAAAGCTTTGGCGGCCTCCCTAAATATCGCGGCTTGTGACTTGGTCGGCATCGCGATGAATAAAAGGAGACAAAAAAAATAATAAAAAATAAAAAAATTAAACAAATTTAAAAGCAGTAAAAAGAACAACACCCTGTATATATTCTATAGTTGGGCTGGAGGTATTTGTTTACTAAGGTAAGGGCAAATGGGCTAAAATTAACGCAACAATAAAGAAAGCAAAACTAAGTTGGGGCGCCTTGTATATGGCCTACGGGTGGGCAAACGCGTGTATGTGTATGTCTGTGTATATTGAACGCGCGTACGCAATATTAGCCGACCGCAAAACAAACAGCAAACAAAACAACAAAGGAAATCACGTCATCCGTAGCCCACTATTGGGCAAGGCGCTCACAGTCGGACAGACCTTTAGCGGAACCTAGCGCGAAGCAGAAAAAATAAGTAAACAAAATAAACAAATAAACAAATAATAAAAACTTAATTAAAAAAAATTGGGACAATTGTGTCCCACAAGTGGGCAAACGTGTGTAGAAGCGAAGGCGACGCACGCAAATAGCCGTAAGCGATATAAAAAAAAAACTGATGAAGCTAAATGAAACACACTAAGCTCATGTGGTGAGCACGCACGAGATTTGAGCCGATTTAACACGACAAGAACATAAAAAATTCATTAAAAAATAAAACGGGAAAAACAACAATATCGTCGTCTAGACGCGGGTGTGTTATACGTAACTAAAATTATATGTGCAACCGATAAACGTAACGCAATAATTTAACTAAACTTAATTAAACTTAATGTATCATTAGACAACGATCGTATAGGTAGGTACAAGTATTACACTAGCTCGCTCAAATCACAAAAACATTGTATGACACCATAGATCTGTGATCCTGGTTCAGAATACCGGATGCATACACGAAAGCAACATAAAAACAACATGCAGAAATAATTGCGTCAAGATAATTCGGATGTTGTGTGGTCGCAATACTACCACAAACAAATTATACCTACCTCACCAAATTTTTATTGGGGCAGGGTAAAGTTATGTGAACAAATGAATTCCGAAATGATGGCACAAATTAGATTATGGGCGGAAACGATTATTTTTTAGTGGACTGTAATTAAAGGAGCTGATGGAACGTGAGACCAAGTTATGGTGAAATGGTAAAAGAATACTTGTTACGGGAAGGTCGCCGGCATTAATATTACCGGTTCGAAGATGACCAGAATGTTACGGCGAAAGGCGTTCGCAGTAACAGCGGCGAAATAAGGGTTAGGCAGGAGGTATAAGGGAATAAAGTACTTACAGGGATGATGAGTCACAGGAACCGGGGGGCGAGCTGACCACGGGCGGCGAGGTAGGTTGGGTTTCCTGGCGCACAGTCACTACACTAAACTATTCACTAGGGGCAGTTCGTTAGGCGTTAGGCGTAACTTTACACATCGTTCGTTACCTTCCGGGCTATTTGGAACTAATCTCGAAATACCCCATTACTCAATACGACCTAAGATCTAAAAGACCTTTTCTCTAAAGGAATGAAACCCGAATGGACTTACTACCAAAAAGAGCGGTTCTCAGTATATACTAGTGTCAATAAGACTCAATTTCAAATGCACCGAGTCTCATTGAAACTTACTCTCAAAGCGTCTCATTCCCAAAGTACACAAAATTCTAGTAAGAGCCGAGCGGCAATCTACTTCTACACGCCTGCCCGGGAGGCGCAACGGCCGAACGACGTACGTACGTTACATATAATGACGACTATTATCCCCGAAGGGTTAGTCAGAGACTAGGCAATGAGGACAGCAAAAGCAGTCCTTTTACATAGTCCACGTTTCACCAAATAGCGACTGCACATAATACTCAGCGGTGAGTCCATCGCCGTTCTATGCTATTGGAAGTATGAACGTACCTAAACTGCGGAGTGACACCCTTGTGCACCGAAAAATCCGAAACACACTTTTATTCGACACTTTTGAAACCTGGACCTTTGGTTATCAGGCCAAGCGCTTAGCCACTCGGTCCCCGATATGTTAGCAAGTACTTCGACGAAATGCTAGCTTTAGCAGAGAATTAAAAAGGCGCACATCCCGTGTTCATCACACTGTAATAATTTAATGGAGCTTCGTAAGTTTACACATCCATTAAAGTAGCCCATTAAGTGTTAATTAATGTGATTAATCGAATTACAATTCGAACGGTCTACTTTATAATTGAGGTCCGTGTCAAATTAATTAGGCTTGTTTACACAATTTGGTAAATTTCAAGCAGATTGAAATTGAGGTAGGTACTTAACTTTATTTTGCTGTAATAAAACTATACATGGTGATTTTGATTAAATGTGTGATATTTTGAAAGGTAGGTACTGGTACGAGTTAAGTTTTGGCTTAAATACAATAATGTTTATCCACCGCTTAAAATAGAATCAAGGGTTTGTGGGTCTTAGGCCGGTAGGTTAACTAGACCACATAGGATCTTAATGATTGTCTCTTTTTACATAAAATCTCTTAAAAATCTCAAACCCACCAACCAATCCGCATTGGGCCCGCGTGGTGGGTTATTCTGATCCAAACTCCCTGTTACGGCGAAAGGCGTTCGCAGTAACAGCGGCGAAATAAGGGTAAGGCAGGAGGTATAAGGGAATAAAGTACTTACAGGGATGATGAGTCACAGGAACCGGGGGGCGAGCTGACCACGGGCGGCGAGGTAGGTTGGGTTTCCTGGCGCACAGTCACTACACTAAACTATTCACTAGGGGCAGTTCGTTAGGCGTTAGGCGTAACTTTACACATATGCTATTATTGCTATTGCTTTATTTCGAAGGCTGATTTCAAGGGCGCGCGACGCGTGGTTTCGTCCTGAGATCTTAAAAGGCACTAATCTTGCGCGGGCGCCGTCAGTCAAAATGGCCGCGCGACGGGTTAGTGCAGTCCAATATGCACTCTATTCCGGCGCAGAGACGGCTGTTATTCGTTGCGCTGTGGCGCAAACACTCCCCATGAAGTGCGTCATGCAAACTATCTAATATTCTTCTATAATAACGCGTGTTACGTTCACCGCAAAACCATAGAAAACTTCAACACTAAACCGAACCAAGAACTGCAGAACGAGCCTCAGATCGCGTCTCCTCAGAAAGCTGGTCGAGGTAAGTGTTTTTTGCCATATTATGGGTAGTTGCTAAGGCAGATTACAATACCGAAAGCATTGTGTGATTTAATAGTTTGATTCCAACACCTAAGAATACAGTCCACTCATTAAATTATTACCGTGGTACTTTGTTGCCACATTTTCTGGCAGGTTTGTGCCCGACAGTGGGACGTTTATTGACATACATATAATCAGGACTATTATTCCCGAAGGGTTAGTCAGAGACTAGGCAATGAGGACAGAAAAAGCAGTCGCCTACCATATCCCATTTTTCATTAAATAACGACTGCACATGTGCTCAGCGTGACAGGTGGGGAACCCATCGCCGCTCTATGCTGTTTGATGTATGTGCAGTCTTTAATCCGTTAGTCGCCTTTTACGATACCCAAAGGGAAGAGAGGGGGTGGTAGTATTCTTTCACCGCTACGCTGCCGGTTGTGATGATGAGGACATAAAATCTGGATTTGAAATTATTTAAAAACATAGTACCTCCATTAACGCACATTCATAAATTATGAGAAATAATCTAATTATTGCAATATTTGTAATTTGCCATGTTTCACTCAATAAATTAGTTTAATTACGGTGAGCACGTTTGTATCATTTACAACTCGTTACAATCATTCAGTATTAGCACCCTTTTATCACATCAATCAACTATTTAAGCCAAAGCCATTATAATATCATAGCTAGTACTATGGCATAAAGTGTTTTGTTTTACTATGACAAAAAGGTGATTTCTATCAGTGAACTCTTCGATCAACATCACAATCACAATTGGCATTGTTGATCGAAGAGTGAACTATAAAACTGCCTTTAAGGTCGATTCACACATATCAGTGAAATCACAGTTCCGACACAGTACCGGCACTGTGCGAAATATTCTTTCATACTTTCTCTATAAACGCACTGAGAGCACTGTGTCGTCACTGACACTGACAAGTGGTGGGGAAAATACGTTCATAGATATATTATTAAATAAGCACTAAACATGTTTAGTCAAATTAATTAGCATGCAAAATATTCATATTCATAATGTAGGTAGGTACTAAATGTACCTATGTCATTTCGCGTATGAGAATATGTGTCAATTTGCGTATGTGCGTATGTCATTTTGCGTAGACACTATGTGTCATTGTGCGTTAGGCTACCAAAATGGGTCATAATGCCAGTAACCCCTAATTTCCCCATTTTGATATGACATTGTTCTACTTTTTATACAACACAATTTTATCCTCTAATGTCAAAAAAATATTTTATGTCATGCGGGTAGGTATGTGATCCTAACCATGTACCCAAGTGTTTTTTAAAATTATTTATATTTAAGGTCCTAAATTCCTTGGGTATTTTATTAAAGATATTAATGCACCTAAACAACACACATAGTAAGATCTAGGTAAGGATGCTACATTCTAGGCCGCATCGTCACTTACCATCAGGTGAGATCGCGGTCAAATACTTGCCTATAAAAATAAAACATTGGGCTATAGCCTACCTACCACGCTGGCCAGATGTGGGTTGGTGGGTTTTTAACGACTGCCATCTTATGTCAATAACCAATAACCAGGACTAACGGCTTTACTTGCCCTGCGAGGAACGGAGGAGAAATATGTTTTCAATTTGGTCACCCATCCACTGACTTAACTGGTACGATCGATTCGTAATATTTGATGATTAGCGTTAAAAGACGCTTATAAACACAAAGATATCGAAACGTTGAAAAAAATGGCTACCTCAGGCGGGGATCGAACCCGCGTCCTCTGCAATCCGGGAAGCTGCGTTGACCGCTCCGCCGGGTTCGATTCCCGCCTGAGATAGACATTTTTTTTCAACCGATCGAGCTCCTCTTCTCATCTCCTTTTTATTGTCATTGGCACTAAGACCCAACAAAAAGTTAGCACTGAACTCTATTAAATGAAAATCTTATCTTTGTAAACTATCAGTAAAGTGAATTTTAAAGCAGAGCGCTACGAACTTTACTATTTAAAAATGCTTTCGAGAATGAGCTTACTTAAACAAATTAATTTTCTGGTTTTTCTATAACGTTTCTGAAGTAATTATTGCACAGCACAATCAGCGTGAGCATACTTGTAAGAGAAGAGAGAAGAGTGGAATTAATGAAGAAGTATAGTGACGAAAATTGAGAAAGGTATGTTCAGATGGTGTGTCATGTCGAGAGGATGAATGAAAACAAAAAGAGTGCATGAGGCAATTAAATAGGATAGTTGAAAATGGAGACCTCGACGAACGTCGGAGTACGTTCGTTCTTGACCAGACACTTTCTCACTGACCTCATCTTTTACCAGATCAGAAACGTTCTCTTGAGAGGTCAGGTCAAGAATACCGTAAACGGATGAGCATTAATAATAAATAATGAATATTTTGAGAGTAAATTAACCATGTTGCGTAGCGGTGAAAGAATACTACCACCCCTTCTCTTGCCTTGGGTCTCGTAAAAGGAAACTAACGGACTAAAGACTGCACATACTTCCAAAAGAATAGAGCGGTGATGGGCTCACCGCCTGTCACGGATACGGATAAATGGACTATGGCCGAGGACTGCCTTACCGTTCCTCATTGCTTAGTCTCTGATCCCTTCGGGGATAATAGTCGTGATTATTATGTATGTATGTTAAGAGTAAATAAATAGGTCATAGGTCTCTACCTACTCCTCCGGGAAACGAGTTTGTATGGCAGCTTACTTTGAAAAATCCCATTTAACTTTAATTTTCTATTTCTTAGTGACTACTGTAAATCGGAACTAGCTATAGATAGGCACAGTAGTAGGTACTAGTGCATTGCTATCACGGGTTGGTTTAATTTAGTTTCTCCTAGTCGATTCAATTGATATAGGTAGGGGCGTATTGGCTCCCTCTCTCAATGTAAGACTTTGTTAGGTTAGCCAGGAGCGTAATACTGATTGGATAGAATATTTTATTTTTCACTGGATTTTGTCGGATTTGAGGTGATCGACGGCGCTCGCAGTGGAATTCGCGTTCCGGTTTAGATCTTATATAAGCTATGTAGCTTTTGATAATGAATAGAATCAGGCGTTACTTTGCGGAAATCCATGATATACAAAAATGCAATAAAATATGTAGCTTTATTTCTGCATACTCAATAAAATTTCGGAGTTAACACTACGTAGGTATGTTATTGCATTTTTCTATGTAACTTTTGCAATTGTGGGTCACCGGGTTGATACCGATTATAAATATCTTTAACACCTCCCTCTTCGAAAAGCACGTTAAGGCGAGTCACCGGTAAATGCGGGCAAAACCGTTTTGCTTGATCAAATGGTATATGTATTAACTATTAAATTACGATCTTAAAAAATATATAAAACACTAAAGGATATTGCCTAAAGAATGTGCTAATTTGTTACGCGATTTGATGTACTTTACTCGATTATAAAAAAACGAAAACAGGCCAGATAAAAGTCTAAAACGGATGATTTGTTACTTTTTTTTTTAAATTTTTGACATAATTTTTACATGTAAATATTAATTTTGAAGTACTACAGAGAACCTGCTAATTCATTAAATCCTATAAAGTCTATATCGGCAAAAAACCTATAAAAACTTATAAAACGCGCCTATTTTCGCCGCTTCGCTATTATACCCGTCCCGTACCGTCGTACCTTCGATAGAGCGAGAGAGAGCGCTCGAAAGGATTCGCCTTAAGCTATTCTTCTTCTTTAGTCGGGCACTCTTGACAGAGTGGTCGTGGTTATGGGGGGGTCTGGGTGAATGACGGCTCTCGTTATTCGTCTCCATTCGGCTCTGTTAGTGGCATTGTGTGAGCAGTCGGTCATGGTAGATTGAGTGAGGGATCTAATGAGGTCTACCCATCTGGTTGGAGAGCGACCACGGGATCTCTTGCCTGCCTCCATTCGGCCCTGAACTACGAGACGCTCCATTGAGTCTCCGTTGTGAGTTATGTGCCCAAAGAACTTCAGTATTCTTATAAGCCATTAGTCGTAAGTGAAGTAGAGCAGAGTACAGCCTGTACACTGTCCCGCTGCCGTGCAAAAGCTTTCATCATTGAAATCAATTCATCGTTATTGATGGGTGTTGACATTAGTCGTAAGATGTCAATAAAATCGAACAACTCCAAACCTCATCGGACTAGTGTAACAGTAGGTTCCACGGGGTGGTAATCGGTTCCTGCTATTCTTAGTTACGAGCACGCACGAGAGCCTCTCATAACTCGCGGGTTGCTCCAGACATGGGTCTGGAGCAATGGGAGTATGCAGACTTTTTTAGTGGAAAAAATAGTGTACCAGTGGATTATTATACTCATAAGTGCTTCTGTTGATGTGGGATGTCAGAGGGCTGTTTAGAGCTGATTACACAATTAAACGAGATTACCTATTATTAATAATATTATTTACTGCAACAGATAAATTTATAAAATTTTACGTTAAATGAAATATTCATTTACTACCCGCCCTTTAACCGCCTCTGTGGTCTAGTGACTAAGCCACCGGGTCTCAGACCCAGAGGTCCCGGGTTCGATTCCAAGCGGGGGGTACATCTTTGTGTGCTCGGTTTGGTTGGTGGTAGGGCTGTTAAGTCCGCCTGGCTAGCTACAACCATCTTATCTAAGTCTGTCACCATAACAACGATGTTTATAGCATTGTTCTGTTTCGACAAATAGAGATAAGATAGCCATTTCCTCAGTGGTTGAGGATTCCGGGTGAAGCGCGTTTTTACCTTCGGCCTTATAGTTACTGACAGGTGTGATGAAGGCCAAGCGTTTTCCCGTTGCAGAATAAAAAAAACATTTAAAGAGACGTGTCCCAATGCTTAAGTAAATCGTGGCCTCCTTAGCTGAGGCTCAGTTAGCAAGTGGGTCAAGTTTCAGACTCCAAACGGCGAAAACTGAACACCGGCTATTAATCCAAACGCCTTAACGATTGTTTTCGAGCCTTAAAAGCCATCTGCGGAGGCCGAGGATTGCTTTACTCCCCCAACTAAAAGGATTTGGGGATAAATTACTATAAACGTATTCCTGATTTTCTCCGGCCATGGGTCTACTTACTATTACTATGGTACTACTGACTAAGAGTACTATTTGTTTCAATTTATTGTCTATCTATTTCAATATAGTGTTTTATTATTAATAAATTGTTGACTTGTAAAAAAGAGATTATTGCTTACTAGAAGTTTACGCGAACACTACATAATGATATGAAACACTTTATGCGGATCAAATCGGGTTTATTTTTATTTATTTATCACTTGCATTGGATCTTATCGTAAAAGTAATTAAATCTCAATTACGTCCCATCACTGTAAATCTCCGTGTGATCAACTGATCACGAACCGGTCAGAAAAATATATTGTTAAAAAAAGAACATTTAAAATATGGACATGTTAGGTATTCCCGCATGACACTTAGATAATAAACTTAATACTCGGAAGCTTCCATTAAAATTAAACAAATATTATTCCCCCTAATCCTATTTGGCCTTGTCTTCCTTGTCACCAGAGCAGAATTAACAAATTAGGTAAGCTCAATAAAGTTAAGGGAACATCAAAGTCCGCAATAATTAAACCAAAAGGTATTATTTTTAAGTAATTGACAGCGAAGATTAAAATTTAGGTTCATTTCGAAAATTAACTTTAACAGGTTTGTTTATGCTAGCGTTCATTTGGAACTAATTCAAAGTAAATAATTTCAAATCTCAATTGGCTGCAGGGTATATTGGAAGAATATCTACTTAATCTTTGCTTTTGATCAAAGATTTTTGACGGAAATTCGGGAGACTAAGAGGCAGAGATTGAATTAAAATCCCATCTAGAAAGTATATTTTGTTATCTTAATTAAAATCAAAATATTCTAAATACACATGCATGACATTGAAGAGCGTAAACGTAACATATTGAGATAATATAGATGCGCATTTATGTAAACGAGCAAATATTAATGTAAAAGGTAGATATTTATCACATCCTTGCTGCATCAATATTTTTTACAGCCACCATATAAGTTATAGCAATCTGAACTTTGAAACGTGGACATAAGGTTGAAGTTACAAATAAAAGGAAGAGTTTATTGATAAAGGCAAGGGCTCCTAAAATAGCTACCGTTTCTTTAGTGGAAACGCAGACGTGTTGCTTGCCGGAGCGTAAAACAGCATCTCCATACGGTCACATTTCCTGCACAGGTGTTACTATATATAATTTCCTGAAGTAACTTCTACGTTAAACTGTACTTCCAGGTTTTTCTTTATATGGCAATCGTTGAAACCTATGATCCCGTTTTGGGTAAAAGCGGAGTGTTATTTCCTGATTTAGGATGTTGCAGACCAAGTATTTTCGGTGTCAAAAAGAATTGTTTAAAAATTGTCTGTAATGTTGTCACATTTTTGCTAGCTTTTGATCTTGTCATTCAGCGTTAGTTGCCAAAACATATTGTTCATTGTATTATACTTTTTCCGCCCATATTTTTGCTATTACATTTAATTTTACAGTTCACTCATTGTTTTCATTGATTTCTGTCGTCTTCATATGCTATTGATCATATGAGCAGGCCTGTGCCTAGCAGTTCGACGTTTACAGGATAAAGATAAAGGATAAGCATCAAAACAGCTTAACAAGTTTATGTGTATTGATATCCAACAAGATAGACTGATGAACTGGTGGAGGTCGAGAGTAACCACTGGATGCTAGCAGCACAAGACTGTTCGTTATGGAGATCCTTGGAAGAGGCCTTTATCCAACAGTGGACGTTCTTCGGTTGATTATTATTATGATGATGATGTACATAAATAATAACTTACTGACATACCACCGCAAAGTCAACAAGCGATAAACCTTGTCCTAGTAGACAAACCTATCGTCAATAGAGCAGTGCACATAAATAGATACCTACTTACCTATGTACAGACCGTTCAGTATCACCGAACAAGAGCTATAACACATTGAATAAGAACTCCGAAAGGCATTGTGAGCTGCCGCCCGGGGCTGATGTGAAAACGATGTTACCCGAAACACATTCATTTTATAGCGCTATCTTCGTAAAGCTGAGTTAGAATTTAAGGGTCTACTACGTAAAATGCCAAAATTTGAATTGGAGGTCGAGCGTTGTGCATGAATTCACCTACAAGTTTCAGCGTTTAAAAAAGCATCATGAGATTTTGTTGCTACAGTTTGTGCCACTGTAACAGAACATTGTGAGATAAATTGGGAAATAAGATTGAATTTTGGAGATGTCTACGTAGACGAACGATTGTATTGGAATACAGTGCCAAATTATATCAACCGTCGCATAATTGACTGTGACAAGTCTGGCGAAAAATATAAAGATACAGTAAAACAACGAGAAACAAAAGTAGTTTGTAATAGCGTGGTAGCTAAGTAGTACAATTATTATTTATCCGTAACTGAAGATTTAAAGTCTACATAATATACTGACATAATTCCATTACATAATACATATAGTTCAATCAATGTATCATAAAACATCAATATTTTTTTACGAATTCGAAATAATTATGTATCTAGTCTACATCAAGGCTATATTTGAAATATCCAAAGTGAAACATTATACCTTCGCCCAAAATTTGTCACCTTTCCTTTGTTCCTGCCGTATGCATTTTCTATTTGTCGTGAGAAGCTCTGTTCGCTCGTTCGTCAAATTAACGTTCGCCCTGCGGGGTACAAAGGAAAAAATCCAATTCGACTGTAGTAGTACAGTTTGGCAACTGTTCCACACTTGCGCCACTCTGCAGTGGAGCGGAAAAGGAGACATAAAAACTGTTTGTCGTCAGTCTGTTCCGCCTCAGTTTTAGGTGGCGGCTGTGAGCAGTTCTTTTTGCAATTAGTCAGTTTATTGCCACGGAACCAGTCGATAGTTTTATTTTCGTGCCGTTAACGAATTCCCTTTTGTTCTGCCGTCTTTTGTTATGATACTGTTACTATGTTTGATGATGGAACTCTTTAGGACTAATGAAATTGACTAATAAGGTTTTATTTTCTTCTCGATGACTTCATGAGCGAGGTAGGTAGCGGGAAATTTTTAAGTTTATTTAGCTCTATATTCATAATGAGCTTTTATGAAATGTATTTTTAAAGTTCTCTTAATAAAGAAACGTAAATAGTAAACTCATAATAAATAGTACTCGAATAGCATACCCTGGGTTAATTAAAGGCACTTTTTACCGCTTCTATATGCGAGGCTCTTCTACACACAAATACCCTATAGATCCGTTCATTTTTCGTTTTCTTTTTTTTCAGTTTTGGGTTTTTTATAAATATTTTCGTAAATAATTTTATTAAAACTGTTTTAACGGGATTAAACACGATTAATTTTGTAAGTAAGTACATATCTACTTACTGCTTGACGTTTCGGCCGCGATGCTGCGGCCGTGGTCACAGCGAACTGGCGGTGCGCGGCGTCGTCGGCTCGGGTGGGTATTTGTTTCTTCATCCACCCTCATACGGTCACTTAAATTGTCACAGTGCAATGAATCTTCAGTAACACGACTCCGGCACACTACACTAACAGTATCGGAGTTTCTTGTTATAGACTGACGTTGCGGTTTGCATTTGCCAATCACTGGATTCCATGCTGATGATAATTTAAACCCGTCCTCCCGATTGAAATTTTTATACTTCTTGATCTCAATCGCTTCACGTACTATCCTGCTATAATAATAACGATCGGTGGAGAGGATTTTTGGATCATGTAACTCCATCCAGTGATCAACTCCAGCTTCCAGCAGGTGTTCAGCTACCGCCGATTTGTCTATTTGTCGATTTTTGACAGCTGCGATGTGTTCCTTGACACGTTCTGCGATAGTCCGCTTAGTCTGTCCAATATACGAACTACCACAGCTCCAATCGAGTTTATAAACTCCCGGTGTTTGGAAAGGTATGACGTCTTTAGGCGACCGCAATTTGTTAGATATTTGGCATAACGGAGTATGTACAGTCTTAATGGAGAAGTTTCTTAGTACTGTTCCAAGTTTGTCCGTTACGCCTTTTATGTAAGGTAAAAACGCTGCCTGGCGACTCACTTCTAGACGATTTTTCTTTCCATTCTGCTTTTCCTCTTGAATATCTTCATTAAAGTAAGGTACTTTATCACACTCTGTGTACCGCAAACCTACTCACACGGACAGGTACATACACGCCTCTTCTCATCATCATCCTCGGCATCTTCAGTCTGTGATGACCTCACTAACCAACAGAGCTCAGAACCTGTGTGACCCTGAACATCTTCAGGCTGAGCTTGCTCACGTTCAGGAGGTACTAAAACGCAACGGATACAAGGTGTCACAGAGAGTCACGGGTGAATTATTTATTATTTAGCTATATAAAATACTTTCGATTAACGTGTGTAAAGACAGTGACATATGCTCGTGCAAAAAATATTTTTATAACAAGTTTTAGAACGTCACAAGTTTTGGAGTAGTGGGTTTTGTGTTCCCATCGTCTTGGCACACCTGCGCTGGTATTGTCAGTGGTGTGCGCCGCCGCTGTGTTTGCTGTGGAGCACCCGGGGTTTTAGCATTTTCCGTCAAAGCCAACTTGTCAACTTGGTAAACAAGACACTGCACATGGTCGCCCTGACAACGAGGCTACAATAGCCAATAGGCGTTGCGATCGCTTGCTCCTGCCAATAGCTGCCGTGTGTTGACTGCTGCGTGCTGTTGCGGCAATAATCTCAAGACCGCCTGTCAAATTCACTTTTAGTATTTTTTAGATGACATGTTTTAATATTTATTAGGATAACCTTTGATATATTTCCTTTTTATTTTAGATACTTATTATGTCTTGAATGTCAACCCAACTGTCCACAAATTCGGCCCAAGGTACCGACAACAGCCACTATGTGAGGTGCGAGCTCTGTTCTCATCCAAACTTTTTCAGAGGCAGGAGAGGATTAAATATACATATTGGTAAGGTAAACAGACCTCCTCTTGCCTCCCAATCCCAATCGATCCCTCATTCATCCCCAGTCGATCCACACTCCCAAGATAACACTGAAGTTTGGCAAATACTTGGTAAGTTAAAAAATGGTACTCCGATAGTTAAGCGCATTCCGAGAGGAGCTCGTACCTCAGTAGCTCATACACTCGCACATGCCATTGATAGAGCCATTGTCGAAAATACTCCACACAGCTGGGAACAGCTGCTTACGTTTGCCTATCGCGTCCTGCACGTAAGCAGAGAAGACCATGCTACCTTAACACAGAAAATAAAAAATAACTGCACGAACCCGTTACCAAATTTACACAATTCAGCCATTAGATTTAAAAAAAAAAACAAATCACATCATTTGCTTTAAGCATGGTTGAAGAAAAAATCAACGAAGGTGATTTAAAAGGTGCCACACAGTTGATTTTTTCTAGTGATACCGTTGCTTCTGACTCTCCAGAGACTGTGGCCTCACTTCTTTCGAAACACCCTCCACCTGCAGCAACACTTCACCTCCCCGATCCACCCGAGCCAGCAGATGCTTCGCCTTCGACCAACGAAGACGAAGTATACAAAACAATATTTTCTTTTAAAAATGGCTCTGCCGGCGGCCTAGATGGTCTCTCGCCGCAACATTTTAAAGATTTGGTCGGTGGTGCCTCTGGAGACGCCGGCAGAGTTCTTCTTATCAAAATTACAAACCTTTGCAATCACATGCTTGCCGGAAAAATTCCTAATAACATCACCGGTATACTCTACGGCGCTAACCTCTGCGCGTTAAAAAAAAAAGATGGCGGAATAAGGCCCATCGCCGTAGGGTGTACCATCCGGCGCATTGTCTCAAAATTATGTGTAAAGCACATCCTTTCCGACCTTTCCTCTAAATTTCAGCCAGTTCAACTCGGGTTCGGATCGAAGGGTGGCTGTGAGGCCGCCGTTCACTCCGCTCGCACCTTCTTGCTGAATGATGGCGGCGAAGTGTTGCTGAAGGTGGATGTCAAAAACGCTTTTAACTCTGTAGACAGGGGTGCTTTGTTGGCGAAGATAAAAGAGGATATTCCTCTGTTTTTTAATTTTTTGTGGCAATGCTACGGTGAACCAACAAAATTGATTCACCGTAACAACCTCCTACATTCTGCCGTCGGTTGCCAACAAGGCGACCCCTTGGGACCGGCTATATTCTCTTTGGCTATCCACCACATAATTTCGAGTCTAAATTCAAAATTTAACGTTTGGTATCTCGATGATGGAACTCTAGGAGGAAACTCGACTTTAGTTCTCGAGGACCTACGGAGTTTGATAACTCAGTTTAGCACTATAGGTTTGGAATTTAATTTCTCGAAGTGTGAGTTATATGTTTCAAATACCGTGCCCCCGGAACGTAGAACTCAAATAATTTCTGATTTTAATCTTTTGACCCCCAACATCAAAATTCTCAACGACGGCTCGTTATTTTTATTAGGCGCACCGCTTCTCGATGCTGCCATCCCGGCCTTCATAAACGATGCGATTGAAAAGTTCAATTCATCCTCAGACCGTCTATTTCAAATTAATTCACACATGGCTCTATTCATCATACGTTTTTGTCTTTTTGTTCCAAAATTTACATACGTTCTCCGGTGCTCCCAAATCTGGCTTTTTCCATCCTTGCTTTCTAATCTAGATAATCTCATTAGACAGACTCTTATAAAAATTCTTAATTGCCCCATGAATGACCGCGTTTGGCAGCAGGCTACCCTTCCTGTTCGATTTGGGGGCCTAGGTATTCGAAATTTAACCAGCGTGGCCTTGCCAGCGTTTTTGTCATCTGCTCATAGCACGCAAAATCTCTACCGGAAGATTATCAACCCATCCTTGGGTTCCGTAGAGTTGTCGTGCAAAGCAGATGCCACAAACGCATGGCAAACCACCTGTCCAAATTCTAACATCCCTTTAATACCACAGTCGCAGAGGCATTGGGACGAGCCCATATGCAAACAACTTCTCGAACGGCTTCTATCTACTTCTGATAACACGGCAGAACTCGCTCGTCTCACTGCCGTCTCCGAGAGAGAGTCAGGTCATTGGCTTCAGGCATTACCCTCTGCTAATGTTGGTACCTTGCTGGACGGGCCGTCGCTCACTCTAGCGGTTTGCCTCCGCCTTGGTGCTAGGGTGGTCCACCCTCATCGCTGTGTGTGTGGAGAGACTGTTGACGAGCTTGGCCACCACGGGCTCTCATGCGCCCGCAGTGCTGGACGGATGTTACGGCACTCCTCGCTCAACAGCATCATCCGCAGTGCTTTTGCCACCGTTGGCATACCAGCTGTCTTAGAACCGGCTGGTATTTCTCGCAGCGATGGCAAAAGACCTGACGGTATGACCGTAGGACCGTGGAGGCTTGGCAGGCCGCTGGTGTGGGATGCGACCTGTGCAGATACCGTGGCTCCCTTGCATGTGCGCGCTACCTCGCTACATGTCGGGGCTGCTGCGGTAAGCGCCGAAAATCGCAAACGGCTCAAATACGCAAACCTGGGACCTAACTATATATTTGTGCCGTTTGCGGTGGAGACAATGGGTACGTGGGGGCCGGAGGCTAAGCATCTTGTTAAAGATTTAAGTGCACGTCTTGTTGAGGCCTCCGGTGACAAGAAGGCAGGCAGCTACCTCTGCCAGCGTATTAGCCTGGCAATTCAAAGAGGTAATGTTGCCAGCATTCTCGGGACCGTACCTTCGTGCCCGCAGTTGGAGGACATTTTTTATTTATAGTTTTAAGTTTTAATTTGGATATTTTTTATTAATAGTTTGAAGTTGTTATTTTTTTAAGTCCAAAGAGTGTTGTTTTTAAATTCAAATAAGTTAACTTAATTAAGACAGATTTCAGTTGTATGTTTTATTTTATTTATCTTCTAGTAAAATTTACAGATCCTACCAAATAACATGTCAAAAATATAAATGAAGTTAAAATATAAGAGATGAACAGTCAGCATCAACAGTAACTGAACAAAAACAAGGTGGCAAAAGTAACAGTCACGTGTAAGTGTTTTTATATTCATCATTTAACATTTCAGAATTATATGACATTTTTGTGTTCATAATAAATGGTTAAGGCAATAATGCAAAAGTATATTGTCATGTACTTTTGACTCAGCTATGTCAGATAATTCTGGTCATTTCAACCGTAACAATCATTTGAAAATTTCATATTATGCTAAGCTACTTTTGATGCTGACTGTACCTATAGTAATAGTTTTTAGTTGTTTGCATAGATAAGTACATTTTCCCACGCCGTTACATAAAAATTTACTAGATTAAGTGCATGCTTTAGCTCAATAAGTGAAATGTAAATTTCTTATGAGTTAAATAATTTCTTTAACCACAAATATTTTTCTTAAGATTTGTTAAATATTTGATAATTACAAACACACCGTATGTACTATTTAACTCATTAGAAAATTATAATAATAATTAGGTCAAAAACACAATACAATGCATTGTTATCATCAATTGATATTGGCAAACATACACATTCGACGCCATAGAAAAATATCAACGTATGTCAAGATTACAAAGATTTAAAGCACTGATGAAGCTAAAAAAAAAAGGAATGCTCTCGTTAACACCACCTTTTTCATTAGCTCCTTCCCGGAATATACCATGTCTGTGAGTCATAACTCAACCCTCTGTTGGCGCCAAGCCTAAGAAAATGTAATAAAATGGTTCCCGTTAAGCGGTGGAGGTGTCATCAAAATTCATTGTCCTACAGTTTTAACATTCGCTAATGGGTGACTTGACGATGCAAACTGAACTGAGTGTAAAAGTTTAGCTGCATTTACTGCAATTAGGAGGGTTTACAAATTTCGCTGCAAATATGAGGGTTTTCGCAATTCGGTGTCCCACACAAACTTCCATGTTCAAAATTCTACAAATCAAGCAGCATAATGAAATTTTGCATGCTAAGGTAAAATACAGAGAACTAAATAGTTTGTTCAAAACATTAAAAAAAAAACTTTTATTTAGCTGAGTTATTGCGATTTAAAGGGACACTATAGAAAGTTTAAAATCGCAAAATGACTTAGCTAAAAAAAGCTTTTTTTATATGTTGTAAAATGGCTCATTGGTTTGTAAAATTTTGAACTTGAAACTAGAGTAAACCCTCTTAAGTAGGTATGTTGCGAAACCATAAAATTGATATAGGGTTAAAGAGAGTTTCGCACGTATGTGGTGGAATTCTGCCCAAGAAGTGGTTCAATTCCCGGTTGGACAAGTCCCACGGCCGCCACTTACTCGAATTGCTCTTCTCCAGTGTTTAGTGGATATGCCCCTTCTCTTTTCCTCGACTTTGGTATTTTGTTAGCTTAGGTATGGAGAGTAGACGAGCAGAGCCTCACATAACCATACCCTCTGGACAAAACTATGCTTCAGTTTGCACTCACTAGGAGAAAAAAAGGATTTTGCCAAAATCCGACTGGATAGCGACCACCCTAATAGCTATTTCTGCCGCCAAGCAGCATTGGTTACATTACTGCATTTCGGTTTGAAGGGCAACAACCGGCTTAACGTCTTTCTAAGCATGGAGAACCTTAACACAATTTAATTTGGTTACCCAGGGAGCTGGCATTACGAAAGTTGCTTAATTTGCAATTTAACAATCCAAACATGAAGCCACTGCGATGTAAATCTTCCTCAATTCAAAGTATTACAAATCTAAAGTGTAACTAACTGCAAAATTCTTGAGATAATACTGTACATTTAATAATTAATAACAAGACCAAAGTCTCCAGACCTATTAAAGAGTGACAGGGTCACTTTCAAAGTGAATCCATTTGGACGCGGGTCAAGTGTCTATTCACGGGGCTAAAGCCTTTTGTCAGGTAAATCCCAAGTGACCCTCTCGCTATTACCACCTGAGCAACTTAAGTAGCTGCTTTACAATTGGCTTGATCTAAATATAGAATTAATTCATAACTAAATTACATTCAGATTACTCACAGAACTCATCGTACAAGTTTTTTGTTTCAACATTCAAAGGCTTTCCTTTGAATGTTTTTGAGGTCAAATTATAGACTAATTTTAACCGCCTCTGTGGTCTAGTGGCTAAGCCACCGGTTTCAGACCCAGAGGTTCCGGGTTCGATTCCCAGCGGGGGGTACATCTTTGTGTGATCGGTTTGGTTGGTGGTAGGGCTGTTAAGTCCGCCTGGCTTGCTACCACCATCTTATCTAAGTCTGTCGCCATAACAATGATGTTTATAGCATTGTTGTGTTCCGTACAGTTGAGTTAAAATAGCCAGTTCCTCAGTGGTTGAGGATTCCGGGTGAAGCGCGCTTCCACCTTCGGCCTTATCATCACTTAACATCAGGTGAGGTGAAGGCCAAGCGCTTACCCGTTGTGGAAAAAAGAAATAGAAAAAAAAGGATATAAACGTTATTACTAAGTAAGTTATTTTTACAGGACTTGCAGCACAGTAGGTAAGTAGTTAAACATCCTCTTTATTTTTGTTACAAAACGAAATGTTCATCTGAATTCCGTTTGCCACTCGATGCAGCTCAAACCGACTCAATTGAGCAATGCGTGCAATATTTAACTTCGCTCCGAATATGGACACGTAATAATTCACGGATGTTCCGAATACGAATGCCATAGTGGATTCGCTAATCCTGTAAATTCCGTGAAACCTTCGATTTATTAATAAACGGCACGGGTGTGCTAATCCAGACCTTAGTTAACATAATTTTGTGACAATGTAATTTCGTAAATTTGTCGTATGATTTGAAAACCATAAAGGATTATTTTACGGATGTTCGTTATATTACATAAATTTGTATCTAATTGAATTGTTCTAGTGAAATGTAAACTACACGAGAGACTCGCTTTAGGTACCAGCGTGTGTATGTGCATTCTGCACAAATTTTTTTAAGGCGTGTTCCCAGAAACAGAAAGTCAGATAAAAAAAATATTTCTCCTACTACCAAGTGAGATTAAAAAACAAAGCGCTACTCCGCAAAAATCCTATCCACAAACAATTCAATCAACATAAAAAAGTAACGTCATCACAGTCACCATAAAACCGAATGATCGATTGCGAAGCTTCCCCATGATTTCCAAACAGTGATAAATCAGCGTATCATAATTTAACCCTTCCGCTCGTATATTGGTAAAAACATCTCCGTATATCCGTAGCATCGCCGGCAGTAGTAAATCAATGTAATGTCATAATTCGGCTCAGTATGTAGGCAGTGGGTACACTCTTCTAATTCCAACTTACACCTGAGACCGAATCGGCTACTGAATCTTCACGCTATACCTCTAAGTATTATGATACGATTCCGATGCTCATTTAGTAGTAACACGAGCGGATATTTAGGCCTATAGTAAGTTTGAAGACTTACAATTTTATTGATCCACGTTTATGTGTGGGAACATAGTTGATATTATTACAAGAGAAATGTTTAAAAAAATGTAGTGTGTTAATATTATTGCAACTTGGAATATATTTTTTCTTTGTTTTACTGGCATGAATGTGGCACTGGCAAAAAGTAACTGGCCACTTTTATGTTGTATCAGTATAAGTAAACACTTACACAGATGAGATAAAGGCTGTTTGGCTTCATGTCACCTGATGATAAGTTGATAAGGCCAAGGGTTGAAGGGGTTTTCACGCGGATGAAGTTGCGGACGGGTCACTAATTTTTGATAACTCTCAATCGAAATCATTTTACTAAATACATTTATTATCGACATTAAAATAAATAAAAATATGCACTTCTTACGAGGAGGCTTTGAATTAATTTAATTTTTACATGTATACAGTAATAACAAAACACAATTGTATTATAGGAAACGCTCTATCCAACACTAAGGATAAGGCTTTCGCGCCAAAAGCCGAGGCTGTTGTAATTGAAAGACAACGGGAGGCAAGGAAAACGACAGATGATGGAAATTGTTTTTTATGAGATTTATCCGGCAATTTCATTAGTGCGACGGATATGAATGGATTGAGAACACAAATGGGGAACCTCAAACAGTATATTTAGAAAGTAATTGTGATGTTGTGATTACCGTGTGGGTAGCGGTGACAGAATACTACCACCCCCTCTTTTCCCTTGGGTGTCGTAAAAGGCGACTAACTGACTAAATACTGCACATACATCCAACAGCATATAGCGGCAATGAGCTCAGCACCTGTCACGCTAAGCACATTATGCAGTCGCTATTTGGTGAAAAGTGGACTATGCTAGAGGACTACTTATTTGCTGTCCTCATTGCCTAGTCTCTGACTAACCTTTCGGGGAAAATAGTCGTGATTATGTAGGAATGTATGAATGTAATTGTTATGTCAGATCGGGTGTCTTGAATCATTTTGTAGATAGTCTTATTAATGTTGGGCATAAAAAATAGATATGTCATAAACCAATTCGTTGACCGTCTTGTGGAGAATAAAAAGTTATAGATTTTATTTAGCGCAGCATTAAAAAAAAATAAGCTCAATGGCGATGGCGCTGCGGCTACGGCGGCGGCGTTCGGTTTCCGATCTTGCCAGTAAAGCAACTTTCACAATGCCGAATCATTGTTTGGGTTACCAACTTATAGACATCTCGAGTTTAACTATGCTTCGGAAGGCACGTGACGCTGTTATTGGCTTTTCTCGTTTAGTGTGTGTCATGGCCCAATGTGCTGTTATCAATGTGGTAACACAACTAACACCAATCTGTCGCATAAAAGCTTTGGAGCGTTTTTGATTGTAACAAGGTTGCTAAACGCAAGGTGTATAATCCTGCTTTAGACCCCTAAAGCACACTGTATGGAGCTAAGTGGGCACATCGCTTATCAGGTCTGGAGCGTGTCCAATTGTGCCTAAAGGTGCAAATAGCAGCTTTTACAGCCCTTATTTGGCTCTTTAAACTATGAACGGTTGAGTGAATGAGCCTAGATTAAGTTTCGTTCATTTCATAATGTCATTTTTACGCTTTATCTAACGTGTGACAAAGTAAAGCCGTTATTGATTTTTCTCGTATAGTGTGTGTTATGGCCACGTTATGGCCCAATGTGCTGTTATCAATGTGGTAAGCCACTGGGCACATGCCCAGTAGTAAGATGTTTATTGGCTGTAATGATGCAGATAAAAGAATACCATGTTGAATGAAAGGCTTCGATCATAAAGATGAAAAGTCCTTTTATTATAAAAAAATACAGACACTTAGGTAGACGAAGCATATTTTTTTTCAACGCAGCCACGTTTCGACCGTGTTGCACCAGCTTTGAGCATGGGTGAACATTTTTGTTTAATTCAGTAAATTTTTTTATCTCAATTGTGTGGATCCCACGATGTTTAGGTTTTTACTACACACGCTACTGTCAAAATTGCTTTTTCTCCCTATTTTGATAATAAACGCACGTCGGTCGATCTATTTCACCGGCGGCGGAGGGCAACATTCCAACGTAGGCACAGCAATTCATTGGGGTGACTGGCAACTTAGATTGGACGGTGTTAGTATAAGACTCGAGAGTGACGAAACAAAGAATAGAGTACAGACACCTACGAGTATTGTATAATTTTCAAAATTTCTTTTTTAGGTATAGAAATGGAAACTGCTAAAAAAGAGTAATTTTAGGGGTTATTCCCTGAGGATCACATTCCCCGAGGATCCTGTCCCGGAGGATCACGAATGCGATAAATGTTATTACATTTACTTTTGTTATTTTTTCTATTGTGTTTAACTCGTACCGTTAACAAAAAATATATTAATATATTATACTTATTTGTAATTAAAAGAAATGTTAGATCATAGTTTAAAAAACAGAATTTATATTTTATAATTTACGACGGGATGAAAAGACTGATTAAAATGTACCAATCGTATTTTTGTATCGCATAAATAAACATTGTGATAAAATAAATCAACCTGTGATAGATAACTATTGCAGACTTTTATTTTTTTTTCAATATTACTTAAGTATGTATATTTAATTTGATTGGCCACTTTTTCTGCTGACGGTTCTTTTAAGCTAAATATAGTATTGATTAAGTTCATGAAGATAAAAACAAATTGTGATCTTCCGGGACAGGATCCTCGGGGAATGTGATCCTCGGGGAATAACCCAATTTTATAGCGTAATTTTGAGATTTTGAAACATTGTGTCAGTCAACACTTTAAACGGGGATTAACGTTAACTACTTATTACTACTACGCATCCCTTTTTATACCCGACGTTTCGATCGAGTTGCACCGGTCGCGGTCACTAAATGACTTTTTTGTTTTAAACTTGAAACTTTTCAAGATTTTTTAGACAATTCACTCTTTTTTTGTGCTTTTCGGTATCAAAATATGTTAATGTACTTACCTACTAAAGTATTAAGGACAACAAAAAAGTTTAACCCTTAAATGCATGAATTAACCAAAAATTTTTATATTGCTTTTATCTCTTATCTCAAGGGGTTAAGGTTCTAAGTATGATTGTAAACTTTTGGCAACATTATGCATTTAAGAGTTAAGTTAAAGTTTAATGCGCGCCGTTGAAAGCGAGTGCGTATGCGTAAGCGTACCTATAAGTATGTGCATGATTCTGTTTTATTACTTTATTTATTTATTTCTAGGAAGATTTGCAAACAATTAATATCTATAGCTAAGGCTAATGAATAAACATAATTATAGTATTACCAAACCATCATACTTACTCAAACAACTAGCACATACTGGTACTAGTTGTTTCTTTAATAAAATAAGAAAGAAGCGAACCGGCGCGAATAAACGCGTTTTATATTTAAAAAAACCCTTAAGCTATCTTTTTATCAAATCGCGTTTCCATCGGGTGTATTCCACAGAATAAAGCCTCAACAATATTTCATAATTTTAGCAGATTTTAATTTTACTGTTTACTACTTCAAAAAGTAATTCCAAGAACGTTTTATTTTAATTCTTCACTAACACCTAGCCTTAAGACTAAAACACAGGCCCTATTTAAGACGTAACTTGCCGACACAATAAACGCTACTTCACCAAACAACCTAGTGTGATACTTTTAAAGTTGCAAAGTACTAAAATGTTTTGCAACTTTTGCTGCCACTTTCACACACAAACGTCCCGCCGCTCCCCCCTTCCCCGCACTTCCCCTTTAATCCAACAATAGTGTAGAAGTAAACGTAAACTGTTGCACTTAAAGTCCAGAATGGCGCATAAAGGAGTCCCCGACACTTATCTCGTTCTTTAACCCCGCATTATCTTGAAGTGTGTCGGCAGTTTCGCGCCCGCTGCTAAATTTTAACACTTTCCGCTATTCAGTGACGTGGATTCATATTACCTATTATCCTACTAATATTATAAACGCGAAAGTTTGTATGTATGGATATTTGTTACTCTTTCACGTACGTAAAAACTACTTTATAAATTTGGATGAAATTCGGCATTCAGATAGTTTATAACCTGGATTAACACATAGGATACTTTTTATTCCGATATTCCCACGGGAACGTATGGATAGATGTTTGTTACTCTTTCACGTAAAAACTACTGAATGGATTTAGATGAAACTCGGCAGACAGATAGTTTATAACCTGGATTAACACATAGAATACTTTTTATCTCGATATTCCCACGGGAACGAGAACCACGCGGGTGAAACCGCGAGCGGCCGCTTGTACACTATGTCTTCAACTACTTTACGTTCAGTGAGTGAGTTGAGATGTTATGGGCGCAGACAGTAGGTATATTAAACTTAGACCCTTATCGGACACGAAGACTTCTAGATAGTGATGAAACAGACTCGAGTCCTTTAGTCGTTTACAATAAAACTCGCCTCTTTTTACACGACTTGGCTATTAAATGAAGACTAGCTGTTAGTCTTAACTAATATGACTCAGTCGGTTACTGTATAAGGTAGTAGACTAAAACAACTGAATCTACTAAAACGCTTAAACGACTGCAGTCTTTTACGAAAGAACTGACGTTTAAGTAAAAATTATAATAATTAAAAAGCTTTATAAAAATAAAAATTACATTGTAAATTAATGACGGCCGGCTGGTTGAGTGGTCAGCGACTCTGACTGCGTAACCCACGATCCTGGGTTCGAATCCCGGTAGGAGCAAATTGTTTGTGTGATGAGCACGACCGTTTGTGACCGAGTTATGGATGTTTATTAGTATTTATGTACCTATGTTTATCCGTATTCAGTCACCATAATTCAGGCTATGCCTTGTTTGACGCTGAATTATTGTTTTTTTTTAATACTAAACCCGGCAAATGACTTCACTCCACCTGATGTTAAGTGGAAATGAAGTCCAGGCGCGAGGACAACTGGTGCAGCGTAAGAGACGTAGCATGAGTCACCCTCACTCTGCCGGCCCACAAAGTGCTTCTTCACGCCTCGTTTGAAGGACCCTATGTCATAGGTAGGAGGGAATACGTGTGCTGGTAGACTATTCCATCTTTTGGAAGTGCGGCAAAGAAACGAGTCACAAAATTTCTTTGTGCGTAATGGGATATTAGAGACTGTAAATTGGTGACTCTGGAGAGCAGCACGCGTACTCCTATAGAGGAAGGGAGAAGGAGGGATGAGGTCAAAGAGTTCTTCAGAGCACTCGCCATGGTATAAACGGTAAAAGACGCTGAGTGACGCAATATTTCTACGCAATTGCAAAGGCTCGAGAGTTTTAGTGACCTCCGCATTGCCGATAATGCCCACAGCGCGGCGCTGCAATCTGTCTAAGGCATCGAGAAGGTACTTTGCGGAGCCGTCCCAAAGGTGAGAGCAATACTCCACGCAAGACCGCACCTGTGTCTTGTATAATAGACACAACTGATTAGGCGTGAAGAATCGCCGCACCTTGTTCAGGACACCGAGTTTACGTGAGGTATTTTTAATCACGGTTTCGATGTAGTCCTTTTGGTTCAGATCGCAGCGGATATCCATACCGAGCATGTTAATACTGCTCTGCAGGCCTAGAGATGTACCCTGAAGAGAGGGAAGGGGAAGGAATGGTGACTTTTTCGCTGTGAACGCGCACACCTGTGTTTTCTTGGCATTGAACTCCACCGAACTAAAAGACTGAGTCAGTTGTGAGACGTAAAACATAAGGCGAGTCTTTATTAAAATCCTTAAAAGAATGAATCTCTTTTTGTTGTTAACAATTGAATTTCTATTGTGTCAGATATTACGACAGCTGAGCTCACAGATATAATTTTTACTACCTTCGTGGTCTAACGCTAAGGCTACATGTCTTGAACCTAGAGCAACTGGATTCAATTTCCAGTGAGGTGTTGTCGGGCTTGTTCTAAACAGACTTAGATAGCAGCACCATCTTATTAAAATCTAGCTCAATAATGTAACTAACCAGCCCCGAACCGAATACATTAATGTTCCCCCGTTGGGAATGGAACCTGGGACCTCTAGGTATGACACCGGTGGTTAACAACTAAACCATTGAGGCGGTTACAATTACTAACAATTTCACCATGCTGTCACCATAAATAAAAATAGTTATCTACATAACCTTTAGTATCTTGTAGGTAGGTAACCTTTCCATAAATTACATTGGTTACACCTAGGTACAAAGGATTACAAGACAATTAGTTATATTATCTAATTATCTAATAAGCGGGACCTTACCGCCGCATAGAAAAACAAGCTTTTAAAACCACTGTTAAAGTCTGAAATCGAACGCAAGTCCTTCCCACATGGTAATACGTTGTTCTCAAAATGAAGCCTCTAATATAAATTATAACGTGGAGCTACGTTTCGCAGCGTTGCTTAATGCTCGTCTCAAAACATTTATTAAGAGATTCTGTCGCCAGTAAATTTACTTTGGATAAGTAAAAGGCATGCGGAACGTGCCCACGCCTAAAAGGTACATTCGCGTAATTTACGAACAGAATTATAACAATGAGACGCCTTTAAAGTTGTCCCCGAATGAAATTAATTATATGCCGTTTATTTATGAGACGCACCTAGCCTTGTGAGTTGTGACTCGTCGCTGGCAGTGGCGAATTCTGTTATGCAATTTTGGTTGCCATAAAACAACAGAAATGCCTACTTCAAGACGGGAATTAACGCGGGCTGACATCCCGTGACAAAGGCCGGTGCAACTTTGTCGAAACGTCGGGTATAAAAAGGTATGATATGATGATGCCTTTATTAATAGTAATCTCCGTTTAGATGTTTGTTTATAAGGAACGCAAACGTTTAAAAGTGTATGCCATAAATGCCGTAGTATGATCTGCATGTCGATTTTCAAAAGCTTGATCGTACTCGCCTCTCACTTCGATTCTCACATTTCAATCAAGAGTGACCTTTGTGACGTTTGTGTTGAGTCGAATTTAAAGAATGCGGATTTGATAACCCACTGCGGATTCAGGATAGAGTTTTGAATCGAGCCTTTACTGAATCGCACTAAAAATCTAAACTAACGGTTTCTTTATTTAAAATACACCAAAGAATAAACCCTTAAATATATAGGTCTAATGCTCTGTCGCTTTGTAAAGTTAAGTTTCCTGAAGCAAGAAACATAATTATAATAATTTAATTAGGACAACCATCCGGCCATCGGCCGTTGGGAAAGGTTGCTAAGCTTTCGCGATTGTTAACCAAGCGCGCCGTAATGCCGTTGAGCTTTTCAATCACCTATCGAAATATATTAAGTCCCCCTTGACTGCGAGCGAATTCTCGGAACGTTCGGGGGCTGAAACAGCAAGAAATTTGATTTTCAAACATTTGGAACATGTCCGTAATTTCATTAAGTTTGCTTCGCGGTAGATTCAATGAATAGCTTTTTAACCTTATAAATGGGTTATTAAGGAAATAGGTACTGAAGAATGTAGATAAAAAAAATATTTTTAATTTCTTTTAGGATAAAATAACGCCTAGTATTAATCTTTTACAAAATGTGCTTTTATCGATTACTATTACAATAAAAAGTTTATGTTAATAGGTACCTATTTAGGATTATGCCTATCATCAATCGTTTCGATGACTTGATTTAAAAGATCGAACACAGGGGTTTTTACACAATGGTAAAAAGAGCGAGTACCTTTTCAGGGCAGTCGTCGGTGGTAAATGTCCCACCCAATATTACACTCAACGATAGATAGCTGACACGTTTAAATAAACAGTTTAAATATCTCGGTCACTTTTCTTGGCTACACAGACAAGAGCGTGGCTTTTAAATTCAAAGAAGAAAAACATAGAAATAAAACTTATTATTTTGTTTATAGCATCAGTTAGAGAGTATTTTACTGCTACATGAATAGACAAATGTTAAACTGGTTAGTGCATAATTTACAGTGCACGCGAACTGTTTGTGGCGCAGCCATCCATTCTCAATGGTTAACCTCTCGTCAGGCATTACGTCGCTGGCTATCGTGCACGTAACGAACTCCATTTATAATTAATTCCCATACCCATAGGGTAAACGCACCATAGACTGCGCACTATCAAAGAGTACATACAGGATTGGCAGATAAAAAATATTATGGATAAAATGTTTACTAGAAAAAATTCTACCAGTCTCAGGAAGCTCGAATGGGATTCGAACCCATGACCATTGGATTCCCGGTCTACTGCTCTAACCGCTAAGCTACCGAGACCCCAGATAACTCGTTGATTTTTTTCTAGTCGTTTGATTTACGCTGCAAGCCAGCTGCAATCCAAAGGTCATCGAATCCTATTCGAGCTTCCTAAGACTGGTTGTTTTTTTTATTTACCTATATAGCATTGTGAATGCAAAATTTAAATAATAAAAATAATATTATGTGTCACGTGGATATAAGTACATGGAATTGATAAGTAATACGTGCAATGATGAACGGAATTAGCCGTACTTTACGGAAATGCATGGCATACAATAACGCAATAAAAATATGCAGTGTACATTCTGCTAACCCAATGATCTATCAAGCTTGGATGTAGCTTGCAAGCACCACCGCCCTCCTGTCCGCAAATGTAGCAACGTATTGCATATTTATTGAGCATTGCCTATTTATTGGCATTTATCGCAAACTAAAACCTGACAGGTGTTTCGCCCCTTCACGAGGCATCTTCCGAAGCCGTCGACAAGTCGAAAGCTGCATACATTTGTTGGCGGGAATGCGGTGCTTGCATACTGCATTAAAGCTGATACACTATGAAGTTCGCCTAATAAACACTAAATATTTTTATCGCATTTTTGTAAGTACATATTTGAATTTAAAAAAATCCAAATATCAGCGGTTAAAATGTCAATATTCAAAACATCGAAAATTTAAAAAATCTATTGTAATTAAACATCGAAATTTAAAATAACGTATAAAGTCGAACGGTTAGATAACCTATGTCCAATATATCTAAAATCGAATTATATACGAAAGTGTAATCGAAAGATCTAAATATCGAAGTATAGCGTATCGAATAACCTATACTATACACCGAATTGATTTCAAATATTGTTTTAAATATTAATTAAAACGTTATGTTTTCGGTAAGATTGCGCTACCAAAGTCAGTGACAGAAACAAATCGCGGCAAAACCGACTCCACGTAGACTTGTCTGCTCTACGCAAGAGTGTAATTTCAGCCCGCGTAGGCGCGGCGGGGTGAGGCAGCCTGTGAGTTGAGGAGCAGGTGGGTTTAACGCTCGCCGTCGTGTGCCCAGCCGGCCAGCGAGCCGAAGCTGCGGTGGTGAACGAAAGCCATCTGCGACGATAAGCTCGCGTAGGACCGCCGCCGGAGCCCTGCAGCGCCGGAGCCGTGACAGAAACCATGTCTGTTGGATGCTGCTGCATGCTTGCTTGCTAACATGCTGCATGCTTGGTAGCGTGCTTGCTCATGATTGCTTGCATGCTGCATGCTTTATATTATTATGTTGACATTTGAACTTAATCGATTATTGAACTTAGGTAAATTGAGTATCGCCGTTTTAAATCATTCGACATTTAAATCACTCAGAACTTTTAACTTAGGCATTTTAAACATAGATATAACTATTATCTATGTTTCATTACAATCGAATTTTTAATTGTTGATGTATTGAACATTGATATTTTAACTGTAGATATTTGATTTTAGGATATTCCAATATGTACCCTTTTTCGTACTAATGCAATTTTATTAATTCAATTCAAACACTAAGTCACGGACAACTGACAGGCAAGTTTTGCCAACCATTCAATAAATTATCAACTAGTAGTTATACTTCATCTTTGGTTGTGCGTACTCTTTTGTGGTTTTACCCTATGCGGAAGGACAGTAGGTATAATTTCATTGTCCGTTGTCATTAATAGGCGTGTTTGATACAGGTACCATATAAATCCGTAGTTTATCATGTATTAGATCAAATTAACTTAGTGGTATTATGGTTACTGCTGGATTCATACCCAGAGGTCCCAGGTTGGATTCGTAACTTCCGATTACATTATTGTACTTACAGCTATTGCGATTTAAAGATCACTTCAGAAAGTTTAAAAATCATACAGCAAACACCATTAGCTCAGCTAAATAAACGTTTTACAAAATATTTAGAACTTTGTTTTTATTTAACTTTAGAATGCAAAGTTTCATTAAAATTAACACAATAGTTTGTAAAATTTTGAAGTTTGTATGTGAAACCGTAATGCTTAAACCATAAACCCTCTTTTAAACCTATTTTTCTAGTATTAAAAGTATGTAAGTCTAACAGAAATAATTTGTAACGACATGGTATTTCACTTACCTACTAAGGTTTCAGTGCCCTATGTCACCCTTAATTAGTAGTTATTAACTTCGCCAACGATGTTGACCTTATGGAATTATTATTGCAATGGTGTTTAGTTTCCGAGTTATTTTTAGCAATAAGCACCGGACGCTGAGGTAAAGCCATTATTAGGTCATGATAACATTATCTTCATTATTGTTATCACTACGCCTACGCTTCTCGAAATTATGTTGAAGGGTAATTAAAGCTCGTTTATTTTAAGGTCACACATATTAAATTACTGCGGAATGAGTATTTTATTATAAATTACAAAATATTGGTTTTCTGAGGTTTAAGCGAGCACTACACATTGAAATGAAACACTTTTACGGACTATTTACTAATTTACCACCTGCCTGGGACCCCATCATACAGGTCATCAAATCCCAGCCCCAGCAGCAACACATTGCCAGACCTAAAAATATTATTAGCTCGTATTGTGTAAACTTGAACGCACCCGGTTAAATATAAAAATGATTGACGGTAGGCAAATAACTTCCAACTATAAGACGACCAACACCTCAGTCTCCCTGTGACCACGGACCTTGTAAAGGGTTCGAAACGCTAGGATAATGTAAAAAAAACTATGTAAATAGTAAATTAAACGCGAGTTAGTCCGTAAAAAAGTGTTTTATTTCATACAAAATATTTTATTTATTACAGGGATTCGCATAGTACTCTAATAAAAATAACCAACAACTTCTTGACGACCTCCGTGGTCAAGTAGTTAGCACACGGTTAGTCCGTGGGGCAATTTAGAAAAACAGTTTTTTTTCCATTTCGGGTCTAGGTGTTTCTAAGTTTATGTAAGTATATTTATTCGTTATCTAGTTAACTATTTAAATGAGTTTTAAAAGAAGATTAACTTGCGCTGGATAATTGGAGTGAAAGTAAAAAATCTATTCTTAGAACTTCAATGCATTAGAACTATTTTTAACGGGACCTAACACGATTAATTTTGTTAGTAAGTACTTATCTACTGTGGAACCGTGAGTCCGCTTGTGACCACGGCCGAAACGTCAAGCAGTAAGTAGATATGTACTTACTAACAAAATAAATCGTGCTAGGTCCCGTTAAAATAGCATGGCAGAATCTGTACATAAATTGATTGGGTATCTTCTTACTCACCTACCAGGTGGCTTGGTCTGACCAACGGTGTTACCATTAAACATCATCATCAGCTCATAAACCTCCCACTGCTGGGCACAGGCCTCCTATATGCAACAGCACGTGAGAATATTGAGCCATAAGTCATAACCCACCACGCTGGCCCAATACGGGTTAGTTCAACACCACAATCACCATTAAACCACAGAAACATTAAATCCTGAAAGGTATATAAATGGCGCTTACGCAAGACCATCGTCACGGTCTATCAACATACATACATACCATGATATTATGAATATTTTGTCAATTATTTCTTAAGTAAAATGGCAATAGTTGCCCCTCATGGTTGATGTGCCCTTGCAGGGCGTCACTTGTACTTACTTTATTTTGTAACATCTTTGTAAATCTGTGACTTGCAATAAACGTTTAAAATAAAAAGTGAAATTGAAATAATATGATCATGCTGGCGACCGATAACGCTGCAACATCCCCAGGGGAATTAAGTCGATTTTTTCAAAGAGTTTACAGCCAAAGTGAAATAACGAGGTGAAAGAGCGATCAATCGTGTAATAGCTTTAAAACGTGCCCTATCACGGGTTTGGGGAATTATGCAAAGGAGCTGCCGGCCGCCGCCGCTGGGGCCATTTGGCGTGTGGCCAGGTCCAGCAGATCAACAGGTCAATGGCGTAACACGTCGTCGTAAAATGGCGTAACAATAAAAGCTTTGCTAATTTATAGCAATTAGAGCTATCACAATATAAAAAGCAACATGAAACCTATGACTCGCGCAGCCAGCCTACTCTTTAAGAGGAAACACTACGTCGGAGTGGCATGAAAAATTATTAAATAAAACACAGAAAAAGGACGTTTTGTAGTCCCCTGTTTCTTCCTTTAGAACTGGACTAATTTTAATTACTTTTTCAGCATCGGTAAAAGAATGACAAAATGTTTAATTTTTTTTAAACCATCAGCCACTTCATGTTTCTGAAGACGCCTTAAAACGGAGTGATTTCGCTAAATTTTAAAGGCTCCTGGTTATTAAATAAATGACTTAATGCAAGAAAATCAAACATACAGACATATAAAACCTCTTTCTTTAACCGATGTTGATAATTAAAAAATTGGTCCAGTTCTGAAGGAGGAAACAGTAGGGGACTACGAAACGTCGTTTTTCTGTGTTTTGTATGAAAATTTTTCATGCCACGTCGACGTAGTGTTTCCTCTTAAACGCTTCTGAAACTTCGTTGGCCCGTAATTCGTCGTACAATGCTTTGTGAGTATGAAGTGTGTCAATCGCTAGTGTAAAAAAGCAGTGTGCGATACGAATTGTTATGTTATCTGAAGATACTCTTGATCCCGCAAACCGAATTGATCGGTTATGTGGGGCATAAATTACCTTCATTAAAATTAAATAAATTATATTATAAAACTACGTTATAAGCCAACGAAGTCTCGGGTGCGCTTAGACAGTTACCTATGCCTACTTGTATAAATCTTGAGACTCAACATCTTAACCCAAACTTTTATTTAAATCATAATATAGTACGTAGGTATTTTTAATTATAACAACGGCGACTCTTACAGCTTTAACAAATTGTAAGAGTCGCCGTCACCGGATACGGTGAGGAGGACATGATGATGACGATGATGATGATAGAAACTAGATTTTTTATTTTATTTGCAGTCAAATGGCGTTAGTCTGATCATGATTGAGTGAGTGGCTCGCATCAAAAGTAAGCCACAATTCGGGTCGTTGGGCCTTAGAGCATTTGGTGGTTGAGCCAACAGATTCAGTAAGTAACATTTGAATCGACAAGGTAGATAAGAGAGTATTTGGGATACTTCAAATTTTGTATAATGGTTGGTCTTCGAGGACAGGTTTGATAGTGACGATTGGTAGTATAAAGTATTATTAATTTTAAGTAGTAACCTTATCGCTTAGCGGTGAAAGAATACTACCACCCCCTCTCTTCCCTTGGGTGTCGTAAAAGGCGACTAACGGACTAAAGACTGCACGTACATCCAACTGCGTAGAGCGGCGATGGACCCACCACCTGTCACGCTGAGCACATGTGCAATCTCTATTCGGTGAAAAGTGGACTATGGTAGAGAACTGATTTTGCTTTCCTCATTGCCTAGTCTCTGACTGAACCCTCGGGAATCAAATAATAGTCGTGATTATATGTAATTTTAAGTAATATTCCAAGGAATATTAATATAACACCACTGGCTGCAGATAATGGGGTTGAATCTCCTTTAATATTCCCTTATGTGATGCGCTGTCATGCCGTGAGCCGAACCGCTGTCAGTCCATTCCGCAATCACACTCGTCAGAGTCACTTGATATTTATAGATCCATCTGTTGGCATTTTGATTCGTTCGATTCGTACGGTTCCGACAAAAAAGTCGATGACCGCGTTAGTACCATGCCACACTAACTATACTAGGAGTTAACAAACGTCTGTAATGTTTTGTAGTGGCTCTGATATAGGCTCGAACCAAACTCACACTCAAATCTCTGCTTGAGTACAGTTAAAAAGGGATGGTGCATATATCGCCATGCCTTTCTAACTGTATTCAAGTATAGATTTGATTTTGAGTTTGGTTTGAGAATACGAGCCTTATTCTGAAGTGTTTAGCTACTTTTTCCTGTCTTTATAAAATAAGGAGGCAAACGAGCAGGCGGGTCACTTGATGGAAAGTAATCACCACCGCCCATGGACACCCGCAAAACCAGAGGAATCGCAGACGCGTTGCCGTCCTTTATGAAAGGAATAGGGTTAAGGAACGAATTGGAATTGTGAGAGGGGGGGGGGGGGGATGGGCCTGCAGAACCCTCACTGGCCCGACAAAACACAACAGCACCGAGTGCCATTATTTAACGCCGGATATTCGTGAGAGGGAGGTATTACGCCGGGCGAGCCGGCCCAATGCGTGCTGCAACGCAGCGTGGCTCTACTACTTAGTCAGTGTCACTCATTTTGCACCACCCAGGGGTCACGTGTAGGGTCTCAAGGGTAAACCTACGGACGCGAGTAACTTTAACTCCCAAAATTATATAATAATATATATATCTTTCATAATAATCCTAAATAACACAAGTCATTTTCAACTCGAAGTTCATTTGTTTTTCCATCTTCTAAGCCTCGATGATACGTGGCTAGTTTACGAGTTGCAAGCTAGCGAGTTCGCTAGAAGCTTGTAAGCTCGACCCGTGTCATCGAGGAATGGATCGACTTAATTTTTTGTGACCTGTAAGTTTAACAAACCATGAGGCTCATAAGCTAATTACCAACTCGTATTATCCCGGTCACATACAAAGTTCCGGAGACATGCGATAAATAGTTTAGTGACAGACCTAATGTTACGCATGCGGAAACGAGAAAGAAAAAGAGTACTTATGTACCTATTTCTTTATTAATAGAAATCAATTGCAACGAAGGTATGTTACTTTGGAACAGTTACACCTCTTTGGATAATTATTTTTTTGTTGTAGGTAAATTATCACGACAAGGTTTTGTATGAAATATTTTGTTTGAATATTCGTATTCGATTTGGAGCCGCGTCGCGTAGCGGCTCATGAAAAATAAACTACCACCCCCTCTCTTCCCTTGGGTGTCGTAAACAGCGACTAACGGACTAAAGACTGCTCATACATCCAACAGCATATAGCGCTGAGCACATGTGCAGTCGCGTAGCGGTGAAACAATACTACCACCCTTTCTCTTCCCTTGGGTGTCGTAAAAGGAGACTAACGGATTAAAGACTGCACATACTTCCGACAGCATAGAGCGGCGGTGGTCTCACCACCTGTCACCCTGAGCACATGTATTGTGTAGTCGTTATTTAGTGAAACGTGGACTATGGCAAATGACTGCTTTTGCGGTCCTCATTGCCTAGTCTCTGACTAACCCTTCGGGGATAATAAAATGTAGTCATGTAAGTATCCTAGGACCAAATATTTTTTAGTCCTATAGAAATCCTATTAACGTTTACAGGACCGCATTTGGGCGCACTTTACAGGACTATTGCGACCTATAGTTATTTTGTTACAGTCCGGTAAAGTGCAAATTGATTTTATTGCTATTTTATTGAGTGCTTCTACAAGATCACTGTGTCCTATAAAGATCAGGTACACGCACTGAGTCAGCGTGATTAGTCCTGTAACAATCTGGCGCATGCCGCTACTGGTGTTATTTATCCAACAGTGGTAATTGTGATGTCATAACTGGAGCATTTATTTTTCATTAATTTTTAATGGTGGAGGCAAACAAAAATAAAATAATATTGGAATTGCAAAGGGTAATCTTTATTACAGTTCATTATCATAAAGGTTGATTGTGTTTTCACTGTTATATAAAAAAAAGGTACTTGCGAAATAAATTTTATTGATAAAGTATTCTATGATAATAAACATATGTTTATGCGCCTTCAAAAGTAAACATAATTATTATTTGTAAATTCAATATCTATTAGTAAATACAGCCGTCATCAGATCGGATCGCGGTCCATATTGTAATGCATTTATCAGGAGCTTTACAATGCATTTTAGTCAATGTTAATGTAATTATAGGATCACAGTCCTGGACACCATATTGTTTAATTGATGTCAACAGCTGATCACTCTAATAATAGCAAATGCAGGTCACATATAAGTAGAATCTTACCTATAATAGTAACAGGACGTACAACTTTGGTGCTAGAAATCCTTTAGAAGTCACGACAAAGTCAAATCAATCTTATAATATCTTCGACCTATAGTAGCTATACCTAAAACGTTTACAGAAGAACTTTTCTTATAGAAGCATAAACAAAACGTGAACAAGAATAAATACTCCTGTTAAATGCATTTATAGAAGCTTTTAAATTTATTTTTATAACATGCACTTATAAGACTTAAGTTCTTATAAGCATCATATAATGTAATCCTGTAAACGTTTATAAGACTACGTAGTAGGATCGGAAGTGCTTGTCTCGTAAATAGTCTAATAAGATGTTCTCGTAAACGTCTTTAAGACTGCGTAATAGGATCGAAAGTGCTTGTAGCGCAAATAGTCCGTTAAGCTGCTTTAACAAGATCAGTGATTTTTATCAAAGCGTCTATTAGTGTGCTATAAGATGTTTAGTCTTATAAGTCAACAACTATAGGAGAATTTTGCTGCTTGGGAGTCTTGATTATAATATGTATGTATGTATGTGTATTCGTCACGGGATGCGGGGTGTTCAGCGGATAACGTCGCGGGCGGACAGCTAGTTTGTAATAAATACTACGTTCTCCAGTATCTACGAATGCGCGTGTTAATCACACAAACATTTTCCCCTCGGGAATTTAATTCCACAACCTCTGACTACACAGTTAATGTAATTTGTCCGCCCAAAACTTTCTACATTATTAGTACTCATGTTGATGAGATATTGTTTTTTCCTTGTCGCGTAGCGGTGAATGAATACTACCACCCACTCTCTTCCCTTAGGTGTCGTAAAAGGCGACTAATGGACTAAAGATTGAACATATATTTAACAGCATAGAGCGGCGATCGGCTCACCGCCTGTCACGCTGAGCACATGTGCAGTCGCTATTTGGTAAAAGTGGACTATGGTAGAGGACTGCTATTGCCTAATATCGGACTAATCTTTAGGGGATAATAGTCGTGATTATATGTATGTACAGTCACGAGAAAAAATATGTAAACAATTGTAGCTCTTAATACAATGCAATAAGAGTCAAAGTGTGTACATATCGGGACTTTACTGCCGCGGATAATATTAAGTATTTTTAAGCTAATAACTTTTCCACTCTCACACCGATTATCTAGCCAAAGTTAAGCTTTTTTTGAAACTTGTTTTTATTGGTTGGAAAACATGCAAAGAAAACACCCAGACCCAAAATCATTTACAAAAACTGTTATTTCTAAATTGATCCGCCCGGGAATCGAACTCAGGACCTCAGACATGTTGATGCCAGAACCGGCGTCCTAACAACTCGTCCACGGAGGTCCTTATAATAGTAAGCATTTTTTAATTTACTATTAACTTTGCCCTTACAACATCAATAAGGTTAAGAGGCCGCAACTGTGATTGTTGCGTAAAATGCCCATTTTCGCATTTTGTAGTAATTTTGCAGTTGTATTTATCGTTTTTATCGAAATAGGATAATAAATTCATGCTCAATAATACAAATCTCCACTATGCGAGAATAATCTGAGTTCGGACGGCCGGCGCATCGCATTTTGTAGTATTTTTGCAGTTGTATTTATCGTTTTTATCGAAATCTGATAATAAATTCATTATAAAATCTTTATTCCTCATGAAGTAACAATTATTGCAATATAAATTTTGCTCCAATAATATAGAAAGGAGAAATTCACAGTTAACTTAAAGTGATTTTCGAAGATTTTTTATAAGATTTTTTTCTATAGAAAATCAAGGATATCTAAAAAATCCGAGGCCGTTACGAACTATACGACTACTATGAAATAACATCCAATTTTTTTTTATTTATTTGTTTAGAACAGTAGTTCAATGTAGGAGCTCAAAAAAATGCTTTCACGCATTTTATGAACATCTTTCACTGCAATTTTGGGTTTAATTAAAAATTAATGCAAAATTTACAAAAAGTGAGGCCGCTACGAACTATGCCAATAGCTATTCTACACTATTCAATAAGTCAAAATTGTTAATATATTTTTGTTTCTGAGATCAAGAAAGCCAAAATTGGGAGATATAATAGGGCTCTTAATATGATTTGGGAAACAGTTGCCAGCAGAGCATCCTATTTCTGGTTCTATGAAACTGTCCAAATCGCATACGAATAGGTTGTCGGCGACATAACGATGAAATCCCTCTCTCTACTACACCACTAGCAACGGAATAAAAATGCAAAATCTTAAATTTCAGCTCCGCTAGAAAATACTATAGCATTGTCGACTTTTCAGTCGTGGCTACTCCAAAATTGAAACACAAAATGATCAAAAGGTAGCTATGACACTCATGAAAGGGTAAAAAAGCAATATCTCTTTTATTTTGGGTGTCGCATGCGAGCTTGGAATTCTGGCGACGCTGACGGCTGCCTGTTGCGTTTGTAAGGTCACAAGGCTGTATTCACAAGGCTGTATTCACGAGGCGTACACGTGGCCATAGCTCAAGTAGTACCTATATCCGATATCTGTTTTTTGGGTAGCAATTTTATTATATGCAATGCTGCGTTATCAGATGGGTGTTATAGATAATATTATGCTGAACTTCTCAACGCTTCCGAAGGCACGTTTAGCCGTTGGTTCCCAAAGTATTGCAATCCAGGCGTTAAAGCTCAGTTGTAGGTTATGTTACAAGTCCCCAAGTACTATTTATTGTTAATGTCTGAAGACAGAGGATATGCCGATTTTAACAGACGTTTCTTTAAACGTATGCTCTTCACTTCTTCGTACAAAGTTATTTGGATAGTTTTTTGTGTTTATTCCGAATTATAGCCGTGCCTTGATATTGACTGCACATACATCCAACAGCATAGAGCGGCGATGGGCTCACCAGTTCACTACCTGTCCAGGACATGTGCAGTCGCTATTTGGTGAAAAGTAGGCTGTGATAGTAAGGACTGCTTTTGCGCTCATTGCTTAGTCTCCGATTAACCCTTCGGGGATACTAGTCGTGATAGTATGTATGTATGTATGGTATGTATGTTTGTATGGTATGTATGTTAGTATGGTATGTATGTTCGTATGGTATGTATGTATGTATGTCAGTTTTTAAAAAAACATCACCAGTATTAGACTCAGAGGTCAATTTAGAGGACTTAGAAGAGAGTTTCATTTCTAGTAAAATTTACATTGTGTATGGTTTGGTTCGGTGCCTGTATTAATATGTTGCTGTCTTACTGTATATAAAATATGTGCTAACCAAAAGTTTATGCTTGTAATGATTATCAATAAAATAATAAATAACAAAATAATACCTAGGTATTTTATATGTGTTAATACAGTTCATCAAGTTCTCATAATCTGATGTCTATAATGTAGTTATCCAAAGATAATTCTATTACCACTAAATCAAAACGAATACTGTAAGTAGGTACTACCATATTCCAATGTCTATTTTAAAGCTATCCTTACTTTAAGCTTACTTTATTACAATCGGGTTGCAAGTCGAAGAGCAAATACACAAAAACAGTACTTTGTCGATACTAAGTAATCGGTTTACAATCTTGCCAGTCAAGCAACTGGACCAGGGTGATGAGTTATGGCTCAATCTCTCCATGTGCTGTAGTCCATGTGTGAAAGCATGTGCTCAGCAGTGCAACGTTACCCGTATATTATTATGCTCGTTTATATACCCGTATATTATTAAGCTCGTTTACCCGTATATTATTATGCTCGTTGCCACCTATTACCTACGCACGAAAAAAAACATGTCTTTCCATGTTACTTTATGCTGTGTAGGAGGGGTGAAACCTTTCCATTTTAGACGCTGCGTACGTAAAACTGCCCGCGGACCCTTACGTTTTAACTTTTTATCAATACATCTTTGCGTCAGCAATATTGTATTAACACTTTCTATTACACATGAGTCGTCCTCGAAGCTGGACACGTTTTTATTAGACGCGCATAAAAAGAAAAGATAGTAATTATTTGATGTAATTTTCGTAAAGTAAACATATAAAAAATTAGGGCACACAATAATTAAATAAATTATTGAATTCAATATACTTAGATCACTAAAGGCGATAAAATAATTATTGAAAATATTCCAATTTGTTAATATTAAATTAATATTCCAATTAGATAACAAATAAATAAAAAATTCTTATTTAGGACTGACAGTTCACATACATGGATAATACGAAAAATGTTAAGTGAATGTCCTAAAACGGTTCCAACTCAGCAAAATGTCCTCACGGCCAGCGCTGATCTTCCGTTAGTATAGTTCGATGTCGTAGTACACAAGTACAGTTCGATGCATGTAGGCATGTAAAGGCTAGCATGCAGGCTTGACGCAAGGAAATTGAACGGCGCGTTCACCGCCACAAAGGGAGACGCCTGTCGCACCAACTCGCGACGGACGGCGCGACACGCCCGCCGACGCGACGCTTTCCGGAGAACTATTTTTAGTAACCCGCTAAAATAATATGACTCGATGTTGATGCTTTTTTGTTTTAGACTGCACATGTGCTCAGCATGACAGGTGGTGAGGCCATCGTCACTGTATGCTGTAGAATATAAGTCAGTCAGTCTTTAGTCCGTTAGACAAAATTTAAAAAAAATCAAAATTCACAATTATTTATTCAATTTAAGCTACAATAATTTAGCACTTATGAATGTCACTATGCCATCGGTTCGTAAGTCTAACTATAGGGCGGAGCCTTGCACTGAGAAGAACCGGCAAAACAGTCAGCAAGGGAATTTCTTTTCTGCCTTTTTTACAGCATCAATACAAATTGGAAAAATGCTCTCCCTATCATAGAAGAACATTTTCCATTAAAAGATAAAAAAAACATTTAGTACGATAACAAGACAACACAATAATATACAAAAGAATATGTGACCATAGGAACTTTGCAATGAAACAACACGTCCTCATCGAGTTTGGGCTCGTTTGAATCGTCTTGATGAATAGTTTGTCTTTCAATGGTAACCAGGGTCTGATGATGGAGCTGGAAGGTGGTCATAGGAACTCTGTAATGAAACGACGCAACCCCATCGAGTTTCGGCTCGTTTCATTCGTCTTGACGAGTACTTTGTTTATCGATGGTAACCAGGGTCTTACGATGGAGCTGGAAGATGGCCATAGGAACTCAGTAATTATACGACACAACCCCATCGAGTATGGGCTCGTTTGATTCGTCTTGACGAGTACTTTGGTGCGACACAACCGCGTCGAGTTTGATTCTTCTTAATGGGTGGACTGTTTTTGATGGGTGGTGAGTGGTGGTGGTTTGGTGCACGTGAATATAATTTGTATACATAAATATTTGTATTCAATGGGATGAACAGATGAAAAACGTGTCCAGGATACTTAAGTAAAAAGTAAAAAATAAATTTAAGTAAAAAATCTTTTTAAAAAACAAGCTTTTATTAAAATGCGGTAAAAAGAAAAAAAATAAACTTTTACTTACTTTAAAACTTTTACTATCAACTTATAACGTAATTACACAATTTATATGATATAAAAGGTTGTCGCAAGTATTACTATATACTTAAGTACTATATGTGCAAATAAACAAGCAAATTAAAAAAACTTGATTTGATTGATTTTAACTATTAAAATACAAGTACTTACATAAATCTCGCGACAACCTTTTATATCATATAAATTGTGTAATGACGTTGTAAGTTGATAGTAAAAGTTTTAAAGTAAGTAAAAGTTTATTTTTTTCTTTTTAGCGCATTTTAATATAAGCTTGTTTTTTAAAAAGGTTTTTTTACTTAAATTTTGTTTTTCTGTTAACTTTCGTATTCTTAAATCTACGTTCTCTCAAAAGATAAATGTCTTACTGATATATGAACTGATGATAATTGGTACTAATATACCACATTATTACACAAACAATATTTTACATCACTGGTCATATTTTTTTATCCACTGACGCATTGGATATTATTTCTCGTGTAAGATAGTACCTGCATATCGCCAGAAATTTCCCAGCGTCTATCAACGTCGTTTGGCAAAAATGACAGATTTAAAGGAAGCGGGGTGGGCGAAGCGATGTGCTGGCAGATCGCAAGCCCGATTACGTGAGCTGCACGCCCTGATACGATTTTTCTAATAAATTTTAAAGGAGCTCTTAGTTGATAGCTACTGTTTACGTTTCGTTAGAAGTCGTATGATAATTTATTTCAAAGGAGACGTTCAGTTTTTGGCTACAAATTGTGCCCTTACTAAATTTTAAATAAAAGTCTACTGTTTCTATGCAAACAATAATTCTCAGTTGTTTGCCATGCGGAAAGAGCGGGGCTGTAGCGGACCGAACGCATATCGCACATTTTAATTGCATTCCGTAATTTGTCGTATCAGCTATATTAATCGTGATAGAAAATCTTTTCTAATCCTATATGGATTCTGACGACCTCTATGCTCGAGTGGTTAGCACGCCGGGTCTGGCGTAGCGCCATCTCTGAGTTCCAGGGTTCAATTCGCGGTCGGGTCAATGTAGAGAACAACTGTTTTTTCTAATTTGATTTCGGGTCTGGGCGTTTTTTTATGTTTATGTATCTTACCACATTAACGGGTTTCAAAAGAATACTCATTTTGGTCTAGATAATTGATGTGAACGTAAACAAGTTTAATTTAATTTAATTTAATATAATCATTAGTTTGTAGCTACTATACGACTACTCCTGTAATACCTACCAGAGCAACCTCTGCAGCTGTAAAAAAAACAGTAATCGAATAGTGATTGAAGTTTAGTATGAAACAGGTGATATTTTTTTCGACATTAGGTAAAAAGTTGTAGGTATATAGGTATCTATTCATTAGCAAACACCTTGCTTAAGCTATTACTTTGAAAATATTATGTATCTAACTTATTTACTTAAATAATACTTACTAGTTGAAATATAGCTGAATCTCACAAGCATTGTTGCTTCATTAACACTATTGGAAAACAATCTAGCAAGAGCTCAAACATATCTTCCATCCTAAAGTCATTAGGGTGGCTGTCGCAGTTCCAAATGTAAAAGTCGGCTTCACGCTTCGCCTCACAAGTAGCCGATGTGAATTCCGGTCCAGTTTGGACGTAAATAATTCACTGACCTACTTGGAGCGTTGCGTTCGAACTTTTAAAAATATCATTTCTAAGTTGATATTAAAAATGGAATCCGAAAATATGAGGAGCTACGACCACCAGCGAAAATAGTTTTGGATTCGTCCTATTCTCTTTTCAACACTGGCAGAACCTTCTTGCGTTGGTATTTGAATTTTAAAAATTCATCAACGATTTTAAAAATGTGGGTAACAAATTAGGTTATTAACTTTGAGAACAAAACAAATAAAACTTAATTACTTTAATAAAATTACCTAAACTAAACTAAAGTACAAAAATAAAACCTATAAATAAAAGATGTCCTTCAACTGTGGGCAATGTACCAAGAATGCTGGCAACATTATCTCTTTGGATTGCCAGGCTGATACGCTGGCAGAGTAAGCTGCCAGCCTTCTTGTCGCCGGAGGCCTCAATAAGGCGAGCACTTAACTCTTTAACGAGCTGCTTGGCCTCCGGCCCCCATGGACCCATTGTCTCCACTGCAAACGGAACAAATATGTAGTTGCAGCCTAGGTTCGCGTACTTGTTCCATTTGCGACATTCAGCACTTACCGCAGCAGCCCCGACATGAAGCGAGGTGACGCGTACATGTGAGGCAGCCACGGTGTCTGCACAGGTCGCATCCCACACTAACGGCCTGCCAAGCTTCCAAGGTCCAATGGTCATACCGTCAGGCCTTCTTCCATCGCCGCGCGAGATACCAGCTGGCTCTAAGACAGCCGGTACACCAACGGTGGCAAAAGCACTGCGAATGATGTTGTTGAGAGAGAAGTGCCGTAACATACGACCAGCACTGCGAGCGCATGAGAGGCCGTGGTGGCCAAGCTCGTCAACAGCCTCCCCACACACACAGCGATGAGGGTGGACTACCCTGGCGCCAAGACGGAGACAGACCGCTAGAGTCAGGGACGGCCCGTCCAACAAGGTACCGACATCGGCAGATGGTAATGCCTGGAACCAGTGGCCTGACTTTCTCTCGGAGACGGCAGAGAGACGAGCGTTTTCTGCCGTATCAGCAGAAGTGGATAGGAGCTCCACAAGTACGCAAATTAATAATAAATTGTTATATTATGGGCAAAGGTCTCCATTATTTAAATCAAATGGTTAATACAATTTATGGGTATTACTGACCACAAACCCAGGCTATTCATCCAAAAAAAAACGAAGCACAATATGCCTACCTACCTATATCTTTAACATGTCTCACTCGGCCAACGAGGCGTTCCGTTACATGTACCATACTTATACCACCATTCACAAAACAAAAGGCTGTCTACGCTCGCAATTAAAATGCGCGCAACACAAAAAGCTTCTACCTGGAAGCGTTAAATAAATTAAAATTTGAAGCGGCCCTAAAATTCGGAGCACAATCGGTTGACCTGAAACCCGTGTCAGTCAGGCTACGTCTATATCAATTTTTCAATGTCACGACTCACTAGATAACCTTTAGGGGAGAGGGGGTTAAATAAAGGAAAGGTCAGAGCGGGAAAGGGCGATGATGAGGTCATCAGCGGGAGTAATTTAATTAGACCGAATAAAGCTTCGCTCATGATAGGGATTTGCGTGGGTAGGGAGTGTGTACGGAACGCGTGAGGCTATGAGGCCGTCCCGTGCAAAACAAAGTCTCACCATGATTCCGTAATCGAATCTGTTTAAGAGCATACGCTTCATTGCTTCCCAATACTTCTTAAAGTGAGATGGCAACTCAATATTTATAAAATTCTTGTTTATAAACACGGTGTTATTTCAATATAAATTGTGAAGTAGGTTGCCGTGCCGATTAGACTGCGATGCAGTTGTAAGAGTATAGAAGGACATCTTATTTTAAAAAAAAAAGTAAGCTAAAAAAAGTCGAGTATTTTACTAAAAGACATCTAATAAAACAGTCATTAACTACTTGATTTAGCAAAATAATTTAAACTCAACGACATTTATGACACACATTCTGTTTCTTCGTTATACCAAATACAAGATAAACCTTTATGAAAAATATACATATCAACTACGGCGTAGTTAGTCCAGCAGTGTCAGACCCAGAGGTTTCCAGTTCGATTCCTGGGGTATGTTAATCTAATAACTCAATATTTTTGGTGGTACTGCTGGTTTTAAGTCCGCCGGGCTAGCTACCACCATCTTCTAAGGGTGACAATAATAAAAATATAGCTAATTTCTTAGTAGTTGACGGTTCCGTGTGAAGTGAGCTTCCGTCTTACCACCAGACAAAATGAAGCACTTTTCCGTAGTGTAGAAAAAAACCACTTGTACCCAAAGACGTTTTCCGCGAAAATTCTTGACAGTACACTCCCGCTGCTCATTGCGCTACCTACTGAATAATTCACGCCATTGTACAGCCAGCCAAACGGTGAAAGTTCGCACTTTCCAACATTCTTTAGATCATTGCTTTTCATTGTGAACAAAACAGTCCTTGGGGTTGTTTATTTGGAATAAAAAAAACCATACCACAGGCAGACGTAAACAAAGCAATTTGGAGGCGACCGACGTATTTTTATTTTCGCCTCCGACTAAAGGTAATGTATATTGTTTATAAGGGGGTCGAGTTTCATTGCTGCCATTCGGGAAATGTTATGGTCGCGATTTGTTTTTAAGACTTTAAGTAACTTCGAACAGAATTGCGGTAACCGTTCGGTGTTGCGATTGTCTTTTAATTGGTAAATATTTTGGAGACAAACTATGAATATAAAGCAAACCGATGGGTGGAGGAGTGCTTAAAAAACATCCCCCTCCCCTAACGTCTTCTGCTATTTGTTTGTCGACTGCTGCATAAACTATTACTGTCGGCCTGCAACATTGATTTGCATTAAATTTCGATTTGTACTACTTACCTACATCTAGTAAAATTATATAAACGAATAAATAATATGTGCAATTGAAGAACCTAGTAAGTGTAGCGGAGTAAATTTTACAGAAGAGCGAAAAAACACATTCTTATTTGCCCTGATGAGATGCTTAAAAATTTGGATACGTTTCGATGTTTATATTGAAGATTAGTAATTGAACTATATTTTATGGAATGAAGAAATGTATTTACTTATAAATTGCAAGTTTTATGCCCCTCACTAATACTAAAAAATAATTTAGCATAATTAGCTCGTAAAAACCAAAATCAAAACCTAGTATGAGTACTTCCTAGATTTTAATATGGTTATTGGGTGTCTGCTACCAGCTCGAAATCCTTTTTCAACATAGTAAGTGTAATGATAATTAAGTTAACAATTAAATTTACATAGACATTTTAATAAAAACAAACAATAACAAATTAGCAGAAAAAATACCCTTGTATTTCCTCAATCCAACTCCAAATACTTCCATAGCTCATTTACCGGTGGAATAAGCTGCCTGCTGACGTGCGTGAGAGACCATCGGTGGCATCATTCAAACTTAGGCTAAAAGAGCACTACCTATCCAACAACAACAATTAGAAATATTTTAACCAATTATTCGTTCATATTATAAATTATTATATGTAAAGTATGTGTATGTATATGTATATACAATATAATTAGAGAAAATATGTATTATATGTATGATATAATATATATATTTGATGTAGGTATAGATAGATATAATATTGTATTTCGTCTTTATTACTCCCGCAGACTTTCTCTCCGAACCACAGCTGGGGTTGGCTGGAAGAGATCTCTTCTAGAGATAAGCTCACCTTTGTATATGTCTTATTTAATGTGTTTTCAATGTGTGTTTTCTATGTGCAATAAAGGATTAATGTATCATCGGGTACTATTCCTCTGAAGTACGTTGCTGGGTGGACAAAAAATCCAATGAGCTATCATTGACTGGTTGGTTATACCAGAATTTCGTCTTCATTCGGGCATCAGAGGGACAATTTTTTTTATTAATTTCTCCCTTTTTTGTATTGTCACACCTCATGGGTTAGGAATCATTCTAGGCGAACTACAGACACTGAATTGTTTCATCTAGAAATCCAACTCGGCAAATTGAGATTCAAATCTGAAAGAAAAACCGGACAAGTGCGAGTCCCCAAGTAACACATAAGCAAGATAACAGTACACACTTAGAACTTTTAACAGTTCAAAGATGAATATGGTTTGTGTAAGAGCTTTGGGAATAGCCATATACTGAATAAGGTTGAGTACGGACCCTTAAAATACTTAACGCTTAAAAAATTCTGTATTTCTGTCCTTTCCTTGTTTACGCTTAATAACCAATCTTCGTAAGATTATTAGACAGACGTTATTAAGCATTACGCGTTCCAGGTGGCTTAAATCTGAAAAACAGTGCCTTCGGCAGCATTTATCTGATTAACAATAATCTATACTGCTATTATTAAAGCAGTACTAAAGCTTATAGCGTTTGAAATAGCTAATTGCTGAATAAAGTATCACCTTCTGAATAATATTGTTTACATAATTCTGGTATACAGCTTGATACTGAATAATTGTTTTTTCTTTATCTTTAAACTGTATAAGATTCTATGTTTTACTTATTATTCAGCTGCTGAATAAACAATATTATTTGTGTTTTAATAAGCTTATTTCAGTATAATAAAGAGTTTCAACTAACTTATTCAAATTAATGACCACATTTGTATTGATTTAACGCCCATAGCTTTATACCAGCAATTACAATATTATTGTACGTATTTATTTTATGCGTTGTTTGAATCATAGATCGAAAGTCGTGGTAAAAGCGTAAAGAACCGGTCACATCGAAAGAAAATTGTTAAAAGAATATTTAAATATCAGCAGTAGTAATTGTCCAAGTGTCATCAGCAGTAATGATCATGACAGGATTTGTGAAAATAGTTTAAACAAAACTGAACCCGGTCCCAATCAGCAAGCGTGTTTTCCCTTTAATGATGAGGGTTCCGTCCCCAAAAAAAATATAACATATTTTGGGATTGGAAAACCGAAAGATCTAAAAATTTAAGTATACAGAAAATTTCAATTCTGAAATGGTTATTTTAGAAGGTATCGCAATTCGCAATACAAGAAAATAAAATTAACGTTGCGATAAAATGTTTTATTTGCGTTGTTGGTTTGTTTCATCGTAAGCCAATCTGCGCGAGGTTGGATATTGCTGTCTTTACTTAATTAATAAATCCGCATTATATCTTGGCCATCGAAATTGTCCTTTGTTCTCCCATTGGGTCGGCACAGTACACAAATCTGAATGACCCTTACAACGTGTTGAAATTATTTTAAATGTCATTTTTTTGAAACGAAATATAAATTATAATTAATAATATAATAATAAGTCCGCCATTTGTACATCCTATTGTTGTGCAATAAATATTAAATAAACTAGGGCCCAGTGCACACCACACACACGAAACCTGCAATTTTTTTAAAACATAATAGATACTATTAATATAATAGTCTTTTTCACAAAAAAAATAACAAAGATGCTGTGATTATACTCGTAAATGTAAGTAATCAAATTAGTGAAAGCCTGATGGGAAAGTTACACATTATAAAAGGTTTTTGTTCGTTCGATTAGAGAACCCTAAAAATGTGGTCAACTATATAAATGTTATTCATAAGTAAGTGTAAAGAGACTACTCTTTTTCAAGTTATACTTTAGTAACAAAACATGTGTGCACTTTTATTCAGCATTATAAAACAAAACATCGATCGCCATTGAAATCTTTGTAATTAATTCTTACAAGGAATTTACTAGATCACCAAAATGCTTAATAATCTTACAAATACAACATTTCCAACTCAAATCATGTTATTTTGTTGGATAAAATTGCTAGAATTAGATAATTCATCACAAGCACTTTTGTCAGACCTAGTATGTATGTATGAAAATACTATTTACAACTAATTATCTTGATTATTAGCGAGGCGCGTCATAAAAATGAAAACAAAACACGTACTATTCACGACAAAATTACTTGCGCACTAATAATCAACATGTAGCAGACCGCTAACTTGTAAATTAAAATTTACTTACCGAATAACTTAAAGTTCACGTCATGTCAAATAAAGGTATCGACATTAAATTATTGAACCCAATTTATTTCTTCTTTTCCCAATTTCTATGAATATTGCTTGCATAAATGTCAACAATAAATTAATTGCTTAATAATTTCTGAATACTCTAACCTATTCGACGTAGCTGAATAACTGAGTTGTAAAAGCTTTATAAGAGCAATGTGTGCAGTTATTCAAAAGTTATTAAGCTAATTGAAACATTATTAAGCTCCTAATCAATTGTTACTCAGATTTTATTCAGCGTTAAGCATTCAAAATTGGGGCCCTTTTTGCTTGAATAACAGCTGAATAGACGGTACTCAGGCGTTATTCAGCTTAGTATTCAGCTTATGCTCTTGATGAGTGCTCTTAATCAATCTTTATTCAGCACGTCTGTGTTACTTGGGTCGGGCTCACCCACCGAGGGTTCCGTACAAATTTGTAGGTGTATAATATATATTTTTTTTATTTCATTCTTCGTCAAAAATCGAAAACTATACATCATAAAAATTATTAGTTTGTTAAAAACATTTTTAAAAAACGTTTTTCTAGTTGAGTTATTGCGATTTAAAGTCCACTATAGAAAGTTAAAAATCGCAATAACTCAGTTAAATAAACATTTTTTTTAAATGTTTTCAACAAACAATTTAGATCCCTGTGTTTTACTTCAGCATGCAAAGTTCGATCAAAATTGGCTCATTGGTTTTTAAAAATTTCGACTTGGAAGTTTGTATGGGAAACCGAATGGCATAAACCCTCTTAAGCTTGTGCCAATGAATGAAAAGTCATACGATACCCCACATGGCACAGTTAACTCAATTCAAAATTAGGAATTGAATTTAAAAAAAATGTAATGCCGTTCCGGGCTTAGTTTTTCAATGATTTAATTACAAATGTATAGTTTTTTTAAGATTTTTCCCTATATACTTGTAGTATAAGACGTAGTTTAAGACGGTAATACTTTAGGTCATCGTAAAATACCATAAAAATTAAATTCCCTTGAGAGTGTCGAAATATAAGTTTTTTTTCGGCATAAACGGCTGTTTCTTTTTTTAAACGTTAACTTAGGAGATTAGTTATTTTACAGTTTCAAGAGATGTAAACCTGAGTACCTATATCGTTTTAATTTCAACTCGATACCTCAACGTGTTCCCGAGATAAAGGGTCTTGACAGACAGACAGACGAACAACAAAGTGATCCTATAAGGGTTACTTTATTCTTTTAAGGTACGAAACCCTAAAAAAAGGAATGGTTAATAATAATTTGATTTTAATTTTAATATTTGTTTTGACCAATAAAATTGTAACTGCCGAATCATACTCGTATATACTAAATTATTACCAAATATAACGGAAACTGGCAAAAATTGCGACACGACCTTTCGAATGAAGCGCTGGCGCGGTAATAGCGATTAAATTAAATTAAAAATCGTTTATTTTTATACAAAAGTCACTAACAGTTACTGTTAGTGGAGGTGAGTCTCAGTCTCTAGATGGGTACTTTATGAAGAGAATCGCCAGGTAGTCTGGTTTCCGCCCGCGCGCAGCCCTTCCCCCTCTTACTAGATTCTTATTGGTCGACAGATAAGTTAAAATGTATTTCCATTTCCTAGTAAGGCACATTGACCATTACAAAACCTTGTAAGTCTTCACATCCTGTGGATACCTTAATTTTAAGGTGGTTTATGATAAAAAAGAAAAATCTGCAAACATGTCCCTTACTAGGTTCTTTAATGGACCAGCCAAAATGTATCGGCACAAAAACCCGACCAACAGCGATATAGAAGGCTTGTGTCCACTAAGAATTAATCGCGTAGATTGGCGTTTCTAATGATCAATAATTATGAACTAAAGAAACAAAATATCTAAAACATTCATTATAAAAAAATGCATTATTCATATTTTTGAAAATCTACAATGTGTCCGGGAAAGTAGTAATCAAACTTTAAGAGCGTGATCTATGGTCAATTTTATCGATAAAAATACTTTAACGACCTTGTTTTTATAATTAAAAAAAGACGTGAAAACATACATTTTTTTACATAAATCAATGCTTACATTCTCAAAATGTATGTTTGCTACTTCTACTAACAGGTAATCTTGTTAGCTATGGAATTATACTAAATATTTGTTTGTTAATGTCAAGGTGCCCATGATATCGCTTTTTATTAAGGAAGAGGTCAATATAAAAACAAACGCCGGTCATACCCCTGATTTGAAGTATTGTTATAGATTCAATTATTATTGTCCATAGATTACGCTACTACTTCTCCGGACAGATTGTATATTATATTGCACACTAAATTATGTATGTATGTACCTATGTTAAGTTTTTATTAATTTATGTTGTGTAAATCCTTTGACATGTTTTCATCTCCGATTTCTAATTGTTTAAGTTCTCTCCATGGTTGTCTGGTAGAAATCGCTCTATAGCGATAAGATCGACACATTGTAACTGTGCATTGTACTTGTTTTTTTATGTTTTGTGTATATTGTAAACTGTTGCAATGAAAGTATTGTCTAACTATCTAACTACTCGGTCGCCTACAAAGTCCGTTTCATGAGAACACCAAGTTGAATCCCATTAACGTCGTAACTTTTGGGACTTCTTTTTGGCATCGTCTTCAACAAATCCAGTTTTATCCTAGGATTTATCCCTCACCTGAAATCCAATCTCATGAAATGAGAGATTTGAATTACATACCAAACAAACTTATTTTTATTAAGACTAACAACAACACGAATTTGAAAAAACAACAATATTGTTTTTGCTCTAAGCTCTAAAAAAAACTGTTCGTAACTACCACATACCTAATGTGGTAGTTGCGAACAGTTTTTTTTTCAAACTGTAATTTATGCATCACTCTCGTACTATTCCAACCAATAGTCTTTTTATAATTATATATTTTAATTGAATCGTAAAATCCTGAAAAAAAAAAAAGTTAAAAATCTCTTCTTATTTCTTTATCGAACAGTATTTTTTATTCAGCCAGCTGCATGCACATTGCACACCCGTATTAGAAAAAAACTTGGCATTCCCTGAAATCTAGCAGAGTAGCACTTCATGTCACGCACAGAGTAGAAGGACAAATGGCAAATCATTTTTGAATGAATTCTTTAGCGTCTATATATTCCACTATTACAAAATGGAATAAATCCTTTCGGTACATGCTATCCGTTTCCGAAAACATATATAACTGTTGGCAGGGACGCAGTGACGGCAAAGTAAAACTTCGTAGTTGTCTGAACGAATGCTTTTATTAAAGTAAATGTCGCTCCGTTGGCACAACGGTTTTATAATGAAAAGTCGTTTGAGAAACTAATATAAAAGTAGGGATGTTACACAAAGTAATCGTATAGTATAATCAATAGATACAATTGAATAGAGTATTTTCGTATATTCCAACAGTCCCCCTCGAAAATAGGATATACTTACTTTAACAAAAATAGCAAATAGCTGTTAAAAATAGACTGAGGTACTCTTTCCATACTAATTACAATGTAACATAAAATAATATTCAACTTAATAAGTAAGTTAATGCATTCTTTGATAAATTAACATCTTATGTTATGTAGGTACATCATAAGTTATTACATGTTATTAACAACATAAGTTCTGTATGTTCAATTTAATAAGTAATTTAATACATTCTTTGATAAATTAAGATCTTATGTTAAGTAGGTACATCACATGTTATTACATGTTTGCTATTAACATCTATGTTATATATGTTCAACTAAATAAGTAATTTAATTCATTCTTGGATTATTAACATCTTAAGTTACTGGGTACGTCACATGTTATTACATGCTATTAACATATTAAATTATGTATGTTCAACTTAATAAGTAATTTAACATAATCTTTGTTATATTAACATCTTATTGTTTAAAGTTTTAGATTTTTGCACCAATTAGGAATCAAAGAATATTAGTTTATTTCTCAATTCCTGGAACTTTGGAGAGGACATCACTTTCGAGAAAATTTCAGCTTGTTGGTCTCCTGTGGAGATAATATTCAAGCTTTATTACTTTATTAGTAATTTGCTCTCTTGAGTGGTACCTCTAATTTCTATCTGTTTAGACTTTTTATGATCTGTGGGATTGTTAGCAATGCTGATACAACCGTTATTATATTGAAATATAAATATCGGTTTTGTTATTAGAATCATAATACTATTTTAAATGTATAGTTCCTTTAATGCTTTAAACATTTCCTCCTCATTAATTTTACTTAAAAAAAACGATTTCAAATACTGATAGCTGCACAGATGACTCGTCTATTTCAGTCGTGTACAAAGCATAGCGTACATTAAACAATCTATTACAATATGACAAGGTGCATCACAATATTCGTCGGAGTTCAAATCTAAGTAATTTAATGTAGAAGGAAATGATGATTTTGAAGAATTGCAATCTAACATGGATATTTTGTTTTTGTAAAACATTTGGTAAATAAATAAATTGATCTAAAGTTATTGTGTTCTTTGTCTTTCAATTTTAATATCTAAAAACCATTTTACTTTATTTAAATAAATCAGTCATGTCAGAATCATGTCAGTTTTATTAACTCATTCACAATTTTAATAATATTGTAAGGTTTGTCAAATCACTAATCCATCAACATATAGCACTAGGTACTACACTATGTACGTTGTTATGTATAGAATATTTATCTAGTCAATAAAGACATGGATCTCAGAATTATGAAAACTCATACCTTTAAGGTTACGATCGAAAACAAACAACATCGCGAGGATTGCTTCAGTCAATATTATGTTTTGCTTAATTAACAAACTTGGTTTGGTATACCAACAATAGGTAATACCTCCAGGTATTTTCATACAAATATCCTCTTTAACTACGCCATTTCAAAAAAGGCCTTTTTTACGTCCATGTGGTGGAGTTAGAGGTCAAACTGAATAGCAAAAGTTAGAATAAATCTAAAAGTAATGATACTAGTAATAATTAATTCGCGCAACAGGTGCAAACGTTTCGTCGTAATCTTGTAAGTATGTTTCGGTAAAAAAAAAAACGGACACTAGACGGGCCTTTTATCGCACCAGTTCCCCGTTTCCGTTATTGTTTACTTTAAAAACCCATTTACTACTGACAATATTCATATTTTTAGGTCTATCAACAAATGTCCATGTCTGATTATTGTTCAGAGATTCGATTTCACAATGTATGGCGGAAAACCATTTATCAGTATCACACCATTAAAAACACCACTGTAACACAGTGGTAAGGAATGAGAAGTATTCAAAAAAGAAATACAAATCGTGGTCAGTCATTTTCTTATAAATTCTCGGGGTTAGATTGCTAATCTGTCTGACAATTTTGATTGACTAGTATCGTCAATTACTGTTGTCTCGTCGGTTGGAATTTTGTGTTTCTTGCCTATTAGTTGTTCAGAGACCTCAACGGACTGACTAATTTTGGCGGGAATTTATACTTGATATTGCTCATCACTTTTAAATATTGGCCAAGAATTATCAAAAATTACGTTTGTCAAATATTACATCTCTTGCAAGGAAAAAATTGCTTATTTTCGACATTAAACAATTTGTTTTCTGAGGTTTAAGCGAGCACTACACATTGAAATGAAACACTTTTTCTCTCGCTCTCGTACATCGGGCAAACAAAGAGAAGTGTAGGAACCCGCGTAAAAGAACATATAGCCGACGTCAAGCATAGGCGCGAAAATAGGTCTGCAGTGTGTGAACATGCTCTCGAGGGACCCAACCATTACATCAGATTTGACAAACCTCAAATACTCGCCAAGGAACAACGATTCATCCCTAGGATGATACGCGAGGCTATTGAAATTAAAAAACATCGTAATTTCAATAGAGAGGATGGTTGGAATTTACCACCTGCCTGGGACCCCATCATACAGGTCATAAAATCCCAGCCCCAACAGCAACACATTGCCAGACCTAAAAATATTGTTAGCTCGTATTGTGTAAACTTGAACGCACCCGGTAAAATATAAAAATTATTGACGGTAGGCAAATAACTTCTGACAATGAGACGACCAACACCTCAGTCTCCCTGTGACCACGGACCCTGTAAAGGGTTCGAAACGTCAGGATAATATAAAAACTATGTAAATAGTAAATTAAACGCGAGTTAATCCGTAAAAAGTGTTTCATTTCAATTAAACAATTTGTATCCATTTTTGCTATAACCGACAATATCGACTAGTTGTTATTTATTTATTTTTTTATTTTTTATCATGTACATAGTTACTTAAGCAGAGCCAAATATTTTTAAGTGATTAATTTTAGGGTTCGTACCATGCCACATTCGTATGGTTTTTGTTTAGCAGCGCTTTAGTGGGTAGTTATTTTGTTAGATATGTAGCCGTTAAAGCGGCTTCACCCCAAAATATTTTATCTAACTTCGCACTTGCGACCATGGTTCGTGCCATTTCGGTCAATGTACGATTCATGCGTACTGAGAAACCATTTTGTTGTGGAGTGTACGGAATTGTCAAATGGCAACTTATTCCCTTAGAAACACAAAACTGCTTAAATTCATTATAAATATTCGCAACCATTTTCTCAATAAGTGTAAATTAACGAACTTCGCATTAAATAAATTGTCACTTTTTATTAACAAAACCAATAAAACATTTTAAGACTTCCACTTTAAAATTCATTAAATATGTGAAAGTATAGTGGTAAAAATGCTCAATAAAAGTAACAAAATAATGTTTGTCGTCGCCGGTAGTCGGGCTGATCGGACTGCATGAATCCGAATAAATGATAAAAATGGTCTATTATGAACAGACTTTCCTTTTTTTTTTTTTTTACAAAAAGAAGTCGCGATATTGACTGATTACCTATTATGCATGGCTTAGATAATAATATGCCGTCAGTAGATTAATGTACCGAATCATTAATTTATCATCAACTAAATTTTTAAGAATTATAATTCTTTGCTCCTTTACATGTTCTAAACGTTTATGCCATAATTGAAAAGATTTCGAAGCATGGGATGATGTGTAATTAAATTACATACACATCACGACTATCATCCCCGAAGGGTTAGTCAGAGACTAGGCAATGAGGATAGCAAGACTGCAGTCATCTGCCATAGTCCACTTTTCACCAAATAGCGAATTTAAATAAGTTCAGAGTAAATTCATTTGAAATTGAATTTTACAAAGGTTGTTGCTACAGTATTGCATAATGCAATTTGTTATTTTTATAGATATGAACACCTAATCTTGAATCAAATAAATAGCAATCATTGGACTTGCTTGCTTGCTGCATTCGACTTATGGACAGTCAATTATGAGAAACTTTGGGGGAAAAATAAAACGATCCTCGAATCGTCGATTGTACCTTGAACTCCAGGTTTGTCCTGTTCCATAAGCCAAAATTGATATTCCATTTTTAGCTACGCCAATCTTCATAGGGCAGGGTAGTTTGGTATGTGAAGAAAAATAATCTCGTGAATTAACATGTAATCGGTAGCACCAGGATCTAAAAGAAAAGAAACATGATTAGTAGAATTACTTGTTTCGTTTCATAACTCATAATAATTTAAAATCATAAAAGCAATACTGCCCTCGGTTTCCACGTGATGAACAGCGTTTGCTGTATAGTTAAAATTACTGGTGCTGCCCTCGCGTTACGACAACTTCTTGAAAAAAAAAACGGCAGTCCTTTTTCACTCGCAGTAAAGTTTCGTAATTTTATGCGTTGAATTGCCACAATATTGATTTCTTTTTGAAGATTGAGGGTGCACATTTTTATTCATCTTGTCCGGTCCATAATTATTACGCATAGAAAACTTCTGTATAGGTTTCGAAACTTTAAATTTGGTAGATATTTCGGTCTTCAACTTAACTTCATGATCTAGCAGACGAGTTTTACGAATGCTAGGCTATGGTGATCCTCTCCTAGCGTTTACAGCGCCGTGATCATACCGCCATATTATGAGGGTAGGGTGAGTAATTCTGTTATCAAAACTCGTGAAATGTTGGAATAACTGACATCGGTTGCAATTTTAGGTGAATTAATTGCTTACGTAATGCTCACTGAGTCGCCAAGCTTCTTCTTACATTAATTTTGTCAAGATTGATTTAGCCGTGGCTGACCTTTTGCAAAATTCAAAAAGGCATAGCCTAAAAACTCAACACTCGTACATTTAGTAATCAGGTTCCGTTTCAGCCAATTTTAATCGAGGCTGTTTGGTATTTCTTCATCACTCACGTACAGCACTGGTTATTTAAATATGAATTTTCTATTAAAATTGACTTATAAAAATTACTTTTGAAAATTATGGTCCCTGGGCCCATGACCTGTTGGCAGGGACGCAGTGACGGCAAAGTAAAACTTCGTAGTTGTCTGAACGAATGCTTTTATTAAAGTAAATGTCGCTCCGTTGGCACAACGGTTTTATAATGAAAAGTCGTTTGAGAGACTAATATAAAAGTAGGGATGTTACACAAAGTAATCGTATAGTATAATCAATAGATACAATTGAATAGAGTATTTTCGTATATTCCAACAATAACATTTTCCTAATCAATATATTTTAGATATTTCGACCTGAAATTTTCAATAGCATTACATAACGCATGTGTGAGGGAATTACTGTTTCGAAAACACGATTGGAAACATTTTGCTCGATAGAAAAAAACCTGAAGTTATCTCTAAAATTTCATATTAATGCACATTAAAATCATAAACACATAGGTATTTACCTCTTCAATTTCTTGAATTCAATTTTTTACTATGGCGACATTCTTAATACGTGGGATTTAGGTTATAAATAATATATTGTTTTGAATATTATTTTTTTTCAACAAAATAAGATTGCAAGAGCAGACCAGCCTCCACAGGCGGCGCCTGTTTACGAGTATGAAATGAATCAGCCATCGCTACCGCTCAACCATGTTTTAGGGAACGTAACGACCCGACGCACATGCCACCACCGCAGAGACACTTTGAGAAAGCATGACACACTCGAGGAACCTAACTAAAGCACGAAAACAATCAAAATTTTTTTTTTATTATAAATAAACCCAATACTTTTTGCAACTAACACAGGTACTTTAGGCTTCTTTAAGACCCAATGAACAAATTGACACGTATCCCATGACTGTGTAGCGTGGGGACAGGGTGGGGACAGGGTTCATATAAAATCCCCCATGGTCCTTTGTATGGGAGTTCGCCAATGTCCTTTGGTCAGTATTGTCACGTCTTAACACTAAGCGGAAACCTTGCTACAAAACTATATTGTTATTAAGAATTTTGGGCGTAATACCTAACATTTCGCTACATTCACAAAACTATAGAAACATTAGATTAGACAATGGCGATCGTCAACAAAGTTACATCGGCTTAAAAGGTTACGCTTATCGTTTAGTTCAGAGTTTGAATTAGTCAGGAACTGAGTCTAAGCAGTCGTGCCCCGCCCACCGATTTCCAGATTACCGAGATAAATCAAGCCCGCACTTCTCAACTTTAACCCTCCTCAGTGGGATGCGGCTATCACAATGAATTCATTAGCTCACGGTGAGTTAGGAACTAGTGAATGACAGCTTCGTAGACATAGTCTTGTGTGTACAGTGTCTAACTCGGTAAATTACTTCGTATTGGTTATTGAAGCTTCTTTCACCGCTATAATCGATACGGTTTACTTATTTTATTAATACGAAACAAACCAATTGTACCAAACAATTACAATAAAATTATGTACACATAAAAACTAATAAAGACACTCAAACGGTAAAAAAAGCTATTAAAATTACCAAGAGAAATGTCACAAACTTTTCAATCTGTGCATGCTCAAACTGTAAGATATTAAAGGGTGGAAAAATAAAACCCAATTGACCTAACAGGGGAAAGCCATAAAAATTGTAACTAACTTCTCGTTCCGGATTCAATCTCTAATGCGGAAGTTGCATTTCAGGAGTTACAACAATAAAGCATTTACGACTTCAACTTTTTCATGGATGGCGCCTAAACGATCGTTCAATTTATTTTGTAAGGGGACTCGATTTCAAACATTTTGTACATAAAGAGAAAGTTTGATTTTCACAAGAAACTTTGTTGACTTACGAGTATGTTGAGTTTGTCATTTTGATACATCAGACATTTACTCGAAATAAGGTAAAATTTTTAAATGTTCGAATATATTTTGGTGTTTTCAAAGTTTTCTAGATAACGTAAAGGTATGATTCCGAACTCCGCTGCTCGCAGCAGTGCCGCAGCACTACATTATATTACTACGCCGATGTACCTGTCGCGCCTGCCCCACACCATCACCGTGCAGGATGTGGTTGAGTACATTAAGACAGCTAGGAAGCAGGTGGTCTGTATTCAACTGTTGCTATAGACTAAAATCAGTTACTGACATCTGCTTTAATTATTAAAATGAAAAAAAAAGTCGAGCACTGGTTCCTGTTGAGCACCGGTGCCACTACCGTTCCTTACTTTTTGATTAGGTACTTGACTGGTTAGTCAATAGAGATACTTTTTAGCAATTGTCAAAGAGATTTTTTCCAATAGAAATTGTATAGGAATTAAAACTATTACGTCACTATGTCCTTAAGTCAATTGAGTATTTATTTGTAACTTTTTAAGTTATAGAATTTCGTGCTTGGGTCAAATAAAAAAAAAAAAAAAGTTAATGTTTTAAAGAACTATTACGTTATTTCATTTGTACCTGTTTTTTTTCAAAAAAATGTTAATGTTTTAAAATTATTGTTGTTGTCAAGTAGCCCATTCTTAATTTATTGTTTATTATTTCTGTGTTTTGTTTTTGTTCTTACTCGGATAAATTGCCCCTTAATCTGTTTCATACTTAATTAGTGCATAACGAGGTCGGCTACATTTGTATAATCACGTTCTTTTTAAAATGTTGTGTTTAATATGTAAATGTAGTTGTTTGTAGTGCCTTAAATAAAAATAAATAAAAGATTTTTCAGAAATTCCTTCTGAGCCGCTGGAGTCGCGACATAATGTCAGTTTTAAGGCATTTGTGGGGCGAGTCCCAACAGCCAAGCTGGACGACACCTTTATGAAGGAGGACTTTTGGCCGAAGGGCGTGGTGTACCGGCGGTTCCGCGGGAGATTGCCCACCACCACCGAAACAGCACAAGCCAGTGCTATGTAAATTACTAACATAGTTTTAGGTTATTATACTTACAATAAATGTCTATAAGCTATGTATATATTAGTTTTTAAGGTATGTATCTATGGGCCTGTTATTTTGTAATTTTGTTGCCTGATAATAAATAAATTAAAAAAATATATAACATTGCTGCCGCGACATTGCTGCATAGCTCGGAATGTAATCTCATATAAACTTATAGAGAATATATGAGATATACCTATGTCAATCCCATAAGTTTATCATAATATTCGTGCCTTAAAATAAACAAAGAATAAGCTACGAATAGTTATTCCGTGTTTTGTTCCTGTCCTGTTAACGTAATTTTAAATTAGAGTAAAAGAGACAAAACACGGAATAACTATTTCGACCCTATTCTCTGTTTATTTGAAAGGCACTAAAAAGCGTAGTCCATCACCATGAACGCTTGTTCTAATGTGGCCGCTTACTGATCAGTGCTCAACCAATTAATATAATTTCTATTGAGACTAGTGGCAGAGCGCCGCGTTCTAAGTGTTAATATATCGAAACACTTTTTTTTTATGTGACACGTCATAGTGACTACGTCCTGCCTGATGGTAAGCAGCAAATTTAGTCCAAAATAATGAGAGCGCTCCCCACCGTGGAACAAGCATGGTAACAAGCGCACCCATTCATGACGGACTGCATAAATGCCGTTTCACGCCCCGTTTAAAAGACCCGGGATTATAGGAACTGGGAAACACATGCGCCGGCAGAGAATTCCAAAGCCGAATGGTCTTACAGAGGAACGACTTGCCAAATTTTTTGGTACGAGTGTTGATATTCTGCACAGTAATGGTGGTTCCTAAGACCAGCACGTGTAGTCCGGGACAGGAAAGGAGAGGGCGGGATTAGATCAAAAAGTTCTTCAGAACACTCTCTGTAGTAATTTCGGTAGAAGACACTGAGAGAAGCAATGTCTCTACGAAGCTGGAGGTCCTCAAGAGAGGCTGTAACCTCAGCATCTCCAATAATGCGTACCGCTTTTGCAGTCTATTAAGTGCATCGAGGAGGTATTTAGCGGAGCCGCCCCATAGATGGGAACAATACTCCATACTCGATCGCACCTGAGTCTTGTACAGCAAACAGCGCTGCTCGGGAGTGAAAAACCGCCTCACCTTATTGAGAATACCCAACTTACGGAAGGCAGTTAAAATAACACTTTCGATGTAGCATTTTGGATTCAGTTCCTGGCCGATGTCCATGCCAAGAATGCTGAGGTCCACTGAAATGAGTAAAGGAGAGCTCTGAAGAGAGGGAGGAGTAAGAAAGGGAGTTATCTTGGACGATAATGCACAAACCTGGGTTTTTCTGGCATTAAACTCGACCAGGTTTTCAGATCCCTACTTGGAGACACGATCGAGAGTCAGGTTCAGTTTGGCAACCAGTTGTTGCCTTTTCACCACGATATCAGCTTGCTTTGCCGCAGGATGTCCTATGTACCGCTCATACACCGTACTGTCATCCGCATAACAATGCATATTGCCCAAGGACAACTTGTCATTGATATGCAGAAGAAATAGAGTAGGTGAGAGCACAGAACCCTGCGGCACTCCGGCATTGACTTTATAAAACTCGGAGGAAGTACCCTCACAAAAGACACGAATCCTCGGCTCTTCTAAAAAGTCTGCAACCCAGGCGCACAAACGGGGCGGCACACCGAAGGCTGGCAACTTGGAAAGGAGGGAGCGATGCCATACTCTATCGAAAGCTTTGGCGACATCAAGGCTAACTGCCAGAGATTCGTCATGCTTGTCCATCGCTTCTCCCCATGCGTGAGTAACGTACGCTAGAAGATCACCCGTTGATCGCTTGGGTCTGAACCCATACTGGCGATAATGGAGCAGCGAGTGATCCTCTAGGTAGTGAATAAGCTGGGGTGCAAATTTGGGAACCTCCTCGTGGTGCACCCTGGGGTAAGGCCTCTCGGCCCACGTTCAGCGTGGGGCAAGGGGCCTTATGCCAATCCCTGGCGCCCCTTCTGGGCGCCGAATCTCTAGGCAGTGCCCCTTCTGGGCCTGCACCGTCAAGTGCGTGCCCGCTCCGGGACGCGCGCCCGTAGCTCCTTATGCGGGCGTGCGGCCCGGAGTAGGCACGCACTTGAAACGCTCGCCGCTCCTTTTGAGCGGCTTTGAGGATTACAGTTTCGGCGGCGCTCCTTCTGAGCGCCGTCCTTGGTGGGACATGACCTTGGGGGTTGATGGTCGGGTGACGGGCTCGGGGGACAAACTCGGACAAACTCGGGTCCCGGAGTTTGGTGGGTCCCGGTGGGAGAGTACCGTCGGCCACCTCTGTGACGAGTAGCGGGTCCTCGCCAGGCCCGCTGCGAAGTGTCCGGGGGAACCGTCGCGAAAACCACCGGCACCATAGCCGGGGGGTCACTCGGGGGATATCGCGGGGGATATCGCTCTGGGCCACGGCCCGAGGGTCGAGCGCCAAGGTTGTGGGCTGGTGGGGTGTTGTTTGTGGGGGGGTCGATCGGAGTCCGGGTCGGATTCAGACTCGTGGGCGGAGTCTGAGTCTGGGCCGGAATCCGGGCTGCCTGGGAGGGTAAGGCAGGCTGGAGGAAGGCCGCGCGTCTTTGTTTTTCTGTGTAGTTTGTGTGTGTTGTAGCTGATTGTTTGTTTGTTGTAGTTGTTTGTGTCGCCCGGTGGTCTCGGCGGCGCTCTTAGCGCCGTCCTTTGGTGGGATTTTGTTCCTTCTGTAGGATACGGCCTCGGGTATCGGGAGTCGGGTGTCGGGCTCGAGGAGGGCCAGCCGAACCCGGGTCCCGGTGTGGAGACCGTGCGGAAGAGTACCCGCGAGTTATTACCGTAGTTAGTAGCGGGTCGCACCTGGAGCGTACCTCTGTGGGCCCATGAAAGCTACGGGAAAACCGCCGGGAAAGCTGCTTTCTCCACGCCGCGGACTTTCGGGGGACTCTGCCTCCGAGTTCTGGGGGTCGGGTGTCGGTTGCCGAGGTCGAGGGTTGGTGGAGTGGCGTTGGTGGGGCTAGGGGTCCGAGTCGGAGCCAGATTCGTGGGCGGTTTCTGGGTCTGAGTCGGGGTCCGGGTTTCCGAGGAGGATAAGGCGGGCTGGTGGAAGGCCGCGCTGTCTGTTGTGTGTATTTTTGTGGTGTCCTGAGCGGTTTTGTAGTGTTGCCTATTTGTGGTGGGGCGCTTGCGGAAGCAAGTGCGAGTGGGGATGGGCTTTGGCATGGGTATGTGACCACACCTCCCCAAAGCCCAAGGGTCGGAGGACCGATGTGTCTGTTCGAGGTGTCTTGTCCTGTTTTGTCATGTGTTGTTTTGTATATGTATTTTGGGGGATTGCGTGCCCCTTAGAGGGTGGGCACGCTTGTTTGTGTTGTGCCGTGCGCAAAGTCGCGCGTGTGTCGGCGCGTGACCGCTTGCGGTCACAGGTTGGCACACGGGCGACGGGGTGACCGTCGCGGGTTAATCCCCAGTGGTATGTACCGCGACATCCACCTCAGCTTTCAGCTTCGGATTGTGGGCCCCCAGGGGTTTAGTGGGTATTCCCCTCCGTCTCGCCCTCCCAGCCAGGCTTAGCCTGGCAGCGACATGGAGCCTCTCTCCTTGTCAGTGGGTGTGGAAAGGCGGACGGGCGAGTCCCACATAACCGGGTGCCTCTTCAAGGCCCTGGTACTCGTAACGAGTTCCCCTGTTAAAAAAAAAAAAAAAAAAGGTAGTGAATAAGCTAGGAGTTAATTATCCGCTCAAACACCTTGCACAGCACAGAAGTTACAGCGATGGGTCGGTAGTTGGCGAGATCCGAGCGATCCCCTTTTTTGGGGATGGGTTGTATGTTCGCTTCCTTCGAAGACACCGGCACAATACCGGTATCGTAAGACATCCTAAATAATCGTGTCAACACAGGAGACAACTCAGCCGCGCATCAAAGCAGCACAATCGCCGGAACACCATCCTGCCCGCTAGCCTTCCGCACATCGAGCGACCGCAGCACGGCACGTACATCACACTGCCTGATACAAATATCAGGCATGGTGGCCCCACAATGTGCTATGATAGGTGGAGTGGCGCCACAATCGTCGATGCGCGAATTAGCCGCGAAAAGGTCAGCCAACAAGTTCGCCTTCTCGAGCGGCTGGTAGGCTAACGAGCCATCTGGATGTTTCAACGGAGGCAACGAGGGAGAGCAGAAGTTGGCCTGCACGGCCTTAGCGAGCCGCCAATAGCTACGGCTACCCGTAGGTTGCGAGATCAACTCCTGCCCTAGCCTCGCGACTCTTTGTGCATCCGAGAGGCCAAAAACTTTTAAAAAGCTTCTACATAGCGCCTAGAAATCATATGGAAATACCTAAAATAAACAAAATTTTAGTATTAAGTTTTAGATGCGAAGCGATAAAAGTTTTTTGGCGCTCGGTCCGATATTCAGAGGTTTCTATCTTAATTTCCGGGTCGGGTCAAAAGTGTTATGATTTTTTTTAAAAACAACTCGTGGGTAGGGGGGGGGGGACCCATCAATTGTAGCAATGTCTTGATGTCAATAGCAAAAAATATATATTTCTAAAAAAACGGACATTGATTGAAACGATAAGACGGCAGTTGGACTAAGTATATCAACCACCATACAAAGAAGTCCGAAGCCCTTTCCACAACATCTTAATTATGTAGTCTTTATGTAACAGAAGAACTATTCCTTGACCCTCGTCACATAAACAGTGGTCATTACAATCAATTGGGTAACAAACAACGGAATAAATGTGTCCATCACGACAATCCTACACTAAGCCGGCCTTTGTCCATATAGCCCTCGGATGCGGTTAACTTTTGGCCCTAATATAATTACAACACGTGCCTTACATTTCGCGTCCGGCCCTGGACCTTTAGATGGGGCGATAAAAAAGACAAAAATCTCTTTTATTGCGGTCGACGATCTCGAAACGTTTTGTGGGGCTAATGATGCTTTTCACAAAGTTTATAAAATCATTCTTCTATTTTTAATAGTGTTTTCAAATACTAGTTTAAATGATGGCATTGCATATAAATGACCTGTGTTACCTAATCAAATGTGAAAGAAACTTCAAATTGATGTCGTATTTTTTTCTGTAGGTACTGTAGTAAAGAATGTCTAAATCACTTTTTGAAATATTATATTTACAGAAAAAGTAATTGTTTTGACGTATAGTGGTTGTCTTCACAGAACAGTATACCTTCTTTATCTATTTCGTTGTTTTTTTTATCCGTCCAAAATTACAACAAACTCTTGCCTGGAATAAATAAGGCTAGAAAAGAAGAAAGAAGAACTGATTCTTCTTTCTTCTTTACTAGCCTTATTAGATTGGTTATAAATTTTGGCTGTAAGTCTGAACTTACAGCCAAAATTTATAACCATTTTTTTTCTAGTCAAACTAGTAGTAGTACACACATCTTATCTTATACAATATTATCTCTCCATCCGACTGGTTGTATGGAAGAAATCGCTTCATTGCGATAAGACCGCCAAATTGTAACTATGTATAGTGTCTATTTTTATATTTTGTATGTATTCGTATATGTCATCATCATCATCATCCTATCCAGCCTATTAACGTCCCACTGCTGGGCACAGGCCTCCCACGTGGACAATAGCACGTGGGGATATTGGGCCATAACCCACCACGCTGGCCCAATGCGGGTTGGTGGGTTTTAACGACTGCCATCTTACGACAACAACCGGGACCAACGGCTTAACGTGCCTTCCGAAGCACGGAGGAGCTCGAGATGTTTCTTAATTTGGTCACCCATCCAGCGACCCGGCATTGCGAAAGTGGCTTAGCGAGCAAGATCAAGAACGCGCTAGCCGCTGCGCCATCGAGCTCCTCATTATTCTCCTCCTATTCGTATATGTAAACTGTTGCAATAAAAGCATCAACTATCCATCTATCTATACTGTCGGTACACGAGGGACGCGCTTTAAACTCACCGGGACAACTTATGAGAATTATTTCTCTATAAAAGTACAAGTTTTATTGAAAAATCAAACTTAGATAACTGTGAGCATCGTAGTTTCCCGTCTTACGCTCTCAAAATGAGCTTAGGAAATTGTTGTGTTGTTTTAAATTACTTTTTGAACTGGCTTCAAATGGTTCAGTTCGGAAGACTGTTCCTTTAGACAGATAGTTTTCAAACACTGTCTTGATGCTGTCTTCTTTTTGTTATTTATAAATGATAGGTTTTGCTATGATACCACAATACTTGCGATGTGTTAGAGAAATGCTTTTATTTGTAGCGGAGGATTTGATCTGCATGGTGCCATGTTGTACGAGATGTGTAATATTGCAAAGTTTCGATTATCTATTTTCGAGATAGACGCAGAAAAGCGAAAAAGGTTACCGTACCTATATGTATGTATTTTTTCTTAAAACATATTTAACCTTAGTCTTTTTAGAAAAAAACAGTTAATTTGACAAGAAACAATGAACTCAGCGTTGTTATGCAAATTGCACAAATTGGCTGTGATTTATTGAAGATATTTTATGAGATTTTTAAGTACATAAAGCATTAAACGGTGTAATTTATAAATTCCATAAATATCAAAATTTCAAAAACAAACACACATAAGTAAACCTAAAGCATCATACTGTAAAACAGCTATTTAAAAACCATTACATCAACTAAACAATTAATTAGCAAAACTGTGCGATTTAGAAAATTTCCTTTGAAAAATGTGACCTCAATAATCTTTTCCCTTTTAAAGCCAGCTTCAGACGAGAAGGGTGCTTAGGATGCTTATGTTGGAGCGTCGTCATCCGCCCCCCACTCCATACAATAGGGATGCGTGTCGTTTAGAAATGGCATAGAGGGTGACGTCACAGATTAAATGTATAACGAACTGAGCGAACGAAGAGTCTTTATTTTTATTTCAAACTTTGTTGTATTTTTACATGTGTCCTAATGAAGTTGGCATTGCGATGAATGAAATAAGATAAAATTTGCTTAAAATTTTATTAATTTATTGAAAATTAAAATATATTATTCAATAAGTTAATAAGCACTTTTAAGTCGTCCGAAAATAATTTTTTTGGCAAGTTAAAAATTATTACCCATACACGACGTCTTTTTAGCTGTTAAGAAGAATGGGCGCAAGAAACTCCACAGCGTTAGATAGAAATAACGGTAATGTTGTTGTTTATATAATTTTAACGCAAATTTGTTTTCAACTTGTAAGAAGTAACGATAATTACAACCATTTACCAATGTTTCATTCCCTACCCATTTATTTAATTTCATACCATTTCATTTTAATGACATTACCAATCTGTCCGGTCTTATTCGGTCTTATCCGGTCACCAGACCGATCATTGTAAAAGTTGCTTAACCTGCAAGATTGCAACCCAAATGCGTAAGCCACAGCTTCATGAAGTTCCTTATTAGAAACAATTAGATGTAGCAAAATAATGAAAAAGAACCAGTATTCACATTAAGGTTACACTCTTACGTCGGATTCGAAAACAAAAGTTAGTCCTTCTAGTAACGTAGTTAGGAATTGGACCTTTCTTCGCCCAAGACCTGTCAAATAAGTTTAGCCGTCGGTGGAAGTTCTTTTTGTAGGAAGGTGGAAATAGGAAAGGTACCCTAATCGAATATGCTGCTTCCTATAAGGTTAACCGAAGAGCAGTTTTTTTATTGCTTTTAAGACATTAGAAAACATTATTACAAGAACGTGAGCTTATTCCGATCGTGTCTTGGAGGTGCAAAGTGGTTAGTTTTTTTAGTTAGGCTTTGCCGGTAAATTCTGTGAATACAAAGGACAATTTGTAAAATTTAATTTTGTGTTACTTATTCATTGTATAGCCATCTTGAAGCTGAGTTGAGCAAGATACTTATACAGATGTAACGACGAACGACGTAAGATCCCAACATGGCGATTAAGATCTGGACGTTGAAGTGTGTGAGAAGATCGGGTAGAGATATTCACTAAAACTTTTATTGTTTTCCTTGCATAGCTGTATTTAAATACGTGTTTACGTGATTCACAAATGAGTTATAAAATGTTAATGTATAGTTTTGTGGGAATGTGTGCAGAATAACAGAAGCTGCGAGTCCGAATGTAGAGTCATATAGGTACCTGTTAGTCTTATTAAGTTCACTATTTGTTAAGGTTTTTTTGTTATATTATATGTTTTAGGACAAATAAACGTAAAATTCATTCATTTTAAAGGATAGGGATGATGACCAAAAGAAAAGGTCTACTTACTTTCAGTATTGAGTGCTGCTAGGCCGAAGAAGAAGTTATTTCTAGCCTGGAGGTCTGCAACACCAAAGGCATCACGCGTTACTTAGGTACCCTGCAATAAGAAATATTTTAGATTTTTTCGAATAAATTATCTATTTTTATTACTTGTTTGTATGTTGAGGTTAACTAACCCGCATTGGGCCAGCGTTGTGGGTTATGGCCCAATTTCCCCATGTACTGGTATCCATGTAGACCTGTACCCAGTAATAGGACGTTTATAGTCAGATAACGGTGTCTATAATAAAATGGTTATGTGAGGTCAATAAAAGGTTTTCCATTTGTCTTTTCAAAGTAACGTCTGTCGAATGAAGTAAAAGCACAGTAAAACCGTTTCTATTCAACAAGTAAGGCAGTGCTCATAAATTATTGAACTCAACTGTAGATACATAGCTGTAATGTAGGCTGGGGGGCATCTGCGCGAGCCTCGGAAGCCACTCGTATTAACCCAAATTAATTTAGGTGCGCGCTGTTCAATTTTCTCTTTGCGTTCAGAAAAGTGACGGCCCCGGAGGAGTGTCGCTTAATTTACCTTAAAATTAGGCAAGAGCTTACACGAGTTAAAGTTTCATTTATGTTAAGCAGGACTTGATTGTGCTTGTTAGTTACCATGTTTAGAAGGTTTTTTGGGTATCCGATATTTCTATAACGGACTAAAAACTGCATAGATTGGCGATGGGCTCACCACCTGCACAAATGCTAGACTGTGCTAGACTATTGCGGTGGACTATTTCTGCGGTAATCATTGTCTTAGTTTCTGAATAACCCTTTAGGCATAGTAATATTCTACTATGCTTCTTACTACTTGTCTTGAATCTATTTATGTTTATATGAATGCGATATTCTGGCACAGTTGCATCCGTCATTATTACTTTTTTCGTCGGGATGTTTATGGGTAGACAAAACGATTTTAGCTTAGTCGTTTTTTGCAGTCAACACTGTCTGGTAAAACTGTTTTCAAAATCACTGTTAACTCGAAGTTTTTCACACGCACTGCGCTTACTGTGTCAGATTGCGAAACGGCAGTTGTGATATTTTGTATCCAGTGAACCAGGAGGTCAACTTTAGTGACTATTGACAAAAAATAATAATGACAATTAGAAATTAGATAACAAGTTCTTCTTTGGTTCAGTACTTGATTATACTAGATAAGAATAACAATAAAATTATTTAACTTAGTAGGTATAAATACATAAAAATTAATTATATGAATATCATTCGTCCGCATAATAAAAAAATGCATCAAAAGTGCCGCATAAAATGTAAGTCATTTAAAATTAAGGTAAATTGTGCAAAATAATCAAAATGATACCTAAACTAAGTAAGTAAACTAGTTTACCTGGCATCTATTATATCACAGGCATCTCAGAAGTGAATGTCAGTTAGTGCTGACTTACTTAATATTTTATTAAATAACATTAAATTATAATATAAGATAATGGGATATCAACAATATCATAGCAGTAATGGTAGTACCAAATTTTCGCAATCAGATTAAACAATATACACAATGTTAAATTGAAAAGTTTTACTTTACTAATTTCACTTACAAGTCAGATTACAACCTCATTGGTTGTGAATTCCGGGTTAAGTGCGCTTCCATATTATCATTAAGTGAAAAGAAGGACAAGCACTTCCCCCTTGTGAAATAATTAAAAATTATGTGACAAAAATGAGTTTCCGTTCCACTTCGCTCAGGGCAATGATACTAATTATACCCAAGGGTGAATTTGGGATCACAGGGATTCTTATCCCCATGGTCATAAAGTCACGTAGTCACGTAGATAGTCGGCACAACTTCACTTCTTATCAACTGTAAGGAAATGTAACAAGTATTAAATTATGTGCTATATTATAATGTTTAAAACTCTTGCTGAGTTTCCTGTCAGTTCTTTTAAATACAAGGTCTGCTGGCCCGTATAATAACGAATCGATCTGGCCCCAACGAAATAAACACTTTTACTTTTGGATTTTGAATAAGCTTTTTAGGTAAACGAGAGTTGTGAGTTGTGTGAAAGCCAATTATTCAAACTACCATCTCTACCATCTCTTTGACTTTAGGAGTTCTTTAATAATTTATTTAAAATTTATTTAAATCAAATAATTATGATGTTTATGATTTTATTGATAACTTTCCTAATAAATATTTATTTTATATTTATTTTTAAAATAACGTTTTTAAACGTTTCTAACAGTTCTTGGTATTGTGTTCTTTGCATTACGTTCGGAACGAAAACGAAATGAGAACGTTTTCAAAAACCGGTTTAATTCGCAGGACGGTGATGTTCAAACTGTATGTGGGTGGTTCTTTGGGAGATCAATTTATGAACGTAACACACTCATATTATATCCTGTATCAACAAATAATTTATGAATAAATCTACTATTACATTGTTTGTATTCCATAATGAAACGTGTCCTATAGATTTCATTATTTAAAAAGGTTTATTTGCACGTTTTTCACGCATAACACGTTCACCGTCTTTTGAGTAATGGCAGATATTTTTTAAATCCCCCACGTTTCTAATTAGATTCGTACACACATTTAAAATAGACAAATAATTTTATAAATGATAAAATTTAAAATTATATCGGACGGAAACTTTTGATTTTAAGGACATAAGTATAAGTACCTAACAAGCCTAACAAAATTTTCGCTGCGCTCCTTGCGAGAGGCACTGCACTGGACTGGCTAGGCATGAATCGTGATTGGTGTTTACGAATCATCAATTACGGCCGCAGCTTGCAGGTAGGTGACCGTGTCGCTGTTTTCCCGCGCTTTCAGTGCCAAGTAAGTTCTACAATTTTAAAATTTTTGTTTCTCAAATTTCAGCCATTACTATGTTACATTTTCGCAATATAATAATTGTACTATTTTTGGTAAACGGGTTTTGAAGTGTAATACCTAACTCCCAGATGTAGATAAACAGCAACTAACTAGCAGGTTATATCATTTCAATGCCCAGGGATTTCAAAATATATGCTTTTCAGTGACTTCCATGGTTTAATTTCCGTGTATAAAACACCATGGAAATTATGTAAAACCTGTGAAAATTACCTTGTTTTATTTACATTGTTAGTTTTTATCAAACATTCGTTATTTTTTATAATTATGTTATTTTAATCCACATGCTTAATGTCATGGGAACAACAAATAATATATAAGAAATTTGTTAATTATTAACATTAATATAACCTCCATGTTCCTACTTTAAATATCTTCTGTAAGTTTATAAATAAAGTCACTATTTTTCAAAATATCGTTGTATTGAACGTAGTTCTTAAATGCTACCGACCCTAACTAACTTCTATTTTAGATAAATCTCATATATATTACATATATTTTGTAGCATAAGTATTAGATCCGCTTCGTGTTGAATTTTTATATGTTATTTAAATTTGCATAAGCTTTCAAAATGTTTGTGTAATTTACTATAATTTAGCGATTTCAAAAGTACCATGGAAATTACACGAAGAACACATTTCCGAAGAAACACCTATGTCCAAACTGGACTGCGACTGTGGGCTCTCATACCCTTCTAACGCCCATTGTCCTATTTGAAGGACTTCACTTCACTTGGGGTTACGACCCAGCAATAAAGTCAGTTTCATCTGTTAGTGACTCACGATACTTTTAAGAGGTCCACGATAAAAATCACGTCTGGTAGTTTGATTTTTGCGCTATATGACCAGATAAAGTTTCTAAACGAAAATTAGATAACTTTTAGGTTGTCTATGGACATGCAATAGTGCCAACAGAAAAAAATATCTGTCATTTTGACGTTATGCGAGAACACGATGGCATTTGCTCGTCGACAAGGTAAGTTTATCGAAGATTTTCTGTGTAATCTATGGATATCTCTCTATTGTTTTTATTGAAAATTGGTGCATAAATGTTAAACTCGACAAATGTGTTAGAATTTATGTTCGGGATAAGAAATTGTTCCCGTAACCTTTGCAGCAGTTTTAAAGGCCTTCAAAAAGACCTTTTGGGAACTATCTAGTATATTGATTTTAAAACTAGTATAGTTCTGTAATCATTTTTTTGTAATTAGTTTATTTAGTGATTTATGAATAAAAGAATATAATCAATTTATGTGAGTTTATTTATTCCAAAATTGTTCAGGATGTTCTATGTATAATTTCATGATTTATACTTTGAAGTAAGTAGGTATGTACCGTTTTCACGCCGATCCGATTTTTATGAAATTTAACATAGACATAGATATTATTACCTAGAAGATAGACTTATGCTACTTTTTACCGCGGGAAATATCTCATTTCTACGGGGAACTTAAACAAAGCGCGGATGAAGCCACAAGGCAGACAGCTAGTACTAAATAAAAAGATAATTTCATTATTTTTCTTATTTTTTTAAAATATACTTTTAAAATGGACTAAAAACACTGTTTCTACATATATATATTGCCAACTATTATAGAAGCTACTTAATCAGTTACATGTAAAAAGTATTTTTATAGTAATATTACTTCTTCTATATATTACGACCCCGAGACCTAAAAATAAGTAGTTATATTTTTCGTTTTGTTCCATTGGATGCTAATAATGGTCCTAGACGCAAAGAAAAAATAATCTTTAAAGCAATTCGGCTGTCCCAGATATTAACACAGTAAGGGACAAAATACCTTTTTTACAGTAGAGCCAAAAACATATTTTTGGCCAGCCGTACGTTATTACGTAATATTGCACCAAAGTAACTATTGTATGTCATAGAGAAGATTATTGCCTATGTTTATGAGTATAAAGAATTCAATTTAATGTACGTGTGCATGTTTTATGCGACTTACTAAATTTCAAATGGTTACCTCTTATGTATAACCTTATATATAACCTATTATAAACCAACATATTAAATAAAAACACAGCATGAGACCTTACTAACTTGTGTTATGTATACTAAATAACGGATAAACATTCTTAAATATACTTTTTTTTTATTACCTATACTTAATTAACACAGCAAACTTACACCCAGACCAAGACAAATAGACACGTCTATGCACTCAAACATTAATTTGTCTTTTACGGGAATCGAACCCGGGATCTCCGCGCAGAAGACAATTAGTATCCTAACCACTCCGCCAAACGGGTCAATTAAGATAACACTGAGAATATTGGAAATCAAAAGCTATATTCATTATGTAGTATTTAAAGGGACACAAAAAGGGACAATTCGAGGGTGGCAGAAGAATTATATTTTTAACCCCGCCAGAAGTAAGTACTTGTGTCTTACGCCCGTTGTAAGTACTAACAAATATCGCGTTTGAGTCTCGTTATTACCAATATATTATGTATAATATAACAAAAACGAAAGTTTAAAATCTAATTTTACTATGAATTGGGTTAACGTGTAACAAATAACCCAAAGAAGAAATAAAAATAATTATAGGTAAGTATGTATTATCTGCATTTCGGTCAACTCCACCCAAGGCAGCTTCTAAAATCTTTCTACTTCAACTCATAATTATAAAAAGATAAAAAGAATCTGTGAGCCCCCTTCAGAACTGTATTCGGTTCACACCACAGGTTTCAACGCGCTCTTACGCCGATTTGATGACCGACAGACGTTTGCTATCTTTTTCCCTCGACACCCCGCACCCTTCTCCAATAAACGGCGCGCACTCTGCAGTTTCCCGCCAAATACGAAACACAAAATCTCATGTTGAATGACGATGCGCGTGTGCCTTGCCGTAAAAAACGTGGTTGTAATGTTCTTTTGTCAATTATAATCCCCAAATAAAAACCCAGCAAGTGTCAATTACCAACAAAAAACACAGTAAGTCATGCGACTTACTGTGTTTCATATTGGTAGCTATCCCTAACTGTGATTTTGTTATGGGAATCTTGTGTCAGTCCTTGCCCTTACTGTGTTTTGTCATTTTGTAATTCCGAAACTACGGCCTGCTTTTGAACAAAGATCTTTGCATATTGTAGGGAATTACAGTGTTAGTAGTATGGTGTCAAAATCTTGATTTTGAGTACTATGTCCCTTACTGTGTTTATATTTGAGACAGCCGAATTATCCTGGACAATATTTTTTAATCTCGAAAATTCTGGGTCGTAATCGTAACCATTGAGTCTTATTTATAGGACTTTGAGCTGCTATTTGCTGCAAGCTTTTATAAGTCTAGGCGTTAGGAGGATAAACTGGCAAACAAAGAGAAGTGTAGGAATCCGCGTGAAAGAACATATGGCCGACGGCGACGTCAAGCATAGGCGCGAGAATAAGTATGCAGTGTGCGATCATTACAGACTATACAAGGCGAACATGCTCTCGAGGGACCCAACCACTTACCAATTACATCTTGACAAACCTCAAATACTCGCCAAAGAACAACTATTCATTCCTAGGATGATACGATGATACGCGAGGCTATTGAAATTAAAAACATCGAAATTTAAAAAGAGAGGATGGTTGGAATTTACCTCTTGCCAGGGTAAATACCCTATCATAAAAGTCATCAAGTTCAGCCCCAACAGCAACACATTGCAAGACCTAAAAATATTGTTAGCTCGTATTGTGTAAACCTGAACGCACCCGGTTAAATATAAAAAAGATTTACGGTAGGCAAAATACTTAATTCCATATAATAGGGACTACCCTATTATATGGAATTAAGTATATAATAGGGTAGTAATTTGCCTATCACTAGATACTCATCTGAACCACGGTAGTTTATTAATTCTTTGCCTGAACCGTCCATGTTTATTGTACTATACACTAATAAATAAAATAAAATAATAAAAAATAATTTATTGGCTTGGACGATACGAAACTAAACCACGCAGCAGTGAGATGCCAATCGAATATTATATTCTTGAAACATTGAGCAACAAAAAAAACGGTTAAAAACGTTTTAATAAACGAAATCGGAATATTTTTTTGTTCTTCAAATACGTTATTTAGAACGTTCCATTGGAACATAAACGAAACAAATTCTTCTTTAGGCATTTAAGATTAAAACGTTTTGAAACATAATACCGATATCCAGCTGCTTGCTACATGCACGATATCAAAACAAACGCTAGCGCCTTTTTGTTAAAAAAAAGTCATGATCAAAGTTAAATGACGGTACAATAGCTGTTTTTCAAATTCATAATAGCTATATGTTATTGGCAACATACATGCAATCTTTGACTATATACTCGTACATGTCTAGACGGAGCATCGCGGTACAAACGCTTCTCAAAATACGCCCGGTTTTTGTATTGAATTTGAAGTGTGCGTGACAGCCGCGTATCTGACACTAGCGCGAATGGTTGCCAGCGAATGCCTAATTTCTGATAAAGTAGGGAAAAAATGTTTATACACAATATAACTTTAAAATGATTCATAACATAACATTACTTTTTAAATTAGGTATAACGCATATAAGAAGCTGGTGTGTTTAGAAAAAATTGATGATTGATGGCGAGGGCGAGTACAATAAAATAATGCGCTAATGGAAGCCTGCGTGCGTGTGATATGTTTGTAATAGGGACGAAATAGAAGCAACAGGCAGGATGATTTAAATTTAATACTTAATCAAAATTGATGTTTTAATTAGAAATTTAAATATTTTAAATTAAAATCAAAAAAATTAATGGCGTTCTCTTTGTATTTGTTTCTTAAATAACTTTCGTTTGGATGTTACATCATTTTTCATGTTCTCTAATTTCTTATTATGTTGAAACCTTATAGTTAAATATTTCGACAACGACTTCTTTCTACCGGATCAGTTGGAAATCTGAAAATTAAAATGTTTGCTATGTGGTCGAACAGTTGTAAAGGTTACATAATGTGATGACTGCTCATCAATATCCGTGTCCAATAGTTTACCTACATGAGACGAGAAATATTGACCTTTTAGGGGCACAAACATACACTCGCACTTTCTCAAACATCGTCATCATCATGATCAGCCTATAAACGTCCCACTGCTGGGCGCAGGCTTCACATGTGGAGATAGCACGTGGGAATATTGGGCCATAACCCACCACGCTGGCCAATGCGTGTTGGTGAATTTTAACAACTGTCATCTTACGACAACAATCGGGACCAATGGCTTAACGTGCCTTTCGAAGCACGGAGGAGCTCGAGATGTTTTAAATTTGGTCACCCATCCAGTTACCCGGCAATGCGAAAGTTGCTTAGCGGGCAAGATCGCAAGCCGAACGTGCTAGCCAATGCGCCATCGAGCTCTGAAGCATACATACTACCATCCCCTACATACATATACTTAAACACACACTTCTTACATAAATACTTACGTACATTCCATTTCAAACATAATAATTTTTTTATCCGTTTCGAATATCGATACGATACCATACCACAATAACAATTTATCATAATAGTATTATAAAATATTACAGTAGGTATTATATTTTTTCTTGTTTTAGAACGGAACCTTTAATCCAGCTAAATTCGATGACGAATGTTTGTAAACAGATTACTGATAAACCTAGTTGCAATAGGATTTTACTTTTTCTTGAGAGACTTTTACAAGAAAACAGTTAACTATTGTGTCTTTCTTTCAAAAAACAGTAAAAATCCTAGTGAAACTAGACATTTGCACAAATGACAGTAATATGTTTACAAACATTCATGTAGAAATGATACTATTTAGGTATTACAACACGGTTTTATTAATAGAAAAGTATTTCAAGTTAACGTGACTCGACAGAAAACTACGAGAGCGCGCGCACATAAACAGCGCCACCAAGCGGAGGGCAGGAGAATTAACTTAACCTTTTTATTGGCAATTGGCTAGCTAGGGTATTGTCTACATTCTTCCAACATCCTCCATTAGACATACTCCCATCATAGACGAACAGAATTGTAGCTTGGGTTGCGACGTGGCCTTGGTTAGTACATCAGCCACCATCAGATCTGTCTGCACGTACTTCACTTTAATTGAACCTCCAAGTATCTTGTCACGAACAAAGTGATGTCTGACATCAATGTGTTTTGTTCTGGAGCGGTAACCTTCAGTACCTGAAAGTTTAATTGAGCTTTGATTATCGCTATAAATTATCAAAGGTTTACTCTTCAGTAGTGGCCAAATATCTTCTTGAAAGTGTTTAAGCCACAAAGCTTCCTGTACAGATGCTGATAGAGACATGTACTCTGCTTCCGTTGTGGACAGAGCAACAGTAGGTTGACGTCTCGAGTTCCAGCTGATTGATCCTCCCTGGAACAAGAATATGTAGCCAGTACATGAGCGCCTGTCGTCTTCTGAATTCGCCCAATCGGCGTCGCAGTAGCCATGAGTCAAAACTTCATCAGGATTTTGCTTAAAGGTAAGTCTGTGATCTTGTGTGCCCTTAAGGTACCCCATGACTCTCTTTAGTGCCATCCAGTGCTGCATTTCAGGTTTGTTGTTCTATTTGCTTAACATATTAATAACATAGCTAATGTCTGGCCTTGTAACCTGTGAAATGTACAATAAGCACCCAATTGCTTCTTGATAAGGAATGTCCAGGAGGATTTTACTCTCATCTGTACTTCCTTGTAATTCTGAATTCATATCTACGGGTGTTTTCACTGGTTTGCATTCGGACATACCAAATTTATTCAATACTTCTTGAATGTAAAGTCTTTGATCTAAACAAATTGTTCCCTTTTCTCTGTCTCTTTCTACATGTAATCCAATGCAGTAACATAGCTCTCCTAGATCATTCATTTTAAATGTTTTATTGAGTTCATTTTTGATGTAGTCACTTGACTGTTGTTTGTTTGTAAATAAAATCAAATCATCAACATATGTAGCAATAAACAATATGTTGTTCTCATTAACAATTTTGTGATAAATGCAAGGATCTAAGTTCGATTGCTTTAAACCCAAACCTTTCAATGTAGAGTGCAATTTTTTGTTCCACTGGCGACTTGCCTGCTTGAGGCCATATAATGATTTTCGTAGTAAACATACCTTCTCTCCTTTCTTAAATAGTGGGGATTGTAACATATATATCTCCTCCTCTATGTCGCCTTGAAGGAACGCTGAGATGGCAACCATTTGAATAATATCTAAATCCATTTTCGCAGCAAGGGCAAATAAATACGTAAAGATGAAAATCGTACTACAGGTGAGAAAACTTCATTGTAGTCTACGCCCTTTTTTTGAGAACATCCCTTTATAACCAGTCGTGCTTTATACTTAGCGACTACTCCTTTTTCATTTACTTTAGTTTTGAAAATCCACTTGCAGGGTATGGCACGCTTGTCAGGTGGTAAGTGGGTCAACTCCCATGTATCATTATCTATCAATGACTTGTACTCCTCATTCATTGCATCCCTCCATTGCTGCGCTTCAGCACTAGACAATGCTTCTTCCACAGTTTGAGGATCTGTAAACTGTGCAATACACAAAAAGTTATTACTTTGAAATTTATCTCTCTGACGGGGCCTCAGTGTGACATTTCAGCTGAAAAGCTCATTACTATCAAACTCATCGCTTGTATCCGGGTAAAAAGTCTCGTCATTGTCATCTGTATTCATAACACAACTGTCGAATGAAGTGTCTGAGCTCGTAGGAGACAAAGTGACATTTTGTGATTGATTTGTCAAATCATTATTTGTATGCATGGTTTCCTCGCTCTCCTGGTCCGAATTACCTTCGTATGAGGTATCATTTTTAGTACTGACTGGTATCGTAATAAACTGAGGCGATGGTACAGATTCCGGGGTCTCTTTTTCTATCTTTTCCGGTGTTTTCGAATTTTCAACAAAAATCACATCTCTACTGATTACAGTTTGTTTAGTTTTAGGGTCATGTAGCCGGTACCCTTTTGTGTTTTCACAGTAACTTAGGAAAATCAGTTCTCGTGACTTTTTATCCCATTTCAAACGATTTTGTTTCGGTATGTGTACCATAGCCTTTGACCCGAATATTTTAAAATGTGATATATTTGGTTTCTTACCATTCCACTTTTCATATGGTATTGCTCCATCAAGGACCCTTGTCGGTGAGCGGTTAACTATGTAGGCTGCGGTTGCCACTGCTTCAGCCCAATATTTCTTACCCAAATTTGCATCAAAAAGCATAACTTTGGCTCGCTCCACTAGTATTCTGTTTCTCCGTTCCGCCAGACCATTTTGCTCCGGAGTATAAGGTGTGGTTGTTTGATGTTTGATGCCAGAATCTGCTAAGAATTTTAAAAATATGTTATTACAGTATTCCTTTCCGTTGTCAGTTCTAAGTATCTTTATTTTCTTATTAGTTTCGTTTTCAACTTCATTTTTAAATCTTTCAAACAATGACTTTATATCTAACTTATTCTTTAAGAAATATACATAAATTTTTCGTGAGAAATCATCTACAAAGGTTATGAAGTATTTCGCTCCACCTGCAGATGGAGTTTCCATCGGACCACAGAGATCTGAATGTATAATTTCTAACAAGGCATTAGCTCTTGAGCCAGAGTGTGGAAACGGAAGTCTGGTTTGTTTTCCTTCACAACATGGAATACATACAGTAGTATCACTGCCTTTTGTTATTTTAACACCTTTAGTACAATTTTCTAACTTTCTAACATCGGTCAAATTTAAATGAGCCATTCTCCTATGCCATGTACCAATATCAGCCTTGCTCTCATGAGAAAAAACTGCACATGCTTTGCAAGAAGCTGTGTTTAGTTTATACATATTGTTAGTAAGCCTCGCCGTTGCAACAAGATCATTCTTTGCATTGTATATGTGACAGCCTGTTTTTGTAAACTGTACATTGCAACCATTTTTAGTTAACTGGCTAACTGACAATAAATTTGCGCTAAGGTCTGGTATAAGTCAAACATTTCTCACCTGAATGTCATGTTCAGCGTTGTTTGTAATAGTTTGGATGTTTACTTTACCTCTATCTGTTGCACAGAAACTGATTCATTGTTGGCCACCATTATCTTTTGGGTCGGAGGAGGTTGTAAATCATACATCTAATCAGCACGCCTCGTCATATGCATTGTTGCGCCAGAATCTATGTACCATTCATCTTGATTCAATGTGCTATAAGCTGAAAAAATGGCTGAAAAAACATTATTATCGTTAGTATTTTTCTTCGCAGTGCATTGGGACTTAACATGCCCATATTTGTTGCAATTAAAGCAACGGGGTCCTTTCCCTTTAGGCTTAGGCTGGCTACTTGAATTCTTTTTATTGTACTTGTGTTTTGTATGAAAGGCTGAAGACTCTGAAACTTGCACTTCTTGCAATAGTTTTGTCTTAATGAAATCGGAGGATACTTTTACTCCAGAACTCTCAATTCCCATGATCATCGGTTTATAATTTACTGGTAAACCTGCTAGCATTAGAGTTCCTAACCACTCATCCTCTACTTTGAAATTAATGTTTCTCAACTTGTGTGCTGTACTCATGATTCTATTCACATAGTCTTCGACATTAGTACAGCTATCCAGAGAGGTGTTGATCAGATCTCTCAGTAAACCAACTTTCCTTGACAGGCCGGAGTCCTCAAAAACCTTCTGTAGTCGTTCCCATACCTCTCGAGCCGTCTTGGCACCTTCAATGTGAACATAGTTTAGAGGTTCGACTAACAAAATAATTTTCGACTTTGCCTTGACATCTTTCTTGGTATCAACTGTAACAGTACTCGGATCAACGCATTCCCACAGCTCTTCGTGCTCCAAATAAGTCTTTACGGCTAATTTCCAAGTATTATAATTGTCTCTTCCTGACAATCTTTCAATTTGTAGGTTACTTGAAGCCATGATAGTGCACGCCGGTTCAAAATTATTTTTCTCCGTAATAAAGATTGCTGCTTTTACTAAATAGGCATGGGACGGCCCATAACCTGTAGAAATTATACTATTTAGGTATTACAACACGGTTTTATTAATAGAAAAGTATTTCAAGTTAACGTGACTCGACAGAAAACTACGAGAGCGCGCGCACATCAACAGCGCCACCAAGCGGAGGGCAGGAGAATTAACTTAACCTTTTTATTGGCAATTGGCTAGCTAGGGTATTGTCGACATTCTTCCAACAATTCGACATCGAATAGGAACCGTGACATTTATTCACGCTCTTATAAATCTGACATCAGTTTAAAAAAAGAAAAACTTTGAAAGCGTTCCAATAATAATTATATTTAATGTATTTACTTTATTTACAACAAGACCATGTATAAATACTAACTTACAAGACTGAGTATTTTTTATCATACTTATTATATTTAAACCTCCTTTTATATTCTGCCACCAATTATGGGAATTCTACATTTTGATACCAGCAACACTACGCATACATTTTATTATTGCCGGCCGTTATTATTGTTAAACTTTAAATTTTCATTAAAATTTATCGATACTTACAGATGAAACGTGACTTTCCTTTTCGAAAAAAAATTTCTTTTGTAGTTTCGACAGAATTTCACTGAGCAAACGGTCATTTTGCGAACAATTTCACCGAAACGCGAGAGGTAAACCAATGACCTTTTATATCATTGAGGTAAACACTGTTTGACGGCACAATGACACTGACCGCCAGGATTGCGCGATAGGCCAATTTTGGCCTATAAATTTTTCTACGTTTTTTTACGTCCAGGCTCTATCTAGACATGTATATAATCAAAGCATGCAATATATCAACATACTGCCAATAACAAGCCTGCCAAAGACTGAAGACTGTATTTCAAACGGTCTATGGAGTTCATTGATTGAGTTAATTAAACAAAGCAATTTGCGTCATTGTGGTCACAGATCTGAGCATTAGGCAATCAGCATAGTTGCTCGGGAGCTGTTTTCGGTAAGTCGAGTGGAGCGTCAATTTGCCACACGAAATGCTGCGGCGCCTGCAGCTTAATAGTTCCATAATTGAATTGTTGGAATTCACGATTGTGTTTTGTTTTTCTTTTTTTCTTTTATTGTGCGATGATTGTAATTTGGAACGTTATTCTCTTGTTATTTTGGAAACCGTGTCGCGTAGCGGTGAAAGAATACTATCTCCTCTCTTCCCTTGGGTGTCGTAAATGGCGACTAAGGGATTAAAGACTCCACATACATCCAACAGTATAGAGCGGCGATGGGCTGCTGCCATAGTTTGGCAGGTAGTGACCTGTCACGCCGAGCACATGTGCAGTCGCCATGGTGAAAAGTGGACTATGGCAGAGGATTGATTTTGCTGTCCTCATTGCCTAGTCACTGACTAACCCTTCGGGGATAATAGTCGTGAATATATTGTATGTATGTATTTTTTGGTAATTGTGTCGTTAGCTATCACTTCAGTCTATATTGAAGGTTGCAATATCATGGGTATCACATGCCCTTTGACGACCGTGTGGCCTAAGATATTATAGCACTATGCAAAGTATTTTTTGAAGATTTACTACCCTTCTACCTGAACTCAGCAATAACTGCTTAGAGACATATATTGATCATAAAGTTAACAAATATTTAGAAAAATATTTATGTTTGCTTTTAAATTAACAATAAAATGTAAAAAAGACAGAGCAGTTATAACTAAGCTTAAATATAAAATTATAAAAAAATTGTTATCAAAACATAATTTCTTTAAACACAACACTTCATTTTGTACAACTTGACGCCACCCTTTTCCAATGACTAAAGTGTACAAATTCGCTTTGTCCCGACCGAACTGAGAAACTTTCCACGTACGTTTATTCCCCGGACCAGGTGGGGAATCAATACGTTAATCTCGCGAATTTATCTACCCATGGGGACTACTGAACATCCATTAGTTGCTCGCGCCGAAGTGATTACTCTTCCGTCTCTTCTTATTTCAGATCAAACCCTTTAATTAAACTTCCTCACGTATGTCCGACTTTGGCTGGGGATTCCATTTCATGCATAACATCGAGCGCAATAGCTTGTTTACGTATCAATTGCAAGCACAGTAACATAAAAAAAACGTGTTTGAACACAACCTTTTTATGTTACCTATACTGAGCTGGCATACGAGCAGACAGCCCGCCTGATGGTGCTTGGCCACTGCAGCCCAGGACTTGGCCACTGCACCGAAGGCATGACGCGCGCTCTGCCAGCTCTGAAGCTTTAGTTCTTATGCCTCTTTGCCCTGTGATAGGATCTAGTACCGTATCGAACTTTAAATACATAGGCAGTATAATTAAAAAATGACGCAAAATGCACTTCAGACATCTCAACCAGAATTATATAGCAAAACAAGCCTGTCACAGGAAAGGGCAGAGACAGCCAATAAGATCCGGAAACGCTGCATTAAAACTTTCGTTAAACCCAAAATCAACAATAACAAAAAGGGACAGAGTAAGATTGGAAGCTTTCGAAATTTGAAGCTTGGAAGATTGGAAGCTGGACAGTGATAGTCACAAACAAAAAAGTATTGGCAAGGGTAACAAAAAACCTCAATCATTAAAATTTATAGCAGACAGAAGAGGGAGGATGATTGGCAACTTAATAAGACACGACGAATTTATTAAAACCATCATCTTCTTCTTCTTAGCCTTTCTCGATAGCGTAGATATAGGCCTCTTTCGAATCACGCCACACGTACCTATCCTGTGTTCTCTCCATCCACTTAAAGCCGGCCACTTTCTTCAGGTCATCGTACCAACGCATTTGAAGTCTGCCTGGAGGTCGTTTTTCTCTCCAAGGTCTCACTCTACGAACCTTTTGCACCATGAGCCATGCTTGCGGGCCAAATGACCAGCAGACTCCCACTTAAGTTTAGCCATCTGCTTTGTTATGTCTGTGACCCCGCATTTTCGGTGAATTGACGCGTTTGTTTTCCTATCCCTCAGTGATAGATCAGGCGTCTCTCTATTGCTCTCTGGGCTACACTTAGTTTTTTTTTTAATTTCTTTCGTAAAATCCCAGGTTTTTGCTAAATATGCCCATTACGATTTTACTTTCCTGTCATTAAAAACATCATAGATGGAAAAACAGGATGCAAAGAGAGAAAGGGAAGACCAAGAACATCCTATAAATAACAGATCAAAGAGAAGGTGAACGTCATGTCTAATCAAGATGCTAAGGACCTTGAACTTGGACCAAATTGAGTCAAGAAGGCCACACAGACAAGAGCGTGGCTTTTAAATTCAAAGAAGATGAAGTCCCCATAAAACCGCAACGCAGCAATATAAAACAATGCTGATTGGCGGCAGATACAGGTATGAGGGTGGTCGCCATTGTTTGCAACACCAACACTGTTGGAAAATGGCAACACGGCCATTTCCCTTCTTATTTTCGACGTTGTAAAGCAAAGGTGCATTTTGTGGCTTTTAAAATATAAAAAGTGATTTTGAAGTTTATCGTGGTTTTTACTCATACCAGCCAACACAACCTACAGTCCACTTCTCCCAGCTTTCTACTTGGTCCTTCGAGCCGGATTTGGGTTTTGGCAGAATCTTACCACCGTAAATCAACATAAAAGAAATATTCGCTTCATTGTCTGGGGTTCCGTTTTGTTCTTCTAAGGAAAGCAATGATTTTTTGCGCAGTTTTCACTGATAGAAAGATCGATAAAGGTCAATGGTTTTTTTTTATAATTTGTTGGTAGATATTTTATACAAATCTGCTGAAGTATGACGGTGTTTCTAAGTTACCGTGGAGAAAGGTGCGGGCGGCCTCTAGTTTCGTTATAATTAAAATGCTTGAACAGGGTTTATAGTACATTCTCTTGTGTAGGTATCCTAGGCATACCTTTTCAAATAACTGTTTCAGCTGAGTTACACTGGCCGCGGTCGGTGGGAAAACGTTAGGTATTTAAATGCTGTTTTAGAGAAATACTTGTAAGATTTAAAAGCCATAATAAGGTTGTATAATGTTGTATGTAAATAACTATCTTTTTATAACTGTCTGAATACAACGATTGCTTCCAACTTTGTTGATATGGTAGCTTTGACGATAAACTTTGACAAGATGGTGGTAACCAGTCGGGTTGGCTAAAAGCAAGCACCAACAAACCTACTACAATAGCTTGGAAATGAAACCGGAACCGTCCATTGCCCCAATGGACGGTTGTCTAACTAATAGATTTAAACAGTATACAAAAATACTAAACAATATATTCGAGATTATTTGCGCATACAGCGTTAAGAAATTTTATATTTATTTAAGTAAATGCCAAACCTTACATAATACAATATTTGTGTCGGTTAATATCAAAAGTGCTAAATCCTTACTAAACCATTTTTCAGAAACTGAACTGAACCTGAAATTCGACTTGTACATTATAGAAACTAGAAGTAGGTTCAACTTAAGTTTTAAAGTTAGTTTCGTGTAATTTCATTTTAATGTACTACACATAGATAAATGATTGGCCTCGCTGCGCTCGTCTAGATACCGCGCTACCACAGCTCCGTAAATGCGGCAACTCATTATTGTAGTGTGTTTATGACAATATGCAAGGATGCTAGTGTGCGTGAAAAATTTGTTGCCAGCTGCTCAACTGTTGCCCGAGTTAATGGGAAAAATATTTTTGCTGTGATGTATTAGTTATGTTGCTGGTTATAAATATAGCTCAAAATATTTTAAAAAAACAATTAAAAGCGAATATGTATCAATATAATTGTATATATTATTGTGTAGGTTAGACGTAGGTTTCTTCTGCAGAAAAATGGTAGGTATGTATAGCAATGATTAGACCTCATTTTTTTGTAGTTTTTTTATATTACTACCGACCTCTTTCTTCCCTTGGGTATCGTAAAAGGTGACTAACGGACTAAAGACTGCACATACATCCAACAGCATAGAGCGGTGATGGGCTCATCAAAATAATACTACCAACCCCTCTCTTTCCTTCGGTGTCGTAAAAGGCGACTAACAGACTAAATACTGCACATACATCCAACAGCATAGAGCAACTATGGGCTCATCAAAACTATACTACCAACCCCTCACTTTTCTTCGATGTCGTAAAAGGAGACTAACGGACTAAAGACTGCACATACATCCAACAGCATAGAGCGGCGATGGGCAACCCCTCTCTTCCCTTTGGTGTCGTAAAAGCGACTAACAGGCTAAAGGCTCACCACCTAAGCACATGTGCAGACTGTGCAGTTGTTTCTTGCTGAAGCGTGGACTGTGTGGGCGTGGTCTGTGTTGTCCATAGATTCAAATGATTACTAATTTTACCATAAACTATAATAATAACTATCTCAAAAAATACCTAGTTTATTTAAATAAACAGTAATAAGTCGAGTCTTTATTCATGATTATTCTACATATGACTAAATACTTTTTCGTTTTTGTAGGCTCATTGTCATGTGACAGACAAAAATTTAAAAAAAATACTTTTTTACCCTAGGGCAAGAAAAGCTATTTTAGCCTCGCTTTACAACGCTACAATTACGGTCTTTTTCAGCAAGAGAAGTGAAAATATTATTTCAAACATTGTCTATGAATTTTTTCAAAACGAATACGTCCGTGATTTGCCGGTGGCGGCACTGACAATGCCGGTGGCGGCACTGACACTGAGAGCATTATCACTGACAAGTGGAGATGCTTTCATAGAGAATGTATGAAAAACACTGTGCCGGTACTGTGTCGGAACTGTGGCTTCACTGATATGTGTGAAGCAACCTTTAACCTATAATATTACCCGAATCATAAGCTATACACCTTGTTCTCAGTTTCATTAAAATCCGTCCAGCGGTTTTTGTGTGATGCGCGTCAAACAAACAGACAGAGAAAAATTCTAAAAATGATTCTAATGTTCACGTATCCTTCATCCCCTAGATTATGTTTATCGCAAATATTTTTAATGTAAGTACAGACACGAAAAGTTTACATTTCAGGAACATAGGTCAAAATGAAAAAAAATAGCTTTTCCATACTTAAGTCAATCAGCTGATTGCGCATTTTGTATAGGGAAAAATAATAAATTTTCGGCCCATGTTCCTTATGGAAAGTTGTTCAGTTTCATCGGTAGAATCCCCTTGATATAGTGTCAGCTAACATTTTTACACCTTACTCGTACTAAAGATCACAAATATAAGTAAACATGAAATAACATAGAACTAGGTTAAGCATAGTAACTTTGTAAGACATATGAAATAGGTTACCTGTATAATAAAAGACAATAACAATAAACTCACATAATAAAAATCTCAACCACGGGGACTTTATTCTTGTTTTAAGCGGTAACACTGAATGGCGTTTATTGTTCATATTATTCTATGATGAAATTTCTAAATTATACGATACTTACTGATGGTATGTGATCCCAGTGTCCTTCTTATTTTTAGAAGTATTATTTTTACACAGTTTTACTACGCAAACTGGCATTTTAGTTTGAATTAAAGCCAAAAATTGAATAAAACATTCGACACGTACACTTCACCCAGAGCTGTCAGTGTGACTGGCTCGGGTACGCCGATTTCGGCATAGTATTTGTTGCCGCATTTGACAGGTACGACGGAGGTATCTATTCGAGCGCAGCGAGACCAATCATTAATCTAAGGTACTACACTTATTACTACATAAAACATAAATTAATTTTGGATTTAACCAATTTTGATATATTGATTTAGATTTAACTAGTTTTGAAGGAAAAATACCTATGAATTACTTCAAAACTAGTTAAATTCACCTGGATTTAGCTAATTTTGATCTGATATGTCATTGAATGTCAGTAGCAGTAACGGCCATATTGAAAAAATGCGCTGCTGTGATTGGCTGTAAGGGACTTTGCCAGTTTTGAAAAAATGCGTGGTGTGGATCTCACCGAGTTTGATATAAAATCGAACTTTGGACACGATTTAGTAAAGTAAAACGATGGATTTATCTGCTTTTGATAACAGGGTCTTATACCATACTATTATTACGATTGAATTGCCATAAAAAAGAATTACCATTATGAATTTATCCAATTTTGATATCCACCGACATATTTAATCTAATTATAACAGAAAGACAAAAAACCTTTAAACTAAAACAAAATAACTTAAAAACTAAAAACCTACAAATATCTTGTTAAATAAAAAATATATGTAAGAGAATCGCAGCCGCGCGGCAAAGCCCCCAAATGGCTGGCAGCGTTGCCCTTTTGAATGGCTAAGCTATCTCACGTTACCTTTCAATTATACTCGTACATACACATAATCACGACTGTTATCCCCGAAGGCTTAGTCAGAGACTAGGCAATGAGGACAGCAAAAGCAGTCCTCTACCATAGTCGACCGATCACCAGCGACTTCACATGTGCTCAGCGTGGCAGGTGGTGAGCCCATCGCCGCACTATGCTGTTAGATGTATGTGCAGTTTTAGTCCGTTAGTCGCCTTTTACGACACCCAAGGGTGTGGTGGTGTTCTTTCACCGCTATATACGCGACACGGTAACACTTACTTACTAAATACTGCAATTACATCTAAAAGCATTGAGCAGTGACGGGCTCACCATCACGCCGAGCACTATGTGCAGTTGTATTTTGGTGAAAAGTGGACTATGGCAGAGGATTCCTTCTGCGGTCCTTATTGTCTAGTCTCTGATTTACCCTTCGGGGATAATAGCAGGGAGGTGTCACTCCGCAGTTTAGGTACGTTTGTTTAGCACGCATGGCAGTAAAGGTTGCCGCTCGCGGCGCACGCTCCACGTCGCGCGTCGTCGCTTAACTTGTAATCCCTGCGCGCGCGCGTAAACCCTACGCTCTGTGACGTCGTGACGTCAATTCGATATCGAGTCAGCGTTGCTTAACGGAATATGAACGCTCGGGTCACACGATAAGTTTCAATTTCGCGTGAAAGTCGTTAGAGAGTGAACCTTATGTACGTAGTACTATTAGTATTTTGTATGTACACCAGTAACTCGTGTTACAGTAATAGGTGTGCGTCAGAATGTGACAGTACCAGGGCGCCGCTGATTCGAAGCGCGGTCGCTGGAAGATTAATAGTCTTTGTCCCAGCTACAGGAACAAATTCCATTTTGCATTTACCTCGTGTTTATATTCTGAAGTTAATAGAATGGTTTTTATGGCTATTTGTTCTAGAGATAAATTGACATTCGCTTTGTTAACGTCTGAAGTGGGCGTTGTTAATGAGGCTAGCGTTTTTTCTCTTGCGATCGTAAATGTTAAGCTACTTTCGTTATGCAGTTTCCCTGGATGGGTGACCAATTTCCGGTTGTTACTTGCTTTAGTTGGCATGAGGTTTTTATTCCGGTTCTTGTCGTAATAAGCAGTCGTTATGTGGGAAGGTCTGAAACTGCAAGGCATTTTAAGCTAATGATGACAGAAAAAATACTTCTTTTACCTTTGAAGAGTACTGTGTCGCAGAACTAAATGCTATATAGAATGTAACTGGCAATAACCAGATTTGTTTACGCTTTAAAAAAGATTATGTAGCGAATGAAAGCAGAAAATCAATCAATGCACTTACTCTGTTGGTGTGACTTAAACCGGAGGTATAGAAAAAGAATTCTTTGGTTCAGTCAACCCCCAAACAGAATTCTTTAGCCTTTAAATACATCGAAGCTGCCGTGAGACAGCTGTCTCCAGAGTTGAAGAACAAAAGATCCAAAAATATCAAAGTTACAATGATTTGTCGTAAGGTAAAGTTTTTATAGAAACGAATTGCATTCATGTGTTCCGGTTTCATGAGTATGAGATTAAGTTTTAAGGGGCGGCTTAATAACTTAAGCCTCGCGGTCGACTACGTTTTAATCATATCCAGTGATGCTGTGATTACCGCTTACCATGAGGCAGACCGTAAGCTTATGGCTGTCTTCATCGAAAATAGAATAATGTAGGTAGTATGTAGGTTTGGTAAAGTCAAAAAGGCACGTTCACATTAATATCAGACTAAATAAAAACTTTGTGTTTAGAAAATAAAACAAAACTGCAGACCAGGACGAGTCACTTTCCCACCAAGAAGTCCAACACAGTCATCTTAATAACACACTTTCTTTGAATATTTAACCTTCATAAAATAAATGATACCTGGCTGTTTTTTTAATGAATTGTGACTTAAACAATAAAACATTCTTTCATCGGAGGAGATTGGACATTTTTGCGCGCATTCTCTTTTTACGCTTTCTTCTAAAATATGTTTTCATTTGGTTTCCATATTTTCATTTGTTTTGACGACTGAAGAACTTCAGTTACCTACCTACTATCTACGTCACTTGGACGAGTTGCGAAACTTGTGAAATATAATATCGTAAATTCTTAGGGCGGTAATGGCACGCCGCGCCGCCGTCATCTTACCAAGGAAGCGATGTAAAGAGCTGTTGGAATAGTCGAAACGGAAAACATTTAAGCCGATGTTGCCCGGCATTTTCAGAGTTTTCAGAATTCAAAATCGACGCAGACATGGTATTAAATAGCCGAAGGGGAATACATGCATTTTTACTTGAAAGTTTGTTCATTTTTGTGCCAAGAGTTTTTAAGCCTACATATTCTTCAAACATTAATAATAGTGTCCATTCCCCAAAAGGATACACAATAAAATGGTTGATAAGAAGCTTAAAGCTTTTATTTATTTATTTTCATATCACATGGTATTTTACAGGGGAGTAGTGTAATATTGGGCATTCTAGATCACTTTTCACTCCATTGATCTCACTGACGTTCGATCAATGTCGTTAAAAGTGATCTAGAATGTCCCAATATTACTTTTGAAAATCACTGCCACTCGCTCAGTCAACGTCAAAAAGTGATTTAGAATGTCCAATCGACTTCTCGTGTTTTAGAATGTCTAATCGACTTCTCGTGATCTAGAATCCCATACAACGACTGCGATCTACTTTACACATTTTCAAGGTCTTTCGTTCATAGGATGCAGGAGCTTTTGACAATATGGAATTACAGCACAACTATAAATGAATGTGACTTAGTGAACTCTCAGTACGGAATAAGTGTTGTTTAGACGTAAGCGCCTACACGATTAAAATAGCAATATACCATTAACAGCTACGCTCCTCAGTCTTTCCGAAGGCGCTTGGTCAATTTATTCTATATTGTTTATAATGCCATTTTGTAATATAGTTTCGATTCATCATTGAGATCACATTATTAAACTTAAGTATCCGTCATATACGGTTTTTATTTGCCACCACGCTCCAAGGTGTATCATATAGTTGCATTTGTCAAATTTTATTCCTGACCCATAAGAAAACACTTGTGTATTTTAATCGAATTCATATTTCAATTTCTGTATACAACGACTTCGATCTACTAAACACATTTTCAAGGATTTCGTCTACTGAATGCGAAGGTTTTTGACAATATGGAATAACAGCACAACTTAAACTGGATGGGGCTTCCTGGTCTCCCAGGACTGGATCCCCGAATAAGTTAGTGCTATGAATAACATTTATCAAAGTAGTACCTCGACCCATAGGAAAACACTTGTGTATTTTGATCAGAATCCAGTATGTAATAGTTTAATTTCTGTATACAACGACTTCGATCTACTTAACACATTTTCAAGGATTTCGTCTAATGAATGCGAAGGTTTTTAACAATATGGAATTACAGCACAACTTAAGCTGGATGGGGCTTCCTGGTCTCCCAGGACTGGATCCCCGAATAAGTTGAACTATGAATAACATTTGCTAAAGTTGAACCTCGACCCATAGGAAAACACTTGTGTTTTTAAACCAAACTTCATTTCAGTATACGGTGACTCCGATCTACTCTACACATTTTCAAGGTTTTCAACAATTGGAAGAAAAGGTTTTATGCCGAAACACCTCAACCTCGATCCAAGGAAAACACTTGTGTATTTTGATTAGAATCAGTTGCCAATTGTCATTGTCGACTCTGATCTACTCAACACATTTTCAAGGTTCTCATAAAAAAAACACTTGTATTTTTTGATCTAAGTCAATGCAGACAACTGTGCAGGGAATTGTTAGTTACCTTATTTATATCAATCCCGCAAACAACAACGTATGCAATCACTACACACACACACAAACACACAAACATACATTAACTACGAGTTCGACTTTGAAACTTCCCGTTTCAATGCTAACGAAAACAATTTTAATACGGGTTATTCCCAAGCGCCATCAAAAATTTGTTTGGAAAATATAAGAAATCCATACATCAATTCCTATACTCCTCCAAAGACCAAATATTATAAAAGATATTATCGAATCAGAAATGAGGAGATCCGTAGACGAACTAAGGCAGCCGATATAGCCCGAAGAATTGCTAAACATAAGTGGCAGTGGGCAGGGCATATCGCTCGAAGAACCGACGGCCGTTGGGGCAGATCGGAGTGGCAACCGCGCACCGGAAGACGCAGTGTGGGCAGGCCTCCAACAAGGTGGTCCGACGATCTGGTGAAGATTGCAGGTAGCAGCTGGATGCGTGCGGCGCAGGACCGGACGTGGTGGGGATCCTTGGGGGAGGTCTTTGTCCAGCAGTGAACGTCTTTTGGATGATGATGATGATGATGACCATTTTTTATCACGGAGGAGCATGAAAATTAATATATTTGTATTATTTCTGGGGAGGACTTTGGGCCATTTTGTTGTGGGAGAATGGGAATAACCTTTAACATAAACACAATTAGAAAGATAAAGCTAAGTCTATACTGTTTTAATTGACAAACGCATTAAACATACATTTTCATAATACATACAAACACAAACATCACGGCGTATTCCCACAAGTGGGATAGACAGAGCAACAAGTAACAATTAATTACGTCATGCTGAAGTCACGTTTAGCAACAAGTGATCAGATAGGATTTTCATAACAGTACCTTTCAAATTATGGTTTAACTTATAAAGCAAATGTCGATTTGAATACGTACCCACTAAATATGGTTAGATTTAATTATTGTGGGAATAATATGAGTACATAAACACCGAAGTTATAAAAATAGACTGCCTCACGGTAATCGAACCCGCGTCTCTCGATATCCGAGCGGCTAACTTGTAACATACCGAGACATTTGTTTAATTTAGTACGTACATCAAAATGTTTAACTTTTACCGTCTCATTAATAAAAATGGCCAAATGTTACACCTCGGTTTAAAGTGACGCTGTCTCGTTTTTGTTAAAGAAGACAGATAGAGACAGCGTCAATTTAATCCTAAGTGTAACTTTAATCAACGTTTATTAATGACAGGGTTAGAGTGTGAGGAACTCGATGAGGTACCTAGTGGTGAACTCGATCTGTGATTGTGGTGGTTATGAAACTCTCGTTAAGACGATCATGAGATGAAATGTAATAGTAAATTTCATGCTTAGTGAAAACAGTCCTAATGTTGCACATCCGGACAATCGTCGTCAGCGCTTTATCGAAAGGTTAGCAATTACACAGGAAATGTAAAATACTTTCGCTGCAAGTTTTCGCACTAATCGATAAACTAAATATTTTGCTTAAAATTTAAAAAAACAGAGGTTACAAACATTGCTTCAATTTTGTAATTACTTCCTTTCTTGCTACTAATAACACATATTTATTTATAACATTGTAATACTTATTTAATTACTTTTGCTTAAACGTACACTCGTTAAAATATAACAGCTAATGTAGTGGTTAGGTAGGTACTTGACTATAACGCGAAAAAGGCTCAGGCTAATGGTTTGATGAATGCAAGCATTTATGTGTACATCGTATAGGTAACGGTTTGTAGTACAGAAGGTTACGCTACCGATTAAGCTTGCTTTACTTAGATAATGTATGTGTTTATAATAAGCCCAATATGTACCTATTTGGTTTGTAATAAAAGCAATAATAATAAAAAAAAAATTTGGAATTAACAGTTTTTACATACGGTGTTATTCTTGAAAGTAAAAACTAGCACTAATAGTTTAATTGTATACAAGCAAAAAAAAAAAAAAGTTGATCACTCCTGCTTAGTAAAATTGCTGTTAAACACTTTTCTCCAATAAATACCCGAAAAATGGTAGTTGTCGTATCAGTGCTTCCTAAGTCAGATCGACCACTAGTACGCCTAAGCTACGCCTAAGTTTTTAATATTTAGTGCTTCGGTACTCTGACATCGCTACGAGAATCATCCAGAAGATATACACCGAAACAATGTTCGTAAGTTTTAAATATTTTTATTTTTCTATTAGCAATGTTGTGTTTGCTCGACTTCGTATATGTTTTGTAAGGTATGTCAACGGTTGATCCCTTCTGCATCTGCAACCGTTAGCACCGCCAAACCGCAGTGGGTGTGCGTGGTGGGCTATGGTCCGTTCTCTCTATGTCATCATCATCATCATCATCAGCCTATAAACGTCCCACTGCTGGGCAGAGACCTCCCACGTGAATAATAGCACGGGGATATTAAGCCATAACCCACCACGCTGGTCCAATGCGGGTCGGTGGGTTTTAACGACTGTCATCTTACGACAACATCCGGGACCAACGGCTTAACATGCCTTCCGAAGCACGGATCTCTCTCTATGTGTAAAGAAGTTATTAAAGAAGGTCTGTAGAGGAGCAGTGACCTAGACCAGCAAATGTTATTATTTAATCGTACTAGTATTTACTGTCATATGTTAAATGTTAATGTCACTAATATTTATTGTTATTTTAGGTCTGAAAGCAAGCAAGTTAAACGCTCTGCCAAGAAAAGCTGTGTGTTAGCCAATTCATTTGACTCGGACAACGAAAGCATAAGGTAATTTGCGTTGATTACTTTTAAAACCTGTTAATATATTTTATGTTATTTCGTATATCGTCAATATTAATAATTAGTTTTTAATTACATTTCTTATCTTTCTAGCTCTAAGAAGAAATGCCTGTACTCGTCGTCGGTGCCTAAGACTTCAACAACGATTGTGAAAAAACAAGAAGGGTCTAGCTCCGCTTTAGACTGGTTAAATGATTCAGAGTCAGATAACGAAGTTTCGCCGCCTCCACGCAAGACAGACCAGACCTTCGACAGTGTACTAACGCGACGAGTACCAGGCGGGGTAACGCGTCGGACTGCGAAGCTCGACGGTGAACTGGTGGCGGAGCTGCGTCTCTACGACGCTGAGGAGGTGCGTAGCCTCACCGGTCTTGAAAGGTGTGAAAAGGCAATAATTTGGGTTCGACTACAAGGCGAAGCTGAGTCTCCTGAATTGTTGACTATAAAAAAATTCATAAAATTAGCCAAATCAAAATTTACTGAAGAGGGGGTATTCTTTAGTGATAAAAAGAAAAAATAGTCACAGTCAGCTAGGTACTACATATTAACTAGTTACACTCTCTTCGGTAAATTTTGACTTAACTAGTTTTACTTATATATTATATGTGTGTTAGGTTTTATACATTTTACTTAAAAACTACTTTAACCTCTTGTAATTTTTTAACACAGTGAAAACAAAATCATAATGGTTAAGACTATATTCTGTTCAACTTGCAACTTATCCGTTAAAAATAATGCTTTCTCTGCTCATTTAAAAAGTATTTTACACAAAAATAATAGTTCTGTAATTGAGAGCGAGGGTATCGAACAAGTGCATAGCGCTCTTCGCGGTCGCATAGCGTCGTACCGTGTTCAATGCGAGGACGTTGAAGAACGTATGCATGTGTTTGCTCCTGCAGATTTTTTATCGCAATTGCGCCTCCGCGTGAAACTTTTACTCTCAGCCCGAATTGAGGCTTATACAAACCTTAAAGTAAATTTCGAATTGTTTTCTGAATTTTTTCTGCATAAGGATGACTCGATTTCAACGAAATCTTTTGCTACTGAAAACATTATCTTACATAAAAGTTATAATTTTGATGCTATGTATACAAACATTAGCCATAAAATTTGTAAAAAAGTTGAAGAATTTGAGGAAAGAGATAGTGGTTGGGCTTACTTACGAAGCTTGTATCTAGAAGTAAATATAAACAAATATAACCCGTTGAGAGCCTCAGGTTACTTAGATTTACCTAACGCTATAAAAAACAAACGTGCATGTATCAACATTAAAAATTCGGATGATTACTGCTTTTTATGGTGTGTCATGGCATCACTTTTTCCTGCAAAAAATAACGCAAATCGAACCACCGCATATCCGCATTTTGAAAGTGTACTTAAAGTTAAAAATATGACATTTCCAGTAGGGTTCACAGATATAAGAATTTTTGAAAAGAATAATCCCAACATAAGTATTAATGTTTATGGCCTTAAAAATAGCAGTAAGGTTGTTGGACCTCTGTACAAATGCGAATTACGTAAAAGACATCACGTCAACATGCTTTTTCTCGAAAATGGAAAACGTACGCATTACTGTCTAATTAAAGATTTAGCTAAATTACTTCGCAAGCAGTTAACTAAACATCATTCCAAAATATTTTTATGTGAGGATTGTATGATATTTTTTGATAACAATCTTAAACTCGAAGCCCACGTTTGCAGTGGTGTAGCAACAATTTTACCTAATCAAGGAACTCGAATACAATTTGAACATTATGAACGCATGCAAGACATGCCTTTCGTTTTATACGCAGACTTTGAATCTTTGTTAGAGCCAGTTGAACCAAATTCTGAAACAAGTTGCACAACGATTACGCAAAAGCATGTACCAGCTGCATTTGCTTACTACGTTGTATGCTCCTACGACAGCTCCCTTAATAAATATGTGTCTTATCGAGGACCTGACTGTGTGAATAAATTTTTTGATAACCTTCTATCTGATATAACTGTAATTTATAATATTTTGCATTCATCGATCCCTATGTTCTTAACAGATAAAGATAGAACCAATTTTGCTCAAGCTAAAAACTGTTATCTTTGTAACAAAATATTATTTGACGACAAAGTAAAAGATCACTGTCATCTTACTGGACGATATCGTGGTGCAGCTCATTCTTATTGTAATATAAAATATTGTTTGCCTAAGTTCGTTCCCATATTTTTTCATAATTTAGCTGGTTACGACAGTCATCTTTTCATACGACAGTTAGGAGAATTATCAGGTAGGATACAAGTGATTGCAAAAAATAAAGAAAATTACATATCGTTTACCAAATTTTTTCAAATTAGTAACGAAGCTATCATACCTGTTCGTTTTGTCGATTCTTTTAAATTTTTAGGCACAAGCCTAGAGAAGCTAGTTGCAAATTTAAATACAAATGATTTTAAACATCTATCTTTTTTTTTTCCTTCTCAGGAACATTTTAATTTACTTAGACGTAAAGGGGTTTATCCTTACGAATACGTCACTACTTGGAGTTCTTATGATGAAGAAGAAATACCTCCTTATAAATGCTTTTTTAGTAAATTGCACAATTGCAACGTATCAATAGTAGATTATGAACACGCAAAAAGAGTATGGCAAACCTTTGAATTACGGAGCCTTGGAGAATACACTGATTTATATCTTAAGTCAGATGTACTCTTACTAGCGGACGTCTTCGAAAGTTTTCGAAAAACGTGTAAGACGAATTATAAACTGGATCCTTCTTTTTACTTAACAGCACCTAGCCTAAGTTTTGACGCTATGCTATTAAAAACAGATGTTAAATTAGAATTAATAAATGATTTGGAAATAATAAGAATGATACAAAAAGGCATACGCGGTGGTATATGTTTATGTTCTACAAGATATTCGAAAGCCAATAACAAGTACTTACAAACTTATGACCCCGCAAAAAGTGATAACTTCCTTGTTTATATTGATTGTAATAATCTTTATGGTTATGCTATGTGCGCTTATTTACCTCATTCAAATTTTAAGTTATTAAGTGAACTAGAAATTTCAAAAATTGATTTTCATAATATACCCATTGACGGGGACATTGGCTATATACTCGAAGTAGACTTAGAATACCCTTTCCATTTGCATAATTATCATAACGATTTTCCATTCTGTGCTCAAAAATTTGCTCCTCCAGGATCTAAAACTTCGAAATTGATACCAAACTTATACGATAAGTTTTTTTATGTCATTCATTTTTCCCATCTGAAAACATGTCTAAAACATGGTTTATTGCTAAAAAAAATACATAGAGTAATTCAATTCAATCAGAGTCCATACTTAAAACAGTACATTGATATGAACACTGAGTTACGAAAAAAGGCCAAATCTATATTTGAACAAGATTTCTTCAAACTTTTAAATAATAGTATATTTGGTAAAACACTAGAAGACACCGAGAAAAGGGTCAGCGTGAAGTTGGTTAATAAGTGGAATGATGAAAAGAATATAACAAAGAAAAGTTTCGGTGCTGAGCAACTAATAGCTCGACCAAATTTCCATAGTGCTACTATTTTTACAGAAAATTTTATAGCTGTTCAAATGAAACCCGAGACAATTACTTTAGACAAACCCATATATATTGGCTTTTCTGTATTAGAAATATCCAAAAGTCATATGTTTGATTTTCATTACTCTATTATGAAACCTTTTTATCGGGAAAAATTAAAGCTTTGTTATACGGATACTGACAGTTTTCTTTATTCAATAGAAAGCAAAGATTTTTATACAGATTTAAAGTTGAATTTCCTTAGATATTTTGATACTAGTAATTATCCATTAAATAACTGTTACGGTATACCTGGTCTTAACAAAAAAGTACCAGGTCTTTTCAAAGATGAACTAGGTGGAAATTTAATTTCTGAATTTGTTGGTTTACGATCAAAATTATACTGTATAAAAACAGTACAAGAGGAGTTAAAAAGGGCTAAAGGTATACAGAAACAGGTTTTGAAAAACGTACATTTCGAAGATTACAATAACGTATTAAACAAAAATACTTTTTTAAGAAAGAAAAACATAATTTTTAAATCCTTAAAGCATGAAATATTTACCCAAGAACAGAACAAGATAGCTTTGTCAGGTAATGATGACAAACGCGTAATATTAAAAAATAAAATATCTACTATGTCTTGGGGCCACTGGGATTATATATTTTAGCAATTATTTTTTTCACTGTGTTTTTAAATTCTATTATTTAGATATATGACTATGATTTAGATATATTATATTAGAGTTATATTATACTTAAGGCTTGAGAAATAAAAAAATGTATTATTATTTATTACCATTACTAAGATTCATTGGTTGAATTTAAAATAATATTAACTTTTTATAAACTATTGTAACCAGTTTTTCAATATACTTAAGTAGGTACATATAATGAATATTTTGATTTATAAAAATTGTTAAAAAATATGTAAGTTGTTGCTTTTGCTCAGATTCATTTATTGTTTGAATAGGAAATCTAACTTAGATTATGAAATGTAATGTAAAATTTACTCTACCCAGCTGTATTAATATACCTAATAAAATATAAAAGTAACCGACTAACTTGCATTTTTATTTAATTTATTATATATCTTTGTATAATAAATCATTGACGGTAAATAAGTAAGAAAATTCTAACGCAAACAAGTTTGAACAAGTCAAATTCAGAGTAGGTTGTACTCTTCTGATTATAAGGTAATATGAAACCTAATTAATACAAATCAGGTCACGTTATTGGCAAGTTAATCATTCTTTAATAATATCAATTCTTTCTTTTTATTTTGCTGAAATGTCCATTAATTACATGTTTTACTACCTATATTGTCTTGCTGTGTCATCATGTACATTAATATAAATGGGTTTCAAATTAGTTTCAATTTCAATTATTAAAGTGAAGGCGTCAGTAGTCCAGCTAGATAATATCAACATGGTAAGTTTAAATAATTTTGTATGATTATAAATTAATTTTATTTGTGTTGTAATTGTGTCGTTATTTGGTGAAAAGTGGGTTATGGTAAAGGACTGCTTTTGCTGTCCTCCTTGCGTAGTCGCTGACTAACCCTTCGGGGATAATAGTCGTGGTTTTATGTATGTAATAAACTATTTTATTTTATGTTTTAGAATACTCAAGAGAACCTGGTGTCGCTCAGCATCAACAAGGAGTTCGTACAACCGTCATCTCCCACTTTTGAACAGAACGCTCAAGATATGCTCGAGGGATTTACAGAGGAGTATCCGAATTGGAGAGCAGATGAACGGCGAGGCGATTCCCCGCTGTATAACAAGGTGGTGAATAATATCACCAAGAAGAGACTTCGAAAAAGAAGAAGTTATCTGAAGCATTCTCATTCTTACGTGATGAAAAGTACGCCGATTCAAGGTCGTCGATTAATTAAGATTGAAGTGGTGGACTTCGAAACAAATCATACTGATCCATTATTATCTGCGCAGTATGTGGTAACAGAGCATATTGACCCCATAATGGATCAAACAGAGGCTATCATTAGCAATATATCAAAAAAAGTTTGTGGATATAGTTATAGTTTTTAAGAAATTCTAAAATAAATATTATTGAATTGAATACTAAGATCGTTTCATTCACCCTTTTTACTTTTAGTAATTAAACAAAAAGATATTTATACACATTTGATTTATTGAGGAAAATACTTTATTACATTAATAACTCAATTAACATTTAAAGTGTACCACTTTTTTAGACACAGAACATTTTTTAAAGCACACATTTTTTTATGGTACTCACAATTAAATTTATTTACATCTACATGGTAATCACTATATAATTTTAAAAAGTTAGGACAACCTATTTCTTCCAACTCCATTATTTCACAATCTTGACATAGCTCGCGAACCCATATTCCTTTTTCCAATCCCTTTACTAATACCTTCTTACTGCTTAAATACGGAACTATTATTCGTCTAAATTCACGGTAATCAATGAATCCCTGACTCCATTTGAGCCCGCGATTCCTTTCTAACCACCGGATTTGCTTCTTTTCTTCATCTGTTAGGTTTTTAAAAGCATATGGTGGCTTAATTAAGAACGTCTGCGTATGGTTTTTAGTTGCTATTGATAACTCTTTTACAATAAAATTATTTTTCAAATCCTTAAATCCTTGCACATCCACTATAATAGTATCGTTATTCATGATAGCTTTTTCACAATGTTACTCAGTGGTTTATATTCAAATATGCAATCGTTCAGTATAAGGCAGTATGCAGCGGTCTGATCAGGTATCTCTTGATCTGTTTCGATTTCTACTCTTACGTCGATTGATCCCTTCAGCATTTCTTGTTGGCGAGAACAGTCAACAACGAATAAAGGAGCAATATCTTTAAACTCTTTTAAACTCGACAACGGTTCTGATCGACGTCCGTGATAATACTGCTGAAACCTTGCATACTGTTCGTATATTAATAAAAACTTGTTGTCAGAGAAATTTATGTTAAGTCCTTCGTAGGGGTAATATGATGAATTTAAAAACACTCTTACGTCACGAACATTGCAATGGTCGAACTCAGCCATTGACATTTGAGCATTATGTTTTCGGTTTGTTTGTAAGGCAATAATAACAAATCGAGGTTTCTCTGTTTGCGATGAAGTTTTAATAGCCCAAGTATGCTTACGTGTCTTGGGTAGTAACGGATATTCATACAAGTCCCAGTTACGAAACGCTAGTGTAATGGCTCGATCTTTTTCTAAATGCTTTAATAAATTAATTCTCTCTCGATCTGACACTTTAATATGTGGAACACGCCAAACGATTTTATTTATTGTTATATTTTCCACTATTTGCTCTTTACTCAATTTTATTGCATTGACATTTGTGTTGCTCCTCAACAGTACTAACTCATGTTTACAGTTAATTAAAACTTTTTCATAATCTTCTGCAAATCCTAATATTTTATTTAATGGTATGGAGACAGAGAAAACTCCGTTTGTAACATTGGTTATTCCTGCAGGAGACCAACCCCAAACTTTTGCACTTTTGGATTCATTTTCATTCAAAGACAAATAAGACTTCATTGTCGTTGTGATACCTGCATTTTTTATTTTATCTATTTCTATTCCATTTAACTCATATCGAATATCTTGGAATAGAAATAACGCAGGATTGTTTACAAAATGCACACTTGTTACCTTTTCTTTAGTGGTACTGTTATATACATCAGCTTTACCTTCAATATACAAAGTGCTGCGTGACGGCAACACATACAAATCTTGCTGATTGATTGGTATTCTTATTTCATCATTATTGTTGAAACTTGTTACATACGGCTTATACGAATGATATTCAAAACTCTCGATACTGTTATCGTATGACGTTGGCTGAGATATATTTAATATGTTCATTTTAACAAGCCTACTAGCTTTAGAAATTCTTTATTATTTTTAGTAACCTTCTTTTTTAAGTCAAACGGTGTTCTTTTACTTATTGCTCTTTTGGAACTGACTTGAACACCTGATGAGGTAGGGTTTTTATTAAAATTAATCATTTTTTTCTAAAATGTAAATAAAGTTGTACGTCTTCTCCACGTAAATTAATCTGTCTATTATCAGCGTCTAACAACCTAATATTAATTGCACTAATTGAACTTTGATTGACTGGAAAATAGATTAAGTTTTTAGGAATTTCAATAATTCTATAACCGGGTGGTACATTAGGCACAAACTCATAAATAATATGGCTTGCTTTCCCATTCACGAATGATCCGCTAACTACGTCACATTCGATGCGTACGATGGTTGTTGCTAAAATACTGACTGGGTACTGAGACTCACAACTTATATTTGCCTTAATTGTGTCGTTAGCAAAACCTAAAATTCTACCAATGGAATTATTTTTCTCGAAATAAACATCTTCTGAACAAAATATTTTGGTTTTGAGAGTATTATTATTACAAGTCAATTTTAATGCAGTGTTCTTAATGTTGCTTTTTAAAAATTCGCAAATATCTTGAAGTTCATATGATCCTTCAGGAATTTCGATGAACTCATTGATACCGTAATAAAACTTATTGTTCCTTTCGTCTATATTAGGAATAGAATTAAAAGTAGAAAAGTATATAAGTCCGCACTCATATTGCCCACGTAATTCTAAAGTTGGTGAATAGTTAGTTATTAATGAGGCTCCTTGCCCAGTTATGGATACAGTGAAAGACATTTTTATACTGTCAAGTTATTTTAATTGTAACCTATATAAATGATTTTTCCAATACTTTCTTAAAAATAATAAACAAAGATGACCACAGTTTACAGTACCGAAAGATTGATACTGTTTGTAATTATAATTTATGTGCCTATCTTTCAAATATTTTATTAATTCTAATGGAGGTTTTAAGTTACCAAAACTGTTAAAATATTCACAGTAATTATTTTCTTTTACATAGGCTACCCAATGAGTTCCAGGATTTGAAGAACTATCTAAATTAAGAATAGCACACTCAATTTTTCTTGGTTTTGAGGGTAACGTATCTCTCATAAAAACGCCACGAAAATATGGAATATCAACTGAGTGCTTTAATATATCTAAATTAGTAAGTGCTCGTTTGGGTAACCGTTTAATTAGTTTTTTGGAGGTTGCAAGTACAAGCCCGCTCCTTTTTTGTGAGACTTCAAATACAACCCTTTTCCAAGTGCAACAGCTTCCATCATCTTGTTATGTCGTTCTGATTCTTGAAGATTTTTTTGAGCGACCTTGTAATCGTTAACAGCCTTTGTTATACCTGCAGCACCCCCAGCGAGTGAACCAAGAGCTGATAAACCAGCAAAGATTGGTATGAGGGGTAACAACCCACCAGTTTTCGGAACAGGAATGCAGCGTGGGAAGCGTATTCCTTTTATATTAGAAAACACTTTTTTTGCAGCTGCATGCGCATATTTTATAGCCGTGCGGTTATCATTACATTTTATTTTTTTCATTTGCTTTTGAATTTTTTTAACACCTTTCATGAATGACCGCACTCCTGCTCCGGCTTTAAGTTTTGCTTTCATTGCATTTTTTACTATCCATGATGCAATCTTTTCTCCTTTCCCAGCATCTTTCGATTTCAATCTTTTCTTTGCCATATTTAAAAGTTCTAAATCGGCGTTTTGTCTAACGTTCCAATCTTTATTATTGTAAGCAATATCGTGATACAAGCAAGCTTCATCCAATTTATTTATTCCTCGTTCACCTCTTAGTAAGCGTTTTTTAAGTTTTGTTCCTGGACCACAAAACTGATATCCAGGTAAGTGTAACTCGAACGGAATGTTATCTATTAAATTGTTGACAATGCCGCTTCCTTCCTTCATTGATGTTCGTAAAGTGACTGTACAACATAATCAGGCGATATTTATATTAAGTCATTAATAATTTTCTGTCAACCCAACTGTTTTCACCATCACTGAGACCCAACCATTTGACAAAGAGTTTGTTTCCTTTTTTCTTTAAAACTTTTTCAATAAGATATATATCGGGAAATTGGGTTCTTTGCAGTTCGTATCCGTAAAAAGATCCTAAAATGATTTGCTTATGTTTGTCTTCTAAGTGGTATGTGACAGGATTTGTATGGTTAACTTTCACAACGTTGAAGATTTCTGTTGACCAGTTGGGAGTATAACCTTTGTAGAATTCACCTTTGTATTTACTAATCCGAACATGATCACCAACACGGTACTTATTTTTTTTCGTTATGTTATTATTTTGTGATTTGATGATGTTGTACTTTACAGTTGTCTGATTTCTTTTGTCAACATCAATAGGTTTAAATTTTGTTATACGATGAACAGTGTTATTATAGCTTTGTACCACGTTTTTCAAATTTTTATTTATCCACTGGTATTGACCGCATAAGCTAAATAGCTTATAAAGGTGACCTTTTAGCGTTCTAATTACTCTTTCAACAATTGCTGCTTTTTTCACAGAATAAGTGGAATAATGGTTAATGTCATATTTTTTCATCAACTCTTTAAAGTTTTCATTATAAAACTCTTTACCTAAATCTGTTTGCAAATTTTTTGGTTTCCGAGACGAATTCAATAATATATTTTCCATTGCGTTGGTGACATTAATTTTATCTTTACTCTTCAAAGGATTTGTCCAAACGTATTTCGATAAAGTGTCAATAACTACTAAAACATATTTATATCCTTTATTAAATTGTGAATACTTTTGAAAATCCATAAGGTCAGCTTGCCATGAATCATCTACTCCTTTTATAATTGTACATCGGCGAGGAAAATTTCTTCTCGCCGCTCTGTGAATTTCTTCTACTATATCTCTTTTACTCATTTTTGTTTGACTTTGCTTGAATCATACGGTCTATTTCTGTTTTTGAGTAAAACATAGTAGACAAGCGATTGGAAGTAGCTGATTCTAAGTTCTGGATGTAAATTTTTACACGACTATTAACTTTATTTATTTCATTCCTTAGATCTTGTACAGTTTTATCCAAATATGCCTTATTTACAGCTTCATCGTCCTTGTCTGGAGATGATAAACCTTTAAGTTTTGATGATTTTAAGTCGTATTCGCCCGTTTCGCACTTTTTTAACGTATCGTTTATGGTATCGATGTATTCAGATAACCTCAAACGTTTATGAATGTGATGACCGAATTTATCTATATTCATTATAATCTCGAAGCTTTGCTTACTGCGAGTATACTGCTTAATTTTCCCCGTGCTATTTGTTTATATTCCATATTTATGATGCCCGCTTCGCGCAGTTCTTCAATTATTGCAACGATTTCATTATCCAAACCCGTGTTACCAGCAGCTTTTGACGCAAGCAGTAATTTCAATCGTTCTATTAATTCATTTGGATCATCCCAATAAACTAAATCTGTATTTGTTTTAACTTTTTTTAAAAGATTGATACCTTTTCCCTGTGGAGGACTCTCAGTACTAGTAGGTTGTTTAGAGAATTTAAATAATGGTTTTATAATACTCATGTATTTAAACCCTTTATTGCTGTTTATTGGTTTGGCAGGATCAAAGTTACGTCTGTGTGCATTAGTATTGATAAGTAGTAGCTTGTAGTTTTCAAGGTCGTCATCTGTAATAACATCTAGATTTGGTACCTTTTTATATAATAGTTCTTTTAAGCCAAGAGTCTTTTCAAAAGTAATGTTTCCAACTTTAAGAATTCTACCGTCATCATGAACGCGAGTGTTTCCAAGCTCAAGTTTCCCTCGCTCATTTCTAATTCCAAAAGGTATGGCATTAAATACTTCAGATGACGTAGACCATGAGGAAGACTCATCTTGATTTATAATGTTTGGTGATGATTGGAGGGACTTAAAAGAACCTTTACTTACATCATGGTTCTTAAAAGGTGACGTAGTTAGGATTTTGTCTGATTTTTGTGGTGTGTCTTGATATTCCTCTTCATCTACACTATTAGAATCAATATATTCTTCACAAGAAGAATACGACTTCTCGCTTTCATTTTTCCTGTTTTTTTTTGATATGGGATCATAAAGCTTTACTTCCTGTAAGTTCTTTTCATCATTTCTATTCGCTAAAATGTTAAGAGGGTCAACAATAGGTTTAAATATTGTTTCCAGGGTAACATTGTTAGAATTTTTAGCATCCTTTATTAAGTCTACCTTCCTTTTAACAGCTGATGCTGATTTTACAATTTGTTCTTTTAAATCTCTTTCCATTTCAATAAATAGGTTTCCTTTCAGCTTTAAGTCACAAATGAAAGTGATTTTATGGCATAATTACAACTGCTTTTGTACATTAATCTAATTCTATAAACGTATCAAATGTCTTCCTATAACATCCTTTGTTTCGTTCACAATCCTTATTTATTACAAGATAATTGAATGGTTTCTTCCAAACAGTTGAGCACATTTCTCGAAATTGTGACCAAGTCATGTCCGACCCTACGTGTTCATCATATACGTGTTTCAAATTTACATCGTCCTGCTTAAATAATATAATTAGGTTAGAATTGTCCCTAATAAGTTGTTTTGGTACTTTTGTATAAGTTTGATTAATATAAAAACAATCGATATTTTTATGACGTCCCATAGCAAAATAATCTCGGATGTGGTTTTGGTTTTCACAAGCAACATCATCAAATATAATAATCGAGTCAGACAAAGCATCATGTGGACTCAAAACTTCGGTGTTGTCATTATATTTATGATACGATGTACCTGCAACCATATTTAATACTTTTTCTAAAAATATGTATTTAGGTTGATACAAAGATTTTGAATAAACATAAAGGTTGCGGAACCGTGGACCATCTGTATGTAGTAATAAACTAATTACTAAGTTTGTCTTTCCACAATTCGAAGGGCCGCAAACAATACAACGGATACTGTTCGGCAATAAGTTGCCATGACGTTTTAACTCATTTGATGATGGTGGGCAAATGCATTTTAATTTTAATGACTGTTTTTGTTTAACAAATCTCATAGCAGCTGTTTTCTTATTGACCACAGTGTTTCGGGAGTTTCAATAAAATGACTTTGAAGCATAGCGCTTAAACATATATACGAGCGAATGGCAGTGATTTTCAAAAGTAATATTGGGACATTCTAGATCACTTTTTAACGACATTGATCGAACGTCAGTGAGATCAATGGAGTGAAAAGTGATCTAGAATGCCCAATATTACACTACTCAGGGGGACTAAAAAGAAAAATATTATGTTGTGTGGAGCACTTCTGCTTCTGTCCCAATGCTGGGCAAATGCCTTCATCATTGTAATCAAGTCATCGCAACGATTGATTTATGTATTGGAGATGTTTCTACTTTTTAGCTAGATAGACTGAATTAAAACTGAATTAAAACCGTATAAGATTTAAAACCAAACGCCGATACAATGGCTCTCGTTTAGGATTGGCACTTCAGTTTCATCAAAAGCTCAAGTTCACTGGAACAGTTTATTACTTCAAGTTTTCACTTTGCTTAAATTGGAATATACAATATAAAATGGTTCGATTTAAACTTAAGCTCAAGGAAGCCATATCGTTGATTTTATAGTAATGAAACTACTTTATGTGTTTACATTGCAACACCTCATCTAATAGTAGATTGTTATACAAGGGGCTAAAATGACCCATTATATACGAGGTAGTTTTACTCCCGAGCTTTAGCGAGGGAGTAAAACTACTGAAATAGAAGTTTTAATGGGTTTTTAGCGCCGTGTGTTACACTATGTTTTTCACTACGAATGCGAGAAAATAAAACAATCCCATACAATATTAGTTGGTTTATTTTATTAAAAATTAACCCGTTAGTTGCTTTAACGAAGAGAAGGGTTTGTAGTATTATTTTGATGAGCCCATCGCCGCTCTATGCTGTTGGATGTATGTGCAGTCTTTAGTCCGTTAGTCGCCTTTTACGACACCGAAGGGAAGAGAGGGGTTTGTAGTATTATTTTGATGAGCCCATCGCCGCTCTATGCTGTTGGATGTATATGCAGTCTTTAGCCCGTTAGTCGGCTTTTACGACACCCAAGGGAAGAGAGGGGTTGGTAGTATTATTTTGATGAGCCCATCGCCGCTCTATGCTGTTGGATGTATGTGCAGTCTTTAGTCCGTTAGTCGCCTTTTACGACACCCAAGGGAAGAGAGGGGTTGGTGGTATTATTTTGATGAGCCCATTTACGCACTATGCTGTTGGACAAAGAAAAATATATGTTGGCTTACCAAAGATTCATGCACTAGAAAAACAACAAAAAAACGCAGTAATTTTTGGTTTATTTTTTCCTCACAAATATGTTATAAAACGTCGTATGGCATACGTGCGCTTTGATAATTACAGGCTCCGCTTTCTTGTAGCCCTCGCCTACGGCTCGGGCTAGCAATATCGCCTCGGCTGTAATTTTCATCTTACCGCACTTAAATCATAATGTACTATTACTAAATCTTTCCGTGACTTTTAACAAAATGATTTATATTTTAATATTCTATTAATGTTTTTGCCACATCATTATCTTATAATAAATAAACATAACATTTTAGTACCTAGAAAGACGGCACCGGGTAATTTGACCTACATACTATTTATGTGCATTGATTACTAGAATATCCGGCGATAATTATTTTATATAGTATACAATTACTTTTACATATTTTTCATTATCTGTGCAACTACTGTACAACGGCAACAACCATTTACAGTGGAAGAGGGCGTGCGTGGGATTCGCGCAATGCCAAGCTACGGGTAATGTGGATATTTTTTTTTAAAACGATGTTATTACAAATCAATTTAATGTTTTAATGTTAATCCTGGCTTTTCTAAGGATCACAAATCTATTTTAGATCAAATGCTCACTGCATAATAGTAAATTAAATTATTTTACGACGAGGGTTCATTCGACCCCTAGCAGTATTTCATGGTAAGATTATTTTTCCGTCTTTCTAGTGTTAACTAAGGCAAATCCTCGACAAAATCCTAATACCAGCCATTAATAATTACTTTATATTTATAGCGCACGTACTACAATCAGATCGGAGATGTTTTCGTGATAGGCCTGAAGAGCAAGTATTTTAGGTACTAAATAATTAATAAATGTATGTATAAATAAAAGCAAGTACGTGATGATAAGAGTTGGAGTCTACTCCGTTAATTACTAGTTCTAATCTGGAAACCAAGAACAGGAACGCGGGGCATCGGCAGACCTCTTGCTTGTCGGTCCAAAGACCGGGCTGGTTAGAGGTTTGGGGAGGCGTACGTCGAGCTGCGGAAGATGATACGCTTAAGGATAAGAACAAAAAGTGCGTAGTTAATATAAAATTTGTTAAAGTCACCTCTCAAACAAGGCGAAGTTTTCCGAAGCACTACATATTCACATACATAGTTATTTTAATCCATTATCTCTTTTCTTTTCCGAGGAAAAGTCTCTTAACTGTTGCTCTGATAAAACTCTAACAATGTCAAGTTTCATAACAATCCATTAGGTAGTTTTCGTGGCCCTCCAGAACAACGGGACTGAGAGAGATAAAGATTATTTATTTGGGTAACATATGTTTAGTTTAGTATGGTATAGTAAGATGTTTATTGTTTAGAACATTAGCTTAAGCAACAATGAAAGGTAAAATAGTTTATACAATTTAAAGATACGTACCCAAATAACATTTTAAACTGTTATGGTCACTACAATTACTTTTAGGAAAAAACGGGTTTTTACCACGTTGATGTTGTTGATTTTGAGTCCGCGTTATTTCGGCGCAGTTCCATGCACCATCCCATGATCTGGTAACTGGTGGTCAGTTTTCTAAAAGTAATATATACCCAAATATTACAGTAGAACGATGTCAATGACTTTAAACTTTAAGAGTTGGTTCGTTATGTCTGGTGTGTTAATGGCATAGTGCCAAAATATTAATTTGAATTTGCTTACATGATATTAATATCCTTTTATCGGTAATCAATCGTCCCCATTCTATTTTTACATTAAATTTTTATATTACTTACAAAATATCAAAAATCGATCGAGTTTCGACAAAATTAAATTAAATATCAAAGAAGTCTCAGTGTTCCGTATGAAAATTGAGGCCTTATAAAATATTTAAATGCTCATTAAAAGGCTCAAAATTTTACAAAATTCTAAAAGAGCATTTATTTTTAAATTCAAATTAAGCATCTTTCCAACATGTAAAAACCAATTAAAGTTTATCGCAATACTTATCTACCAGCTTTACTAGTACCATACCGTAAAAGTTTCCTTCACTAATATATGACACTATTTCTAAATTGCAGCTTTAATTAGGAACGTCACAATTTAGTAACGGACGATGAAACGTTGTATTATGAAATTGAAAATCCAATTTATACAAGTTATTTCGGTAGCAGGTGCTTCGCGTTGATTGATTCGCCGAGACGTCGCGTTCGTCCGAAACTAATGAATTATCAAATTGACGCAGATAAAAACATTCCTCGAGACCATTTGTTATGAATACTTTGAATGTCAACACCATCAGTCAGTCAAGACTCAGGTACCGCAATTTGCTTGTGATCGTTACGCGATTTAAAAGACCTAATGTCATCGGAACCGTTCAACTTATTTATAATACATACTATACATTACACGAGAATTATCCCCGAAAGGTTAACTAGAGACTAGGCAATGAGGACCGCAAAATCAGTTCTCTGGCCATTCTCCACACTTGACCAAATAATAACTGCACATGTGGTTAGCGTGACAGGTGGTGAGCTTAACTTTTTCACTGCCCTGGTAGACTGTAGATTAAATAGTGATAAAAGCATATTTCGTTCATCATTTCTTATTGCTGTCATATTAACGTTCATTCCATTTTACGTTTCAATTAATGGGATAGGAATATCCCATTCGTATCTTCCTCTGGGAAATACGGGGATGAATAAAATTGAAACGGAATCTAGCTAATTTAAGCCCAGTTTAAAGGTTAAACAATCGTCAAATTACCTGATTAATTGGGTCATTTGATATCCGAAAGCTTAAAGGAAATTGTATGGTTGCAATTGAGCTATAATTAATTGTATATTTTCCCGTCTCTAACCGCTTGCAACAGCTTTCCTGGGAAATTAATATCCCAAAGTCGGGTTGCAGCTTTAGAAATCTTGCGTGGCTTAACGAGCAGTGCATAGATAAATCATGATGCCCTGACGCCCGTACAGTTTGTTGCTATAAGAAACGTACAGTGTTAGCTTACTTAATAGGTAAACTGTTATTATGAAAAGCTGCCTTTAAGCCGAAGATTGGGTTTTAGTAGCTCATTAAGAAAGGAAAATCCATCAATGTACTGATAAGCGCTCATTAGGATATATGATAATAAAGGTTCAATCTTCAATATTCTCAGAATAATAATTAAAGCATAGAAGGAGTGCGATGACATTTGAGTGTGCACTCTGTTTGGTCACCATTCGAACTACATTTGTATGTCGCTTTTGAATTCGGTGTCATAAATGGTGACCGGGTATTCAATATGGGACAACTATTAATACGAGTCTCATTTGGACTCCTTCTATGCTTTAGTTATTATTCTATGTAAATATGTTGATAACAACACAAAAAAATATATATATATGGTCATAACTTCGCTACCGCGATGCAGGCTTCCCATACTATTTTATCGTCGTAGTATGACGACGTCGTTTGTGGCGCCATCTGTCGACACGGTTGAGAAGGTGTTTTGCTTCGTGTCTATGTGCGGCATCATGCAGGTAGGTGGCGCCGCCACAAGAAATGGTAGAAAAAGAAAACACAGGGAGGGTAGTCGTAGCAGTGTTTATTACAGTCTAACATTCACATTGGGTAGTCCCTTAGCCCCAAGCCCCTTAACACAAAATGTGGCCCCGCAGGGCGGCGGCTGCGGCGCGCCGCGGTCCATGGCGGCCGTGGTGACGTACAGCTGGTCGAGCGCCGCGCCGCCGAATGCGGCCGAGGTGACTTGGAGCGCGGGGATGGGCACAAGCTGGAGGATGCTGCCGGCGATGGGGTCGATCTTGATCACCTGTGGGGGCGGGAAACGTTAACTATGGTCTTTTTGACATAAATTTTTTCTTGCTTGTCTGTGCTCCAAAAATGTGTGGTCTAGTTACGTGCTATGTAATAATTAAAATTTTATAAATATTGATCTCCCGTGTCTTTTGGGCTGAAATATACCAGTTTTACAATAGTCAAAAGGGTTTTTCATTTAAGAGCGTTTACGTCCTTTTGCGCCGTTTTGCTCAAAAACTGTACTTTTTAAACCTCTTAATATCTGTTAATACTTACTTTACAAATATGTTAAATACTTATATCATTAGGCGATCTTGTAGTCGAAATAGTTTGTTGAAAACATTTTTAAATTTATGGATATTTTGGAATTTATAACACGATAACTGAACAGAGGTTTTCATAATTTGACTTTCCGCGTCAACTTCGAAGCTTAAAAATGTGTTTAAATTACTAACAAATCTAATAACAACATTTTTTTTTCAATTTAAAAGATCCTCAGCAAAATAGTTTGTTGAAAACATTTTTTGATTTTGGTTACTAACAAAAACTATAAAATTCCAAACATTGTGAATTTTTAAAGAAATTATAGGTGATAAAGTGATTGTTTTCTCTAATGTACTAAATATATTTTAGAAGATAAAAGCTTTATACTATAGAAAAAAGTGTTATTTAAAATTTTAACAAAATTGTTTTTACAAAATAAGCTCTATAATTTTTCTACAAATATTTTAAAACTACTCTAAAACTACTACAAAACCCTGCGCTCCACTCGCTTCAAATCAGTCCGCCGCGAGGCCTCTGAGAGAGTGGTCACGTCGCTCGACGCTCTGCCCGGCGCGGTTGTCGACCTTTCCGTAAGTTCGAAGATAGTGCAAATTTATAGCTTGATTTGCAAATCTTAGTACTTTGGTGAGTAAATTATTACAAGCTTTTATTTAACTTGCAATCTATGTATGTCTTGTTCGGGTGGAATTTTGCAACTCAATTTTGACCCACTTCCCGTTTATTGATTGAGCTGAAAATTTGCATACATGTGTAAATCGCGTGACAATGCAATTTTATGATTGACATGGTGCTGATCTGATGATGGAGATGGAAGGTGGCCATTGAAACTATGCAATAAAATAGCACAACCTAATCGAGTTTGGGCTCGTTTGAATCGTCTTGACGAGTAATTTGTCTTTCAATGGTAACCAGGGTCTGATGATGGAGCTGGATGGTGGTCATAGGAACTCTGTAATAAAACGACGCAACACCATCGAGTTTTGGGCTCGTCTCATTCGTCTTGACGAGTCCTTTGTTTTTAAATGGTTACCAAAGTCTGATCTGATGATGGAGCTGAAAGGTGGTCATAGGAACTCATTGAAGAAATGACGCAACCCCATCGAGTCGCGGCTCGTTTGATTCATCTTGACGAGTACTTTGGTGCTAGATGGTAACCAGAGTCTGATGATGGAGCTGGAAGATGGCCATAGGAACTTAGTAATTAAACAACATAATAAACCCATCGAGTAAGGGCTCGTTTAATTCGTCTAGACAAGTACTTTGCTGCTAGATGGTAACCAGGGCCTGATGATGGAGCTGGAAGGTGGCCATAGGAACTCCGTAATAAAACGACGCAACCCCATCGAGTTTCGGCTCGTCTCATTCATCTTGACGAGTACTTTGGTTTTAGATGGTTACCAGGGTCTGACGATGGAGCTGGAAGATGGCCATAGGAACTCAGTAATTAAACAACATAACCCCATCGAGTAAGGGATCGTTTAAATCGTCTAGACGAGTACTTTGCTGTTAGATGGTAACCAGGGTCTGATGATGGAGCTGGAATGTGGCCATTGGAACTTCGCAATGAAATAACACAACCTAATCGAGTTTGGGCTCGTTTAAATCGTCTTGACGAGTAGTTTGTCTTTCAATAGTGTCCAGGGTCTGATGATAGAGCTGGATGGTGGTCATAGGAACTCTGTAATAAAACGATGCAACACCATCGAGTTTCGGCTCGTCTCATTCGTCTTGACGAGTACTTTGTTTTTAGATGGTTACCAGGGTCTGATCTGATGATGGAGCTGAAAGGTGGTCATAGAAACTCATTAAAGAAACGAGGGAACCCCATCGAGTCTCGGCTGGTTTGATTCATCTTGACGAGTACTATGGTGCTAGATGGTAACCAGGGTCTGATGATGGAGCTGGAAGATGGCCATAGGAACTGAGTAATTAAACAACATAACCCCATCGAGTAAGGGATCGTTCAAATCGTCTAGACGAGTACTTTGCTGTTAGATGGTAACCAGGGTCTGATGATGGAGCTGGAATGTGGCCATTGGAACTTCGCAATGAAATAACACAACCTAATTGAGTTTGGGCTCGTTTAAATCGTCTTGACGAGTAGTTTGTCTTTCAATAGTGTCCAGGGTCTGATGATAGAGCTGGATGGTGGTCATAGGAACTCTGTAATAAAACGATGCAACACCATCGAGTTTCGGCTCGTCTCATTCGTCTTGACGAGTACTTTGTTTTTAGATGGTTACCAGGGTCTGATCTGATGATGGAGCTGAAAGGTGGTCATAGAAACTCATTAAAGAAACGAGGGAACCCCATCGAGTCTCGGCTGGTTTGATTCATCTTGACGAGTACTATGGTGCTAGATGGTAACCATGGCCTGATGATGGAGCTGGAAGATGGCCATAGGAACTGAGTAATTAAACAACATAACCCCATCGAGTAAGGGATCGTTTAAATCGTCTAGACGAGTACTTTGCTGTTAGATGGTAACCAGGGTCTGATGATGGAGCTGGAATGTGGCCATTGGAACTTCGCAATGAAATAACACAACCTAATCGAGTTTGGGCTCGTTTAAATCGTCTTGACGAATAGTTTGTCTTTCAATAGTGTCCAGGGTCTGATGATAGAGCTGGATGGTGGTCACAGGAACTCTGTAATAAAACGATGCAACACCATCGAGTTTCGGCTCGTCTCATTCGTCTTGACGAGTACTTTGTTTTTAGATGGTTACCAGGGTCTGATCTGATGATGGAGCTAAAAGGTGGTCATAGGAACTCAGTAAAGAAACGACGCAACCCCATCGAGTCTCGGCTTGTTTGATTCATCTTGACGAGTACTATGGTGCTAGATGGTAACCAGGGTCTGATGATGGAGCTGGAAGATGGCCATAGGAACTGAGTAATTAAACAACATAATAACCCCATCGAGTAAGGGCTCATTTAATTCGTCTAGACGAGTACTTTGCTGCTAGATGGTAACCAGGGTCTGCTGATGGAGCTGGAAGGTGGCCATAGGAACTCTGTAATAAAACGACACAACCCCATCGAGTTTTGGCTCGTCTCATTCGTCTTGACGAGTACTTTGTTTTTAGATGGTTACCAGGGTCTGATCTGATGATGGAGCTGAAAGGTGGTCATAGGAACTCAGTAAAGAAACGACGCAACCCCATCGAGTCTCGGCTTGTTTGATTCATCTTGACGAGTACTATGGTGCTAGATGGTAACCAGGGTCTGATGATGGAGCTGGAAGATGGCCATAGGAACTGAGTAATTAAACAACATAAAAACCCCATCGAGTAAGGGCTCGTTTAATTCGTCTAGACGAGTACTTTGCTGCTAGATGGTAACCAGGGTCTGCTGATGGAGCTGGAAGGTGGCCATAGGAACTCTGTAATAAAAGGACACAACCCCATCGAGTTTTGGCTCGTCTCATTCGTCTTGACGAGTACTTTGTTTTTAGATGGTTACCAGGGTCTGATCTGATGATGGAGCTGAAAGGTGGTCATAGGAACTCAGTAAAGAAACGACGCAACCCCATCGAGTCTCGGCTTGTTTGATTCGTCTTGACTAGTACTTTGGTGCTAAAAAGAAAGAAATTAAAATGTATTTCCATTTCAGGTTATCGAAGATGAGGTTCCACAAACAACAAATAAGGTTGAAGGTCGAAGACTAGTAGATTTTCAATACTTTTTGGACCAAATTAAAATAGTAACCACAATAGAGCCACAGGATGTACAATTGATAATTTACAAGTGATAAAAGAGCATTAAGTAGGCTTATTATCTACATTTTTAATGAAGTATAACATTTACCTTTAGATAAGTCTAAAAATCATGTAAAATCTTGTTTACATAAGAAAGGTCAAAGTGTATTTAGTTGACAATACAGCCTGGTCATAATTATATTTTCACATTATAGTTTCTTAGTCAATTATTTTTAAAACAAATTAATTTTACGCTTGTATGATAGCCTTTAACAGCAGTGTCTTACAGACAAAGGTACCTACTCAAAATTTATGTTGCGTTTAAAGTAATATTCTCTTACTTTCTTTGGAGTTGCTCGAGTGTGTCATGCTCTCTCAAAGTGTCTCTGCATGGTGGCATGTGCGTCGGGTCGTTACGTTCCCTCAAACATGGTTAAACGAAGCGATAGCTGATTCACATGTCATACTCGTGAACGGGTGCCGCCTGTGGAGGCTGGTTTGCTCTTGCAATCTTATTTTTTACTGGTAGTATTTAATGGTCTTACTTTTTCTTGTTTCAGAGATACTGTAAGACGTTGTTTATTTTATTTTATATCGAGCAATACTTTCTTTAAACGCAACATTAATTTTGAGTAGGTACCTTTGTCTGTAAGACACTGCTGTTAAAGGCTATCATACCAGCGTAAAATTAATTAGTTATAAAAATAATTGACTAAGAAACTATAATGTAAAAATATAATTATGACCAGGCTGTATTGTCAACTAAAAACACTTTGACCTTTCTTATGTAAACAAGATTTTACATGATTTTTAGACTTATCTAAAGGTAAATGTTATACTTCATTACAAATGTAGATAATAAGCCTACTTTATGCTCTTTTATCACTTGTAAATTATCAATTGTACATCCTGTGGCTCTATTGTGGTTACTAAGTTTTTTAATTTGGTCCAAAAAGCATTGAAAATCTACTAGTCTTCGACCTTTAACCTTATTTGTTGTCTGTGGAACCTCATCTTCGATAACCTGAAATGAAAATACATTTTAATTTCTTTCTTTCTAGCACCAAAGTACTCGTCAAGACGAATCGAACAAGCTGAGATTCGATGGGGTTGCGTCGTTTCTTTACTGAGTTCCTATGACCACCTTTCAGCTCCATCATCAGATCAGACCCTGGTAGCCATCTAAAAACAAAGTACTCGTCAAGACGAATGAGACGAGCCAAAACTCGATAGGGTTGCGTCATTTTATTACAGAGTTCCTATGGCCACCTTCCAGCTCCATCAGCAGACCCTGGTTACCATGTAGAAGCAAAGTACTCGTCTAGACGAATTAAACGAGCCCTTACTCGATGGGGTTATTATGTTGTTTAATTACTCAGTTCCTATGGCCATCTTCTAGCTCCATCATCAGACCCTGGTTACCATCTATACACCATATCTATGCACCATAATACTCGTCAAGATGAATCAAACAAGCCGAGACTCGATGGGGTTACGTCGTTTCTTTAATGAGTTCCTATGACCACCTTTCAGCTGCATCATCAGACCAGGCCCTGGTAACCATCTGAAAACAAAGTACTCGTCAAGACAAATGAGACGAGCCGAAACTCGATGGGGTTGCGTCGTTTTATTACAGAGTTCCTATGACCACCATCCAACTCCATCAACAGACCCTGGTTACCATTGAAAGACAAACTACTCGTCAAGACGATTTAAACGAGCCCAAACTCGATTAGGTTGTGTTATTTCATTGCGAAGTTCCAATGGCCACATTCCAGCTCCATCATCAGACCCTGGTTACCATCTAACAGCAAAGTACTCGTCTAGACGATTTAAACGAGCCCTTACTCGATGGGGTTATGTTGTTTAATTACTGAGTTCCTATGGCCATCTTCCAGCTCCATCATCAGACCCAGGTTACTATCTAGCACCAAAGTACTCATCAAGACGAATCAAACGAACCGAGACTCGATGGGGTTGCGTCGTTTCTTTACTGAGTTTCTATGACCACCTTTCAGCTCCATCAAGAGATCAGACCCTGGTAACCATCTCAAACCAAAGTACTCGTCAAGACGAATGAGACGAGCCGAAACTCGATGGGGTTGCGTCGTTTTATTACGGAGTTCCTGTGGCCACCTTCCAACTCCATCATCAGGCCCTGGTTACCATCTAGCAGCAAAGTACTTGTCTAGACGAATTAAACGAGCCCTTACTCGATGGGTTTATTATGTTGTTTAATTACTCAGTTCCTATAGCCATCTTCCAGCTCCATCATCAGATTCTGGTTACCATCTAGCACCAAAGTACTCGTCAAGATGAATCAAACGAGCCGCGACTCAATGGGGTTGCGTCGTTTCATCAATGAGTTCCTATCACCACCTTTCAGCTCCATTATCAGATCAGACCTTGGTAACCATTTAAAAACAAAGGACTCGTCAAGACGAATGAGACAAGCCGAAACTCGATGGGGTTGCGTCGCTTTATTACAGAGTTCCTATGACCACCATCCAACTCCATCATCAGACCCTGGTTACCATTGAAAGACAAACTACTCGTCAAGACGATTCAAACGAGCCCAAACTCGATTAGGTTGTGCTATTTTATTGCAAAGTTTCAATGGTCACCTTCCATCTCCATCATCAGATCAGCACCATGTTAATCATAAATTTGCATTGTCACGCGATTTACACATGTATGCAAATTTTCAGCTCAATCAGTAAACGGGAAGTGGGTCGAAATTGAGTTGCAAAATTCCACCCGAACAAGACACATACATTGCAAGTTTAATAAAAATACATGCAATATAATATTATACTTACATATTTCATGCATTACTTACGCCCATATTAAAAAAAATAATCGAAGTACCTATTACGAAAAAGCAAATTCGATCTAACGGATCAAAGTGAGTGAGTTTGACTACAGTGAGCAGAACTAGCCTATTCTACACACACAGTCGCGCGCGCTCACAGCTCTCTTCTGTGTGCGTGATATTTGGACTTAAAAACCTAAACTTGAGGTCTCGCGCTCGGCGTAAACGCTCTTAACTAATATTAAGTTATGGGCCCAGACCCTCCTAAAACAAAGATTTACGCGGATACAGTTTGTACTTGTTGTAAAATTAAAACTCGGAGGCGAAGCCATCATGGATTCTTAAGGTGCTGCGTCGGCTTCTGGGGTATCGGTAAATAAAACTGGAATTACAGTAGTAAAACTTACTGGGGGTGAGAATTGGTTGTTGAGGAAGTTCCAGACCAAGATTTTGCTAAATGGGCTCGGCTTGTTAGGAGTCGTTGACGGGTCAGTAAAGAAAGAAAATGCCGGCTTAAAACCAAATGAATGGGAGCAACAAGATGCTAAAGCACACATTGTGTCGAGAGTGACAGAAAGCGTCATGCAACATTTATTAACATGTTGCCCGGCGGCAGAAATGTGGAACAAGTTATCGAGCACATACGAACTTAAAAGTTCAACGAGCGTTCACCTGATTCAGAAAAGATTCATGAAATATAAATACGAAAGTAGTAATATAGCCAATTTATTTTTACAGTAGAACAAATGGCAAAGCAACTAAAACAGCGAGGCGAATCTATTTCTGAGAAGATTATTATTACAAAAATATTAATGACACTACCACCTCAATACAAACACTTTATTTCGGCGTGGGAAAGCGTTCCTCAAGAATCCCAAACATTAAATGACTTGCAAGCAAGGCTACTCATTGAGGAAGAACGCATTAAAGAAACAAAGGAACCCGTTGCCTTGTCCGTGAAAAATATGAAGTGTTATAAATGTGGTAAAATTGGCCACTAAAAGAGTGTCTGTAGATATAACAATACATGTTCTTACTGTTAAAAGGCTGGGCATACAATAGAACAGTGTTACTTTAAGATGAATAACAATAAAGAAAATAACTCTAAAGAAAATAAAAACAATAATTCAAGGGAAAATAAAGGAAATATTACTAAGGATACCAAAGGAAATGCTTACATCTCAAGCGCTTTTATTGGACATGACTCCAGCACAGATGAATGAATAGTGGACAGTGGTGCAAGTGACTACATGACCCATACTCAATCTCTTTTTTCTAGCTTTTCGGGGATCATTTCTGATAGATATGTCATAGTCCAAAATGTAAGGAAATTAAAAGTTGAAGGTATTGGAAAAATACTCCTGAAGGCTTATGATGGTAATAAATACGTTGTGTCTTCACTAAATAGCGTACTATATGTTCCTGAACTTAAGGAAAACTAAAGCTGTGAAAAATGGTTACATGTTTAACATTACAGGTAAAAAATGTGAATTTATTAAAAATAATGTAGTGTGTTCGCTTGGTAAATGTGTAGATACTTTTTATGTAATGCAGTTTGTCTTTGACTCTCCATGCAATGTAAATGTAACCACTCAGGTTAAAACTAATACCCCTAAGGATTAGCATACGAAATTGGCTCATCAAAACTTTGATTACTGTCGTTCAGTGCTAAAAAACAGTAACATAGAATTTCTTGATTCTGAGGATTCATGTGCTGCATGTACGAGTATAGAAGGAAATGTCATCGCTTACCTTTTCCTCAGAGTATATAACTAAAACAAGTATGTGTTGTGAGATCTTACATGCTGATGTGCGTGAACCGTTGGAAGTGCCCTCTGTTGGAGAAATCATCTTTAATAACCAAAATATACCTTATATTTTGGTTATTAAAGATGATTTATCTAAATATAGGAAAGTTTATTTTACGTAACATAAATTCGAAGTGCCAAGTGAATTAAAAGATTTCATTAATTATGCTGAAGTAACAACTAACAATAAAGTAAAGCTTTTAAGGATAGACAATGAGACAAACATTTTAAATAAAACATTAGTTATTTTTAAATAAAAAAGGTTTACAACACCAAACTGCAGTAATCATACACTGAAACAAAACGGTAAGGTTGAAAGAGAAATGCGGACTATTATAAAAGCTGCTAGAACAAAGTTGATTCAGTCTAACCTAGATGAAAGTTTATGGTCTGAAACTATTAGCACAGCTGTGTACACTCTAAATAGAACATTTTGTTAAAAACAAAAATACTGATAAAACACCGTATGAATGTTGGTCGGATAGGAAGTTTGATATAAATAATTAACATAAATTTGGTAGTCTAGTAGTCAGTCATGTGCTTAAAGAAAGAAGAAGAAAATTGGATCCAAAAGGAAAAAATAGGATATTTTGATGGTAACGGCGAGGCAACAAAAGGTTATAGGATTTATTACAAGGAGAAAAATAAAATAGAAATTAAAAGAGATGTAGATTTTATTAATAATAGTGATAGTAACCCTAAACAAAAATACGTAATAGTGGAATAGAAATCTCAGTAGAAAATAATAATGAAAAACCATTGGAAAAAATAGATAATATTGATAGTGCTGCACAAGATGAAAATAGTATGGATAGGTCAATACAGAGTGAGGTACCAGTTATTGAAGAAATGTCAAGTCAAAAGTTAAGTAATACTCCAAGTGTTGAGTCAAGTAATGAATCCGAAGAAGAGTTTCATGATACAAGTACTGAAGTTCAAACTAAGGAAAAACAAATAAGTAGATTAAAACCAAGAAATCAGATAAGACAGCCTGAATGGCATAAGTATTACAGTACAGATAATACATGCTTTTTAAGTTATATTGAAGATCATCCTAAAACATATGAAGAAGCCATGACAAATACAAAAAAAATAAACTGGAAAAGAGCTCTATGGACGAGGAGACAGATAGTTTAAATCAAAACAATACATTTTTTTTAATATAAAAGAGGGAGGCAAACGAGCAGGCGGGTCACCTGATGGAGAGTAATCACCGCCGCCCATGGACACCCGCAAAACCAGAGAAATCGCAGACGCGTTGCCGGCCTTTAAGGGAGGAATAGGTTTAAGGAAGGAATAGGAATTGGGAGGGGGGGGGGGAAGGCATCCGGAACCCTCACTGGTCGGACGAAACACAACAGCACCAAGTGCCATTATTTCACGCCGAATATTAGTGAGAGGGTGGTATTACGCCGGGCGAGCCGGCCCAATGTGTGCTGCAACGCAGCGTGGCTCTACCACTCAGTTGGTGTCACTCATTTAGCACCACCCAGGGATCACGTGTAGGGTCTCAAGGGTAAACCTACGGACGCGAGCAACTTTGACCCCCATAACATGGGAGTTAGTGTCAAAACCAGAAGATTGTAAAGTTATTGAAAGCAAATGGGTTTTTAAAAGAAAACTTGATGATCAAGGTAATATTACTAGTTACAAGGCAAGGCTCGTGGCTAGAAGCTTTCAACAAACTGATCCTATTGATGACGATTTAGTTACACCAGTAGCTAAACTTCCAACAATTCGTACTCTATTAGCAATATGTAATCAAAAGGATATGTCAGTACATCAAATGGATGTCTAAAGTGCTTTTCTTCAAGGTAATATTAAAGATGAGATATATTTGTCATTACCAGAGGGATGTTATAGTGGTGATATGTTAACTTAAAAAGTCATTATAATAATATGAGCTCGCCCAAAAACTGAAATGACAAATTTAACTTAGTCATGTTGTCTGAAGGTTTTAAACAATGTAAAACAGATTATGATCTTTATATAAAACAATATAAAATAGACAGACGGTCTACTTATTACTATAATATGTTGACGACTTATTATTTGCAGGAACGGATATTAAATGTGTCAATAATACTAAAAGTTTGTTAAAGAAACATTTTAGTATGAAATACTTGGGTTCAGGAAATTACTTTTTAGGCATTTCAGTTTTAGGAAGCATTCCTAAAACAGATTTTACAAAAATATAATATGTCTGATCGTAGAAGTATTTCTACACCCATGGATTCAAAATTTAAAACTTATAGTCTTAAAAGAGAAAAGTCAGAAACTCAAGAGTTAGAGACCAAATGTAGACAATTAATTAGTTGTTTGTTGTATGCAGTATTAGGTAGTAGACCTGATTAATGTGCAAGTATTTCAATATTAAGTCGCTTTCAAAAATGTACTAGTGAAGAGTTGTGGCATATGTTAAAAAGGATTCTTAGGTATATTAAAGGCACACTAGATTTAAGTTTAGTTTTTGAAAGAAATAATACTTAAGATGCTATCATTGTTTGTTATATAGATTCGGACTGGGGAGGTGATTTAGTCGACAGACGGTCAACAGCTGGATTCATTTTTAAACTTTTTGGTAGTCCTGTTTCATGGTCTACAAGAAAGCAACCCTCTGTAGCCCTGTCTTCAACTGAAGCAGAGTACATGGCACTCAGCGTGGCTACTGCAGAAGCTTGTTGGCTTAAACAACTTTTAAGTAATTTTTCAATAGATATCGATTATGTATTAATGTATGACGATAACCAAAGTTCCATTAAAGTAGCTAAAAATCCAGTTTTGCACAAAATAATGAAACATATTGACATCAAACACCACTTTATTCGTGAGAAAATCATAGATGGTACAATAAAGTAAAATTATATAGGAACATCAGAACAAATAGCTGTTTTGCTCAACAAACTTTTATCAGGCTCTACTTTTGTTAAATTAAGGGGATACATCAAATTAATATAATAATTAGATTGGTATAACTTTTAAATAAAATTTTTGTTTTTCAAATTGTTGATGACAACACAAAAAAAAATTATATATTGTATGGTCTTTTTGACATAAAGTTTCTTCTTGCTTGTCTGTGCTCCAAAAAATGTGTGGTCGTGCTATGTAATAGTTTAAAACATTATAAATATTGTTCTCCCGTCCCGTGTATGTTGGGCTGAAATATACCAGTTTTACAATAGTGAAAAGGGTCTTTCATTTAACTAATATTAAAAAATTATAAAAAAGGTCACACTTTTTTTTCAAATTCTAAAATTAATAATCTTTCATGAAAAAAATAAAATTTAAGTTTCTTTACCAAATCTATAGCGTTAAAACCAAAAACAACTAGTAAAACGACTGTCTGTAAGGCCACAACGTCACAGAAACTATATCGCATTTAGCATAAAAAAATTACCAAAAAATTACCAAAACCATAATTACCTACCTAAGAAACAAAGAAAGGTTGTTTAAAAATCCTTGAGATCACAATTATTTCATACGGGCGTTTAAGTAAATCAAATCACAGGCAAATTTCTAGCAGTTTAACCAGTTCAAGTTCAATATACTAAGCTATTAACGCTAGATACTAATGAAAATGACATAAAGCGGCAAGTGTTTGACAAGTTGTTTCTCTTTTATTACCCGTCCAAATATTTGCGCGGCTTCTGCGAGCATAAACACTTTAGCAATTACCAACTTCCTCTGGAGGAAATTCAACGGATCAAACACTTTCAGACGGCTCACTTGAAGGGGCGGTGTGGCGGCGCGTCGAGTAACGTTGGCAGGAGCTTAGCAACTATCGCCACGTCCGGTTTCCGAATGGATGTCAGAAAAATGTAGGTAACCTCTTCGTTGCTTTGGAAATTAACGTGGTAGTGATTTGTGTTAGTAAATCGAATTTACGATTCAATTCAATTTCAAAAACCGGACTCTATTGTGTTTTGCGGCAATTCTTTAAAACTATGTGACTGCGTTTATTAAAATATAAACTTTTTTTAAAAAGGGTATTTTAATAAATCCATTCCTCTCCTCATGTTTCTGAACATCAAAGAGGTAGTGCTTAGAGCATTAAACCAACTTTAATGCTCTAAGAGGTAAGGTAAGAGATAAGTAGTTTTTTTATATAATGGAGCAACTGTAGAGGTTTATCTCCGTAGCTACTTTTTTCTCAACCGTTGTAGAATCTTGATTAATTAAGCATGTCTATGATAGTGAGCTATTTCAGTACTTTTATCTAACTAAAATACATAAAGAAACTAAATATCTTCAAGCCCGACTGGCATTTAAGCGAGAATTTACGCAGCGGAGAGGAGAATGCATCAATAAAGAATATATTTCTCGTAAAGGTGCTATCTAAGCGCTCAATAAGTGCGTTACGAGCTCTTGATTCTTTACCTATTGGCGCGTAGGTAATCTATGACGTGTTTTTATCATCATTAGCCTATAAACGTCCCACTGCTGCGCGCAGGCCTTCCTACATCGATAACAATACATGAGGAAATTGAGCGTCCCACCATGCTGGATGGTGAGTAATGGATGGTGCGGGATGGTGCGTTTTAACGACTGCCATATTCTTACGACCGGGATCAATCACTTTGCGTGCTTTCCCAAGCATGGAGAAAATATACATTTTTAACCTAGATATTTTTAATTTTGTCACCCATCCAGTGACCTGGCATTACGAATGTTGCTTGTTTGTCTTTCTTAATGATGATGATGAAAGAAAAACGCCTTGTGTATGTATTTAATTTGGTTTTTTTTTATCTTTGAATAAGGTATTTACGAAAGTGTGTAGTTTTGTGTACTTATACATTTATTATGATACGAATTTTACTAGAACGTATTTATTATTCCAAATAATATCTTAATCATTTTTATTTCTTTTCTAATAATTAGGTTTTTATTTGTGTATTTTTTTGCAAGTTCATTTTCTCTGAACACCCTTACTGGTCGCCTTTTGCAGTAATTTTGCAATAAAGAATAAATAAATAAATAAGAATCTGTTTCTACTATGGTATGTGTCTTTTATCGCATGAACTTACTTTGTTTTTTGACGAATATAAAAGATTCTAAAATCAACGACACTTAGAACCGGGGTAGGAATACATACAAATGTTCCAGCGTTAACCTCAAACACACAGCGGTATTGACTTTCTTCAACTCCGCAAAGTGTCAGTCAAAAACTTAAGCAATATTGATCTTGTACGTTGGTTAAGTTGAAAGCTTTCATTGAAAATTTCTCGTAAACGCAGAAACTGTTTGGTCACTGTTTGAACTGTTTCTAGATTTCGACCGAATTGCTAGATTCATACAGATATTGGGTGTATAAGTATCTGATATTTCCAAAAAATATAATTACTCGTAACATAAGGTACTTTGTGAGCCAGTGAAAATATTTTATAGGATTGGCAACGCGTTGATGATACCTCTGATGTCGCAAACGTCCTGAAACTGATAACTGAGATGGTCACAACCCTGGTATTTATATTTACCACCAAGCAGCAATGTTTTACACTGCTGTCTTCCGGTTTGAAGCGTACTACTATATCCAGTGTAATTACAGTTAATAACTGAAGCTTTTGGATCTTCGCGCGCGTTATGCCCTCGATGTCGCGCACATTAAAAACCGTTCTCCGGCTACGTAACATAAAAAAATACCTGTTGAATTTCCCTACACTATGACAATACCTACGATCATTAGAGAGTGCCTAACCAGCGACGTCTCTCAAATTTTATGTAGGAACAAAACTTGGAGGTACATCATTTGGAAATTAGTTATACTGTGTAGTATTAAATCTGGGCAATACGAGAAAGATATCGGGAAGTATCATTGCATGTTACCTACATTTGTACGGTATGATTTGAGGATCACTTCTTATAATTATAAGTAATATCCAATACACGTACTGCCGCACAAATGTCTCCAAAATTGAAATCAAGTCATCGCTACTTATTGATATTGTCTTAATCACCCAGCTTGCCAAATATGAGTTGGCAATTACAACCCAGGCTGAGAATCGAAAAAAGTGAAACACACTTTGTCAGACCTGCTAATTGAAACCAGGACTGCCGAATAAAAGCGAGTAGTTCCGTATAAAGTGCACAACTATATTATTATCCACGAAGAGTTAGTTAGAGACCAGGCACTGAAGACCGCAAAAGCAGTCCGTTGCCACAGTCCACGTTTCACCATATGATTAATGCACGTGTGCTCAGCGTGACAGGTGGTTTTTTTTAAAGTGACACGTCATAGTGACTACATCCTACCTGATGTTAAGCAGCCGATGCAGTCCAAAATAATGAGAGCGCGCCTTACCGTGGAACAAGCACTGTGACGCACCTATTCATGACGGCCTGCAAAAATGCCGTTTCACGCCCCGCTTAAAAGACCCGGGATTATAGGAGCTGGAAAGCACATGCGCCGGCAGAGGATTCCAAAGCTGAATAGTGTCACAGAGGAACGACTTACCGAAATTGGTACGAGTGCTGATATTCTGCACAGTATGATGGTGGTTCCTAAGAGAAGCGCGTGTAGCGTGTAGGACAGGAAAGGAGAGGGCGGGATTAGATCAAAAAGTTCTTCAGAACACTCTCCGTAGTGATTTTGGTAGAAGACACTGAGAGAAGGAATGTCTCTACACAGCTGGAGGTCCTCAAGAGAGGCTGTAACCTCAGCTTCTCCAATAATGCGTACCGCTTGCCTTTTCAGTCTATCAAGTGCATCAAGAAAGTATTTAGCGAAGCCGTCCCATAGATGGGAACAATACTCCATACTCGATCGCACCTGAGTCTTGTACAGCAAACAGCGCTGCTCCGCCTCACCACCTCACCTTATTGAGAATACCCAACTTACGGGAAGCAGTTAAAATAACACTCTCGATGTAGCATTTTGGATTCAGTTCCTGGCCGATCTCCATGGCAACAATGCTGAGGTCCACTGAAATAGGTAAAGGAGAGTTCTGAAGAGAGGGAGGAGTAGGGAAGGGAGTTATCTTGGACCAGAATAAAGAAACCTGGGTTTTTCTGGCATTAAACTCGACCAGCTACCCTATCGGCTAAAAAATATGAATATGGGCATGGGCTTCATTTGACATTTGAAGACGTTTGAAGACAAAATATGGGCTTCAAATGTCAAATGAAGCCCATGTCCATATCCATATTTTTTAGCCGATAGACTCTCAGGTGAGCCCATTGCTGCTCTATGCTGTTGGATGTAAGTGCGTCTTTGGTCCGTTAGTCGCCTCTTACGACACCCAACGGATGAAATGAGGCGGTAGTATTCTACTAATGAGCCGCTACCTACCTGCACAGCATTTAGTGCTTAATATCGATACCGTTTAATGGTTGTTCTGAAATGGTCGTCACCGCTCAGCACTTTGGTTTTGTTTAGTGTAAACGAAATGCGCCCACGCCCTCATTTTCCAATTAAACTGGTGCTATTAATTACGGTATGGTTAACCGTTAGTACCCTATTTTGTAAAATAATTGTTTTTTTATTGGACTTTGTGTTTAAAACATGGGGAAGGAGATGTTACGCAAATATTTGGAGCTTCTTTTCAAATTGTAAAAGTGGGAGTATTTTTTAAGTTCGTAGGCCAAATAATATTTCCAGAATCAAAATATTGCATCTATGGTGAAGAGTTAGGTTAGGTACATCATCTTTAGGTGTATTTTATGCGTTAATTATCTGCACAGCCGTGTCGCGTGGCGGCTAATTGAAAGGATACTACCACCCTCTCTTCCCTTGGGTGTCGTTAAAGGCGATTAGCGGACTAAAGACTGCAGATACATCCAACGGGTGCGTGTCATTTCGTATAATGACATATGAACTAATTACAAAGGACATAACGTTATATTGGATATAATTTTTACTTGATCTATATACACTTCCTATAACAACATTACGTATACTAGTCATTTGATATAATACTCATATTCTATAACAACTATTTCTATAAAGCTATATTGGTATAATAACATATTCTTTTTTGGGGGTCAAAGTTGCTCGCGTCCGTAGGTTTACCCTTGAGACCCTACACGTGATCCCTGGGTGGTGCTAAATGAGTGACACCAACTGAGTGGTAGAGCCACGCTGCGTTGCAGCACACATTGGGCCGGCTCGCCCGGCGTAATACCACCCTCTCACTAATATTCGGCGTGAAATAATGGCACTTGGTGCTGTTGTGTTTCGTCCGACCAGTGAGGGTTCCGGAGGCCCCTTCCCCCCCCCCCCCCCCTCCTCCCAATTCCTATTCCTTCCTTAAACCTATTCCTCCCTTAAAGGCCGGCAACGCGTCTGCGATTCCTCTGGTTTCGCGGGTGTCCATGGGCGGCGGTGATTGCTCTCCATCAGGTGACCCGCCTGCTCGTTTGCCTCCCTCTATATAAAAAAAAAAAAAAAAAAAAACTTTATTTGATATAATTTTAACTTTAAAATAAAATTAGCATTTTAACCCCACTTTGATTTAAAAAAATTTCATAAAAAGTTTACAATGTGTTTTTGGTAAGGTTGTGCCACAAAAGTCAGTGACGGAAACGAATCGCGGCAATACCGACTCCACGTAGACTTGTCTGCCCTACGCTAGAGTGTAATTTAAGCCTGCGTAGGCGCGGAGGGGCGAGGCGGCCCGCGAGCTGAGGAGCAGGTGGCTTTAACGCTCAACGCCGTGGCTGAGGTTGGCCGGCGGAGCCAGCCAGCAAGCCGAAGCTACGGTGGTGAGCGTAAGCCATCTGCGACGATAAGCTCGCGTGGGACCGCCAGAGCCCCGCAGCGCCGAAGCCGTGAAAGAAACCATGCCTGCTGCATGCTTGCTTTTATGCTGCGTGCTTGCTTGCATTCTGCATGCTTGCTTGCACGCTGCATGCTTGCTTGCACGCTGAATGCTTGCTTGCACGCTGCATGCTTGCTTGCACGCTGCATGCTTGCTTGCACGCTGCATGCTTGCTTGCATGCTGCATGATTGCTAGCATGCTGCATGCTTGTTTGCATGCTGCTTGCTTGCTTTCTTGGATGGTGCCCTTTAGGTCTGAGTATTTTATGAATAATGTTTTATACCATTAGATTATTATATCAAATGTTTATTATATCATATGGACATTATATCACATGAAATTATAGATTCTAAAATTATATTAAATGTTTATTATATCAAGTCAGTTGTTATATGAAATGAAATTATATGAAATGAAATTATATTAAATGAACGTTAGATATATATTATCATAAGTATTTATATCAAACATTACACACCCACATCCAACAGCATAGAGCGGCGATGGGCTCACTACCTGTCACGCTGAGCACATTGCAGTTGCTATTTATTTGGTGAAAAGTAGTCCACTTTGGCAGACTAGTCCCTAGTTAACCTTGCGGGGATAATAGTCGTGACTATATGTATGTATGTTTTCTGCACATTTATTGTAAAAGCGTTAAGACCGTAACGTTTCTGATAAGTCTTTTAGGCTTTGTGTAGGTAACCATAATCATGTTCATTTCATTACGTACATTTAGTTGTAGCTTTATTTTCTGTAACACTATGGTGACAATCAGGCATGCGGCCTGTCTGATGGCTGTAAGCGATTACCATAGCCTATATAGGTTGGCACCACCAGAAGTATCACTTTCCGACGCCTTTTCACGAGCTTTTTTAAGAGAGAACGCAATACTCCTTCGAGATAACGCCGGCACGTTTGTTCCACAACTTTTTTTTCTACATTATTATTTTGTTTAAATGTGAAGAGCTGATTGATTATGTTTTTTACATACATTATGACCGTTTCCTGGAAGGGTAGGGCGACTTTTAGCATTCCATTTGCTGCAATCCTGACTCATTTCTTTATCTTATTTATTTTTTGTGTTATAAGTTTAGTTTTGTTTAGATATTAGTGTGTTTTATATGTGGCAAGTGGCAATCAGGCATGCGGCCAGCCTGATGGTAAACGGTTACCATAGCCAATTGACGTTTGCAAAATCATGTTACTTAGGTATCACTTGTGTTGCCGAGTACAAGGGTACAAAAAGGCACTGAAATTGTTTGAGTATACTTTATCAGGATTATGCTACAACCATAAACTTCGGTCTTTGTTAGTTTAAATGTAAAAAGCTGAATAGTGATGTGATACCAGAGGTGTAATCCACTTGCCGGCTGACGCTATAAAAATCTATCCATGGCGTTCTCGATGTACTCCGATTGAAAACACTTCGGCAGGCTTATTCTACAATATTTATTTATAATTTATTTTTTTATATTCTTACACTTTTAAACTTTCGCGTTCCATAATGCACAGTTATTTTATTTTGTTTTTAATATTTAGATCAATTGGAGAATCCTTTTACTTTTTAAGTTGTCATTCACAATGATAGTTTCGTCAAGTATATTCTTTTTCACTCTGGTGTTCTGTAGGCTGTGTGACGCGCGGCGCGGCGCTACGGTCGATGCGGCGCGCGGGGACGGCAGTGCAACGGCAACCATACGCGCGAGCCCGCGTCGCGCCCGCGGCAGCAGAGCTCCACAGGTGCCAGCGGCGAATGATAGATGACGGCACCCGAACGCGAGAGCGGCAGGAAACAGCCCGCACTATAAGTAAACAAGTTGCCATTATTTCGCGCTTACGTCTTACGTTACGTCACGCGCCGCACAGGCATTAAGTTTTTTCATTTGTTTTGTTGGTAATTTAGTTTTCGCTTGTTTTTCTTGCCTCCTTTCTTTGTGAGTTACAAAATACGTCTATTTTTGAAATTGAAGTCATTACTGTCGCTGTACGGATTTTGTTTTTCCTTTTGCCGTAGCTAGAACTTTAATTGAAACCGCTGGTTCGACTTCATAAGTAATTTAGAGTAGTAACAAGTTTGTAGTTGGAAAACTTAACTAATGAAGATACTTTTCCAACGCAATTTTCTTTGGAAAAGTTAAAAGTTCGTAATTACGCCGTTAAGGTTCAATATGGCGTGCGTTTCTGTGCGCATGACCTGCGCAAGAGGAACCTTAAGTACATAGAGCCTGTGGGTGAACCCTATACATAATAGGGTTATTGCAAAATTTCCTGTGACCTACATTTTATTTGCTAAACTAGGAACGCTACGGAAGTCATCTATCAAAGACACGATAACTTTTAACTAGCTGCCTATATCTGTAACGCTTAACTTATATTTCTTAGTAAGAATGTATTAGAAGTAACTTAAGTTTTAATTCTTCTATCAATATCAAAGTAAATACTTAAGATTTAAATCAAATTGATAAGAGACTCATCTGAACTTCTATTTGTGAAATTGCTTGATTTTCGTGTGTCCAAAACCAGCACCCAACACGTAATCAAATGATTACACAGTACTTATTCATCGTATAACAAAAAGAATCACCCTAAATCTCCAAATAACACAAACGAAACATTTTAATATCGCAAACAAAGATTGTATGATTATTACAAATCCATTACTTACAACAACAAAAAAAACAATATCAGAAAGAAACATTAATTTTAATCTGAGACCTCTTTTGTGCCACGCAAGGAGCCAGAAAAAATTAAGAACAAAACACAGACAAATAACATCGGATCTAAGAATAAGGGAATACGTATTATTTTGTGTTATCTTTGTGGCCTTGTCTTGCTGAAGCTAATGAAAGTACATTTAATTGACCAAACACGACCTCGAACGAAAGGCCTTTCATTTAGCAGATAGTAATCAAGACATACTGGAATATTAGGAACTGTATTTTTTGTGCCTAAACCTCTTTTGTCTCGAATTAGACGACCTAACTAATACAATTAGGGGGGTTTTTTTTGCGTACTTACACTGCTTAATAGAATACAATATTTAAGCTTAACAAGCTTCTTGTACTCGTATAGTTATCCCAGAAATACCTGACGTTGCAACTCGGTTGAAACATTGAGTACTTAACAAGGTCCGTTAAACATTTTGTTTTAATGCAACGCGAAAGATTAAAAAATAGGGTGCAGTTAGCGTTCAAGATAAGAAATCACGACCTCCATGGTAGAGTGATCAAACCGGTTCTGATGTCGCACCATCTCTGAGGTCCGGTTATAATTCCCGGTTGACTCAATTTAGAAATACAATTTTCCTAAATTTATTTCGGGATTGGGTGTTTTCTATGTTTATGTATGTTTATCCGTTATTTATTTAACCATTTAAACAAGATAGATATAGATATAGATTTTACCGCCTCTGTGGTCTAGTGGCTAAGCCACCGGTTTTAGACCCAGAGGTCCCGGGTTCGATTCCCAGCGGGGGGTACATCTTTGTGTGCTCGGTTTGGTTGGTGGTAGGGCTGTTAAGTCCGCCTGGCTAGCTACCACCATCTTATCTAAGTCTGTCGCCATAACAACGATGTTTATAGCATTGTTGTGTTCCGACAGTTTGAGATAAGATAGCCAGTTCCTCAGTGGTTGAGGATTCCGGGTGAAGCGCGCTTCCACCTTCGGCCTTATCGTCACTTACCATCAGGTGAGATGAAGGCCAAGCGCTTACCCGTTGTGGATAAAAAAAAAAAAAGATATAGATAGATAGGGCTAGATAATTGGTGTAAGTGTAGAAAGTTTTTATTTATAAAAAAATATACAAACAAATTATTGATCACTACACTATAGTCTCTAATGAGGTCAACCATTATTATCATCATCATCCTAGGAACATGCCACTGCAGTGCTGGACTCAGCCGTTCTCACATAAACAAACTTATGATAGTCTAACTTTAATTTCGATTTAAATCCTACTAATATTATAAACGCGAAAGTTTGTAAGTATGGATGGATGTTTGTTACTCTATCACGTAAAAACTACTGAATAGATTTGGATGAAATTCGGCATACAGATAGTTTATAACCTGGTTTAACACATAGGATACTTTTTATTCCGATATTTTCACGGGAACGGGAACCACGCGGGTGAAACCACGAGCAGCCGCTAGTTATTAAATAAATTAATTAATCGAAAGTGCTTATTATCTAGTTAAGTTTATTTTTCTTAAATAATGTCTTAGCGTGGTTAGCTCATTCAGCCAGTGTTACAGTAGTTAAGTTTCTTATATTAAAAATACTTCAATAAGTATTAAGTACTTTGTCCCATATTACTCTTTCTGTTCTAGTTATTAATTACTAACATAATAGTTAAGCTTTTGCTAAACTAACCACATTATGGATCTTTGTTGTCCGATAAATAAACATTTTTTTTTAATTTTTTTATTTGAAACGATCGCCATCTTACGACAACAACCTGTACAAGGGAAGGAGAGAAGGAGACCACGAGCTCGAAATAATAATTTAGATTGGTCACCCATTCCGTGATGCGGCATTGCGAGAGTTGCTTAACTTGAAAGATCGCAACTTAAACTTGAAGCCTGCTGGGCTTACCTTTTATTATTACATAGATACATCATTTATTGATGAATTGAAACATGTCACCTTCGATCTTTTGAAGTTTTATTATGAAGGCTCGGTGTGGAATTTTCAAGTATTATTAGTTGAAAGTTGTTTTTAAATTTAACTCGTACGTTTTAGACCCTCGATGGCCGAATGTTGACCACTCGGCTACGCTCGTGCTCGGCTCAATATCAATAGGTCCCGGGTTCAATATCCAGGTCGGGCAAAGTGTGTTTTCAGAGTTTTCGATGCAAAGCCCGGGTTTATGATCACCATGGAGGCCTTTGCCCTACAGTGGGGCAGTTTACAAGCTGATTTTTTTTATGAGATTTTATTAAATGGAGTGTTTTTAAATTGAGAAACGATTTGTTAGGGGAATTTCGCGAATGCATTATTCAGTTGCAGCGAATTTTAAAACCGCATTTTTTAGTTAATCTAAATTTCATGTTGGATATATTTTGCGAACGCCTTATTTAGTTGCAGCGGATTTAAGGATCGCATTATTTAAGCGTAAAAAAATTCCAATCATGCAGGATGCATCGGGAGCCCCTGATGATTGAAAATTTTTGGTCCTCCTTCCCGCTGGCCTTCCTGCTCGGGGGGGTCAGGGGGCCTGAGGCCCCCCGCTATAAAGAAAAAGTTAAGAATGCAAAACTATAGTTCTGTCGGTTAGGTTAGGCTACAAATGCTACCTACTCTAAAATTTACTGCAACTGAAAAAGGAGATCGCGAAATTCATCTAATAATAAATTTATGGGAACATAAATAAAGCTTTCGCAAAGAAATGCTACTCTGACACTGACAGCAAAAGATAGATTAAAGGTATTTATTTGTAACATTTGTTGCGTTCCAAATTCCATTCGTACCTACTAGCTTTCTTCAAAATTACTTTAGGGTTGTAATAGCGCTACTTCAAAAGGCCGGCTAGCCCCCTGAAGTTTAATAACTTTAATTAAATAATTTTAGTCCACCACGATGATATGAAATGAGTCCGTTAATCTTTATTCATTCTCTTGTCATAATTGCTAACTTTATCGTCGGAATGATCGAGGGTCGCCATTCATTTGTTCTTCTTTGACCTCATTTGTTATATTCGTATAATCTTTTGTTACTTGATATAATTTTTCGTTGATTACAGGATTATGAAATTAATGTACATATTAATTACAAGAATGAGTACTTTGCAAATTAATAAAGATGCTACCTTCGTCGGGAACAATCGAAATTAATTTTAATCACATTTTATTAGAGCGTTATAAAATATTTTCGATCGTGAAAACAAAGTAACCCTTTTAATGGCGAAACACGGGATGGGTGATCAGTATCTTTTAGGTAGGTAGGATGGGTGATCAGATCTTTCGTCCACGTTCAGCCATTTGTCCCGAGTCTTGTCGTAAGATGGCAGTTGGTTACATTCGTTGACTTTAACCAACGTGGGTGAATAATAGGTCAATAATTGTGGTACTTACCTGTACATGAAGGCCTAGTAGTGTTAAGTACGACGGTTAATGATGTTTATGAATGCTTACCCTATTTCTAGGTATAAAAGGTATATGATTATTTTTAATCTAACCGTGTCACGTGGCGGTGGAGGTATACTACCACCCCTAGTCGCCTAGTTGACTGACTGATTGAAGACTGCACATACATCCAACAGCATAGAGCGGCGATGGCTCACCCTTGCACTGTGACAGGTGCACATGTATGCAGTCGCTATTTGGTGAAAAGTGGCAGAGAACTGCTTTTACGGTCCTTATTGCCTAGTCTCTGACTTACCCTTCGGGGATAATAGTCGTGATTATATGTATGTATCTATTTTTAATCTACATCGAGTAAGCGCTACGCCTTCATCTTACCCGATGGTAAGTGACGATAAGGCCCGAAGGTAGAAGCGCTTCTCCCGGAATCCTCGAGCACTGATATATAAGGTAATACATTAGGTTACCTTCAAAGTAGCTACATAGAAACACGAAAATAATGTTTCACGATTAATGTTGGATATTTGTACAATTATATTTAATGACATCTAATATAATTTAACGGATAATTCAAGACCGTCATGACAAATAATTAGGACGGCACAGAAAATAATTATAAGGTAGGTAAGAATAATACAGCTGTTCCGGCTGGAAAAGGAAATAAAATGTGAGTAAAAACGGTAATTTCGTGGGACGAACTCTTTTATATAACGTTTCAGATATAAATCGAGGAGAAGTACCTTTAATAACTAGTCGCGGCACTCCGTTGGCCTTACCCCCATCTTTGAGTACATTGATCAAAATCGACGTCTGCTTTTGACAATAAATAACGAGTCTGAAACATTGAGGTATTATGACTAGAGCAGCTATTCCACACAAAACATGTGATCAGCTAGACAGCGGGGGTTGCGTGGGGCGTAGGGTGCGAGGCTTTTAGTCTAAGATCCGAGTATAGAACGACCTTCACCGGGCCGGTTAATGTGTGAAAAGTATTTTATATCCAATTTATTAGGTTTAAATATATATCGCGAGTGGGATGGCTGAAAAATTTCAGTCCAGTACCTATAATGATTAACTTAATATTATTTTTTTACTAACATTGCACTGGTTTAATGTTTGTGTGTTTGTAATGAGGTTATCTTCATTTATACATAAATTTTATAAATTAACCAGACGGTTGCAAATTACTAATGTTGACTTACCTGTTTACACCTGCCTACCTAATAAATAGTTATGACGGGAATAAAATAGTCAACCTAACGTTTGCATATTCTATAGGCTTCATACTTTCGATTGGTACCTATGTAATGTACCTATTATGCAAACCAGTGCAATGTTTTAAAAAAATAATTTTTAAATATTTAATTATTCATATACTAGACTTAAATTTTACAGTTAACCCACTCGCAATATATTTTTTAACATATTGATATAAAATACTTTTCATCTATCAACCGGCCCGGTGAAGGTCGTTGTATACTCGGATCCTCTAATATTTGTTGTTAGGCGTTTGCAGCGCATGAGCCGCAACACAGTGCGCAAAAACCTGCTTCCCGGTCTCGTCTCTAGTTATAATACCAGAATGGTCCGAAATAGGCCAGACGTGATACCGCGCCGGGTCTGTGACACACATCGGGTGCCTTCTGGCTCTTTTTAATACTAATTATAACTTTTGGGGTGTTGTTTCGGTAATGGCGAAAATTATTATAATAATTTTTAAAATTAATAGGTACCTATGAATTTTTTATAATTATCCTCTCTTGTAAAGTAATCGTAATTCTAAAGTAGTAGTAGAGAATGGTAAAGATAGGAATTGGAAGAGAGAACGGCAAACGTGCTCAAGACGGGTGCCATAAACGTATGCAGTAATAAAGACTATTCATAGAATAAATGAAGCAAAAAGTGTGTCAGTATAATGATTCTGCAATGGCAAATTAATAAGAATAAGAATAAATTTATTAAAAAAAAACGGAACATGTAGGTAACAAAAAAATACAATATTTATAAAAAAAAACATGCCTAATTACCAGGGGTTCACAAACTCCAGGGGTTAACTAGGAAATGGAAAGGTATGTATTAGCCAACCCATTATAACAACTGCACAATAATTATTACAATCAATATGGTTCACATTGATCAAAAGCGACGTCTGGTTTTGACAATAAATAACGAGTCACGAATAGGCTAGACGTGACATCGTGTTAGGTCCGTGACACACGGCGTGACTGCTGGTTCCGTTTAAGTGCCTTTGCACACAGCATCGTATCGTAATCGTATCGTAAGCGTATCGTAATGCGCGAGTAGGATGAGAGCAATACGAGCACGTACATTTTCAAACAAGTCCGCACACGCAGCGTTGCTGCAGCGAATCGTAGGAGACACCGCTTCGTGTGCGGACTTGTTTGAATATGTACGTGCTCGTATTGCCCTCGTCCTACGTGCGTATTACGATACGCTTACGATACGACGCCGTGTGCCAAGGCACTTATTATTTCACATAATTACGACTATTATCCACGATTAATTTATTAATTTATATGTATTTTTATTTTTTAAATCTGAACTATTATTATTAGTTTTTTTAATACTGTAGTTTATTATTATCGTTTTATTTATGTAGTGTTAAGTTTTCTTTTATACATGCTGTTTGCACAAATTAGTGAGATCCAGCATACCTGTTATATGTTAGAAAAGCATATATGTTAGAAAATGCTGCTATTGTTATTTTTAATTTTTGTTGAGACTCTGTTTTGTGTATAAATAAAATAAAAAAAATTAGTCAGAGACTAGGCAATGAGGACCGCAAAAGAAGTGCACAGCCATAGTCCATGTTTCACCAAATAACAACTGTGCTCAGCGTGAGAGGTGGTTACCCCTTCTTAACTCATCATTCATTTTCAGCCTTTCTCAACCCAATACTGGCCTCTGTTCATGCAATTCGCCACGGTCCTGTGCTGACCCATCTGGTCGAACGACGCTCAATTGTATATTTATTTTTAAAATCTGAATGTGCATCTCTTTGCATCTACACAATATTAAGAGTTTTGCAATGCCTTTAAGTGCATACGTTTTAAATGCAACCATATTTTAAAAATCTTTATGATAAGTAAATATTCTATGACTAATGGTAAATTAATACGCATTATACTTTAATATGAATCACCTACAGCCGCAGCAGCGTAACAGCAACTGTGTGGATTATATAAAAACTTAGCTGTGACGTTAAATTCGCTGTCTGATATATTCAAATTTGGTAACATAGAAATATAACAATTTGTTAGTTTTTTGCAGGTGGTAATTTGTAATTACAAATTTACCTTATAAAGGCATTGTAATTTTAAAGTAATTAGAACTTATGAATATAACATATTAACACATCACAAAACAATAACAAAATTGAAATAGGTACCTAATTAAAATGTTAAAATTTTGAATAAATAAATGCAGATTTAGTTTTCACACTTCGTAGTTTATTAACCTCGAGAGTAGAATAGACCAGAGACAAAACATTTTATTGACACTTGATGTCTTAAACATTAATAATGCTATGATAGGCAAAGGAGTCATAGGAGGGTGCAGTTTTATTAATACAACACTCTCACCAAACTTGAACCCTTATCTTACTGTATAATTAACTTTGCAGCATGAACAATAACTAAGATTAACAAACTCTCACCAAAAAAAATACTCATTGCTTAGCAAAAAAAATAACAACTTTGACAAGTTTCTTAAAGTTATATAATTATAGCATCAAACAAATAAATTATTTGAGTTTTGAACACCTATTTTAGTTCTAAGATACTGAAACTTGTCTCTAGGAAGAGCTTTAGTAAATTGATCAGCATATTGTTCTTTAGTACATACATAAGTATTAGCTTGCATTTTACACAATCTATCTTTAGATCTTGTCGTTACATTACGCGTTAATTCTGTTGGATCTATCTTTTCATCTAGCTCATAGAGAGATCCTTCATTAGAGTGAAAAGAGTCCTCGCTTAATTCATTTTGTTCAGATACGTATATTCATTAAAGTTGTATCATTTGTAGTACATGACGTATCTGTATTGATAGTGGTTTCCGGAACTGACTCAGTTAGTGGTAACATTGCATAATCTCTTTTAATTGACCTTTCTATAAAAACCACATCTCTACTAATTAACACTTTTCTTGTATTTTGATCTAAGAGCCTGTAACCTTTAGTCTGTTCACTATAGCCAACAAATATCATTTTACTTGGCTTTGAGTCCCACTTCTTAGCTTTTTCTTTTGGAACATGTACCATTGCTTCACAACCGAAAATTTTCTTATGGGTGATGTCTGGCTGCTTCTTACCAATCCAAATCTCTTCTGGTGATGAAAATGCTAGAGCTCTTGTTGGGCATCTATTAGTGATGTAAGATGCAGTTGACACCGCTTCTGCCCAATATTCTTTCTGTAATTTAGAATTTATTAGCATACATCTGGCTCTTTCTAACAAGGTACGATTCATTCTCTCCGCTAAGCCGTTTTGTTGAGGCGTATAAGGAGCGGAAGTTTGATGTGAAATTCCCGACTTCTTTAGGAAAACTTTAAATTCATTATTTAAATATTCTCTACCATTATCTGAGCGAAGAGTTTTTATATTTAAATCTAATTGATTCTCAACAACAGCCTTAAATTCTTTAAATTTTTCAAACACTACAGATTTATTATTTAATAAGTAGACAAATACTTTCCTGGTAAAATCATCTGTGAAGGTAACAAAATAGCGGGCTCCTCCAAGAGATGGTACCTCCATCGGCCCACAGACATCTGAGTGAATAAGTTCTAGCTTGGCTTGAGCTCGGGAACCTTCTGTAGGAAATGGATTCTTGTCTGCTTTCCTTCAAGACACGATATGCATATCACTTTTTCTTTGTTATCTAGTTTAACTCCTGCATTTTCTGATAGCTGATTTAAATCTTCAAAGTTAAGATGAGCCATTCTCTGATGCCATAAAAAACAATCATTTTCTTTTAATGCAGATATGTATGCCGGAACACTGTGTGTATTTAGCCTGTACATATTGTTTATCATCTTAGCAGCTGCAACTTGTTCATTGTTTTTATTCAATATTTTGCAGCCTTATTTGTCAAAATTCACTTGACAACCATTGTTGATTATTTGGCTTACAGACAGAAGATTAGTGGCCAAATCAGGAACATAAAGAACATTCTTTACCATTATGGTTTTCATTTTGCCATTATTATCGACCACATTTAAATTAATGTTTCCACAAGATTTTACTAATAATTTCTTGTCATTAGCTACTTTGATAGTGCTTAATGGCGGTGTGACTTCATTATGGAGCCAGTCACGATGCATTGTCATATGCATTGATGCTCCCGAGTCAATGTACGAGCCACTGTCATATACAGTTGTTGCAGAAAACACAGCGACATATCCAGAGTTCTCACTTGACTTTTGTACATTTTTCTTGTTTCTACAATTTTTACTTATATGCCCATATTTATTACATATGTAGCACCTCGGGCCTTACTACTATTTCTGTTAATTTTATCTGGAGCTTGTTTGACATACTGCGGCTTATTTACTTTGCCTTTATGAACATATAGCGCAGTAGACTCGGAACTTCTTACATCCTGAAGGAGCTATTAGTCTTCACAGAGTCAGCTGTGATTGCCACACCAGAGCTCTCGAGGGCCATAATCATTGGTTGATAGACCTCGGGTAAACCAGCCAGTAACAAGGTCCCTAGCCACTCGTCATTGACATTAAAATCAATGTTTCTTAGTTTATGAGCTGTAGAAATTATCTATTTTACATAGTCCTTTATGTTTTGACAACTTTCAAGTGTTGTGGTTATCAGTACTCTCAATAAACCAACTCGACGTGTCAGGCCATTGTCATCGAAGGCCTTTGCTAGGTTATTCCACACTTCCGTCGCAGTTTTAGCATCCTGTATGTGTATATAATTGATGGGATGTACAAGTAAAACAATTTTGGACTTAGCCTTCGTATCCCGTTTGACATCAACTTCTTCTGAGATGACACAACTCCATAAATCCTCATGTTCGAGATAAGTTTGGACGGCGAATTTCCATGTTGGATAATTTTGTCTTCCCATCAGTTTTTCCAATAATGCCATCGTATTGTTTGAAGAAATTTTTGCTTGAAATTGAACAAGTTGCTAAATCCGCGTGCCGAGATTGTAGGTTAACAATACTGAACTACTAAAAAAATGTGACTTTATCTGAAATATTGTTGTTTTCTTCTAAAATAAACAATTTTACTTCTAATCAGGCGGCCTGGGCCCATAACCTGTTAAAATTTTGAATAAATAAAAGCAGATTTAGTTTTCACACTTCGTAGTTTATTAACCTACATTTTTATTGACACTTGATGTCTTAAACATTAATAATGCTATGATAGGCAAAGGAGTCATAGGAGGGTTCAGTTTTATTAATACAACATAAAATAACAATAATTAAATATCTACAGTGTAGGTACAGCAAATTTAACAAAACATCACATCTTTAAAAACATAACTAAATTAAATATAAAATCTAAATTAAAAGTGTGATCTTCCTAACAAAAACAATAAAAGGGAAAAAGACAACATTTACGTATAATTTAATTTGCATTCAAAGTATTCTTTTAAATCGTAAAATGTCTTTTATTTTTTTTTTTCAAATAAACTGTCTTGGAGGCTTCTAATTTATTTGGCAGATGGTTGTATACAATAGATATTTATTAGACCGTCCTTTATCATTATGAGCTTTAAGACTTCTTTGTATTTTGGGGCTACTTACATAGGTCTTCTGTATAAGTCCTGTCAATAAGCTTTAATCAAATCTTCAGAGAATTCCTATTTACGGCATAGGCTGAATAGGCCGGCTCGCCTTACCTAATCCCGGGGAGAAGGCAACGAAATTATCAGTTACATAAGCTTGACTATGAATACTGAGAAATATGACTACTACCGTGCCCAAAACGTATTATTAGATCATCTAATTCAGATAATACTAGCAGGCAACGAAGATGATTTAAGAAAGAATTACCTAATAATTAATTGTTTGTGTGTCAGAATCGTAGCAAAAGGAAAGCGGTTGTTAGGGTTCCGTAGCCAAATGGCAAAAAACGGAACCCTTATGGATTCGTCATGTCTGTCTGTCCGTCCGTATGTCACAGCCACTTTTTTCCGAAACTATAAGAACTATACTGTTGAAACTTGGCACCTATGTAGATGTATTCTGTAAACCGCATTAAGATTTTTATACAAAAATAGAAAAAAAACAATAAATTTTGGGGGTTCCCCATACTTAGAACTGAAACTCAATTTTTTTTTTTCATCTATCCCATACGTGTGGGGTATCTATGGATAGGTCTTCAATAATGATATGGAGGTTTGCAAGAGAGACACTTCCAAAGTGGTAAAATGTGTGTGTGTCCCCCCCCCTTCCCTGTAACATCTAAAATAAGAGAATGATAAAACTAAAAAAAATATATGATGTACATTACCACGCAAATTTCCACCGAAAATTGGTTTGAACGAGATCTAGTAAGTAGTTTTTTTAATACGTCATAAATAATACATAAAAAAACCCAATATTATTAAAACATCGATCAAAGTTACAACAAACTACAAGAAATTTTATGTGATGTTACTTGCTGCTACGGAACCCTTCATGGGCGAGACCGACTCGCATTTGGCCGGTTTTTATTTTTCATTTGCTACGATCTGCCTACGTTGTTTTTTTTTGTGTCTTTTATTTCTTTTCAAAAGGGTTTATTTAATAAACTAGAGCTTTATGAGCTCTACTCTATTTCTTTCTTTTCTTTTGTATTTTCTTTCTTCCCCCCCCCCCCCCCCCTTTTGTCTTTCAATGCTTTTTTCTTTTTTATAAGCAATATAGTTTTTTCACTAACACATTTTTTCTTTTCTTTCTTCTCTGGCGAAATTAATATTGGATTGTAGTTGAAATAGCAGTACGTTCAGCCTTTACATCGTCATTTATCAGCCTGTAAACGTTCCATTGATGAGCACTTGCCTACCCATATAGAAAACAAAACCTGGAAAGATTGGGCCATTACCCACCCCGCTGGCCCAAAGTCAGTTGATGGGTTTTACTGACTGCCATCTTATGACAAAAACCGATATCAACGGCTTAACTTGCCTTCCCAAGAATAAAATATTATGTAATTTACACCCTCTGCGCTGGGTGCAAATTAAAAAATGAAGATAGGTTTATTATTTATTGATAGCGAGTTCCTGGTGGCTCCATTGAAACTGAGAAGATTGATCTCCCATTCAAATGTGCCAAACATATTGTACTCCTAAATTTTCTATAATAAAGAATACTTGCAATATGGAGAGTTTTTCATGCTGTACTGAGCCAATCTAAATAGAAAAAACATCAATAGGAAGAGCTTAGCGTACAGTACTAAGCCTTGGCGAACTCCTCTTGGTCGATTGAGTGTCCATCTAAGACTCGACGAACGTCTTCAATGGAAATCAGCAAGCCACATGCAAAGGCTACTCGAATTATCCTAACAGAAAAGCTTGCTCTAACAAAGCTTATCTCTTAGGGTGCACTACACCATGCTACCAAAGACTTTAGAGATATCTAATTATACAGCAGGAGCTTTGCAAGTAAAGTAGGCACGCTAGTATTGTTTCTAAATATACCCTTAAGCCTTGTTTCAAACAAACTTTATAGAAATATAGAGTTTGCTCATTGAAATCGAAATTATTTTGTACATTTATTTTAAAAATGAATAAATGATCCGTGGACGATGACATTGAATGTTGTCAATGACTTTTAATTATTTTGTATTAAGTACTTATTCTTCATTGAGAAATACATTAGTAAAATTATAACCAAAAGGAAGATTTTGTGAAAAGAATATTTAATAGTAGTAAACTAATGTTTTTACATATTTTAGCGTTTTATTAACGCTATTTCCCGCCTGAGGTTGTCGTCTTTTTTCTGTGCTTAAAAAAAATTACAATAGTAAACTATTTAAAGCAAAATCAAAAGTCCACGCAAATAAAGTAGTGGCTCACTAGGAAATAAAACAATCAAACTAGGCTTTCCTCTAATCGGATTCTTACAAGTAACATCTTAAGTTCTATCTAAAAAATATTCCTTAAATCTGTTATTGTTTATACCCAACAATATTCTCTTTTTCTCAGAAATCGCATCAAAGTCATAGCGGCCAAATAGATTAATCACTGTCGTTTACATTGTCTTTTGATTTATGCAAGCTCACTCGAACGTAAAACAATCTGTAACGAGTTGAAAAAAAGGCGCTTTCAAAGTTGTTTATGAAGCCTTTGTAGATATAAATAAAACACTTTGTAGCCATTGAAACATCAACAGGTTTTTACATATATTTTTTCATAATTTGTACTAAGGACTCTTTTATTAAACAGTTTAATCATTAGTAGTTAATACCTACTACACAAACTATTTTAATAAATATTTCGAACTTAACAGAAACTACGTACTAAACTCATGAAACAAAAGCAACTTTGTACTTTGTCCTATGTAAATACTTTAACTTAAAGACTAGTTACAGTAATATAATAATTTTAAACTGTTTAAGTCAACTGTAGGTTATTTACACAGAAATACCAACTCAACTTTTATTCAAGACGACGTTTTGTTATCTATTTTGGTGTACATGAAATAGGTCTTTTGGAATGAGGTTATGTAAATAAAGTAACAAAAATAGATAAAAAAGTGTCGTCACATCAAAGACCTCCATTTAATAATAACATAATGGAAAAGTAGATCAAAATAAACACAGGTCAGTGTGTTGATGACAAACATAAAGGGGTCAGTGAGGCTGCTTATGGAATACTATAAATACCGTTTTATAATAACGCTGTTCTATTTTGCCTGTATAAAAACAAACATGAAAGGTGACTTCTAACAGAGTATTAAAGTTGAAAAAAGCCAATCCTGCTCGTAAAGTTATTATTCTTTTTCAGATACATGAAGTTGCCAGCAGTCTAAGGTATTAAACTGAAAAAGCGAAAACGACTGTTTGTTTAAAAATAAATCTAGAAAGATTTCGACGTATCACGTAGGTATATCTTTGCTAAAAGTTTGTAGAATAAACTTCAATAAAGCAGTACTAAGCAACGTGACCATAAGCGAGGAAAAGTTTAAAATGGCCAGCGAGGATTCTATCAAGGTACGGTGTACAGCTGAAATTAGCCATTTCACTTTGGTATACGTGGGACTTAAAGTCACGTAGCTCACGTGCAGAATGTACTTACGTTACTTCACCGTCCACATTAGAGACAGGGCTTATTAAATAACGAGAGAAAACTACAGTCGTTGAACGGCGCACCGTATACAACATATTGTAGAAAGGACAACATCCAATATAGGCCCACGCCCCTGAACAATCATATTGTAAATTAAGTTACTTACAACTAGTTTTGTAAAAATATTTATTGATTATTGATCACTATTTGGGAGTATCAAAATAAATAATAATAAAAATGAATTTTAATTGATTGTTAATTGACTTCCTTTAAAAGACGCGGTCACTGTGTTGCCTAGTAAATTAATAATTGAGCCAAGTTGTAAAAAGCGATTGAAAACGTAAATCCTGGTTCCAAAATAATAGCTACTTTTTAGATTATTTACTTTTATTACGTTTTACGTCTTTAATTCCTATGAGGTTAAACGTATTAATTAAAAATAATAAATATAAGTGTCTCGAAATAAGTTATTTTTATACTCTAGCAACACTATTTTGTTAAATCGGTCATCCTGCTGCCCAATGTCATTCATTGCCGCTAGTTTCGTTTGTACTGTTTGTGTTCTTGGGTTTTTGACCTGTGTTGTATTATTTAACCAACCTGATACAAAACTTCATTTATTTACCTATCTTTTTTAAACACAACAAAAGGCTACTTGCAGAAGAAGTGCTTTTATATAAGTGGGTTGTAAAAGTGAAATGCATGTCTACTTAGTGACTGATGGATTAATATATCACGAATTAAAAATTTGGCAGATCGGTATTGGAAATTCCCGCTAAGAGAGGATTTATAAAATCCCCTTATTATTACGGGATACGGATGTAAGCCTATCTCATGTATTAATTTTCATAAATTTATTTTCGTTAGAATGGAGGTAGGTACAGTATGCTCCAAGTTACTATGACTTGAACTGGTGACGACAGCGGAATTTGATCTGATTCACAAAAATAAAAATTTAAATAAATTGTTAGTTGAAAAGCAGCTCTTGTTATTTTACCGAAAAGTTTTACAAAATTTAACTATTTAGATAACCTTATTTTCCGAATGGTAATGCACCAGTTGAAAGACATCTCATAGATTTTTTTACTTTTTTAAAATACCATTTTGTTAACAAACCACCACTTACGTAATACCACCTGGATCTGTGACTGACAATGCCTTAACTCTATCGTCAACATTGTTACAATTTGAACACAACTTAATTGTGTTCTTCCAGCAAATTTTGAAATATTATTTTGTTAGCAGTCTTCAATCGGCAGCATATAAAACCTACCACACTAGATCCGTGACTATAATTTCCTTTCCGTCTATAACGTCAAAAATGTTAATACAAAATCGTTGCTCATATTTCTCCCTTTAACTATTTCAAAATACTATTTGACTGACGGGCTTAAAGCGACAGCGTTCATTACCTTCTTTCTTGACCTGCCTTCTTTCTATCGTCAACATTGTTACAATTTGAACACAAATTCAAAGTTATTTTCTAGCTTATTATAGAACACTATTTCATTTTCTATTCTATATCTATACTTAATATTATTCTAAAATTTTCTGCTTCTGTCGTTAAAATATTCAATACATATTCATTGTCCTTTTCCTAACAGATAAATTTAAAACTACTATTTTGCTAACAGGCTTAAAACGGCAACGTTCAATGGCGGCGTTACTTATTGAATCTGTGACTAAAACTGCCTGCTCTCTATCGTCAGCAATTTAAATATAAATTCATTGTCCTTTTTGCTTGACAAGGGACTGCTTTTGCGGTCCTCATTGCCTAGTCTCTGACTAACCCTTCGGGGATAATAGTCGTGATTATATGTATGTATGTATGTCCTTTTGCTAAAAGCTTATTTTAAAGTACAATTTCCGTAACAAGCTTAAAACGGTAGCATTTAATAGCGTCGTAAATTATCGAATTTGTGACTATAATTGCCTTCGTGAACAAGTAAATTATCGAATTTGTGACTATAATTGCCTTCGTGAACAAGTAAATTATCGAATTTGTGACTATAATTGCCTTCGTGAACAAGTAAAATACAAATTAATTGTACTTTTTTTAACAGTTTATTTTTAAAATACTATTTCGCTAACATGCCTAAAACAGCAGCGTTCAATAGCGTTTCTTACTGAATCTGTGAGTGAAACTGCCTTCTCTCTATCGTCAACAATTTAAATTCAAATTGGCTGTCCTTTTTGCAACAGCATAATAATTAAATACTATTTCGCTAACAGGTTTAAAACGGCAGCGTTATATAGCGTTACTTACTAAATCTGTTACTGAAACTGCTTTCGCCAACAATTTAAATACAAACTCAGTATTCTTTTCTAACAGCTTGTTTCAAAAATACTACAAACAGGTTTAAAACGGCAGCGTTCTATAGCGTTACTTACTAAATCTGTTACTAAAACTGCTTACGCCAACAATTTACATACAACCTCAATGTTTCTTTTTCTAACACCTTGTTTAAAAAAAACAATTTCGCTAACAGGCTTACCCTTTATAGCGCAGTGTCCAATATATTGACACCATATATTGAACTTTATACAATTGAAATAAGGTCGAAAACCAATGAAAAATTTCAACATGCCTTGCCCGTTATGGGCTTAAAACGGCAGCGCGCAGCGTCCAATAAGCGGGTACACTTGAGTGGCGTTGCATTTGTGCCGCGCGAGACCTTTGAAGCGAAGCACATCCGCACATGACAGTGCACACTGCGCACTGCACAGACAACCGTGTCAAGTACGTGCTGTAGTGCTTACATGGTTTGTACATTTCCAATGCTTTTATACTCAAAACTAGCTTAACGAGACGCCGGAGTTCGCCAAGGTGCTCTGTGATGTTCTTGATGAACGACATAAAAAATTAAGTAGGAAAATATGTTTTAGCTTATAGACTTTACGAAATCCTAATAAAGATAAAAATGGGTTAAACTTTTTTGTTACTGAAATTGTATTTTAGGTGTTTGTTGTTTGGAGATCTAGTGTTTTCTCTATCGTTGTTGTTGTTGTTTAATTATCTTGGAGAAAACTAAAGATAAATCCTGTAGTTTCTTCTATGAATCTTTTTGTCAGTTACTTACGAAAGTTATGTAAGGATAACCACTTGTTAGTTATTTTGGTTTTCGATTCTGACATCACATCATTTAAACATAGGAAGCAGATTTCATTGAAAATACAATGTGATTTAATGCTAAAAAGTGTATAGTCCAAAACAATGCCTTGAACGATTATTTGATGACGTTGACAGAAAGGCTCTATGCATTACTGCTTTGATATATGGAAGAACGGTTCAAAAGTGATATAAGTTAAAAATCTTCATACAGAAATAACTCTTATATCAGAGAAACAGAGTTGATATTTCCTAAAACACAATTCTGTTTACTGAAGAGATGCAACAGCTGTTGCAGCGTAAGTATTCCGAATGTATGTTCAGATTTTATTTCCGCCACCTGCGAATAAGCTTGAAACAATATTTAGTGCTAATAGATTTCGTTTGAAAAGACACTACCCAATTTTGTTTCAATTTCATGGCAACATTGCGATGCACATTTTAGAATAGGCTCAACGTAGAGGGTTTAGTGTCGAAGCATATCTTTCTAACGGAATCAAAGACGTTGTAACGAATTAATTTTTGACGACATCTTTGGTCGAGTGGTTTGTACACCGGTTTTCATGGTGTCGCCATCTCTGAGGTCCCGGGTTCGATCCCCGGTCGGGTCAATTTAAAGAAAAACTGTTTTTCTAAATTGATTTCGGGTCTGGGTGTTTTTTCTATGTTTATGTATATTTATCCGTTATCTTACCATATAAACGAGTTTCACAAGAACACTCATCTTGGTCTAGATAATTGGTGTGAGCGTAAACAAAATTTATTTATTTATTATTATTATTATTATTTATAAGAATGTGAACTCGCTTTGCTTTTGCACAAAACATATTACCTATGATTTCTTTGGTAGTTATGATTAATAATGGGACGGAGAAGACTGGCGCCCGCCTTTGCTCGGTGAAATACAGGATAATTTATAAAAAAAATGGTAAGGCCTGTGGGACGTTTTTAAGCTAATGATAATGATGATTATGAAATAAAATTAAAAAAAAAATCAGTATAAAATAAATAAATAATAGTTATTACACAAATAAATTAACAAAAAATGTTAAACTCAGTTTACGTCGAAATTAAGTTTTAGTGTGTAAATTCTAGAAATCCCATTCGAGTCCTCTATAATTAATAAGTCTGTTTATGTTTGAATCTGGCAGTAAGTAGGTAGTTACTTATCTTATCTCGAAACCCGCAAAAAGGGTGAGCTCCCAGGGGGTAGGTGATGAAAGTTAATACAATATTCAAGCAACAAACGGAAATTGAATGTTAAAGTAATTTGAACGAAAGTCAGCGTCATTATGGCTTACATTAGAGCGACTTTTCGTTTAGTTTTACTGCGGAATAGAAAATGATTTTGAAAATTGGGGAATCTAAGGTTTTGGTAAATTTCATCATTGGATAAAATGTTTACTAGAAAAAAATCAACCAGTCTCAGGAAGCTCGAGTGGGATTCGAACCCACGACCTTTGGATTAAAATTTTGAAGATTCGTTGAATTTTTCCTAGTAGTTCGATTTACGCTGCAAGCCAGCGGTATTACGTCACTGTAAAGTCTACCCTACAACTACAACTACTACAAACTACAAGGAAAAATTCAATGAGTCTTCTGGGGTCTCGGTAGCTCAGCGGTTAGAGTAGTGGACCGGCAATCCAAAGGTCGTGGGTTCGAATCCCACTCGAGCTTCCTGAGACTGGTTGATTTTTTTCTAGTTAACATTTTATCCAATATCTATATAGCATTGTGAATGCAAAATTTCAATAATAAAGAAATTTCATTATTAGCTTGGAAAAGTCCCACTGCTGGACACAGACCTTTCCGCTTAGACAACAGCACATAGGAAGACTGGGCAGAAACCCACCACACTGGCCCAATGGGGTTGGTGGGTTTTACCCCCCCGTTAGGCGGTGAAAACGGAAAAATTGTCAAGATTCAAGATTCAAGATTCAATATCATTTATACAGGTTAGGCCATGTTTAGGGTACAGCACTTATGAGTGTCATTTATGCCATCGGTTCGTAAGTCTAACTATGGGGCGGGAGCCTTGTACTGAGATGAACCGGCAAGAAACTCAGCAAGGGCAGTGTCAGTTTTCTATTAGCTGTTATCTAAAATATTTTAGATATTTCGCACTGAAATTTTCAAGATGTATTACAGAACGTACGTGTGAGGGGATGACGGTTTCCAAAATACGATTGGAAACAATTTGCTCGATAGAAAAAAATCAAAAGTTACCTCTAAAAATACGACCGTGTTTTACAATAATAATTTCTATAAAATCATAAACACATACGTATTTACCTTTTCAATTTCTTGACTGTTTAGGATTTCCAAAAACTAAACATTTTTATTAACTTTTTAATTAAAATGTGAATGGCGCTTACACATTCCCGCGGTGATGCCCGGTGCGGAGCGCCATCGAGCTCCTCAAGTTTGGTAAGGACCAGTTTAGCGCTGCGCCATCGAGCTCTTCAAGCTAGTTTGTTAGTTTAATGATGAGAGAAAAGGAGTTTCAGAGGCTTGTTGGAATGAACGTGACGTAACAATTAAATTAAAAGATGGGAACTTACTCACAGAGGAAACGACGACGGACTGCATGTACAGCCCAGGGGCATTATGTCTTTTCCGAGAACGTCCCCTATGTTAAGGAAACTTACTCCAGTAATAACATAAAAGAAATGCAAAACAGCGTAGGAAACTCAAATGGATAATGCTGATGCAAAATATCATGCGAAATCAAATCAATGTAAGCAGACGTAAATGCAAAACATCGTAAGAAACTCAAATGGATAATGCTGATGCAAAATATCGTGCGAAATCAAATCAATGTAAGCAGACGTAAATGCAAAACAGCGTAGGAAACTCAAATAGATAATGCTGATGCAAAATACCATGCGAAATTAAATCAATGTAAGCAGACGTAAATGCAAAACAGCGTAGGAAACTCAAATAGATAATGCTGATGCAAAATACCATGCAAAATTAAATCAATGTAAGCAAACGTACTTACTTACTAATTTCTTACTTATACTTAAACGTTACTTTAATTTAAGTGATACTTAAGACTTTAAGTGCCGTGGTGGTCATCGGTAGCCGACAAACAATTAAATTTAAATTGTGTCTGGTTTTGTGGCAGTCAACGTGTTAAGATTTAACATCCATTTAATAAACCTTTAATGCCGTCGCATTCAAACAGGGGCAAAAATATTACAAAGTGTCTAAGCATACACTTTTAAAAAGGTAAAACATATGTACTGTATTAATTTTTTTAACAAAAAAAAATGTAATTAAAGGAATCAGGCGTTACTTTGCGGAAATCCATGATATACTTACAAAAACGTTTGTAAAAAAAAATGTAAAAATATATTTCTACTTCCCAAAATTATCTATCAAAACCACCGTTAAATTCCAACTTTCATAATGAAATAACAGCGTCGCATGAATGGGAAGCATTTCATTCGCCGTTCGTGATTTATCGACTGCGTTTGATGGCTGCACGGCTCCATTCATCCGGTACTTCACACCTCTGCGCCTTTCAAATAGTATTTTTCTCTGCTAGTTTCCGATGAAGCATTAAGTGTTCACTCAAAGGTGTTAGCTGCTGTAAAATTAGAGGCCACCTGCCTTTTAGGGCTTATTATTGCCACTCTAACTGTTGCTTGAGGTTTTAAAAACTCTACGTATTAATTTGTTTTCTTATTACACTTTAAGGTTGAAGTTAAGTGTTAGGTAGCTGATTAAAATTTTTTACCACGGGTAGACTTAGACTACTGCCACATAATAAATAATAGTACTACCAACTGCTTTCAAGATAGCCGTGGTCTCAGCCTACCTCCGACAACCGAGAGTGATGCATGTATATTAACATAAATTTATAATTAAAATATAATTTATCTAGTGAGCTATGATCTTCACACACATCCTTAGCTTTATTTACTCTGTTAACGTTCTTTATACATACGGTTTAGGATACTATTGACCTGACCTTTAACAAGAAAGATCTTCCATGTTGACAGTTGTAAAATCAAAGATAATTCACCGAAGGCTGGAGCTGGTTACTTACTGGTTTCCACGTAGTGACGCGATGTGGCGTTCTAGTTCTACACACTATATGGTAATCACACACGTTTTACGCGAAATTGTCCCGCTTTCGGATGCTCGAAGAACCACTTGATGTACGGGTTGTAAAATACTTATGAATAAATGGTACTGAATGAACGATGGTTATGAGTCGCGGTTGAATGACGGACTGACGCACCGTGCCCTAAATTTGGCACACTGGCGTAAAGATCATCATCATCATCATCATCAGCCTATTAACATCCCACTACTAGGCACATGCCTCCCACGTGGACAATAGCACGTGGGGATATTGGGCCGGCGTAAAGATGCAACGCTGCAATTGTGCGAATCAATGTGCAGTCTGCTGTACCGTACAGAGAACGTCTCCTGTTCTGTCGAATCTGGTCAAAGTACGTTCGCCGAGATCTTCCCGTTCCAACTATCCCATACGCCTTGATCACACGTACCGAGTAGAGCGGCGAGACAGCACTCGGCCTAATAAGTAGAACGGTAGCAATACACTCTTGCCTCATGCACTCTTTTTGTAACTCTTTTTCCATCCATCTCTCTACAAGACCAAACCTTTTACCAGTATACCTATCATCAAAAATTCCACACTTCTCACTTACATTGAAAAATACCTTGAGAACGAAAAAGCGATAATATGACGTAATATTTTGCATGTGCGGCATTCTAAGCCAAGAGCGTAGCCAAACGCATTGTTCTTTACGATCCATCAACAGCCCGACGTAGTGGATGAGCAGGCTTCATTTGCAGTTTGCGTTTTACCGACCATGCTGATGACACGACTGGCGTTGACACAAAGCCATTCGGTACCGTTCCGATTCTGATAAGCCCCTTTTATTTGGTAACCTGCAATTTGGTGATTGCTATTCTGGTAGGTATTCGAATAGTGACCGCGATAACCACTATTTATTATCACTGTGAAATGTGGCTGTGCATACTCGTAGCTCTACAGCCTCATTATTCTACTATGCTCACAATCTCTTTTATGATATTTTGTAAACGCTAAATGGTTAGAGCAAGTTTCATTTACCATTCATTACGAAAACTCGAATGAAATGTGGAATAGGAGCTTGATGGCGCAGCAGTTTAGACGTTCAGTTTACGATCGTCGTTAAGCAACTTTTGCAATGTCGGGTCACTGGATGGGTGATCAAATTAATAACATCTCGAGCTCCTCCGTGCTTCGGAAGGCACGTTTAGCCATTGGTCCCGGTCGAATTTGTTAGATGTCAATAAAACTCGATGGCAGCAATCTAATAGAGTCAGCTGAAGTTCAAAATAGTAAGAGCAAAATAAAGATGTTTAAATCGTGTTGAATAATTACTATTAAATGACGTTCGAAACGACGAACGGTGATGCTAATAAGCGGCGATAAGTACAAAGTGAACCTAAAATTTAACCGGACATTTCACTACTAAGAAACCAGCTATCATGTCTCTGATTGTTGCGGTTGTAAATTCATTTCAGTTAAAACACAAATGCAAAGCCACAAGTCATCCTTACTCTAGTGACTAAACTCTAATCCAATGAAAACTGAAACTTTCTCAACTCGAATTAATTGTATTCGAAATACGAGCACAGCATAGCAAAACATGTAGTGAAGTAAGTTCTGCCAGGGTTTGATATATTGCTCCGACTGCTTCTAAACCTAATGGTCTCTGGGGAAACCTGCAACTTCAGTTAGAAAGCTTTGTTGGCAGATGGGAATGATTGCAGCGGTGCCTGCGCCCAATCTGATTGGGGTGGAATGCGCTTTTATATTCAATTCATTCTTCTTAGTTAACGTTTGTTTAGTTTCTATTTGAACAACATACGATTGTTGAAATACTAATCTATTAATTTTGTTTTTTTATCTGCATACATACATACATATAATTACGACTATAATCCCCGAAGGGTTAGTTAAAGCAGTACTCTACCATAGTTCACTTTTCACCAAATAGCGACTGCACATGTGCTCAGCGTGACAGGTGGTTAGCTCATCGCCGCTCTATGCCGTTGGATGTATGTGCAGTCTTTAGTCCGTTAGTCGCCTTTTACGACACTCACTCAAGGGAAGAGAGGGTGGTAGTATTCTTTCACAGCTACCCGACACGGGTGTTATCTGAATGATCTTACTTAAGGGTCTTTTACAAAGTAATAGTAGATATAGATCTTTTTAAAAATAACATCTTGTCATTTAAATATTCAAATTACTTTTACGTGGTTGTAACAAGAAAAGAAGTCTGCAATAGTTTTTTTTAACGAAACAATGGTTATGGGTTTATTCGTTTTAGGTGTATTGTGTACACGTTGTTTTTTTGCATCAGAATTTTTTATAAACTTTAGTAAAATCAGTGTAGGTAAACAATGTGACTGAACGCAATCTAATGCGTGCAAATTTTTCAAAGGAGAATATGAAAAATTATATGGATCTTGATCCAAATTTCCACCACCAATAAGAACTATAGCATATGATGGAACACTGCGTACTGAATAACCAAAAATACTCGTAGTTATTATTTATTCTGTGGTTATGACCCCAATGAAAATTTGAAATTCAAAAACATTTTTCTTGTATTTACGTTTCTTTATTTCACTATCTAAACTATTCGATCGATTTAAGTGTATGACGTATCGTTGTAATCCATACGTTTTCTGGGTGATATAGGCTGGTACCTCGCTATGTCAATAAAATCAAACCCTATCATGTGGGGTATCAAATGAAAGGTCTTATTAAGCCTTTTACCTATCTATAACCCCAGAGAAAATATTGGCCTAGCGGCTACCGTTGTTTTTAGCATTTTCGTTACTTTGCATTACGGAATAGGGGGAATGAGTCATCGTTGCTACCATGTTCTTAGGTACTGCTTAAATAGTGGCTATGTGCAAAACAAAAATTATGCAAGAAAAAATAATTTAAAATACGTATTTTTAATACAGTCACAACTTTTCTCGGAGTGAAAATATTTTTTTTCGCCTAGTAGTGAAAATTTTATGCCATTTAGTCGACTTTAAGCTTACATGGCCCCCAACAGTGGTGGAAATTTGGACCACTTTTGCTCATTGTCCTTTAGTGTTACAATAATAATTTTAAATAAACCTGCACCAACACGTTTACAAAAAAAAGTTACTCAACCTAATTCCTTACACAGTTTTTCTCAGTAAAAAACATCGTGAACTCAATAGCAACGTCGGCACAACTACGGGCGTAGTCAAGATAATTTATGTTCTCATATTGTCTGTCCCCGGACGGTGCATGTATTGTTCTTACGATACAGCCTCCATATGTAACTACATGCGAAGGCTTCGTCCATTGTTCGACGGAGCGCCATCTGTCACAATTGCTGATAAATGTTTTATGCATCTGTGTAATTTCCGTTTGTGACGGTATCCGACCGTAATTTTTTAACCTTTTGTGAGTAGATTCACAATTATTATTAGGGGGGTGTCACTCCGCAGTTTAGGTACGTTCGGCCGGCGAGCCTCTCGGGCAGGTGCGTGGCAGTAGGTTACCGCGTAAATCGAACGGCCATTTCTGTGATTTTTGTGCACCGAACAATGTCTATAAAACGATGTTATTTTCCGTATAAAAGATACTGTTATGTTAACGGATGTCTAAATAAAAGAAAGAACAATGAATGTGATTTATATATACTTAAATATATCCATGAGTGGAAACCCTGACGTCAAATTGATATCGAGTCAGCTTTGCTTAACGGAATATGAACGCTCGGGTCACACGATCAGTTTCAATTTTGCGTGATGAAAGTCGTAAGATTAGGCAATTTTTTATACCTAAACTGGACTTTAGTTAAAGAGTGAACCTTCTGAACGGTGGTACTATTAGTTATTCTGTGCTATTACCCTCAAAGGGTTATTCAGACACTAGGCAATGAGGGCCGCAGGGGCAGTCCTTTGTGCTCAGCCGAACATTAGTGCTCAGCGTGATAGGTGGTTAGGCCATCACCCCTTAAGAGGGTTTACGCATTTCGGTTTCCCATACAAACTAGAAAGTCAAATTTTTTTAAAAATAATGAGCCGATTTTAATTAATCTTTGAATTCTAAAACCAAATACAGGGATCTAAATAGTTTGTTGAAAACATTTTTAAAAAAGGTTTATTTAGCTCAGTTATTGCGATTTAAAGTCCACTATAGAAAGTTTAAAATCGCATTAACTCAGTTATTTAAACGCTGCACGCCGCTGCCATTTCGGTGTGATTTGAGCCTTATAATGCTGGGTGTAAGTGCAGTCTTTACGGCCCGGCCACGACTTTGCAGAGCGGAGCGTACGGCCCGGCCACGACTTTGCAGAGCGGAGCGTACGGCCCGGCCACGACTTTGCCGCTGTGAGCGGAGCGGCAAGTGGATACTTTTGTAACCTCCCCCCCTGTTCTATTATTTGCTACACCTAAATCTAAACCTAAATCTAATGCCTTTCACACCTATATGCCTAGCTACCTTATAATACATACACACATCCTCGCCGCTTTTACCTTAACTTAACTTATTATCTAATTCTTAAAACTAATTAACCTAATTTATCTACAATCTAATGGTTGTGTTTGGAGTTTTGTTTAGTGCGTATTGTTTGTATGATGATGAAACCTTAGCATAGCTTAATTCTATTTGCAGTGAATTTCAGTCAAGCAATGTAATATTATAATAACTACTATTTTGGCCAGATCGTCTAGTGAACCCTCCGTTGTTAACCGCATTTAAGTAACTCAAGTTCTTTCGTGAAAGTTTAGTAATTGGCTTATCCCTGTGTTAAATTATTTACTCCTGACCTAATTACCTACCAGTCTATAGATCATAACATAGATATGTGTAGCCTAGCAATGACTCCGTCTGAACTGTGACCTAAATCCTTCACTGCAGCTGCGGGGAAGATTTGTAACCACTCAAAGGTAATCAGATGATAGCTTAGCTTGTAGGTATTATTATTTATTAACAGTAGCGTGATACATAAGAAGCCTGGTGCAATTTATGAGCCCCACCGCCGCTCCATAGCGTACTGTACATCTCATGGTTTAATTACAGTTCCGTCACATTGGCTTTAACTTTAATTATTAGCTTGTGCCTTTAATTCTTTAAACTGAGAATTTACATCTCTCCTCAAATTTAATTTCATTTTACATTATGAACTATGTGTTAGCAATTTAAATTCTTATTATTCCACATAAATCAATAGAGTTTATCTCAAGGCTTGCTATCATCCAAATATCCTTTTCACATTAAGAACTTAATTATTCAATGCAATAACTTATATTCAGTTCCGTAAAGGGTGGATAATTTAATAAAACGCCAATTCAGGCGGTGGCTAAAGTAGAATGCTATTAATACAGGTAAAACTACTTTTATTTACTCTTAGTATTTATTATACAGGTCCTGTAAAGCTCCAATATAACTACATTGGATTGGCTGCATTGGCAGATTATCACATCTTAAGTTTATTAAAGGATGTTTAATTCATTCAATATCCTTGACTTTAGGAAGTGAACTGAAATAGAATACTATCATTTGAAGTAAATTACTTTGGGTTACTCTTAGTGTTCATTATACAGATCTTATAAAGTATAAGTACATCTCAAGTTTATTGAAAGATGCCTAATTTATTCAACATCCCTGACTTTTAGGGAGTGAACTTAAGTTAATTATTTTTCCATTAACTTCCACCCTCTGTCTCTCAGACTGAGTGGTTAATTTGATAGACTACTAATCATAGTCAATATACTTTTAGTAGGTAGTAAATTAGGTAGTTAATTATCCCTGTTAATCATTGAATCAATTACATTTAGAAGTTATCTTTTACTCACTTTAATAGATATAAATTAGACTGTACTAGGTATTAGTCTGATTGATTAGATTGTTCCCATCAAATATTTACATATCTTAAGAGGTCTATTCAAATGGTATTAGTAGACCATTGTCAGGCTAATTAGCTGGTTGTTATCAATCAATTATTTCTATGTTTCAGATTATTAGAAGCTCATAGCTTGCAATGTCTTCTTTCAACGACTTATCCTAGGTTCTAAACTGGTTTTAGTTGTTCAGTTTGTATCAGCTTATTTTTGCTAATAGGTATCGGATGTAAAATTTTCCATACTTTGAAGAGTGTAGCTATTTTAAGGCCGTATTGTACCTCAGGGAAAGCTAAAAAATGCCTGTTTGGTCATTTCAGTATTAGAAATCAAACATCACAGTACGCTAAGCTAATTTGCTATAACTTTTAATATTTTCTTGTAATAGGAAACCAGTCTAGACTTTTAGGTATTCCAAGTAATGATGGTACAATATTATACTTCTGTTAATTATTTAAAATGATTAATTAATTGGTAACAACTTTAGGAAAACAATTAGAATTTTACCGGCCTGCGGTAACAGAATACTTGCCTAGCTAGGACCCACATCACTTCATCATAATTTTATTTAGCGCCGTAACTTAATTATCCCTACCTTATTGGTCTGAATTAATAACTAACCATATATATATCCGCCTACCTATAGATTCCTACAACTTTCCTCACTTGAAAATGCCTATATTTTTGTCGAACTAACAGTCCCTACTTGTGTACCTTGCAATCTAGGCGAAAGCCTCATTTAACTTAAATTCGTGATGTGTGGTGAGAGTCGCATTGCCCCTGAAAGCAACTAACTCCTAAATGTTCTATCAGTCGAGCCAGTATACTCAGTGTGTTATTTTCCTATCACTACACTGTATGTACGGAGGTAGACTCGAGATTGGACTGGGTCATACGGGTCTACCTCCAGCTAAATGGTGTCTGACCTATCTTCAACTTTCACTAGGGAGACAACTGTCTCTCCCCCATTACTCCGTCGAAGATAGTGTATTGTTTAGCGTAATAATATAAAACGCCGATCTTATTAAATACAATCAAAGATCATCCAGACCGAAGTCTGTTGAAAGGTACATAGGTTTTCGTTGCCACCGTTACGCGTTTCCGCCGATGTACCCCGGAATACTTCATTCCGTTAACGGATTCGAGTTGCGACCGCAATAGTTTTACTTTATTAATCACTTTCAATTTCACAAATCTTAATTAATATCGCCGCTCGAATATCACTTAGCGCACTATCAAAGCTCGGACGCTATTTTTCCCGTATGAGTAGTACCGCACTCTTAAGTTGGACCGCACCGCCGACGTCCCAAAATTGAATGTCCCTAATTTTCCGCCCTTTTCCCAAGCATCTTAACTTTCGCGCCACGCGCGCCTAAGATTTGCCCGCGCGAGTCCGCTTTTCTTCCCTTCAACCAATCGCTAGCCGCTTCCCCGATGCCCCCCGCCTTCGCGTCGCGCCACGTGGAGCTATCTTCCGACCTCTCTTTCTGTCTTTTTCTCAACCTCTCGCTCGCTCATTGCCGCTTTCGCCGCGCAATTCTAAAATTTTTCCATAATCTAACCAAATCTCGTCCGACAGCCAATATTTCATCGTTGAATATCTAAATGTAGCCTTCTATTAACAATTCCCTCTTAATAATCCTCCACTTAAGCCAATAATCCTATATTTTGGGAAATTATCAAAAGTTCCGTATTCCGACCATAGATGGCGTCCGCCCGTAGGTGAACCACTTTCCCGACCCCAGAGCAGTCCCCGCGAAATTCAAAATAAAATACGGTCCTAGTCAAGTTCACAACCATGACTCCCACTAGACGCCGCCTACGTCGCAAGGGACGCGCAGAGCAGTCCCCGCGAAATTCAAATTAAAGAAGTCAAACTAGCAACCTTATGCGAAGCTCAAGTAAATAACTCACGCTAGATGGCGCCTATGTCGCAAGGAGCACACAGAGCAGTCCCCGCAAAGTTCAAACTAAAGATAAAGAGTTAGACCACAGACCATTATTCTGAACTAGTTTATCATTCCCTTTTTCATGCTTATTATATTAATGGTGCTACGCATTAATATTTATGTTAGTGCTACTCCCACACATTCCTTACTAACGGACGGATACCATTCATTCTGTACCGTTACAGCCGCCCCCGATAGAATTTAAGCAGATAAAGTACCACTCTTATCTGCGGCGAATTATATCTTAACCCTGTACTTAATTAAGTACAAAATAGCACCTCCTTCCTTGCCAACCTCATTGTCATCCTAGCCCTCAAAGATATTCCTACTATTTATAGTTCCTCCCCAAATCCCTAATGACTCCTTCCTCCATAAGCTTTCTTATTGCAAAATAGCCCACACCCCTCATTCTATTCAACTGACACAAAATCATAATCGCATACCCAGTTCTCGTGTTCGAAACGAAATCCCAGTAAACTTAGTCTCGGTAAATATTTCCCAATAACTTAGACATCTACCATTTCTTTAATCATACACAACCTCCGAATAATGATTTGCCTTTTGTTTACCATCTTATCAACAAATCATAATATAATATAAATCAATATAACAGTCTCTTGCGCTGTCTACTAACGCCCCCTAGCGGAAACTCTTCAACTCTATGACGATTCCGACGTAAAGTTTATAACATCTTCCGAACCATTCAATTATTCTATTCTTTAAATTATTTTCCTAGAATAATTTCAAGTACATCTGTCATCCTGGCCTTCTTTTAACTTACGTCTTTTCTTACAACTTGTTCCGCATCTAAATGTTGCAACCTAGGGATCGAACCTGGGATCTTTCGTGGGTGAAGCATCAACCACTTCGCCGTCATGGTTTTAGTTCCAACTAGGCTAATGAATAATTATTAATAATTTAAATTAAAACTTTCCTTCATACTTCAACGCTACCAATCTCATCTTAACTTATATAATTACCTAAGATAACGAAACGTCGGAACTATTGTCTACCTCAGGCAGGGATCGAACCCGCGTCCTCCACAATCCCTAATTAGCTACTTCTTTCAACGGAAACCTATTTTCCTCTCCGCGGATAAGAAATCTTAACCAAACCCCCATATCAACCAAAACCAGTAGGCATACCATCATCGCCCAAGAGTTATAACTTTATTTTAGATGAGATACATCTAATGTCTAATCCTACAAATAACCGAGATAGAATACTAGACTCGCTTCCGTCCGGTACGCAGTGACACCCACTCACCGTGCATACAAATAGAGGTCTTAACGCCTTACAATAAGGTTGTCGATCGTAAATATTTAGGAAAAACTCATTCACTCTAAGGGGGTACGCATCTCGAAACACGTCCTTGAGTTTTGAACTAGCTACCCCGTAGTTCAGATCTATTAGAAGTTTGTGTGCTATGTATATCCGTCTAACTGTCAATGTATGCGTCATCGATAAATACTTGTTAATACCCCGGTACGTGTTGGACATTGTATACTAATTGACAAGTACTGAGCTTATACGTATAAGCAAATACTTATGCCAAAACCTATCTAGTAACTATGTCTCATCCCTAGTTATTACTATGCACGAAAGACAACATTTAGTCTCATTTGCTAATATATAATACGTCAATATCCCCTTACTTTCCTATACCTTTGAAAAATATCATTTTCTTTTTAAATGAAACAGACCGGTAACTATCTTATCCGCCCCCACAACTCTACTTAACTTCCTACCTTTTATATTACTAATAATCGGTCAAATCGGTAAATAATAAGTCATTAAAGGTGACACTTCGTCTTAGTATTCATGGTAATTAATATCGTAAGTTCCTTCTCGTATTTACTGAATTCCAAACTGCGTGATTCAATAGTGCTAGTTTCTTTTTATTTTTTTATTTTTTTATTAGATGATTTTAATTTTACACTCGCACAAGACACATTATTAAGATGGTAATCTCCCGAATGTTTGTAACTCTAATTGGTTACTCATTATGCATTCTACTTTACTTTTCAGCCTTCCGTCCAGATGGTAAAATTCCCCAGCAACACGAGATCCCCTGACCACGCCAAAATGAAATGCCATCAATGGCCTCTGTTTCTGCAGCCTAAGACATTATCTCTCTATAGGTTAGTCAAGTATAATTGTCCTGATTTAGACTTCACAAGACGCCCCCAAAGGAACCACCTTACAGCAGAATTTCCGCAACTTTAAGAAAGGCTAGTTTAGGAAATGAAGCTAAATGGAAACCACTTAATTTTATTGTGTGCTGAGTAATTCCCACTTCTACAGCACAGTTCCGAAACTTCGATTCAATTACTTCACCAGGTAAATCAAAATAAACCCTACACGCTTAACTAAGTTCTATTTGTGCCCAGTGCGACTAAAAATATTCGAACACCCTAAACAAGCTACTTTTACTAATTTAACAGTGCCAATTAAGAATGCTCCCTTGTGTCATCTATATTTTATTGTGTGCATATTATTATTATTATTATTTAATCTTTATTGCACAAAGAAAACAAAATGTACAAAAGGCGGACTTAATGCCAAGTGGCATTCTCTACCAGTCAACCTTAGGGCTAGGCAGAAAGAGTTGTAGGCGGTGCAATTCAAAATCTTGTGAATTATCAAATAAACTACACAAATCAACTTACATAGGTAAATAATTATACAATAAATAACATTACGCAATTTTAATATAAACTACATGAACTTACTTAGATTTAATAAAGATACGGTGATAGAAAACTCTTACGAGGATGATGAAGACTCTTGGAGAAGCATATCGCAGATCCTTTTCTTAAATATAATTTTGCTCGGGGCCCGTCTAACTATTTCAGGGAGAGCGTTCCATAAACGGATGGCCTGTACCGTAAAGGAATTGCCCACGAAACCTGAGTGATGAAGGGGAGTGGCAAGAAGAAGATTGTTTGATGAGCGAAGGTGCCGGGCATGAGAAGAGCTGAGAAGAGGGAAACAAGTTTTTAAATATGAGGGAGAGTGAGGATCGTTTAAAATTGAGAATAAAGTTGAGAGAATCCTGGACTTACGACGTTGCGGGATGGTCAGCCATTTCAGCTGGAGGCGATAAGATGATATGTGATCGTATTTACGTAAGCCAAAGATGAAGCGAATTGAATTATTGAGAAGGCGATCCAATTTGTTTAGAAGATCTTTATTTAAATCGGGATAGCAAATATCAGCGTAATCAATAATCGGGAGAATAAGGGTTTGTACAAGAGAAACCTTGGTTTTTAGGGGCAGAAAGTTCTTGAGCCTATAGAGAGAACGTAACGCAGCAGTCACTTTCCGGCTAACCTCAGTGACCTGAAGACACCAACTGAGTGTGCTGTCGATCTGCAGACCAAGGTCTTTCACACAGGAGCTGAAGGGGATGTTGACACCGTTAAAAGAGACTGGCGTGACAACAGAGAGGTCAAGTTTGCGGAGTTGTCGTGGACTACCAATAACAATAGCTTGGCACTTGATGGGATTAACAGACACTCCGTACTGTTTGGACCAATCATTTACATTACGAAGGTCGCCAGTGAGGGCAGCTATCGTCTCGTCAATATCCTCAACATGACAATGCCGATACAATTGCAGATCGTCAGCGTACAAATGGTGGGAACAGCGAATGTGGGGGATCAGAGTGTCGATAAACAGGGAAAAAAGAAGGGGAGATAGGATACCTCCTTGTGGAACACCAGTGTGGAGCTTACACCATTTCGATAATTTCAGGTCAGCTCTGACAGCTTGTTCGCGGTTGCGAAGATAGGACGAGAACCACTCCAACGCTATTGAAGAGACTTTTAAATGTGATAGAATGGCTAGCAGCAGGTCATGGTCAACAGTGTTGAAGGCGTTGGAAAAGTCGATAAGGACCAACACAGTAACCCTACCGTGCTCCATGCCCTCCCTCACATCCTCAGTCACTTTAAGCAGAGCAGTGCATGTACTGTGAGCAGGTCTAAAACCGGATTGAAAATCAGTTATAAGCGAGTTCTTATGCACGTGCTGGGATATTTGCTTACTTACTACAGCTTCAAGGACTTTCGAGAGAAATGGTAATATGGAGATAGGCCTAAAGTTGTTTAAAGTACTGGGGTTTGACGTTTTTGGTAAGGGTAAGACATAGGCTTTACGCCAGATAGCAGGAAAAGTTCCAGTACTTAAGGAAAAATTTACTAGGTGTAAAAGGGCAGGGGTAATCTCATCCAGGATGGTAATAATCATGGTACGGCTGATGTCATCAACGCCAGTCGCGTTCGACTTGATTGAGTGGATGAGCTTACAAAGTTCATCTGAGGACACTGAAGAGAAGACAAAATATTCTAATATGGATGAGGGCATGGAAGCTATGTGACTGAGGGTCCTTGATCTGGTGGCATGGTCGAGAGTCGTAGCAGACGAGAAATATGTGTTAAGATCATCGAGAGAGAGAGAGTGGGGGGCAGGAGATCGGTTGAGGCCTTACCAATGCCAAGACTTTTTAAAAATTTCCAGATATCAGATGGAGAGCAATTTGTAACGTTGTTGTGTATGTGTCTGCGTTTGGCGACCCTCACTATCTGATTGCAACGGTTTCTGGCAATCTTGTATGACTCCCAGTTGCCGTCTGAGCGCTCGCGTTTGAACTTTCGGAAAGCACGATCGCGTCTGGTCATAGCCATTTGCACAACTTTGGTAAACCAGGGTGCAGGGGGCCGTTTCAGCTTGACCTGTCTTAACGGTGCATGTACATCAAACAACGCCACGATAGCCCTATTCAAGTAGTCAAGCTTGACATCAACACTGGCAGCCTCAAACAAGGGGCACCAGTTAATAACACTAGCCCCATGCCTAAGAGCGTCATGATCAATGCGGGAAAAATTACGCATAGGTACCACGACTGGTTTCTGCTTAGTCGTATGGAGTTTATAACTGGCAAGTAAAAGGTCGTGACGTGAGAAACCAGGAGCAGGATGCTGTGCATGGGTCAGGACATTGTCAGTACAAGAGGTAATAATTAGATCAAGCCAAGTGTCAGGAGAATGTAAATTGTGATGAGTGGGACTGAGCGGAAGGACAGAAAAATTAAGGGAGGAAATCATGTTCAGGAGTTTATGCGAGGAATTGGAGTTATTAAGAAGATCAGTGTTTAGGTCTCCCATGATAATGTGGTGTGAGTAGCTAGTACTGAGAGGCTCGAGTGCAGTTTCCAAGCCGGCATGATAGTCAACACCGGGAGGGCAGTAGACTACACCGAGAACCGCCTTCTCACCCCTAATGATGATCTCAAGAAAAATGTACTCTGCTGTGGCCGAGTAAAGGGAAGGGGACATATCAAGAACCTTATACGGGATATTGCTACGTAGGTAGATGGCGACACCGCCCCCGCCCTTCCCTAGTCGGTCGTTACGTATAAGTACAAAACCAGGCAAGGGATAGACAGCAGAGACTAAATCAGGTTTAAGCCAACTTTCAGACACCAGAATGGCATGCACGCAGTCACCTGAAAATGTTGCCATGAGTTCACTATGATGTGACGGGATGCTTTGAGCATTAATATGGCAGACATTAAGGAACTTCTTAAATGCAATCAAGTCACGTTCAATCATGCTAGAAAGAGAAAGGGCATCGTGGAAAGAGTCATCATCAGAATCATAAGATATTCCGGAGTTGCAAGAATGAAAAGATAAATCCATAATATATACTTAATAAGAAATAATATCTAAAATACTTATGCACAGAAATAATTTAATACTGTATCACCGACACAGTATCTATTCTGCACCAACCCGCCGGCTCACAAACAAGATACACTAACACAAAACAAAGAATATAAAATGTACTTACAAATCAGTCATTTGTATAAAAACTAAACAAAAACATATCACAGACAAAATATTTACGTGAAATGTAACAAATAAAAAAGAAATTTAAGGCGTTTCGGAACGTAGACTGTTCTGTGTACGTTTCGGAACGCTAACTCAAATGTCAGTGTGACAGTTTGAAATTGTTTTGTTTTGTCATTGTGAGCGACGTAAAATTTACTTAAAGGATGACCGACTTGTTAAAATATAAAATTAACTGCAAAGTTGAAATCAAAATGAAGGTAACATTCAAAAACAAAATAAAAATAAAATCAAGGAAACGATAAGTAGTGAGAAACAGTGATATAAGTTATTTCTGTTTGACTACGCGCTTAAGACGCTTAGAGGGCCCGACACCGCCAAGAGCGGAGGCGGAAACAAGGCTATCACCAGCACTACCAGCACTCGCAACGGGGGCTTGAACTGGGGCTCCCTTAATGAGAGCAAGTTCCTCTTCAGAGACGAGTTTATGCCGCTTACCAGTGAGATCCTTAACATAAATGTTGCCATCAAGGGTCCAGCAATTAGTTACACCAAAGCGGTGTCGTGCCGCCATAAATAATGATTGCCTGCTACGAGTAAGGAACTCGGACATTACAACACGAGTACCTTTAAGATGGGTCTTCTTCTTCCAAACTGCAGTTTTGATGGAATGATCAGTGAATCGGATTAGAAGGGGCCGTACCCTGCCTTCCCGACTTTCACCCAGCCGGTGGCAAGCCTTAAGAGTTGATGTTGAGGAGGTCAACTTGTCCTTAAATAGTGATTGGACAACTGTACTTGGAACTTCGTTAGGATCTTCACGCACTCCATGTAGAATAAGACATTTTCTACGGTGCCGCATGTCAATTTCATCGGTGACTCTGGCGAGCATAGATATCTCCTTTTGTAGAAGTGACAGCATCTCACAGACATACTTTTTGAAGTCACTAAACTCTTGAGCGAGGCGGTCGATGGATGCAGGTTCCTGGGATGCCTTCAGTTGCTCTTCAAAAGCAGCCATCCGCTTCATCATAGTAGAAGCCAGTGACGTGTGCATGTTCTGGTAGTCTGTAGTCATTTTGGCAGTGCAGTGTGGTCTTGAGTGCAGTGATGTGAAAGTGATGCTTAGGCGGCCGGCGGGTCAGTGCTTTATTATGAAGGCACTAGTGCATTGACAAAGTTGCAAATAATGTCAGTTGATTATTGCACTAAGTACTGTTACTTAAGGGGTAAATACTTTGTAAATAATTAGATTAATTAATTTTAAAGAATAAATATAAGCAGGAATGCAACTGTTGTGTTTTCGTAACTACCGCCGAAAAAAAAAGTGCATAGACGACCAAAGACCTCGCTTTCAGCATGCCTTCTTCGTTGGACCCGCTTAGTTAAATACTCTAATCAAAATTCTAAAGTTACAATTGAAAATGTCAAAAGTTCGAATATTATGCAATAGAGAATTTCTCTAACATAGTTACTCCACCTCTTCGCACTATTTAGTCAGGCATATTGCAATTCAAGTATTTATTTTAATTTATAATGACCTATCTTCTCCACCCCTGTTCACATACTTTAGCCATCCCTATCCACAGCTGCGGTGAAGATAATTAGTTAATGAACAAAACATCCTATAAACACTCTATGTTGCTACCGCAATCACAAGAAATATTTACTAGGAGGATTATCTATCATACAGCTGACTATAACAAAATGAGTCCCCCTTATCTTTCTCCGTTCCTTCTCTAACGTAGAAGACAGCAACAGACAATTAATATTTAATTACTTATAATTTAGAACAACCCTAGGTAAAACGCTACCACAAAACTAGTATAGAACAGAATAATACTAACCGAAGTAAACTTTTGTATTCACACTTGCAAATAAAATATCTTTATCTTTCCGTGATGAATGATTTTGATAACACTATTTCATCAACTCAATGTCCCGGCCTACATATGTGAAAACTCCCAATCAATTAGTTTGTATAAAACAATCTAGATGCAACATGCAGTTCACATTAACTAACAATTTTAAGGTTGTGCCATAACTTCGACAATAACCTACCTTAGCACTAATTTTAATCATCTACAATTACATCACGTACATATTAGATGCCAATAATCTAGATTATAAGAATTCTAGCAATTCATATTAATAAATAATCAAACAAGATAATCCCGCTGTGTCAGTCTGCGCTGACCTTGCCACAAGTCAAAAACGCGTTTCGTTCGTCCTATCATTTCTAAACCTGTAGACATTTACTTTGTACTAAACAAATTCTTGAGTTAATAATTATTTGCCAATTGTTAAGCAAACCTATTTAATTTCATAATAACAATTTTAATATAGCAGTATTAGAATATTATTATAAATCCCGAACATCTTTATTTATTATAATCAACATTACCGGTTAAAGTATTTGAATGGCCTAGTGTGAACTAGGTTTCAGGTCGCACCTCGGGAAAATAAATTTACTATTGACTTTAAAATCTACTACTTATAAATTTATTATTTTCTTCTGACATATAAAGATAGGCTATGACTCTAGGTCGGGTTTAGTAAACTTTGAACTATGGCTACCTCCACAATAATCTCGATTAAATATATATATATCCGCAAAACGAATTATGTCTAATTCGGCCGATTTTATTAAATTTAAATTATGCTACTAAACAGTACGTATCCTAAGAACGTCACACATCCGAAACCCATTTCAGTTCTAATTTCTTTACCCATCTAAATTAAATTTTGTACCTGTCGACGCGAGATAACATCTAAATAATTACTTTGTATGATTCGAATTGTGATAGTTGATTTTGTATTGTAATCTCGATAACGCAATATCAGGGATTTACTTGTTAAGCGGTAAGAGATTTATTCTCAGCTCGCAATATCAGTCGCTTTATTTCCGGCTTGAATGTTTCTGCGGACTATGAGTTTAAAATTATCCTACAACTTAAAATTATGGTATATAAAATCGATCACTGTTTTATAAGTAGCTGGTGTTAACTTTTAAAATGATAAAACGATTTAACTAATGATTATGACGTGACATCCGTCCGCAACTCGCCTTTATAATTGATGTGATAACATACGCTATTGTTATGCCTATAGCGTAACATTGCTATAACTCGTTAATTTTGCAGTTAAATCTCGACTTCAAGCCAGTCAACTATTTTTTATTTTTTTTCTACTATTATTTTTTCTTTCGACCCCTATTTTGCTCCCAAGCTCAATTAATATCCACCTTCCACAATTATCCATCATCCGTCAATCTTAGGTATCCTCGTAACTACTATTTTTTTTTTTTTTTTTTTTATTTTTTTTTTTTTTTTTAACATCTTAATCATTTAACGGAGATAGACAATGGGCGATTTTCCGAGATCAAAAAAAAAGAAATTGGTTCGTAAATGACTTCATAGATGGCGCTTAGCATAGATTAGTATGGTGCTTAGTAAAAGGCGGGTTCATGAAGAGCACGTGTATGGCTGCGTAATATTTATTCTATTCCAAAGTAGAAATAGGTTCTGGATGTCCTGAATATGAATAGGTAAGTAAATACTATTTTTTTTTTTATTCTTTTGGTAGACAAGTAAAAGTGTAGAATTTATTACAGCCCATAAGTAACCCAGCTTTCATAAAACGACATCTATCGAGTGTTTTTGAACCAATTTTTACTTTTTAATTTGGGCTGTCAGAAAATCGCCCATTGTGCAAGGTACCCTTCTTAATCTGCTAATCCAACCCAGTGAATTAAATAATTTATCTATCTCTACCTATCCTAACTAATTAGTCACGTAGTAAGGTCTTTTCTTTTCACCGCTCTCCCGACTTAGATATCTCTAGGTAACTCACAACCGATAATACTAGGTAAGTAGGTATAGTAAGCTGTGCCCAGCGAGCTTTACCTCTGCGTACGTTAACCTCATCTTAAGCTAATAATAATCCTTTGTAAATCTTCATAATTAACTATTTATCACGATTTCAACTATACGGTAAGAAGCAATGATTACCGGTAACGACTACTTACAACGCTGCAAGAGTATTACAATTATACATATTATTATTAGACAGCACCCTTTTACCATCATCCAAAATAAAATCTTTTATTGGTAACCCAACGCCATCTAGCCTCGCTAATAGGTAACCTCCCCACAATAGAGTAGATATTAGATAGTTGTTTCCAGATGGTAACGACTTTTATCGCCTACTAGACGTATTTATCCGTTTACATTTTGCATCCCAAACTACGTTGCTTTTAAACCAAAATTCCTACTAGCAATGAATAGTCATATGATTCTATCCCCTACATGACATCCCTGCTACTTGTTATTACTTATAATCGCGATTCCTCATCAACGCGTGTATTTTGAACCGTAATACTATTTTATGTTACTTTTCCTAGGATTTTAGCGAACTAACAAAATGAAGCGGCATTTCCCTTGTGCAGAGCAATTGTCCCCATCTACATGTCACATAATAATAATTCCACCACAATGTCATTGCATTCTAATCTACTACGTGATAAGTATTAGGAAAATCTCTTCCAATGTAAAAATCGCAGGTATTAAAAATAACAGGTATGGAAAATAACAGGTGATTCCGCTTGCTATAACAAAATCATATGATTACGCGCTAAGGAAGTTTCCTCTCCGATTGGTTTTATGACGTCATGTTTTATAATCATTCCTAATTCTAGATTGTTTATGGTCTAGCTAAATCATATGTCTATGGTCCAACCATAGACAAATGATTTAATAGTTCCTGACTAGCCTAAAACTACTCTATAGATTTCAGACGTGAGACTCAAGTACATTATTATATTTTTTCTAACATAACCAACAAAATAAAATATAATACGTGGAATAGCACATCAACTAAAAACCGCAATCGCTCAACGATTATTAGTCAAAATATAATTATTATTAGTTTTATATTATGCTGTTAGCGTCATAACTTTATAATATTGTACAGCATATCGCCGTCCTATAATATAAATTGAATCCAGCAATAATTAAGTTGGTTAATTCTGTCCAATCTCGCCCCCTTGCCTTCCCATCCGACAGCAATAATAATTAAACCGCCCCCTATTCTACAAATCTTTCTAAATCAATAAATGTTGAACTATGTCACCCTATCGACCTTTTAAGATCCTAAAAATAACTCAACACAAGGCTGTATGAACCAGTTGCCTATGCCTATATGAAATCTATCACCAGGAATAGAAACAAAACTACAGTTACCATAGCTCCTAACGTCAACAATTATTATCTTAGCGTCCTATCAAAAATTGGATACCTGGTTTCAGTATTCATAGAAAACAATTACTAAAGGTTTCAGTATTCACAGATAACTCAACAGTTTTAAAATTAATACTCCCGGAATAGTTTGGTTATTGACTATATCTAAGTACTTTGTTCACTCATTAAACTTTGGAAAAACAACAACGCCACCAGCCGCACGGTACCTGATGCTGGCGAACTCCGCCATTAAATAAAGAAGAAAAAGATAATGACTGAAAGGTATTGTATTTCAAATAATACTCATTACATTATTGTTTTGTAGTTTTATCTCCTTTGACCTTTAACCTAACCTGAGAATCTTTTTGTTACAGATTTCGTACAACAAAATTTTAGCTCCAGCTCTCATTGCGACTGTCTACAATATTGGTCTTAATCTATTATCAAGAACCCGTAATACAAAGTGTATGAATCAACTTTAGAAGATAACAACGTTTATTGTGAAAAGTGTCAAATTATAATTCACCCATTATCAAGAGCCCGTAATACAAAGTGTATGAATCAACTCCAGAAGATCCAACAAAGTTTTTTGTGAAAAGTGTCAAATTATAATTCTTCAATATCTCTGAATTAATTAATCTTCATTGAATTATTCCCTATTAAGCCAATTCTAAACTCACGCATCGCAACACGACAACAATTTGTGGGAAAAAAATCCCACTTCTAAATTAAAGTATTACCGCTTGACTGAAATCCAATACAACTATATTAATGATAATTTATAACTTAACTTTCTAATCCTGGTCATGGCTTACCAAATTGTAACCTCACGCTCCCTGTTCACATTTCTACACCTTTCTATAAATTCTCTATACCTAATCTAAACCTAAATCTAAACCTTTCACACCTATATGCCTAGCTACCTTATAATACATACACACATCCTCGCCGCTTTTACCTTAACTTAACTTATTATCTAATTCTTAAAACTAATTAACCTAATTTATCTACAATCTAATGGTTGTGTTTGGAGTTTTGTTTAGTGCGTATTGTTTGTATGATGATGAAACCTTAGCATAGCTTAATTCTATTTGCAGTGAATTTCAGTCAAGCAATGTAATATTATAATAACTACTATTTTGGCCAGATCGTCTAGTGAACCCTCCGTTGTTAACCGCATTTAAGTAACTCAAGTTCTTTCGTGAAAGTTTAGTAATTGGCTTATCCCTGTGTTAAATTATTTACTCCTGACCTAATTACCTACCAGTCTATAGATCATAACATAGATATGTGTAGCCTAGCAATGACTCCGTCTGAACTGTGACCTAGATCCTTCACTGCAGCTGCGGGGAAGATTTGTAACCACTCAAAGGTAATCAGATGATAGCTTAGCTTGTAGGTATTATTATTTATTATCAGTAGCGTGATACATAAGAAGCCTGGTGCAATTTATGAGCCCCACCGCCGCTCCATAGCGTACTGTACATCTCATGGTTTAATTACAGTTCCGTCACATTGGCTTTAACTTTAATTATTAGCTTGTGCCTTTAATTCTTTAAACTGAGAATTTACATCTCTCCTCAAATTTAATTTCATTTTACATTATGAACTATGTGTTAGCAATTTAAATTCTTATTATTCCACATAAATCAATAGAGTTTATCTCAAGGCTTGCTATCATCCAAATATCCTTTTCACATTAAGAACTTAATTATTCAATGCAATAACTTATATTCAGTTCCGTAAAGGGTGGATAATTTAATAAAACGCCAATTCAGGCGGTGGCTAAAGTAGAATGCTATTAATACAGGTAAAACTACTTTTATTTACTGTTAGTATTTATTATACAGGTCCTGTAAAGCTCCAATATAACTACATTGGATTGGCTGCATTGGCAGATTATCACATCTTAAGTTTATTAAAGGATGTTTAATTCATTCAATATCCTTGACTTTAGGAAGTGAACTGAAATAGAATACTATCATTTGAAGTAAATTACTTTGGGTTACTCTTAGTGTTCATTATACAGATCTTATAAAGTATAAGTACATCTCAAGTTTATTGAAAGATGCCTAATTTATTCAACATCCCTGACTTTTAGGGAGTGAACTTAAGTTAATTATTTTTCCATTAACTTCCACCCTCTGTCTCTCAGACTGAGTGGTTAATTTGATAGACTACTAATCATAGTCAATATACTTTTAGTAGGTAGTAAATTAGGTAGTTAATTATCCCTGTTAATCATTGAATCAATTACATTTAGAAGTTATCTTTTACTCACTTTAATAGATATAAATTAGACTGTACTAGGTATTAGTCTGATTGATTAGATTGTTCCCATCAAATATTTCTATGTTTCATATTATTAGAAGTAAGTACTTACATATCTTAAGAGGTCTATTCAAATGGTATTAGTAGACCATTGTCAGGCTAATTAGCTGGTTGTTATCAATCAATTATTTCTATGTTTCAGATTATTAGAAGCTCATAGCTTGCAATGTCTTCTTTCAACGACTTATCCTAGGTTCTAAACTGGTTTTAGTTGTTCAGTTTGTATCAGCTTATTTTTGCTAATAGGTATCGGATGTAAAATTTTCCATACTTTGAAGAGTGTAGCTATTTTAAGGCCGTATTGTACCTCAGGGAAAGCTAAAAAATGCCTGTTTGGTCATTTCAGTATTAGAAATCAAACATCACAGTACGCTAAGCTAATTTGCTATAACTTTTAATATTTTCTTGTAATAGGAAACCAGTCTAGACTTTTAGGTATTCCAAGTAATGATGGTACAATATTATACTTCTGTTAATTATTTAAAATGATTAATTAATTGGTAACAACTTTAGGAAAACAATTAGAATTTTACCGGCCTGCGGTAACAGAATACTTGCCTAGCTAGGACCCACATCACTTCATCATAATTTTATTTAGCGCCGTAACTTAATTATCCCTACCTTATTGGTCTGAATTAATAACTAACCATATATATATCCGCCTACCTATAGATTCCTACAACTTTCCTCACTTGAAAATGCCTATATTTTTGTCGAACTAACAGTCCCTACTTGTGTACCTTGCAATCTAGGCGAAAGCCTCATTTAACTTAAATTCGTGATGTGTGGTGAGAGTCGCATTGCCCCTGAAAGCAACTAACTCCTAAATGTTCTATCAGTCGAGCCAGTATACTCAGTGTGTTATTTTCCTATCACTACACTGTATGTACGGAGGTAGACTCGAGATTGGACTGGGTCATACGGGTCTACCTCCAGCTAAATGGTGTCTGACCTATCTTCAACTTTCACTAGGGAGACAACTGTCTCTCCCCCATTACTCCGTCGAAGATAGTGTATTGTTTAGCGTAATAATATAAAACGCCGATCTTATTAAATACAATCAAAGATCATCCAGACCGAAGTCTGTTGAAAGGTACATAGGTTTTCGTTGCCACCGTTACGCGTTTCCGCCGATGTACCCCGGAATACTTCATTCCGTTAACGGATTCGAGTTGCGACCGCAATAGTTTTACTTTATTAATCACTTTCAATTTCACAAATCTTAATTAATATCGCCGCTCGAATATCACTTAGCGCACTATCAAAGCTCGGACGCTATTTTTCCCGTATGAGTAGTACCGCACTCTTAAGTTGGACCGCACCGCCGACGTCCCAAAATTGAATGTCCCTAATTTTCCGCCCTTTTCCCAAGCATCTTAACTTTCGCGCCACGCGCGCCTAAGATTTGCCCGCGCGAGTCCGCTTTTCTTCCCTTCAACCAATCGCTAGCCGCTTCCCCGATGCCCCCCGCCTTCGCGTCGCGCCACGTGGAGCTATCTTCCGACCTCTCTTTCTGTCTTTTTCTCAACCTCTCGCTCGCTCATTGCCGCTTTCGCCGCGCAATTCTAAAATTTTCCATAATCTAACCAAATCTCGTCCGACAGCCAATATTTCATCGTTGAATATCTAAATGTAGCCTTCTATTAACAATTCCCTCTTAATAATCCTCCACTTAAGCCAATAATCCTATATTTTGGGAAATTATCAAAAGTTCCGTATTCCGACCATAGATGGCGTCCGCCCGTAGGTGAACCACTTTCCCGACCCCAGAGCAGTCCCCGCGAAATTCAAAATAAAATACGGTCCTAGTCAAGTTCACAACCATGACTCCCACTAGACGCCGCCTACGTCGCAAGGGACGCGCAGAGCAGTCCCCGCGAAATTCAAATTAAAGAAGTCAAACTAGCAACCTTATGCGAAGCTCAAGTAAATAACTCACGCTAGATGGCGCCTATGTCGCAAGGAGCACACAGAGCAGTCCCCGCAAAGTTCAAACTAAAGATAAAGAGTTAGACCACAGACCATTATTCTGAACTAGTTTATCATTCCCTTTTTCATGCTTATTATATTAATGGTGCTACGCATTAATATTTATGTTAGTGCTACTCCCACACATTCCTTACTAACGGACAGATACCATTCATTCTGTACCGTTACACTTTGTTCGTTATGTCCTTTCTTGACCATTGACTGAGACCGCCGTAGTACAACGCCCAAAGGTCAGAGCCGTAGTCCGTTAGTCGCATTTTACGACACCCAAGAAAAGAGAGTTTAGTTTATTTTAGTGAACCGGTATACACAAGGCTCCGTTTCCCTATTAGTTCCAAGTCGAACGTAGTATTTCCTGCGCATTCAAGCTTTACGGTTTCCATATACTTATTTGCATCTAAGTTCAGAATAAAATTAAAAAAAATATTAGTACATTTTTAAATAATAAAATCATCTTTTTTATTGACTTTGCGTGGAAACGGTAACGGTGAAAGCTTTTTACCTTGGTATTGAATCATCCGATAATATTATTATCTACGAAAACGTTGAAATATTATAAGTAAAACATTATAATGGTATTACGTATTCCTCTGATTCCGTTATTGGGTTTATTTAAGGCTATAGAACTTTATGATTGATGATATACGTACTTACATTATATCATACGACCAATTCGACGACCTCCTTGGTCGAGTGGTTTGTTTGTACACTGGTTTTCATGGTGTCGCCATCTCTTAGGTCCCGGGTTCGATCCCCGGTCGGGTCAATTTAGAAATTATTGTTTTTCTAAATTGTCTCGGGTCTGGGTGTTTTCTATGTATGATAAGTATGTTTATCCGTTGTCTAGTAACCATTTAACGAGTTTCATAACGAAAGCTCCGTTATGAAACTCTTGGGCTAGTTAATTGGTGTGAGTGTAGGAAAATTTATTATTATTATTATTAATACGTCACTGTTATGAAGATAATTAACATTTTAACATTTAACAGACATTTTACTAGCTTTTATTTTACTAAGTATGTGGGTATGTATGGATTACGCGACAAAACTAATTATAGATAACTAGATTTTCAATTTTTTTTTTCGCTTTTAGAGTTATTAGGTAATTTATACTTTTATATTTTACCGGAAACGCTATATTGTGCTATATCGTATCTTCGTTCTTTCGCTGATGAGATAAAAAGTACCTATTAATTACTTGTTCGGGTATAATTATGTTCACAGAAAATCAAACCCGGAACTTCTTCGCCTGAGCGATTCAGTCTAACCTAACCGCTAAACAACAGGGTTAGTTACTTATAAATAGATTTAAAATAGTTATCCTTCGGGTGCCGATGTTAACGTTCAACTCAAGTTGGGAATTTCAAGAATATTGTTATCAGATGAAACTTTGAAACAATTTAGATAACTTCAAAATAGTTCTGTAGCCTTCGTAGTTACTTGTTATGATAATCATTTTGATAAGATAAGTAAGTTAAGTCTATTTACATGGCCCAATATAGATAAATTTAGCTCAAATATGCTTGAACCACAAAGACATCGTAACAGTTATGCTTAGATCTAGATTCACTTAAAATCATCAGCATATAAACGTCCCATTAAGACTCAGGCCTTCCTACATGAAAACTTTAAAGTACATCAGAAGATCGGGACATAACCCACCCAACTGGTCCAATGAGAGTTGATTGGTTCTAATATTGGATTACAAATAGGCAGCAGTCTGAGAAGTAACAATAAAACATTTTCTAGGTCGAATAGAAAAATGCTGAATCAAACGAAAGTAAACCAAATCAACCTAACAACTGTTGATGTGTTGTTAGTTTGTTTGTTGGAAGGCTGTGAACAGCAGTACGAGGTTTAAAGGCTTGATAATGAAATACTGCTGGTTTTAACGTAGGTACTATACACGCTATGTAATGAGATGATCAATATTAACTACTATTGAATATTTTAAGTAATCATATCATCATGATTTTATTTTTTTATAGCAGAAGGGGGCAAACGAGCAAGCGGGTCACCTGATGGAAAGTAATCACCGCCGCCCATGGACACCCGCAAAACCAGAGGAATCGCAGGCGCGTTGCCGGAGTTATTTTTTTATACACAAAACAGACTTTCAACAAATTAAAAATAGCCATAGCAGAATTATGTAACATCTCTACTAGATTGTGCAAACAGAATGCATAATCGAATGCTTAACACTACATAAAAAACGACAAAATTAAACAACAATAATAAAAAAACTAATAGTTAATAACAATTCAGAAAAAAAAATACATAAATTAATAATCAATTAAAAAACATTACAAAATTCACTAACACAATTAAAACCTTAATTTGTTAATAAAATAGATTAAAAGTAATTATTAAGTATTTATATTATACACAATAGGAAAAGCTTTAGTCTCTACTTACCCGTCCGGAAACGGGCAAGATGACGTATGTATCTACATAAATACATACACTCACTACTTAATAGGCTTTGAGGATAATTCCCCAATGAGGTTTAGGCAATGAGGATCGCAAAAGAAGTACATTGCCACAGTCACCGTTTCACCAAATAACCTCTGCACATGTGCTCAACGTGATGGTGGGCCCAACGCCGTTTTATGCTGTTGGATGTATGTTCAGTCTTTAGTCCGTTACTCGCCTTTTACAACACCAAAGAGAAGATTTGGGTGGATATTATTATTTTTGAGCCACACAGCTCCTTCCGTTTAAGCCTAAATAATAATTACAATTACACAACTAACTGTGTACCGGACTCCCTTTGGTTTGTACACTCCTTAGCCCGTTAGTCGCCCTTACGACACCCTAAGAGAACGACGACAAGAGAAAATCCGCAAAATCAGATGAGTCGCTGATGCGCTACCGGAATTGAGGAAAGTGTTAGACTTTTTAAGGGAGAGTGGGAATTGTGGAGGGGGCGGGGGAGAGATGGGCCTTTGGTACTTTCGCAGGACGAAACTCAACAGCAGTGTTGCCACAGTATAAATATAAGCTAAAGCAGTAAGAAAACTACGTACAAACGCTCGAAACGACGCACGCCCACAGACGCATGTCTTTACAGGGCCCTAAGCGGACATCGCAGTGCTCTCAGTAGTGCGTGCCGCGTCGAGACGAGTGGTCACTGTTGTGTATTGCGTGCGATTTTCAAAAATGCCGCGAGTGTATTGCGTAGTTTACGGCTGCTTGAACTCGGCTGTATAATTCATTAAATAAGTAGCTGTATTAATTTACAAAGAAGTAGACAAAATCAATTTTATTGTGCCGTGTCCATGTTTTCCGATAATTTATTTAAAAAGCTATTTATTAGAATAAGAATTTTTCACTCTTAAGTGCCTTACAAATAAACAGATAATAAGGTCGGAATAGTTATTCTGTGTTTTGTCTCTTTCACTATAATTTGAAAATATGTTTACATGAGAGGAACAAAATACGGAAAATTTTTTCACCACTATTCCTATTCCTTCCTAAAACATATTCCCTCCTTAAAGGCCGGCAACGCATTTGCGATTCCTCTGGTGTTGCGGATGTCCATGGGCGCCGGAGATTACTCTTCATCAGGCCTGTTCGTTTGACACCTTCTATTATAAAAAATATATTCGTAGCTTATTCTTTGTTTATTTGTAAGGCACTTAGTATATAAAATTTATTAATTAAGCTTTTCGAACGGGTCGTAGAAGGCTAAAGTATTTTTCAGTGTGTAATTTATAATAATTAACGAAGAATAAAGACTTCTTAAAATGTTGAAAAATTTTTAATTACATAATTTTGTTTCTAAACTAGTCAATTAATTCGATTATTTGATCATTAGGTATAGAACCCAAATAAACATATTGATAAATAATAAAAAAATACCTTTTAATTTTAGAAAAATTAAAAGTGAAAACCCTAATGCTTTGCTACTTATCTCAAAAAAAAGCTAACTATCTCAGATACAGCGCTAACTAAACAAAAAAATTTTCAATTTTACAAAAATAAGAGGGCAACCCTAATGCTCAATTGGCGCGTAGGTATATAAAACAACATAAAGGCCTAGTTTCCGTACTGCTTTAGCTTAAATTTATACTGTGGTGTTGCCGTAACTGAGTTCCCAAAAGGTACATTTCCAGCGCTGAAAAGGTACCATTTTTGGTTTAAAAAGGTAAATAAACTTTTTTTTGCTCAAATCATTCGTACAGCTTTAAAAAGATATGTCAAATGTGTAAAACGTAGGTAATTTTACACATTTGACGTATCTTTTTAGCCGCACCTTTTGATTACGGTCTTTTTTTTAGATAAGTACTAATGTAAGAGCAATCAAAGCTGTACTAGAGATTTGAGCGCCATAGAATAATAACTAAAGCATAGAAAGAGTCCAAATGAGACTCGTATAGTTGTCATATTTTTTCAAATTGGCCATAAACATTGAAAGAAAAGAGACAAAATAAGTTGCCAAAAACATCAAATGTCTAGCGAAAAAAAACCGGTTACCATTTATGATACAAAATTCAATAGCGACTTATGTATACAAATGTAATTATTATTCGAATGGTGACCAAACCATAAAGTTACGTGGACCAATCGGAGTGCCCATCTAAATGTCATGGCACTCCTTCTATGCATTAGTTATTATTCTGAGAAGTACGCTAGCGGCAACGCTGCTCAACAGCAACGAGTGCAATATTACTATTTTATTTTTATTTTCTTAGACTTTATTGCCTACAGTACAGCAAATGGCGGCACTCCTTCTATGCTTTAGTTATTACTAACGGCCGCTCGCGGTTTCATCCGCGTGGTTCCCGTTCCCGTATGAATATCGGAATAAAAAGTATCCTATGTGTTAATCCAGGTTTAACCTATCTGTATGCCGAATTTCATCCAAATTCATTCAGTAGTTTTTACGTGAAAGAGTAACAAACATCCATCTATACTTACAAACTTTCTTTTTATAATATTAGTAGGGTTTTTAATATTAGTAGGAAGTAGGATTCTGAGAGGTACGCTAACGGCAACGCTGCTCAACAGCAACGAGTGCCATATTACTATTTTATTTATTATTATTTTTTTTTACACTTTATTGCCTACAGTACAGCAAATGGTGGCACTCCTTCTATGCTTTAGTTATTACTAACGGCCGCTCGCGGTTTCACCCGCGTGGTTCCCGTTCCCGTATGAATATCGGGATAAAAAGTATCCTATGTGTTAATCCAGGTTTAACCTATCTGTATGCCGAATTTCATCCAAATTCATTCAGTAGTTTTTACGTGAAAGAGTAACAAACATCCATCTATACTTACAAACTTTCTTTTTATAATATTAGTAGGGTTTTTAATATTAGTAGGAAGTAGGATTCTGAGAGGTACGCTAACGGCAACGCTGCTCAACAGCAACGAGTGCCATATTACTATTTTATTTATTATTATTTTTTTTTACACTTTATTGCCTACAGTACAGCAAATGGTGGCACTCCTTCTATGCTTTAGTTATTACTAACGGCCGCTCGCGGTTTCACCCGCGTGGTTCCCGTTCCCGTATGAATATCGGGATAAAAAGTATTCTATGTGTTAATCCAGGTTTAAACTATCTGTATGCCGAATTTCATCCAAATTCATTCAGTAGTTTTTACGTGAAAGAGTAACAAACATCCATCTATACTTACAAACTTTCTTTTTATAATATTAGTAGGGTTTTTAATATTAGTAGGAAGTAGGATTCTGAGAGGTACGCTAACGGCAACGCTGCTCAACAGCAACGAGTGCCATATTACTATTTTATTTATTATTATTTTTTTTTAGACTTTATTGCCTACAGTACAGCAAATGGCGGCACTCCTTCTATGCTTTAATTATTACTAACGGTCGCTCGCGGTTTCACCCGCGTGGTTCCTGTTCCCGTATGAATATCGGGATAAAAAGTATCCTATGTGTTAATCCAGGTTTAAACTATCTGTATGCCGAATTTCATCCAAATTCATTCAGTAGTAGCCATCACCACCACACATCACCAAACTCCTTCCGCATATGTATTGTATGTAGGATGTCAATTACACGTATTAACGTGTGGAGATACTGTGGCCGGTCTCCTTCTGGTATGTATAGTTCTTAGCCCGTTAGTCTCCTTTTACTACATCCAAGGGTAGTAAGAGTTGGTAGTTTTTAATAATAAGCTGCCAGCACGCAGTTCATTTCGTGTATATATATTAATTACAATTACACATACTAACGTGTGAAGATACTTTGGCTTGTCTCCCTCTGGTATGTACAGTTCTTAGCCCGTTAATGGCCTTTTACGATACGCAAGAGAAAATCATAGATATTAGTATGCTTTAATTAATTTGACTACCTCCGTGGTTGAGTGGTTAGCACTCCAGTTCTGGCGTCGTGCCTGGTTTTCGGGGTCCCGGGTTTAATTCCCCGGTCGGTCAGTTTAGAAAAGACTTTTTTTCTAAATTGATTTCGGGTCTAGGTGTTTTTCTAAGTTTATGTATATTTATCCGTTATCTAGGTTAAACCATAACGAGTTTCAAAAAAAGCTTATCTTGGGCTCAATAATTGGTGTGAGCGTAGAATGTTATTTTTTTATTATTTATTATCGCCACCACAAGCTCTTCCATGTATGTATGTATTATTACAATTACCCGTATAACGTGTGGAGATACTATGTCCGGTCTCCCTCTGGATGTCGGCACGCCCGGGCGCTCAGGCACCACTCAGGGTAATTTAATTAAAGTGGGTATTGTCAGCTGGCGGGTGCAATCCAATTCCGAGGTGTTGAACAAATCTAATAAGCCGTTCTGTTTGTGAAACTTTAAGATATTGGTAGGGAACTGACAAAAGATTCGAATGGTGTGTTGATGTTGTTATATCTGGTGAATGATTCGATAGTCTATTAAATTGTAATATTTGTTTTTTTTGCGTTATACGTCGTTATCTTCGTAGTCTATTGAAATTGTGGTTGGAGGTACTAAATTAGATTTATTTATTTTTACCTTTTAACTGTTTTATAAGCTTCTTTTACTACACTTAATTTAACACGCAACACACATAATAATGCCGTAGAAAATCATAAAACATAAAAAAATGTACCAGTGTCTAGAAAATACCAACCTATGGAAGAATGTACATCCTACTAATATTATAAACGCGAAAGTTTGTAAGTATGGATGGATGTTTGTTACTCTTTCACGTAAAAACTACTCAATGGATTTAGATGAAATTCGGCATACAGATAGTTTATAGCCTGGATTAACATATAGGATACTTTTTATCCCGATATTCGCCCGGGAACGGGAACCACACGGGTGAAACCGCGAGCGGCCGCTAGTACATACATATAATCACGACTATTATCCCCGAAGGGTTAGTCAGAGACTAGGCAATGAGGACAGCAAAAGCAGTCCTCCACCATAGTTCACTTTTAACTACATAGCGACTGCACATGTGCTCAGCGTGACAGGTGGTGAGCCCTTCGCCGCTCTATGCTGTAAGATGTATGTGTAGTGTTTAGTTCGTTTAATTGAAATAATGTCTGTAAACAAATTATTAGTTAAGATTCGTTAACTATGTAGTGCACTTCAGAAGTCTAGAATAGTTTGCTCATTCGAAGTCTCCGCCTTGTTACGTGCGATGGGTGAATGTTATACAACTTTAGTATGCTTAACGCCACTAATAGTTTCATAGTAGAATTTTGTATTTCCATAAACTAAACTAGTATTTATAAACTAAACTAGTATTTATAAACTAAACTAGTATTTATAAACTAAACTAGTATTTATAAACTATAATACTATAGAGTGAGTCGTGTCGCGTAGCGGCTTATTAAAAGAATACTACCACCCCCTCTTTTCCCTTGGGTGTCGTAAAAGGTGACTAATGGACTAAATACTGCACATACATCTAACAGTATAGAGCGACGATGGGCTCACCACCAGTCACGCAGAGCACAATGTGCAGTCGCTATTTGGTGATAAGTGGACTAAGGCAGAGGACTGCTTTTGCGGTCCTTATTGCCTAATCTCTATCTAACCCTTCGGGGATAATAGCCGTGATTATAAGTAAGAATGGAAGCGCGCTTAACCTCGCTTGGAATCCTCAACCACTGAGGAACTGGCTATCTTGTCTCTTAAACTGTCGGAACACAACAATGCTTTTAACATTGTTGTTAAGGCGCCAGACTTAAGATAAGATGGTGGTAACTAACATGCCGATTATGGTCTGGTGAAAACCGGTGTCTTAGACACAACACACCGCAGATGCGGTTAAATCAGACAAATCCTCATAAGTAGAGAGGTTGAACTTTTGTAATGGAATCGCTCAAAGTGAAAACCGTAGTATTACTACGATACTGTAGTATATCCAAATTCATTGAAATAAATAGTGTGGAGACCAAATATATGGCCGATCGATACCTGTCACGCCCCTCCCCGTGATGTATCGCAGGTGGTTTATGGGATGGAATCCGTCCTTTCCGAGGCCCACACAACTTTTTATAGTATTGACAAACTAAGGGCAGCATTCGTACGGAAAATTTTTCATCTTGAATTTGAAACTTGTCACTTGGATAAGACCAGTACTTAAATTAATTGTTACTCTGTAAGTAATTGTTTTTTTTTTTTCCTTTTTTTTCCTTCCCCTTTCATTTTCTTAGCTCTTTGATTTTTTAATAGGTTTGTTGTTTTTTTTTGTACCTTTTGGAGTGGATTAAGAAATGTCACCCAATTTGTCAAATAAATGATTTCGGTGTTCTGTTTTAGCTTTTGATTTAGTGCCGCGGGAAAGACTAATTATAAAAAGAAGTTCCACCACCTGTTATTAATAATCTAGAGATACTCTAACTCCGCATGTTGGAATTGAATTTAACTCTTTTATAAAATTTGGCATCCCGTGAGACTAGCTCAAAAGTCAACAACACAGATCGTTCTAAGCACAATTTAAGCACTGTTCTTAAGACTAAGTGCCGTGTAAAGAGATCAATAGAGCACGATATCCTTCTTGCATTTAAAACAGGCAGCCAGAAAAAAGTGGTAATCATTTTAGGACCTTAAGACAAACATATTAAATACTAATTTTTACCCGAAACTTCGCTCGCATGAATGTACATTTTGTCAAGCAATTCTGTTTATCTTGTCATTATCTTTACAACCCTTTTCACCCTCTGTGTTTTGGTATTTTGCAAAAGAAAATATGCAGCCTTAGATCTATAAACAATATTTTAGCAAAGTAAGAAGCAAATCGTACGATGCAATCCCTTTATCCCAAATGTTTTACTAACACGGGAAAAAGTATCATAATACCGTCCAGTGCCCCATGTCTTTACTGAAATTCATCATAATCACAGAATCACAGAAAGAAAGAAACAAACTTACCTTCGCCTAGATAATGAAAATTAAAATGAAAAAATATTTATTGCAACAGTCACCAATTTACCTAAAGTAGCCCTAGTAGTAGTAGGCTTTTGAAAAAAATACTTACTTGTGTTACAAAAGCCAGTTCCTTCCTAAGTTGACAAAACCCACTGGATTATGTTGTAATATTTAAAAGGATACATGAACATAGAACATTAAATCAAAATTGAAAAAAAAGTACTTAAGTATGACCTAAACATAAAATTGTATTTTTTTTATTATTCTGTTTATAAATTAAACAATAAATGGTTACAAACAGATATGTGTCACTTGTGCGAGAAGTGTGTAGTGTTATAATAATATTAGTAAAGGTTATTATCATAACAATAAATAGCCCTTAAGTTTTAGTAAAGATGTGGGTCTTTACGTAGGTCTCACACGGACTTCTTGAGAGATTATGAAAAGCGATGTTCCACTGTTTTGTTTTATTTGTCAAAACAAATCTGCAAACATTTTCGATTATATAAAATCTATATGAATAAAAATCAATTGCTGAAATGTTTGTACGCGCATCACTTCAGAACGGTTGCACCTATTTGGGTAATTCTTTTTGTTGTGTTCGTAATTGTCAGGACTATGTTTGTGTAAAATAAAAAATTGGGAAACTCGTCACGGGATATACAGGATGTTCACGCAGACGAAGACGGGCGGTTCGCTAGTATGTTTATATATATAAATGTATGGTCGAAGGCAGACATTTTACTTTATCGCCAAGAAGTCACAAACGACCTTAAACGTGGGGAAGACCTTTACCCAGCAGTAGGACACAATAGGTGAAGTAAAAAAAATTATGGAGCGGAATATTTTCTTGAAATATTAAAGTTGTTCCTTGCCAATACAGTTGCAGGATTATATATTTACCTATAACCAAAACAGACGCACAGTGCTAGTATATCGTCCCATGGCACCCACGTAGTGTCGTAAAAACAACAGATAGGCACATTTTCGGATGATTTGCAGGGGGTCCACGTAAATAGGGACAGAGTACACACATAGATTTTTATGACAGCTACCTACCTGTCTTTACGCCGTTAATTTATAGTTTATGAGAAACACGTTTTGTTCGTGTTAGTCAATCGTAAATGTTAGTAAAAAAGAAATATGTTTTTTTTCGTCTCGCGTAGCGGTTAAACCCCTCTCTTCCCTTGGGTGTCGTAAAAGGTGACTAACGGACTAAGGACTGCACATACATCCAACAGCTTAGAGCTGTGATGGGCTCACCACCTGTCACGCTGATCACATGTGCAGTCGTTATTTGGTGAAAAGTGGACTATGATAGAGGACTGCTTTTGCTGTCCTCATTGCCTAGTCCCTGACTAACCCTTCGAGGATATATAAGTCGTGATTATAATTATAATGTAATGTAATGTTTTTTTTTGTTTGAATAACGCAATTGAATTAGTGTATACAAACAATAATACCATTCATCCAATATAAACAATAATTTAAGCTTGGTGTCTTTATGTAGGAAGGAAATAAGCGTTAAAAAAATTTTACTTGTTATAAAACATAACGGAAATTCACTAAAAACAAATACCTATGCTATCCCAATACTTTCGTATTGATGGTGTATTGGTTAGACCGCCGATATCAAACTCAGATGTTCCGGGTTATTTTCCCTTCGGGGGCTGAATTATATTCTTTTTTCTTTGTTTCAGAACTTCTTCGAATAGTTAGGCCTATTACAACTCAAATGTGATTTTTGCGTAAAATGCCCATTTTTGCATTTTGTAGTAATTTTGCAGTTGTATTTATCGTTTTTATCGAAATAGGATAATAAATTCTTTATAAAATCTTTATTCCTTATGAAGTAACAATTACCCTTTTATAAATTTTGTTCAATAATATTATCGTAGATAGGAGATATTCACAGTTAACTTATAGCGATTTTCGAAGTTTTTTTGTTTAGAATAAGATTTTTTTCCTATATACAATCAATGATATCTAAAAATTCCGAGGCCGCTACGCACTATTCGACTATGTAAGTGATAACATTATATTTTTTTATTTCACTTGTTTAGAACAGTAGTTCCATCGATGAGCTCAAAAAAGTGCCTTCGCGCACTTTATGAAAATCTTTCTCTGCAATTTTGGGTTTAATTAAAAAGGTAAGCAAAGTTTAAAAAAAGCGAGGCCGCTACGCACTATTCCAATAGCTATTCTACACTATTCAATAGGTCATAATTGTTAATGTATTTTTGTTTCTGTTCAGTTGATCCGCGCGAGCGACGCGCGGCATCACGCGGTCATATGAACTTAGCCTTCGAACTTAGCCTAAAGTTAGATAGAAGGTATCGTCACTTCGCTGTCTATGTGTTCAGCGTGATAGGTGGCGAGCCCATTACCGCTCTATGCTGTGGGTTGTATGTGCAGTCTTTAGTCCGTTAGTCGCCTTTTACGACACCCAATGGAAGATAACGGTTGGTATAATTATTTTAGTGAGCTACTACACACGCACGGCTCATAATAAATCTTAGGTATTTTAAATCACACATACGCTATAAAAACATACGTGATATAAACATACCAGAGACGTACACTTACGCTAATTTAACGCTGGACAAAGTGAAGGGTCCGCTCACAATTTTAAACCCATTTACTTTTAAGCATCACACTCACGGAAAATGCGGTTTTAATTTTAATACCTCGAGCTATAAAAAGCTAGGCGTCCGGCTTAAAGGCATGCAATCTGAAACAAGCCTTTCTCTGGACGTGTTTTGTTTTCTCTTATTGCTGTTGTTGTATTATTATAAATTGCGGTACTTACTCTTTTCAATTTGGCCCCTGTTTTTAAGAGAGTTGGCATTTGTTTTTGATTACGTTTCAAGTTAAACTGTTCGTGCCTGCCGGTAGAAGCGTCCGTGGTTTATTGGGAAGATTTTAGGGTTCATAGGCTGACGATGATGATGACAAAGAATGTTCTGATAATTACAAACACAACAAAAAAGAATAAGCCATTTGGCAATGGGTGCAGCCGTTCTAAAGTGCTAATTGATATTTATTTATATAGATTTAATTTGCTTCTCTTTGGACAAAATGTTTTACTAGAAAAATGTTTTACTTCTTGCTTCTCTTTTGTTTCACGCATCTAAATGTGATACAGCATAAAATCTCTTTTCATCATAATTATCTTATCATTATGCCACCGATATGAAAAAGTGTATTTTACCTTGATTCAATGAAGCTTTTAAATAAATTCTTTTTATTTTCATTTTACCTTCCCTCTAAACCTGACATCAAAAAACAAACGTGCGTTAAATTGTGGCTTCAATATAGTCTCAACAATCTGCGCGTCTGACAGCACCATGAAAAATGTTTCTATTAAAAATGAAAAGCTCCCTCGAATACCGCCATCACCATCTTTAATTAACAGTAAATTTATACCGTCCTGTGTTTACGTTGCCAGTTGTCAACGATTTTTCCAACTCCGCACTGAAATTAAACGCACTGGTACTTTCGTTGGAGCAAAAGTATTGGTGACACATAGTAGTTTTATCTATTTTTGATAAGTTTACGGTTAAAATTATCAGAAGTAAGTCAGAGTTATTAAAGAGTACACCAACTGTCCTCGCGTCTTGAATTTATTTTCGCTCAACATCAGTTTAAGTAGGGTAGACCGGGTACAAAAGTACCACGGGGAAATAGTACCATTGCCAATATTTCCAAACACAACAACTTTTGCACGTGTGTATAGCGTCACGACATGCGCTCGCGCTGGAAAACTGACGAGTACACAGGGGATTTTTTGTTTTCGGACAGTAACAGTAAGTATTTTCGTTAAATGTTTTTTAGTCTGTAATTCACATTAAACTCTTATCAAATTATTGCTTTTACTAGTTTATTTAGACTTCAGTCTTTGTAAGAGTGAGAAATTATAGATATTCATTGAGAAAATGCCGTGATTTTTAGGTTAATATTCAAACTGTCTACTTGGAACAATTGTACCAGTAACGGTGGGGACAATAGTAGCGGTACAATTAACCCCGTGGTAGAATTAACCCCGATGTTGTATTAGTTATGACTTATGATTAATTAGAATGAGTTAGAATTAATTATGATATGAATGATTTTAGTCAAATACTAATTTAGACATTTTGTTTTTGATGCCACGGCGAAGACCTAAGTTAACGGATCGAGGCTCTAAAGACCTGTTACTTTATGAACAGGCATTTCAAGAAGTTCAAAATGGGCGGTCTGTTCGGGCTTAAGTGCTAAAAATAAAAACAGTATAATATTAAGTACTCTCTGTCAGGGTCAATTGTACCAGGGGTCAATTGTACCTACATACAAATAAATAGTTTTTGATTTATGTGATTTTAATGAATGATATTAAGATAATTATATACTTAAAAAAAGTGTTGGAACCAAAGGAATAGTATATTATGTAAGAGTTGACTACTTTTAGATATTGGGGAAGAAAAGTCTGTTTTTATTTAAAGTTTTTTTTTTAACTTTCTTGACTAATTACTTTAAATATTTTGGTTCCTAAAAGCAAAGACTGAAAGTTTATATACTTGTTACAACGTAAAATTACCATTTCTTAATAGAGTCAATATTAATAACACATACAAAATAGTTTTATTACCAAACATATTTTTGGTACAATTAACCCGTAGTAGGGGTCTATTGTAACATATGGTATCGTTCTGTTCAGATATGATTTTCATTGACTTTTCGGTACCGTAGGTTTTCGCACTGAAATTAAACGCACTGGTACTTTCGTTGGAGCAAAAGTATTTGTGACACATAGTAGTTTTATCTATTTTTGATAAGTTTACGGTTAAAATTATCAGAAGTAAGTCAGAGTTATTAAAGAGTACACCAACTGTCCTCGCGTCTTGAATTTATTTCCGCTCCACATCAGGTTAAGTAAGCCCTTTTTCTTTTAAAAAAGTCACTACAAAAATAGTTTCACTTCATTTAGAATTCGGAAAAAGAGTTTCGTCAACCTCCTGAAAGCTTTACGTCCTGATGTTTTCTGTTTATGAATTACAACTTACTGTGCCTCTCTGTAAGTGTATCGTAGGTGTGCGGTGGGTCCCCCTTACATTACTAACCTTTTTGGACAATGACACCTCGATGTGGGTTGCGCTAAGGAATTTAGATTCCGTAAATCTCTATTTAGGCCGCGCCACCGTGTAACTCGACATGTTTGCTTTATTAAAATAATAAGTATATACTAGACCTGTATGTGTAAACAGAGAAAGCAGAATAAAAACATTTTGTATCTGACAGCGGATGTTCATTAAAATATAATAACAATTAGTAAGTATTTAATAATGTATCCATCATAACAAATTGTCTACTTTTAGAATGATTAATTTCTAGAAGCTTAGACATATTTTCATTGTTTAGTTATGATACGACAAAAAAAAATTTAAATAGGTACAATTTTTTATCAGGATAAAATGTTTTACTAGAAAAAAGTTTTATAAAAAACAAAAATATTATTTATCAACTATTTAGTAGTTTATAGAATTTCCCATACATAAACACAAACCAGTAAACATTTACCTCTTTATAAGATAAGGTAGGTAGCAGAATTATACTCTAATACAAAATTTATATTAGAGTAGATCTGTTACTATTTAAACAATATTTGTATTAGAGTAGATCTGCTACCTATCTACACTGCCCACCTCTCCGGGAATGAGGAATGTGTGCTAAGAATGAACTATGTTCTCCCTATGTCGTCACTCTTATTTATTATAAACAATAGCCCAATAGACCAAGAATCAGTGTTCGTACAGAAAATGTTTGTTTCATGATTATTTAATTTGTAATCATAAGCAAGGAGGCGGAGCAGAAACGATTGGAGCACTGATTATACCCTCTTATTGCCCGCCTTTTCTTGTGACGTACGATCGAGGTTTTCTAGGGTTCCTTCAAAATAATACAGAAACTCAAATATTGTTATTGTATCATTTGACATTAACCTCACACCCTCCCTTCCCTTGAGTGTCGTAAAAGGCGACTAACGAACTAAAGACTGTAATTACATTCAACAGCATAGAGCGGCGATAGGCTCACCACCCGTCACGCTGAGCACATGTGCAGTCGCTTTTTGGTGAAAAGTGGACTATGGTAGATAACTGCTTTTGCTGTCCTCATCGCCTGGTTTCTGACTAACCCATCGGGGATAACTGTCGTGATTATAAGTATCATCATCATTTCGTCCAACTGCTGACCACTTTTCTGCTTTTGAGATTGGACCAAAGCTCATCACTCTAGCCCAAAATGAGGTAGTTGCTTTATACATAAAATATGTCGATGACACATAATGATCTTGACTATTATCCCCGAAAGGTTCTTCAAAGACTAGGCAGCGAGGACAGCAAAAGCAGTCCTCTACCATAGTCCACTTTTCACCAACAGGTGACAGGTGGGTTGATCCTATCGCCGCTCTATGCTGTTGCATGTATGTCTTTAATCCGTTAGTCGCCTTTTACGACACCCAACGGAAGAAACGAGGTGGTAGTATTCTTTCACCGCTACGCGACATGGCTAATGTCGATGATGTATTGATTATAGATTGATTGTATAATTTGGTAACGACATATTGTTTTGTAAATGTCGTTACTTCTATAATAATATTAAGCTGTGGAGTTTCTTGCACCCGTTCTTCTCCACAGCTAAAAGACGTCTTGAATGGGTGGGGTGGGTGCCAGTCCATCCATATAGAGAATAAATTTAAGTTTAGACGATTGAAAATGCTTATTTTAAGCTTACTGAAAAAATAAATTTTGATTATGATTTTTTGATGATGATGACTTTCTCTCAATATAACTACCTCGTATTTAAGCAAAACAGGCTCTTCGCCATTCTTCAATTAGGTACACAAATGCGAGATGCTCAGTTTTTATTCGAGAAACGAGGACGATAGCATTCCATTTATTTTGTGTTTAGTAAACAGAGCGTCTTGAATCAATTGTGCGGAAAATTAGGAGATTGAAAACAAGCTCGTTGTTTCAGATGATGTTATAGCTGTTTGCTCCATGTTGTTGCCGGTTGTTGAAATGTATAATTATATCACATTAGGTATGTTAATTGTACAAATGAGCGTATTTGACACTGAATTAATGAAAAGTGAACATTTATATTCCATTTATTCGTTTATATACATAATTTACATTTTAAAATATTTCTATAAAAATACAAAAAAACATTTGAAAATATAAAAAATAGTAGCCTACCGGTATCGGGAACAGGGTCCAAGCTACCGGTGGTCAGGGCTCCTGAGAGTGGAACCTCCTAACTATGCGCGACGTGTCCAAGAGTACTGCTTTCTGGATCAAGCCCTTGATCCAGCTGCCCAACGAGAGCCTCTTTAGGTGTTGGTCGAGGCTCTTGGCAATTATGCCATTGCCGGCACGACTATCGGCACAATGACTGCTGAGTTCACATCCCACATGTCGACAACCTCGCGAGCCAAGTCAAGATACTTAGTTTGTTTATCTTTCTCAGCCTTCACGAGGTTCTCGTCATGAGGGACTGTTATATCAACAATTTTTTTTTTTATAGCAGAAGGAAGCAAACGAGCAAGCGGGTCACCTGATGGAAAGTAATCACCGCCGCCCATGGACACCCGCAAAACCAGAGGAATCGCAGGCGCGTTGCCGGCCTTTAAGGAAGGAATAGGCTCGTTTCTTGAAGATCCCTAAGTCGTAACGGTCCGGAAATACCGCCGCCGAGAGCTGGTTCCACAACACTGTAGTTCGAGGCAAGAAATTTCTTGAAAATCGCACAGTAGTAGACCGCCATCCATCAAGGTGATGTGGATGGAATGACAGTCATTGCGCGACGCTCTAGTCGGTCTATCACCACTATGTCAGGCTTATTGGCAACAATAGTCCTGTCAGTGATGATAGACCGATCCCAATACAATACATTTATATTATTATTATATTCGTCAACTTTATCCGACTGCCGTTTTAATTTTACTTTGAGTTGGCGCAATATATTATATTATATTTTTCTTCCATTTTTAATGTTTTACTTCTAAGGCTTTCCTTAGAAGAAACTTTTTTCTTGTTCTATTGTTTTCCGCGACTAAAGAAAGTCCGGATTTCAGAAGAAACATTTTGGACAACATAGGGTTTATAAGATGAGTTTACTTGAATAAATACCCTGACTGTAACATTCTACTTGAGCAGTCGTCTAAACTTCCTTTTTTATAATAATATAAAGTCGTTGTAGTGCCCAATATATTTTTCACAAGCTAATATCATTAATCAAACCAACACTGAAAGATAAAAAAATAAAACATTTTAATATCAAGTCCATTTAAGTCTACTTCCAAAATTAATAAGTACTACAAACCATAACCCTGTCGAATTAATAAATTATCTCAATAACAGATTCTAATAATAAGCAGTCAGACTTCAAAGGGAATTTGGATACTTTGATGGCTTCCGAACTTGGAACGGGCATTTTCAATTTACGCCGTTCCGACGTTATCGATTGCATGTCAAGCAAGTTTTCAATTGGCTGGCGTTAAGCTTGGCGGGCAACAAAATTACCAACCCCATTGTTCCGGGGATAGTTTTTAACACCCACGTAACACCGCCACACGTTCAAACTTTTTGTATTGATGAACGAAAATGAAAATTTTTGAAGATAAGATTTATAAGAATAGGAAGTAACATAATTTAAAGAACACAAAAAAACAAGAGAATAAACAAAAACTACATAATAAAGGCGATTTGTTCTAGATTCGTCATATTCCTGATTCGCTGTATTCCAGATTGGTCGTATTCCAGGTTCGACGTATTCCAGATTCGTCGTAATACAGTCCACCTTAGTACCTATCATAAATATTTGTTATAAAACAAAAAACCAAATACAAACTGTTACTTACTTAAGTAAACAAATATAAGTATTGGAACAAAAAACTCTCCTTGATAGAACAAAAAACAGTTTGTTACTAATTCAATAAATTCATAAAATGAAACAATTAAACTCATAATTCACAAAGTCTAGAAAGGCACTCAATATAGTTTGTAAAAGTTATTTTCTTAAGATTCAAGAAGTAAGGTGTAAAAATATGTAATAATTACTAAACCATAACAAAATATATTTATGTAACTATATGTTTTTAACGTTTTTAAGAACTTTGTAAAAAGATTCGCTGGATATAAGTATATAAGGTGACTGCTAGAAACCGCAAGAAACTTCGAGGGCTGGTCAGGTCAAGTGTTTTAAACATGACAAAAAAGGAATAATGGGCGATAAGTACTTACGTTGACGGGTCAACAGACGGCCGGCCGGCCGGCCGTTGCCCTAGCGTTGTAAGTAATCGTTGTTTTTAATTGTTTTAATTTCATTTTTTTTATGTTATTGCTATAAAATAAATTAGATACTCAAAGATTATCCAACTTAAATTCACAAAATGAATTATTTAATTAAAAATGAAAAAACCACGAATTCCTTTTTTGTCATATTTGTCGTGTTTAAAACACTTGACCTGACCAGCCCTTGAAGTTTCTTGCGGTTTCTAGCAGTCATCTTATATTAATGTGCCTACTCGACTGTATTACGACGAGTCAGAAATACGTCGAATCTGGAATACGACGAATCAGGAATACGAAGAATCCGGAACAAATCATAAAGGCATCCTACGTATACCTTTTATACCCAACGTTTCGGCCGTGTTTATTTGGTTCAACCTTTATTTAGTTATTTATAAATATAGCAAGCCCATTATTTATTTATTTAATTTAATTAGTACGGCTAATGCCAATTACACTAATTAATAATAGTAAAATTAAATTACATTACAATAAAATCAATTAGATAGGTATATAATAATAACAAAACAAACAATAAAATTTGAGAACTAAAATTCTTTGGATTAATTATAAATTTCAATAATAATTAAATATCAAATATTGCAAACAGTCCAATTAATTGTGCAATCAAATAAAAATAAAGTAATGTGAGACACAACTATTTAATTATACATTCCACTCACAGTACTTTCAGCATTCAGATAAAATCACTTTCCATTCGTCCGCAAACACATCACAATCTGGGCTGGCGTTCAGAAGGGCATCAAGGGGCAGTGAAACTACGCGGTGTGGGATGATTATATGATCTTGATCCTTGATATTGGTAAAAATATAAGATGGGATATTTACGACGTAGTTGTTGACATAGAATGAGGCTCTTCTAGTTTACAAACTTTGAGGAAATAGTTTTAGTATACAATTTTTACGGGTCGGATATACTCGTAGTCACGATAGCCTAATGATTAGTGACTCGGGTTGTCAGAAGGTGTGGTTTAAACCACGCTTGTGGAAATATATATAGCCAACACCTTTTATTATTACATATTATATACATACACACGACTATTATCACGAAGGGTTAGTCAGAGACTAGGCAATGAGGACCGCAAAAGCAGTCTTCTGCCATAATCCACATTTCACCAAATAGCGACTGCACATGTGGTCAGTGTGACAGGTGGTGAGCCCATCGCCACTCTATGCTGTTAGATGTATGTGTAGTGTTTAGTCCGTTAGTCGTCATTTACGACACCCAAGGGACACGGTTAGTTCTGGATTGAAACTGTTGATGAAGTTGGGAAAATCTACCCATGTGTCGTTGTTCATGTGGCCCAGCCATGGTAAGTTAGTAGACTGATGAGGATGATCAAGTTTAAAAAAGTGACCAATGCATACATTTCGCTTCCGCTCCCCGAAAGTGTAGTCAGCGACCACCAGCTCCATTGGCTACCATCCTGAAACAAATCCTTTACTTCACTTGCTCTCGGAACTTACCAACGAACAACCAATGCATACAAACTTATGACAATCTAGATTTGTCCGTGTCGCGTAACGGTGAAAGAAACTACTACCAAAAGGCGACTAACGGACTTAAAGACTGCACGTACATCCAACAGCATAGAGCGGCGATGGGCTGGATTGGTCGTAGAATGCCACATTCTGGAAATGGCACACTAGTTTAAAAATGACAAACAATCGTAACAAACTGCAATAAATACTATAATCCGAACGTCTGATTTAAACTAAACTGTAAAGTATATTTTTTAATAACATAAATAATAATAATAATCTACATTTTTAAACTAGTGTGTCATTTCCAGAATGTGGCACCTGACATGTTGAGCATATGTGCAGTCTCTATTTGGTGAAAAGTGGACTATAGTAGAGGACTGCTTACAGACTGACTTTTGGGGATAATAGTCGTGATTATATTTTATATAGGTATGTATTTTTGATTTCTACTTTCAAATTCAACTACCTAACTTAAATAATTTACATACACTTTTATAATAACCTTATTACTGCATCTCGTTTCTTGCCAAACTCTATAAGAAATAATTGCGCTATGTCCTGAGTCTTAAGCTAGGGAGTTAATTAGTTCTGGTAGCAGGTGCAAATAGCTTTAAGTATCTACTGGGTGCCATTGCCATTGTAAATACAAGTCCGGTAACAGGGTCGCAATTTTGTATTTTGTTTGGCGAAACTAAGTAAAAATTCAATTATGTAATTCATTTTAATTTTTATGCACTAGTCATTTAACAACATGAAGAGACTAAAATGGGTTCGACTGAAACCGGTTTTTTTTGTTAATTGTTAGTTTAGCTTAAAAATATAGTTTCTTATAAAAAATTGTTCAGAGAGAAAGAGAATGGCAGAGGACCGCAAAAGCAGTCCTCTGCCATAGTCCACTTTCCACCAAATAGCGACTACACATGTGCTCAGCGTGACAGGTGGAGAGTCCATCACCGCACTAAGCTGTTGTATGTGTGTCGTCTTTAGTCCGTTAGTGGCCTTTTACGACACCCAAGAGAAGAGAGTAGGTGGTATTATATTTTTACCGCTACTGCACACGTTTTATTTTATTTTAAAACTAAAACAAAATCATCATCATCCCTCCCACCCTTTCTTAACCCCCTGCTAGGCATATGCACATTTCTGTTTTTTTTTTCAAAAATAAAACAGAAAATTTAATAATCATAGTACCTACCTACTTACACTCTGCGGCATTAGTGTGGACCTGAACATACAAAAAATCTAACAATAACATTTGTATTTTCGAACTAACACGTACTTTGTATTTCGGCTAGTCATGCTGATCTTCACATTTCCATTTGTCACCATAATTACGATAATGGGCGGGACCAACGTTACTACTGAATTCGAATGTGGGATTAAATAAACAGACGTTCGATCCGAAGGTTAGTGCGCCTGCATGCCTCTTGTATATTTTACTGACGTTTATTTTTACGCTTTTTGCACTATCAACACTTTGTTAAATTAAAACACTTTTTTTATTAAACTAAAATTATCTTTGGCTTATTTTATTTGGCATTCACTATACGATATACGATCAAAAATAAAAATAAATGCGTGAAAACAATTCGCTGCGTCGCGTAGTGGCTTATTAAAAGAATAGTACCACACCCCCTCTCATTCTTTGGGTGTTGTAAAAAGCAACTAATGGACTATAGACTGCACATATATCCAAAACCATAGAGCAGCGATGGGCTCACCACCTGTCACGATGAGCACATGTGCAGTCGCTTTTTAATGAAAAGTGGACTATGGCAGTGGATTGCTTTTGGTAAAAAGCGACTAATGGATTAAAGACTGCACATACATCTTAAACCATAGAGCAGCGATGGGCTCACCACCTGTCATGATGAGCACATGTGTTGTAACTTGGTGAAACTTGGACTAAGGCAGTGGACTGCTTCTGCGGCCCCATTACCTAGTCTCTGACTAACCCTTTAGGGATAATAGTTGTATGTATGTATAGTCACGAGCACCAATATGTATACACTTTAACTCTTATTTCATTGTGTTAAGAGTTACAATTGTTTACATATTTTTGCTCGTAACTGTATGTACATAAGAAACAATTCAAAAAATATTGAAGGTAACAATGCAATCTTAAGAGGGTGCCGCGCGATCGCAATAACTGACGTAAGTCTCATAATGAACTTCAAAGCCAAATCAATCATATTGATATTTGAAATTAGAACAATTCTGCTTTGAAGTTTCAGACCTAGTAATTTGATTAGAGCAATGTTTTTATTCACGCGCATGTGTTAAAAATTAAAACTTACTTTTTTAAGATGAGGGTGACCTGCGGAATATTAATACAAATATTTTCATCTAAGAATTATTGTTTCATGCGTAAAATTAAGAAAGTTGTCGAAGAAAAATGTTTTAGGAGTCATTCGATTTATGTATTGTTTGTTATTGTTCAAAGAAAGAAATTTGTTACAAATTTCAACAAGGCCACGACCTTGTGCAATGATCAGGCTAACTTACGTAAGTTCTTAAAAATACGTAAATTTTCACAATTTCGTGCAGGATCCCCTTAATGTGCTCGCCATTATACTACCACACCGTCCAACGCCTCACGATTTGTACAACCCTGTATCCTATCCACGCAAAGGTGGTAATTTCGAATCTCACAGCTGTCGCTTTTAAATTCTTCCGAATTATTTTGGATATAATTATAAAAGCACGCAATTGTAAAAAAAAAAAAATTCAAAACGGGTTTTGTTTATTCCAGTCCTGAAATTTTACTATCAAACACCCTATGTTTGTAGTCACTTTGGCACAATGTTTGCGTGGCGCGCCCCGCGAATAAACACACCCGGTTTGTATTTGCTTGTCTGCCGTCGATTCACTTTACACTTTAAAGCTATTGTGCTGTTATTGAAGCGCCATTGTTATCTTGTCATATACATAAATTACTATCAACAGAGTAATTCTAAAGAATTATTTCGCTATGTTATTAGTAACGTGCAGATGTAAAATATGTTTGTATATAGAGTAGCAGCGTGTGTGTTAATGTTGCGATCTTACAAGTAAAGCAACATTCATATACAACCCTATTTTTCTTTATACAAAAACAATTAAGGGTGAGTTCCACCCACAAAACTGAACAACTTTCCTCAAGAAACCTATGTGCAAATGACAAAAAAAATTTAACTCTCATACAAAACTGTCCGATCAGCTGACGACAATAGTATTAGGGGAGTTTTAGACTACTTAAATAATATTTTCTTCAGAACAAAGATTCAGGACGCCTAACAATAATCTGCCTAAGCAAAATGTGATTGGGCCGGCCACATCCAACGCATGCCAGATGAGCTCAAGTAAAAATTTTAATTTTTTTTATCCTACAATTTGATGTCGATGTCCTTCGGGGCTATAAAAAGAAAATAAAATTCAACATAAAAATACTTTTCCATTTATATCAGGGCAGATGGCTCCAACATTAAGTAACTCATAATGTTTTCTTGCTGGACATAAAATACTTGTCCTAATTTATTTATAGCCTACGCGCGGGGACCTTGTAACTGTTATATGGACTTACAAACTTTGTCGGTCTATTTATTACGTTGAAGTAAGAGAGACAGCGAAGGAACAATCAATACTGTAAGTCTTGTGATGTATGTCAGTCTCAGTGTTTAGGGTGAGTTCTTTTTACTCGATTTCTTTAATTATAGGATCGAAAGCGCAACCACTTATAGCCGAAATTAATAATCAAACTATCTCTTTTGTCTAATAGAGTTGGCTAAGCTTATGCTGAGACGCCCACGACGCAGCGCAGCGCAGAACAGAGTAGATTTTGTAATGCATGGATGTGCTGAGAGCTGCGTACGCTGCGGCGCAGCCACGTGCGACACAGACATGTGTCTGTCCTGCTCTGCGCCTCGTTGTAGTTTTCCGCACAGATTTCTACACATATACTTTTTACCATTTTATCATGATTTTGCTACAATATAGAAGAATTGATAGAACTATATAGTTCGTTGCGAACCATGTTTATGTTACTACTAATCATCCTGATAACTCAAAAAGACTTTTATAGAGTTATTTGTAGGTGATTTTTTTTCCAAACTGAAAAGTAGCAAGATCTTATTAATTTCATTATCAGACTCTGACTCTGTACTCATTTTGTTTATCAACTCCAAAACGTCTATCCTTTGTACTAGCTAGGACTATTTGAAGTGTCTTTGCTGTGTCACTGAGCTGCGTCGCAGCATGCGTTCGCGGCCTATTATGTCTGCCCCGACTGCCCTGTCCTGCAAAATCTTCACTGTGCTGTGCTGCGTCGCCTGCGTGTTAGTATACGCTTAGCCTTACAAACCTAACATCATTTGTATGAAGTTTAAGTCAAATTTTTGACTCTAGTAGGAAAAGCAACAGATAAAGATTGATTTCGCCCGATAAGTCGGTTAAAAGTTGACAATCCTCATGCAGATACAAAAAGTTTACGTTACTAAAATAAATAAATAAAAAATAAAAAAAATAAAAACTTTCTTTCTTTTATTATTTTTGTAAGTGTGATTTTTGTTTCTCTGTGAGTAGTGGTGAGAAGTTCAGTACATTATATTTAATTAAACTTTAAATAAAACTCAACTTTTTACGTAGACAAACACGTGAAGCTACTACTGAAAGCGTTAATAAATTGCCCGAACGTTTTCTTTGAAGATCTCCACGAGCGCCGGACCTTCAGCGAAAGTTACAAAACGGCGAGGAGATATATCGACGGTACATTGAATGTAACGGGGCCCAACCTTTATTATCATGTCGGGACAGATGCGTTGCGATAACGCCCCTGCGAGTAACACAAATGCCCGACGCATTTTGAGTTGACCTCTTGCGTATAGTTTGCTCGGAATTGCTCAGATTGTAAAGATTTATTTGCTTAAAGTGTGTACTTGTTGTACGACTTTGCGAGATGTCGTTGAAGACGGGAAAGGCGAAGGTTTTATTTTGTTTCTATTCTAGAACGGTGAAGCGTTCGGAATTTATTTCACCTGCGCCCACTTCCCGGAGGGGCATAGAAAAAAAGAGTTAGAATCGGCATTGAAAAAATTTTCTCTCCCAGCAAATTATCCGAGAATTATTGAAGACTACAAAAGCAGCGCTCTGTCACAGTCCACGTTTCACTTAATAACAACTGCACATGTGCCCAGCGTGGTGAACCCATCAACACTTTATGCTGTTGCATGTATGTGCAGTCTTATGTCCGCTAGTCGCGTTTTACGACACCTAACGGTCCGGCCACGACCTTGCCGCTGCATGAGGTTAGCGGCGAGCGGATTCTTTGACCATTCCGCGTCATATTACGGAAATCTCAGTCAATGGTCATAGATGGGACGCATTGAACAAAGTATCAGCTCACAACGGCAAAGTCGTGGACGAGCCGTAAAAGAAATGTTGGGTTAATATTATTCTTTTGAAAAAGAGCCGCCTCCACACAACTCTTGTGACAGACCTTTTTTTATATATAAGAAGGAGGCAAACGAGCAGGCGGGTCACCTGATGGAGAGCAATCACCGCCGCCCATGGACACCCGCAAATCCAAGAGGAGTCGCAGATGCGTTGCCGACCTTTAAGGGTTAAGGGTTATAGGGTTAAGGTAGGAATAGGAATTGTGGGGGACGGGCCTTGTGCGGGCATCGTCAAAACTCCAAAGCATCATAGCTAGGGCTGCATTTTTTTATGTTATTTATTTGCAAAAATGCATAATGCATCCGCCACCGCGCACCGGGGCGGCCTGACTGCGGAAAATTAGCATCATTTACATTCACTAACAAGAGTTTGTGTGCGAAAAGTTGATGAGAACGCGGCGCGGTGTAGCGGTCGCAGTTATAACTGCTACGTTATTATACTCGTTCTATGACTATGACCGCTACGCGTATCATCTGTATGAACCCTATCACCTATGTGGTTTAATTACGATTTTTTAAGCATCATTGTTAAAAGAATGTTCCATTATTTTTTGTATAGGCTAAGGTTTTATAATAAAATAAATAATCTCATCTTATTCTTTACAACTTATTCTTTTCCGGTTTCCTTCATGCATACTATTGTGATCTAGTGTGTAATGTACACACTAGATCACACATTATACCATGCATGCAAATGAAACATTATGAAATTCAGGTATTTTTGATGTATAACCACAGAATAAACAATAGTACCTATAACTACCATATTTATCAGTGATTTTCCTACATGGTGATTACAATAAAATAACATGTTTTCTCTTTTTTGTTACAGATGACATGGCGTCCCAAGAATAATGTGTAGGCCAACAATAAACTGTATGTGATATGAAGTGTTAAAACTGTGCGTCAATAGTGATGGTGTTATGATTTAAATTGTCGTGGGCGATGGTGAAATACCGGATAGCAGCATGGAGTTTCGCGACGGCTTTGCTATTGTGCGCTTTAAGACGAGGTAAGACAAATACAAATAATTTAAATTCTCTCCAACAAAGCATAATCATTATTAGAGAGAGTACCAATTGTTTGGTTATTATAATTATATGAAAACTAGCTAAATCCACCAATCCCTTATTTTAAACAAGGACTTGAATTTCACAATGGAGTTCTTGCCCATCCGTAGGACAGGTACCGTAGGTTATCTCCTATATGTGGAGATTGCTTAACTTAAATTGCTATTCAATAATTGATATTTAGCTGTAAATTTTCCAACAAGCTAATAAATAAATAAATGGGCTGTTCCTATTAAGTACTTGTAACAATTTTTAATATAAAATGGCAAACGCTTGACCTTAACCTAACCTGATGGTAAATGATGTTAAGGCTGAATGTAAGAGCGTGCTTTGCCCGGATTCCTAGACTAATGAGAAACTGGCTATCTTACCTCTGGCTACCGGAACGATGCGACGCTAATGACATTGCTGTTGTGGCGGCGGAGTTAAGATTGAGATAAGATTACAGTTGCCAGCCAGGCGGATTTGGAAGCGATCTATATTGAAACTTAACAATATTTTACTCCATATTTTCAACGCATACATACTCGTACATACTTACATACATGATGCCTGTTTTCTGACGACTTTTTTTGTTTTAAGCAGAGACTACAGGTTTTTTTTTTAAATCGTACTCTCGCTGCTCCAACATTATCAGAGCCTAATTGAGGAGTGACTTTTCAAAACGGCTAATTTCAGCATCATTTTTTTCAGAAACAACAAAAATAGGAATACATAATATATTTTTAATTATTTAACTTTTATGCACATCATTTAGGTAGGTTAGTAAATAATTTAGCATTTTTTTTCATTATTACGAGTTTTCAATGATTTAAAAAAATAAGCCTTTTTTTTCAAACATATTTGAAATAAGACGTTTTGTTCCGGCGCATGTTAGAAATAAGCCATTTTGTTTCGGCACTCGTAGAAATGAAAGGTGACACACCATTTTTGCTGCCTTTTTTGTGCTGACAGTTCTTTTTACCCAAAGAATGCTAATAGGAAATATGGAAGTAGCATTAAACATTGATAACATTATCAAACGTTCATACATTGTCGAAAACTACTTACGATTACCTTGTCCGGCTATTGTGTCTGGATTTCCTTTTCCTTCCGCCCGAATTTGACTGCTGCACCGTTTTATCCATTATGCACATTTTTTAAGTCCAAATTAATCTCATCAGCGAGAAAACCCGTTATACGAAAATCAATATTCGTTTATCAAAAAATAACTTTGACAATTTGAATTGACAAGATCCTGATATTACCGGTGACGTTTAATGTTTTTTTCATTGACCATAGACCAGTATGCAGTGTTGCCAATGTATATAAATGTAAGTTTGTATTCACTTTCAGAAAATAAAACAATCTATCCACCCTCCAAATTAATCCTGTGATACTAGCCTAGAGATAAGCTTTTTTGATACGTATTGTCAAGTTTCCCTACAAAATGTTCCAGAAATAAGCCTTTTTGAAAAATACGTTGACATAATTAGTATGGCCAAGAAATAACCTGAAATAAGCTACTTTGTTGCGGAAAGCACTTTTTATGACCATTTTTCTCAGATAAGTAAGTATTTTATCACCGAACACTGCACATAATACGAGTATGATGTGAGTACACTCAAAGTACCGATTGACATCAAAAAATAAAAAAATCTGAAAACCAGAAATAAGTCGTTTTAAAAAGTCACTCCTCAATTATTGACTAATTCTCATTCATACTACTTCTCGTTTTATATGCTTCTCGCACTTTCATACCTCATACTTCACATTCATACATCATCTTTTATTCATAAAGCGGTGGGTGGTCCGCTTTCTTTTTGCCTTACACTGACTACTCTATTTTTTAATTCATTTATCTTAGGATTGGGGTAAATAAGTTTTTCAGCTTATCTTTATAAGTAACATTTTTTTTATATGCTAATATTTTTATTTGTTCATTTACTTATTTTAACATAATGTAAGTGACAATTAGTGCTTTCGTTTTTTAGGATTTTCATAAGATTAAACTGCTCTTTCTTATTTCTGTATATGATTTACACATATTTCTTATTCTTTAATTTAATAAAAAAATAATAAAAAATAATAAATCTTAATTGTTTTATTAATTTTTATTATTTTTTTATTACTTAAATATGACTGCAATAAATAAAAAAAAATAACTTTGACACAAGATAATACTTATAACCATACGGTTCCCAGGTGAAGTCCAGTACATTTTTTTTTTTGTAATCAAGGACAGAATGCGTGGCTCTCGGCATAGTTACGGCTCTTTTTATTGCCTGTATACAATTTAGAATGTACCTTAATTGTGGTAGACACATTCATTATAACAATAATAATACATAAGTACATAAATAATATCCATTTCAACAAATTATTTTTCAGTTAGAGATGTTTACCTGCAGTAAAGGTTTATCGTCCGAAGCGTTTTGCAATTTCGCACGGGCTATATCACTCCACGCAATCGGATGTGCGGGACAGAAAAATATATTGCCTTTGATTTGTAGCAGCTGCCGCGTGCCGCTTTAACGAAATATTCCATTTGCTAACCGAATAATGATGATATAGCCTTGTGTTTAAAACACTAAAATAAAAATACCAACCCATTCCTTCCGTAGGGTGTCGTAAAAGGCGACCAACGGACTAAAGACTACATAAATATTCAATAGCATAGAGCAGTGATAGGCTCACCATCTATCACGCTGCACACATGTGCAGTTTTAAACATACATACATATAATCACGACAATTATTCCCGAAGGGTTAGTTAGAGACTAGGCAATGAGGACAGCAGAAGCAGTCCTCTACATAGTATACTTTTCACCAAAAAGCAACTGCACATGTGCTCAGCGACTTAGCGTGACAGGTGGTGAGCCCATCATCGCTCTATGCTGTTGGTAGTGTATGCAGTTTTTGGTCCGTTAGTCTCCTTTTACGACACCCAAGGGAAGAGAGGGGGTGGTAGTATTCTTTCACCGCGACACGGCTAATGTGCAGTGTTATTCGGTGAAACGAGGACTATGGCAGTGGACTACTTCTGCGATCCTTATCGCCTAGTCTCAGACTAACCCTTTGGGGATAATAGTCATGATGACTCTGTACCTATGTATGTCAATGACGTGACGTAGTGCGTACACATCGTGTAGGCTCATAATACGGTAACATATCTTCATCATCATCAGCCTATAAACGTCCCACTGCTGGGCTAGGCCTTCCAACACGGTCAACAGCACAAAGAGAGGATTGGGCTTTACTGAGAGAATTTAAGAATTGCTGATTACACTTTTATTTGTGAATACCTACTTACCTATATTAAGAATAATGTCGTGCACTTCATGATAATAAAGTTATTATACTGATAATATATATCCGAGTTTCCTTTGAGACTAGTCTAGCTTGTTCGTATTTGTACTTAAAGCAACGGACGCGTTCCGGATCCGGATACAGTGAATGGATGTCATACGACAACCCGTGACACATTATAAAAATATGCTGTTACGGTAATAAATGTTTATAATAGCTTTCTATATAATAATTTAGCATACATATTAATAATAACACTAAACACAATTTAGACGAATGACGCAAGAATTTTCTACTAATAAATTATTTGAAAGCGAAAGTTTTTATTTGTAACATTTATTACAATTTTTATATGCGCTCGTATGCGTTCGCTCTATGCGTGGCAAAAGGAAGTGCCGGTAAAATTCAGCTCTGTCCACAGAAGAGCTCAGCTGTGAAACCAGAAACAATGGAATTCAATTGCTAGCAACCTCTAGGAGTCTTCGTGACGGACAAAAAGATAATATTATGACGATGATTATACAGAATGTTTGGCTGTTACTCTGAAATGGCGAAAAGATATAAGGTACGGTCGGGCTCACCGTCGCTTTACCACTTTGCAGCGATTTTCGTATGAAGCGTACCGACCGCCCGGGTACGTGCCTGTACCAAATATACGATGCGGTGTGCAAGGGATTTTGACCTTTAGACTGGTAAAGCGACGGAGTCCGCCATTGTATGTAACCGCGTCGCGTTGCGGTGAAAAAATACTACCACCCTCTCTCTTCCCTTGGGTGTCGTAAAAGGTGACTAACGGACTAAAGACTATATACATCCAACAGCATAGAGCGGCAATGGGCTCACCACCTGTAATGCTGAGCGTATGATGTGCAGTCGCTATTTGGTGAAAAGTGGACTATGGTAGAGGACTGCTTTTGCTGTCCTCATTGCCTAGTCTCTGAGTCAGAGACAATCGCTACGCTGCGCTTCGTAATTGTCTTAAATTTCTAACCTATCACAAAAAAAATTAAGATATTTTTTTATAAAATCGCGAATATCTCGAAAACGGTGCGTTTTCCCTAAAATGTAACGGAATTATGGTCTGCGTAGGTTTCCGAATTTTTTTAAACTTTTTTTGGAAATTTTTCTATCTCTTTTTTTATCAATGTTTTTCGTCAGTTTGTTAAGAAAAAGTTAAGAGTATATTTTCGCTCGAATTTTTTTTTAGTCCTGCACCCCCTTTGCGACACCTTAATTGTGAAAAGATTATAAAGGTAAGTTTCATACACTATCTTGTATCGGTATTATAGTACCAGTATAAGTACCTATATTATACCTGTATAATACCGGTACTACTCACAATCCTACTTACCAGTACTCATCGATTAACTTGTATTATGAATACCGGTATCAAATCGATACCGGTACCTTATTTAAGTCGAAGGTACCGGTATTCCAAGCCCTGCTTCGGAGGTTATAGTCGTGATTTTATGTATATAAAATAAGGTATTACCATGCAAAACTGAAAATACTGTTCGACATAAATGTACGAAACGAGTAACGACTGATATTTTTTTCGCAACTTCAGAGTTGCTCCCATGCAAAATAGTTAGTAGTTAATACAAAGTATTGTTATTTTCACTTTTTAGGATTGATCCCAAATACACTATAATATATTATGTAGTCTTAACATGAACCGTTTCGTGTAGTCTGTATTAAAAGTGTAGCCATCATGTCAGCACACTTCTACTGGTACTTTCCCCTCCGAATTTGCATCTCCTCGCTGTTCAAAGATCATTATCTGTGTTATTCCGGATCTGACACACATTTATTACGCAAAGCGACACGTGCCGGATACCAAACCGGACGCCATCTCTCAGATACCTCACAATATTCTGAAGAAGTTGCTACCGTACGTGTGACTTGAGGTGAGGGTGACACGATGACCTACTTTCTTGAAATATTTTATTTTACTGGTTCCATATGGGACCATGATCGCTTGACGGGTCTAGTTCCATTTGGTACCCAGATCGTTTGAGCGGATAATCATCTTTATTATTGAAATTTTGCATTCACAATGCTATAAAGATAACTATAGGATAAAATGTTTACTAAAAAAAAATCAACCAGTCTCAGGAAGATCGAATGGACCGGCAATCCAAAGGTCATGGTTTCGAATCCCATTCGAGCTTCCTGAGACTGGTTGATTTTTTTCTACTAAACATTTTATCCTATAATAAAATAATTTTATATACGTCCATAATATACATACTTATACTGACGTCTATTTTCCCCAGAGGGTTAATTAGAGACAGAGACAAAGGCCATAAGGACCGCAAAAGCATGGACTGTACACAGTCCGTTTCACCAAATAATAATATAATAACTGCACATTGTTAAGTGCTCTGCGTGATAGACGGTCTATCGCCGCTATATGGTGTTGGCTGTGTGAACAGTGTTAGTCGTCTATTACGACACCTAAAAGAAAAAATGGGTTGGTAATATTCTTTTAAAAACAGTTCTAAAATATGTCTAGCGTGTCGTTTATTTGGACAATCATTAAGAAACGTACATTAATTTACATCATATTATATACTAGCGGCTGCTCGCGGTTTTACCCGCGTTGTTCCCATGGGAATATCAGGATAAAAAGTATCCTATGTGTTAATCCAGGTTATAAACTATCTGTATGCCAAATTTCATCCAAATCCATTCAGTAGTTTTTACGTGAAAGAGTAACAAATTTCCATCCATTCTTACAAACCTTCGCGTTAATAATATTAGTAGGATAAGGTACAATAAATATATGTTTAAAATTTCGTCGTAAGTTTCCAATTTATTATGAAAATGTGATATATTAGCGAAAAGGTCTCGAAGTTCAAAATGAAACTGCTTTTCACATTGACGTTTAGGGGCAGCAATAAATTTCGATCTGTCCTAAAAATACCTGACAGAGCTTCGGCCCCTTATTTTCAATTTAAAATATTCGATGAACAGATTTTACAAAATTAGGTATATCACATACCTATGTGTATATACAATATAATCACAACTATTATCCCCGAAGGGTTAGTCAGAGAGCAATGAGGACAGCAAAAGCAGTCCTCTACCATAGTCCACTTTTCACCACATAGCGACTGCACATGTGCTCAGCGTGACAGGTGGTGAGCCCATCGCCGCCCTATGTTGTTGGAAGTATGTGCAGTCTTTAGTCCGTTAGTCGCCTTTTACGACATTCAAGGGAAGAGAGGGGGTGGTAGTATTTTTTGCACGGCTACGTGACACTGTGATAATGATATCAGGTTTCTAAATGAATAATGAAAATGATATCAGGTTTCTAAATGTATAATATTTTCAATATTTCCAAAGTCAATATTTGCACCATTTTATATTGTGACCGACCTGCTTTCTAAGGCAAATAATTTTCTTATATACCTACCTCAGAACAACTCCGACTATTTAGCGCTACTCATTGCAAACTCAATTGCATATTCTGTTAAAATACTGTCGTCTTTTGTCGTATGTGGCTTTAGCATGCATTTTTGATTTTGAGAAATTGAATTTAATTTAAGAGTTTTTACGCATTTCTGTTTCTCAAGCAAAGTTAAAATTTTAAAAAATCAGTTTTTGATGAAACTCGGCGTGCTGAAGTAAAATATAGAGATCTAAATAGTTTGTTGAAAACATTTTTAAAAAACGTTTATTTAACTGAGTTATTGCGGTTTTCAACTGTCTATAGTGGACTGTAAAACGCAATAATTCAGCCAAATAAACGTTTAAAATTTTAAATGTTAAAAATGTTTTCAACAAACTGATTGTACTTTACTTCAGCATGCAAAGTTTCATACAAAATGGCTTATTGGTCTTTCAAAATATTTCGACTTATTCGGAAGATAGTATGGGAAACCTAAATGCGTAAACCCTATTTATACAATCGCCTTTTGTTTTCAATTGTAACTCGTTCGGTAGATCCAAACGAGGAAGAGATCCTTCGAGGTATTGACCTTTCGAGGTAACGAGCCATCGGTGAAGTGTACCGTCGAGGTAAAGACATCGAGGTAATGACCATCAAGGTAACGTCATTCAAACTAGAGTATCAGACCCCCCAAAAAACAAGGGGTTAGTATCAAATGGTCAAAAACGCAACTGGTCTACAGCATGAACTCACCTAGAAACGTGCCCGTTAAATTCTTATGCCAAGCGCCGAATCAGAATCATCACCGACTCAAAGAGAGGTAATGCCGCTCCACCCCCTTCTATTTCGCACGAAATGGCAGAAAATCCATCAGATGCAGCACTCTCTGCTAAAATCCCCCTTTTAAGCGGGCAAACAGCTTCGAACACGCTCCAGTCGTACGTTCGAGTCTTATTATGTATACACATTGCATTTTCTGAGGGTTGAATTTGCACCTAAGTCCACACCCGTCCCGGTTGAATTAAATAGATAAACGTACCCACATTGCTTGGGAACGTTTACACAAACTTTTCTGTTGGTTTTCGGTTTTGTCTGTCGAATGTGGATTTGGGACCACTATTATGTTAGTTCTATGGATGAAATCGAGATATGGAATGGGATTGAAGAGAATCCTATATTTTTTGGAAAAAATACTTTGGGAAAATTACAAAATACCTAAATAACTATGATAGTAGTTGACAGCTATTTTCACCACGTACTCTTCAAAAATTAACTAGCTATAATTTTTTTTATTGGACTATGAAGTTTAATTTATTTTGTAATCTATCTAAACTAATATTATAAATAACAATAAATAAATAATAACAATAACAATAATCACAAATATAATCTCACCCTTTTAAGCTTAAAAACCTGTAGTAAGGTGAGACCGCTCTTCCTAAAAACAAGAAGTCATCACTAAGACTTGTTGAAATAAATTTTATTGATGTAATCGTCCTTGGTGTAATTATAAAGAGGAAAAATTTGATTGTTTGCATTAAATAGGCTCCAAAACCACTAGATCGATTTGAAAAATTTTTTCACTGTTGGGAAGCTACACTTTCTCCGGGTGACTTAGGCTATAATATATTTTCAAAAATTCGTCACGGGGTACGGGTTCCACGCGGACGAAGTCGCGAGCGGTCCGCTAGTATTCCATTTATCTAAGATCTAAATATTCATTTTATGGAATGATTATTCGTTGTTTCTACCTATATTACAGAATGTACTTGCAGCTAAGGATTAATCCTTGATAAATCTGCTAGCCAAGTTAAATATAAGATGTCCAGCCCTCATTCCTTTGACACGCTCGTGCGTTCCATTTCACGCTTTGACGCACACAGATCCGATGACACTGCGCTGTCAACACGAACGAATGATTGGATGTATCCACTACACCTGTCGCTATAGCGTGAAATGAAACGCTCTGAACGGCGCGGAGCTTTTATGATTGTTCTAAAGTTTTATGACTCCGTACGTTATTAAAATGTTATTGCTGGTGACTACAAAAAATGCTTGCCTTATTTGCGATTGGTATAAATGTAGATACGAAAAGGATATGCTGATCTTAGATAAGTCAGATAAGTCTTACTTTATAAAAAAATGCAAATTATGAAACAAACATTGTAAAAAGTCGAAACCTACCAAGACACGAGAAAAGATAATCTATTTCTTTCTAATACCAATGGTATTTGTTTATTATCGAACTAATTTTCTGTTCCGAACGAATACCACATTTAAAATATTTCAATGAAGTACTTAATCTATCCCTAACGAATACCAAAACATAACTTTTGGTACAGTTACAGAAACAGTTTAAATTTGCTTTTTAATATTATGATCGTAATGCAATCTTAAATCTCAAGAAATTCACTTCATTCCGGCATTTTTACTTACGAGCAAACTTATGTGAATTACTTGCTAATCTGGGGGCACGGTAGCGTATAGACACGGTATCATTGGCATACAAAAGCTCTTTTTCTAGGCTGAGAATAGTCAATTCATCTCCAAATTAATATTCAACTTGGCACATGACAAGACGTGATCTTTTCTTTACAGAAAGAGCCTCTTCACATTATAGCGTAGGCGTTTGATAAACGTATATGCGACGACGCTACGACAACGCGATGCACATGAGCGACTACGCTTAAAAACCGCAATCTGACAATATTACTAACTAGTGGCCGCTCGCGGTTTCACCCGCATGGTTCCCGTTACCATGGGAATATCGGGATAAAAAGTATTCTATGTGTTAATCCAGGTTATAAACTATCTGTATGCCGAAATTCATCCAAATCTATTTAGTAGTTTTTACGTGAAAGAGTAACAAACATCCATCCATACTTACAAACTTTCGCGTTTATAATATTAGTAGGATGACTGGCACGCAAAGATACCTAGTATAGAATGATACATAATATATAAAATGAGCCGTGTGTGAACCTAAGTATATACATTTAATTATTTTTATTAATTTTAACTTTTTCACGCTTCCACCAATTATCTAGCCCACGATAAGTATTCTTTTGAAACTTGTTAATATAGTAAGATAACGGATGAATATACATAAAAATAGAAAAATACCCAGACTCAAAATATATTTTTTTCAAAAGCAGTTTTTCTCTAAATTGAGTTACAAAAAGTACTTACATAGAAATTTTAATATTAGGTGATTATGAAGACTGTGAAGCCGATTTTAGTCTTTATGGATACCTAACAATCTTTTTGATGTCTATATGTGGTAGCTTATCAATAGCTTTTGTTTCTATTTTTGTTATTAATTACTTTTTATAAGCTGTTAGCTATCCTAAAACAATAAATAATTAAATAAATAATGATCAAAATAAATAATAAATTACGTACTCTCACTGATATCTATATTATAGAAATTTGTGTATTCATTAAAAACAACATAGACTTGTTTAACTGTAAATCTCTCCGTAACCAACGTTTTAAGTATAGATATAATTTAAATTTACCATTTGTCAATAATAATGTTTATGATAAGAGTACTTTCACACATGTTATTAAAGTGTATAATCATTTACCTATAGATTTAAAGGCATTGAATGGTCATATATTTAAATTTAAGTTAAAAACTTGGATATTAAATAATGTTTTCTATACACTAAATAAATACTTTGGTTTCAAGACGAATTAATTGTTAAACTCATGATAAATTTTGTTAATATTAACGTTAATAATATTTATTTGTGTACATTGCATGCCCGATCATGGGCAAACTGTTGATACTTTTTTTTTAAAGAACTTGTTACACAGCCAAAGCAATAAAGAAATTCTATTCTATTCTATGCTATCGGCTCACTAAAGAATACTACTTACACTTTTCTTCACTTAAGTTTTTTTTTCTATTACCTATGACTCGTCATAGTGACTGCATCCTGCCTGGGCCCTGATTCTGTATAGCAATCTATAGATTCCACTCCTAAACCTTACCGCGCACAAACGTCAAACGCATACGTTTTTGGGAAGATATCGTAACTTTTTAAGGAATTAACGTGGTTTTGAAACAACGAATCCTAACAGAATAACGGCCCTGGTGGTAAGCAGCCGATGCAGTCCAAAATAATGAGAGTGCTCCCCACCCCGGAATAAGCACGATAAGAGTGTCGCAAAAGGCGACTTACGGACTAAATAATTATTTCTTCGTAGTAAATTTTCCGTTCGCATATTTCCCCGAAAGTTCTTTTTACAGTATTATAGTTGTCGGATTCTTTATTTTAACGCTTTATTTTTTTCCAAGAGCATATTTTTTATCGTCTTTTTACAATGCAGTATATTTACACACTCGGGAAGTTTATCTTAACTATTATTTTCATTGGAGCATATTTACACACTCTGGATTTTTTACCTCTTTTTCTATTTTGAACCAAGGACCAAGTAGTAGGTACTTACCAATATTTTTCATTAATCTTCTTTATTGTTAATACACGTTGGTTTGGGTTTGTTAGTCACATATCCAATAAAAACGTTACTAGTAGGAAAAATAACTATCATGAAATAAAGCAAAGTGAAAAGTATACGAAAGGTCTAAACTACGTGTAAGAAAAAAATGCGAATTAAAAAAACAACGAAAATTTAATTATTCTATGTATGGATTTTACCGATCGGGGAAAAATGCGAACGGAAAATATACTACTGACTAAAATAACGAAAAATAAATTATGGTAAATGTGGATTTTACCGATCGGGGAAATGTGCGAACGGAAAATTTACTACGAAGAAATAATGAGTTCCGGAAAGTCGTCTAACAAATCCATAATAATAAGGATATATATCTTAGATACCGAACGCTAGCTTAATGCATGTCTGTGGGTGTTAACGACTGCTATTTTACGACAAGGTGTAAGTGGCTTAGCGCGCCTTTGGAACCGCGTAGGAGCTCAATAATTTAATAAGCACCTACCTATGCATGTAGATGCTTGGTGACAACGTCTTATTATTTATTGTTTTCTGAGGTTTAAGCGAGCACTACACTTTGAAATAAAACAATTGTTTACGGATTAACTCACGTTTAATTTACTATTTACATAGTTTTTTATATTATCTTGACGTTTCGAACCCTTTACAGGGTCCGTGGTCACAGGGAGACCACGGACCCTGTAAGAGATAAAGTAAGTCTTATTATTTTTTATGATACACTTAAATCTAAATATATGCTGAATGCCTATTTAAACAGGCTACCACGATTTGCAAACGTACTTAAATAAGTTTTTTTTCATAAAGTACGTTATTGATCTAATTCGTGATAGAAAGCTTTAATTTTTCACAAAAGCTCTCTTTAACTGTATACAATAAATTGGGCCGGTTTATTTTATTCTCTACCATATTAGCGTAGCTATAAAGCACGGAGTAGATAATATAAAGTTACGTGTTTACGATATCAAACGGAAAAGCTTTGACCTGTCTGTCACTGAGCTCCTCTGTGACTTAAACCACTTTGACTTACGCCCCGAAGACCGACATACTGGATTTAGGGACGATACAAGATAAAGACATTTATTAACATTTACGTGTATACTGACAAACATCTGTAAGCCATGATTTGAGAGTAAATTAAGCGATAAAGGAGCGTCGGGATCGTACCAAATAGAAAGAAGAGCGTCAGGGTCGTAGCAAAAGGAAAGAGAAGCGTCAGGGTCGTAGCAAATGGAAAGGGGAGCGTCTGGATCGTAGCAAATGGAAAGAGGAGCATCAAGATCGTAGCAAATAAAAAAAGGAACGTCAGAATCGTAACAAATGGAAAGAGGAGCGTCAGGATCGTAGCAAATGGAAAAAGTAGCGTCAGGATCGTAGCAAATGGAAAGAGGAGCGTTAGGATCGTAGCAAATGGAAAGAGGAGCGTTAGGATCATTGCAATGGAAAGAGAAGCGTAATGATCGTAGAAAATGGAAAGAGGAGCGTCAGAATCATTGCAAATGGAAAAAGGAGGAGTCAGGATCGTAGCAAATGGAAAGAGAAGCGTTAGGATCATTGCAAATGGAAAGAGGAGCGTCAGGATCGTAGCAAATGAAAAGGAGCGTCAGGATCATTGCAAATGGAAAGAGGAGCGTTAGGATCGTAGAAAAATGGAAAAAGCAGCGTCAGGGTCGTAGCAAATGGAAAGGAGAGCGTGAGGGTCGTAGCAAATGGTAAAAGGAACGTCAGGATCGTAGCAAATGGAAAGAGGAACGTCAGGATCGTAACAAATGGAAAGAGGAGCGTCAGGATTGTAGCAAATGGAAAGAGGAGCGTCAGGCACGTAGCAAATAAAAAAAAGAGGAGCATCAGGATCCTAGCAAATGGAAAGAGAAGCGTCAGGATTGTAGCAAATGGAAAGAGGAGCGTCAGGGTCGTAGCAAATAGAAAGTGGAGCATCTGAATCGTAGCAAAATAGAAAGAGGAGCGTAATGATCGTAGAAAATGGAAAGAGGAGCGTCAGGATCGTAGCAAATAAAAAGGAGCGTCAGGATCATTGCAAATGGAAAGAGGAGCGTCAGGATCGTAGCAAATGGAAAGAGAAGCGTCAGAATCGTAGCTAATGGAAAGACGAGCGTTAGGATCGTAACAAAATGGAAAGATTAGCGTAAAGATCGTAGAAAATGGAAAGAGGAGCGTCAAGATCGTCGCAAATGGAAAGAGTAGCTTCAGGATCGTAGCAAATGGAAAGCAGTGGTCTCTGTCTACATAAATAAATAACATTTAGGTTTCATCTTTTATGTTTATGTATATATTTTGTATACTTATTTAGATATATTTTCATTTTAGTGAGCACCCTACCCTATGTATGTCTCAACACCACTCCGCGGTTGACTGGTAGAAAATACCTAAAGCATTAAGTCCGCCTTTGTACAAACGTGCTTAAAGTGATAAATAAATAAATAACTTTTTACGCTCACACCTATTATTATCTTGCCAAAGTTAAGCTTAATTTGAAACTCGTTTAAATTATTAAACTACGAATTCATAAACAAAGAAAAACACCCAGACCCTAAATCAATTTAGAAAAACATACATACATACTTTAATCACGTCTATTATCCCCGAAGGGTTAGTGAGAGACTAGGCGATGAGGACAGCAAAGGCAGTCCTCTACCATAGCCCACTATTCACCAAATAGCGCTGAACATATGCTCAGCGTGACAGGTGGTGAGAACTTCGCAGCTCTATGCTGTTGGGTGTATGTGCAGTCTTTAGTCCGTGAGTCGCCTTTTACGACACCCAAAAGAAGAGAGGGGGGGTGGTAGGTAGTATTCTTTTATAACAGTTTTTTTTTAAATTGCCCCGACCGTGAATTGAGAATCAGAGGTGTGGTTGGTGGTGAGTGGGCGAGTGCCCATGGAGGTCGTCAAAGTAGTATACCTATATGTATAATACACAGCCTTCTCGCCAAAAAGCTTCATTCATGGGGTCTCGTTTCACGGTATGACGCGTTTTGGAGTCATGACGCCGCGCAAAGTCAACAGGGGACTAATTGGAGGCATTCCCCCATGTAACGCCACTTACGTGTAACGGAGCGTTATTGTGAAACGAAATCGGAGTTTGTGCAGTTCCGAGTCAATGGGATTATCTGTGATGTTTGAAGACAGCTAAACGCTGAACAAATATTTTGGTAGCGTGAAATCGCATGGATTACAATTATTGAGGATCAAAGGTATTTATCACAAAGGCATTCAAAGCAATGAAAATTCGCCAAAAATATATTTTATTATACTCGTAGTACCGAGTTTTTTGTAATCAGTACTGGGACTTTTAAACGAGGTGTGAAGAGGCAGCTTGCAGGTTGATAGGACAGCTAGTGCTAATCAATAATTCTGCTTCACTAATGCTCTTAGTACCTATATGGTACTTACTTTACTATCGCTTCTGGAAACCTACACTAATATAAAAAAGAAAAAGAAAGAATTCCAAGTTTTATGTCAAAATATTATGTCAAAAATATTTAAAAATTTCATACAAAAGAGAGCGATCAGAGTAGAAGAAGTTCGGTTTAGTTTGCGAGGACCAAATTACTAAAAAAAATTTAAAGGTCGATACAATGTGCATCATAATAGTTTGTTTTTTTTACATTTTAAATACCATCTGACATACTCAAGGCAATTATTAACTTGGCCACACATAACTTTATTCACATAGAACCTCGGAGAACTATTACAAGAGGCCATGGTAGTAATTGGAGTCGTTCCGTACACCTGCCCCGCACGAAGATGTCGATTATGTCGTGTATCCTGGAGCACATGTTGAGAAATTAACTAACCGTGAACCCCGGGAAACTAGCACGATCTTAATACGTACATCTGGGATGCCGGGATCCTCTATACTGATGACAAGGTACAACACGACTGTGAGAAATGCAAATGCGAACCACACTTGTGATGAACATGAAGTAATTTGCTTTGTGTCAATGCTGAAGTTTTTGTATGCAGTTTAAGTATAGACTTACTATAATGTAGGATTGTACAGCTGCTTCGGATCAAGCTGGGTAGTAGTTAATTACGTTTGGAATATCTATACTGTATTATTGATTATCTCTTTCTGGTATTGTACAATTGCTTTGTTAGAATACTGCGATTATTTCGATTCTATCTAATACATTTAAAAAAATGTTGAGTGTACACTGTTTTATTTGATTTAATTATTTTTTAAACATTCTCAAACTCTAAAGCGTAAAAAAGTCAACTCACTGCCTTAATATAAAAGTGAGCCTTCTTCAATGTCAACAACTACGTCATCGACATCCATTACTATCTATCTACATAATTCATTATTTTCATCTATATATTTGCGAGCAACAACAACAATTTTGTTTACTTAACTATATTTCTGCTTATTTTTGTTCTGCTCAGACACAAACAGAATATTTTGGTTAGAAAGTATAAAAGTAGTTCCAACTGCGCTGTTTGAGAGCTTTTGTTCGCAACAAGTCAAACAGTGAGATAATAATCTGAAGTATATCCATTCAAACGAATGCTAGTTCAAAACAAAAAACTTCATGATTGGTCCGTATATTTCATACAACTTTATGGTCTACTCGGGCATCAATAAAAGAAAAGATATTTTGGGAAACTGTCTTACACCTTATTCATTGTCAAAATTAATGATCACGCTAGTATTTGAGTTTGCTGAAGTTTTACACTAGTACAAGTATTAGCTATTTTTTTTATAAAAAATATGTATAACAATATCATGGTTTATGGGAAAAATATCATTACCAATTCTAGTCGTTCGTATCACCAGTTCATGATTGGTCCGTATATTTCATACAACTTTATGGTATAAAGAAAAGTTATTTTGGAAAACTGTCTTACACCTTATTTATTGTCAAAATTAACGATCACGCTAGTACCTATTTCAGTTTGCTGAAGTTTATGAATACGAGTATTGGCTATTTTTTAAATTAAAAAATATCAATAACAATATCATGGTTTATGGGAAATATCATTACCAACTGTAGTCGTTCGTATGTTTATTTTTACATATCAATAGCACGTAAAGTTGGAAAAATTATTTTTCTTTTAATTTTTTTGCTGTTACAAAACTGTTAGTTTAATCTTTAAAGGTTACACAGTACTTATTATAAAATTAGGAGTACAGAGGTCTCTAAAATATACCTGGTTCATGCTTGAACACACTGTTTCAGCAAGTTCCCTTGTTATGTTTAACTTGTTAACGTGTTTGGACCCATTTCACCATACTATGTTAGTTAGTTAAACATTATGTTAAATCTGACTTTTAACGAACTGTTACAGTTAATGAGCTTGATGCGTTAACGACTGTTTAATTTTGACAAGAACTAATTACACCAAAGTCTTGATAGGCTATTTGTACTTCTATGGTAAGTAACATTTGATGATCAATCAAAATTAAATGGTCATTAGTGCATTTGAGTGAATTAGTGTCACACTCATTAACTTTAACAGTTCGTTCCATAAAATAACGCCGTGGTAAACTAACTTACAAAGCAACTTTAATTAAATTAGATTTACTCTTACATCTTGAAACAAATTTTAAACTTTGACGTGGAAGAAACTGTGAAAAGGGGTTGCTATATTAGAGCAAAGGTAAATTAATTAAATAATTGCTGTAAATGTAACGTCTATAGGTTTAAACCCATTACAAAATAAAAATATAAAATACTAGAATTTTCCCGCCACATCGTATGCGTGGAAAGCATTATTATCTTTTTTGCATTTGATAAAACGTATCCTATAAACTTTTCAGTAAGTTCTTCTGACAACGTGTACCTATGTAAAATTACATGATGACAGGTTGAGTAGTTAAGACGTTAAAGCGTAACAAACAAACTCACTATCGCATTAATAATATTAGTAATACCAAATATGAAATATACTAAAAAGGTTAAGAAGAAATGCGATACCAACTCTTAAATTCACTACCACTAACAAAGCACTGCTAAAGATCATTGTAAAATAAGTATACCAAAGAGGTAACAAAGGAATACGGAATCAACTCTTAAATTCACTACAACTAACGAAGCACTGCTAAAGTTAAAATTAACAATACTTAATAAGGAACTGGCTCGAAGTAAATTCAAAGCGTCCAACATCACAGCCATACACGAAGTAGGCATTCATTGCGAGACCGTCCAAAACTCGAAGCTGCATAGCGATCGCGAAACTTCCGCAATGCGAGTAGTAAGTTCGCTATTAATCGTCGAACTTCATGAGTTCCTGAGCAGGTGCTTATAAATAACACGGTCTCAGTTTCCGGGGAGCATTGCCGATCCGGATCGCTATGATCGCTGTTGGAAACAGTTGTGCCGTTTAAAATGTGCTTCACTAACTTTTTGCAACAAGTAGTCAGAAAAATAATATGCCACAGTACCTACATGAGCTACACTTATGCCAAATTTGTTAAAAAATGTCTTTAAACAATTTATTGTCAATTATTTGTGCAAATATCTAGTATCTTTCTGATTTTTACTGTTTTTTGAGAGAGAGGCACCATTTTCTTGTAGTTTTCTTGTTAATCTCTCTCAAGATTAAAAGCTTTAAATAAAGAGCTCTCTATCTCAAGGACTAAGGTGCGTTCGAGTTGAATTATAACATACATTTTCTTCATCTGTCACTTTTTAAGAGGTTATGCTCGGTCTTAAGCCTCAGGGTTAAAATCGGAGCGAAGAACGGTCCCACCATTCTATTCTTGCAAACACAACGCTCCACTGCAAAAGCAAGCCAAGGCAGGTCCTGTGGATATGACGACTACAGTCATCACCAGACAGCAAAAAAAAAAAACAAAAAAAAACATCTTTATATTACCATGCATCTTTATGGGACTCTGGCCTTAAATGCATAAATCGGAAGAAACAACAAGATCTGTTTAAGCGATTAATTATTTGGTGCGTCTTGCCCCAGTATACTCATATAAAAAAAAATGGTACACACGAGATTTTAAAAAGCATGTTGGCACCCGCCTTTTCTGCTCAGTAGGTTTACAGCTTTTAATACAGAACCATAAAAACGTAAACCTTAAAATCTTTCAGAGCTTTAACAGTCCCGAAAACACGTGCATGCAAAATGCTTAATAATATTGAAAAATATTTAACGCAACATAAATATTCCAACATTGAGCACACTACATAAACAGTAGAAGACACCGCATTGGAAACACAAAAGAGGAGCACCTACTGCATTTTTTTGCTTTTACATTTGCAGTAATTTATAGGAAGACATTTTATTTGTAAGCGAAACGCATCGTGGCTCATAAAATGTGTATGTTTACTTACGCTGTCTGTACTTGGTAGCTTTACATTTTACACGAAAGGAAATATAGTTCTTCACTTGCGTGTTGGGGCACTGCCATTTGTTCTACCGGGAAATTGTTGCTGAAAATGGTTATGTTACTATTCACCGAGACATTTTGTGGTGGTTTTCCCGCTGCAGAACGATTTATTTTTAGTAGTACTATCGAATCAAACGAGTTATTTTTTGAAAATAAAAATATTTTTGTTCTCAACTAAGTAATCAAATGAAATGAAATAATGAAATAATGAAATGAAATGAAATGAAATAAAATTTATTTTGCTTAAAATATGGTAGGTACATAAGGTTGTAAATTAGAAAAGTTTCACATATTTTACCAGAAACAGGCATGCAAAATTTAAACAACTAAGATACTAAGTACTAAACATCAAATTATAAGTGACTACGAGACTATATTTATTTGAGTTACAAAAACATTATTGCGCCTTAAAATGTTCAAAGTATTCATCGATCGAATAAAAACAATTTTCAAATAGCCAATTCTTCAGTTTAATTTTGAAAATTCGTAAAGGTAACCATTTTATATCTTCACCTAGTCTATTAAATATCTTAATTGCCATTGTGTGACTATTCCTGCTATACGACACGTGTTCATGGATCCATCACATCAATGGAATCTGTAATAGGATACAATCTTTTGCATATGCACTATGGCGTCTTACATAAATTTGCAGTGAGAAGATAGCTCTGCAAGCTTGTCATGGTTACGTCTGCTCATTGCTTAGGTATGCAATAGTTCTATGGGGAAACTCTTGTCACATTAATAAGGCATTAATAGCACAAAAGTCATGTATAAGAGCAATTTGCAATGTAGACATAATGACATCATGTAGGCCCTTGTTTAAGAAACTTAAACTTTTAACGGTCCCTTGCATATATATCTATGAAATATGGGTTTTTGTTCGTTCCTATCCGAACGTATTTAAAAAGAACAAAGACCAAAACGTCAGCTACAGTAGACGATACCCTAATAAATTATTATTACCTGCTATTACAACCACATCGTATAGCAGGAATAGTCACACAATGGCAATTAAGTAATCAAATAAATAATCATCAACTCGAAAGCGTGAGAAACAATAGTTTCTTATACGAGATGTGACGTATTTTTGGGTGTGCCGCACGAAATCAATGTTTAAAGTAAAGGAAGTTCCAGCACCAAGTAATATTCTCACGCGAGTTAATGATTATTTTTTTATATAGTACTACTAAAGGTAAATCGTTCTAACGCGGGAAAACAACCACTAAATTTTAAAATGTATCGGTATATAAGAGCTTAAAAAAGCGCTGTTCATATTGTTAATCGTTTTACCTTTATTGTACGTTCATTTACGTATTGATTGATTATTTAACTTCCAAACAAAAAGGGCCAAAAAATAATAGTTACTTTTTCCAATAATGATAGACTCAAAGATAGTTTCAAGGCGTTTCAAGTCCACGGTCTTTCGCAGGAAGCGGTCAAGCCACAGATGTGGACGTGCGCTTAGTGGCGCCCAGCTGGGTGGCTCGCGGGGGGTCGGCCACCCTGCGGTGTCTGCACCAGGTGCCTCCGCAGCTGCTCTACAAGGTGGAGTTCCTGAGGTCTGAGGCGAAGCTGCTGCAGTATGTAAGGGAGAGGGTTCCGCCGTTCACCAACTACACCTTCAACGGCGGGAGGCTGAACGTGAGTTAACACATAAGATAAAAGATAAGATAAAATATGCTTTATTGTACACCACAGAAACATTATAAAAGGACAAACACATAGTACATACAATACAATAAAGTACAATTGGTGGCCTTACCGCTAAAAAGCAATTTCTTCCATGTAAACATGGCATGGCATACATACATAGATAGATTCGACTATTTATTATCTTCGAAGGGTTAGTCAGAGATCAGTCAGTATGTGTCTCCCTCGACTAAAGGGAGGTGCGGATCAGATCTGTTTGTTTTTTGCCATTGACTTTGCCTGTAATAGTATGTATCGAGATAACCCCGTTTTTCTGGCAATACGGCCAGAATTGTCAATGAATTTCGAAACCTTTTATATGGTGCCCTACACGTCGCATCCGACCGAAACAAATGGCGAAATATCGTGAAGGTGAAGATATGTCCACGAGGTCGTGACGTGACCCTCAGCACTGAGGAATGCGATGCAAAGAGAAGGATGCCAATCGCAAATACGTCTAGCTGTTCACGTAGTCTTCGCCTCAGTCTGTCACGCCGCCGCCTTTTTGACACTGCAGCAGCAGAAAGAAAAGAATAGTACAAGAATACACATAATAGAACAAGGGATTAAAATACAATCGAATCTTTAGATTCTATTGTATTTAATACTACTATTGCTACTCAACTTACCATATTGTATATTTTCAATAATATATTATTATATCAATTACTGTATATTTGTAAAATATTAACTCAATAAAAATCTTTCGTTCCATCACACTAATTTTGTGTAACAAAGATTACGTAAAGTGAGTATTTAGAAGATTTGCAAATTAACACTCGAGTCACAATTAATTTTAACTCAACCAGTTTATTGTCTAGTGGTTATTCTCAGTGGGGTTAGGCGAGCAAATGGCATTACGACCAATCGAGTCAAATTAACCACCACTTAGTTATGTAAATTTCTGCGCCAGCCAACCTCGTCAGATCTGCGGATGATTCCCTGAAGATAACTGCTGTTATCTTAGCTTAGTGCGAAGCTTTGGGTTAAATAATTGTTTGTGTATTCTAAAAAGGGAACACTTTAGCGCAGAGTGGTTTTTAATCAAAATTGGGGAAAAAAAACATTAACTATTACCGGTTCTCAACCAAGAAGGTGTTCTCTGGGACATTATCCTCCCATGTACCTATCTTTTAAAAACTAGTAATAATGACATCTACAGCGTTGCCTATTGCTTAAGATGCACTATTTTTATTTCAAAAAAGTTTATAGGCAGATCAGTCTACTGAAATAAATGTATTTCAATCAGCTATTGCTTCGTCAAATCATATTTTCGGGAACGTAACAACCCGACGCATATGCCACCGCCACAGAAATATTAAAGCACTCAAGATGTCTTGGCATTGGATTTATGCATTTTTGACATCCTCTATAAATGCGAATCAAATACGAATTTCCAATATCTTACCGGAGAGTTCATTCTAGGTTGCATGTCACGTTGAAACATGACGTTATTTTTGAAATAGAATAACAGTCTGATTCCAAAGCAGTTTTATTTATCTACATCTCACCTGCAACTTCTGTTTGAAATCAAATCAATTGAAAAAACTTAGACTTAATGAAAATATTCTTTAAATGTCCTCCCATTTCATTCAGGAAATGCAATGGGCAGCCAGGTACCTTTAAGTTAGCCCATAAATCTTCGTATTTTTTAATACATACATACATAGATTCACGACTATTGTCCCCAAAGGGTTAGTCAGAAACTGGGTCTATATTGGGTTGCATAAATTAAAGAGGCATATTTTAAGGTTGCACCGTTTTTTGGCATTATCTTCGTTTCGCATATTGTTCATTCAGAATAAATCATTAGGCATACTTTATTTCCCCATACCTTCTTTTATAATAATGATTTAACAGCATCAAATGTTTATGCATACATGTTTTTACAATAACGATTACTAATCATAACATTTATTGGCAGTCATATAGAATACCATAATGTTAAGATTTAGGGTCCTAAAACTATCATAAACGAACACGAAACGAATCTTATTTGGACGAAAGCGTTTTGTAATTTTTTGTTTTCCATAATTTTCTTTTTACTTATAACACAAATTGACAAAGTTTTGAAATGCCTATATTATCGATTGTTATTTTTTTCAAAATCTTTATGTTTTAAAATCTCACTCAACCGAAAGCCGAAGCTATATTCCAGAAACACGTTTCCGTTATTACAAAAATACAACATTTCAAATATTTGAAATCCATAACATCATCCAACAACTTTTAATCGTATCAACGTTTAAGCATGCAAGCAAGCACGCAGCATGCAAGCAAACGTGCCGCATGCAAGCAAGCATGCAGTATGCAAGCAAGCGAGCATGTAAGCAAGCTAGCATGGAGCATGTAAGCAAGCTGCATCATGCAAGAAAGTATGCAGAATGTAAGCAAGCATGCAGCATGCAAGCAAACATGGAGCATGAACAAGCAAGCATGGACCATGCAAGCATGCTGCAGCATGCAGCAAGCGTGCGGCAAGCATGCAACATGTAACCAAGCATGCAACATCATCCAAGCATGCAGCAGGCATGGTTTCTGTCACAGCTCCGGCGGTCCCCACGCGAGCTTATCGTCGTACATGGGTTTCGCTCACCACCCCAGCTTCGGTTAAACCCACCTACCTGCTCCCCAGCTCGCGGGCCGCCTCGCCCCTCCGCGCCAACGCGATCTTAAATTTCACTCTAGCGTAGGGCAGACAAGACTACGTGGAGTCGGTTTTGCCGCGATTCGTTTCTGTCACTAACTTATGTAGCTTTTGTAAGTACCTACTCATAATTAAATAAATTAAATTGCTGTACGTAGTTACGAGTGTGCGCACGCGCATCAGAGTGGCGTGAACACGCTTTCAAGTCAGAAACATGTGTGGTTAAAATCCACAGGGGAGGTGAGGAACATGGCGGCGCGGCGCGCGGGGTGCTCAGTCGCCGAGCGTAGGCGGCGGCGAACGGAAACAACCGACTTGCGACATGGCGACGATTTTGATTATTTTATGCTGACAATCATAAAATAAATACGTTTTAGAAACGCTGTGTTACACAACCTTACCGAAAACACAAAGTATTCACTTTTTAAAACATTTCACTTTATTTACCTAAAAATTGAATATATGAATAACAAAAAAAAAACGAAAATCTGGGTATGATATTTTAGAAAAAAAGATACATCGAATTTTAATACAACGCTGCCCTTCGCGATTGTCTTAAATTTGTATAACCTATCACGTTACCTACAGGAGTAGGGCAGCTAGTATTTCTGTTCTCTAATAAAAAAAAATAACGTCGGAATTCAATACAATCGCTACGCTGCGCTTCATCCATTATGCGTTTCGTATTTTATGAAAAATTCAATTTAGACGGATAGCAATTATATTAAAATTTGTAACCTATCACGTGACCTACAGGAGTAAAGCAGCTAGTATTTCTGTACTCTAATAAAATATAATAACCTCGGAATTCAATACAATCGCTACGCTGCGCTTCATTCATTATGCGTTTCGTATTTTATGAAAAATTCAATTGAGACGGATAGCAATTATATTATTTACATAAGCTGATTAAAATTATGACAAACAAAATTATGCCGATGAAACCATTATGAGTTTATAACACTCTGCTTATCATGATTTATGCGAAAAAACTTTATGCTGAAACTGTTATGCCAAACTCCATTATGAAGAAAGAGATTATGCGACCGAAAGGGCTCCCGTCAGAAACTAGGATAAGAGGACCGCAGAAGCAGTCCACTGCCATAGTCCAAGTTTCACCAAGTTACAACTGCACATGTTGCGTGACAGGTGGTAAGCCTATCGCCGCTCTATGCTGTTGGATGAATGGGCAGTCCTTACTCCTTAGTCCGTTAGTCGCCTTTTACAACGCCCAAGGGAAGAGAGGGGGTGGTAGTATTCTTTCACCGCTACGCGACACAGTTAATGTGAAGTAACGAATATTCGAATCGACTTACTCCGAAAACGTACTGAAGAGTACGGTGCAGAGAACCTAGAAAAGTGGCAACACGGTATATCGAATGAATGTATAGGAATTTAACGACACATCATTTAGTGAACGCTAAATTAGTATTTTTTAAACTATGAAGAGTTAATTTATGTAACTCAAGCGGTTTCACCCGCGTGGTTCCCGTTCCCGTAGGAATATCGGGATAAAAAGTATCTTATGTGTTAATCCAGGTTATAAACTATCTGTATGCCGAATTTCATCCAAATACATTCAGCAGTTTTTATGTGAAAGAGTAACAAATATCCATCCATACTTACAAACTTTCGCGTTTATAATATTAGTAGGATTATTATTTATACTATTTTATATTCTGTGGTAGCGATCGACTATTAGTTAGTTCGGCCAGTACAATTATGTGAATCAATTTACTGTTGACAAATGCTAACGACATGGAGACATGAAGCGTTTGCCAGTTGTCTAGGGGGTTGGAAGGCTCCAATTGAATCGTGTTGACGAACTGAGTGTCAATGAGTTAAATGAACGGTCTAATTTGTTGACATTACACGCTTAAAGACGTTGACGCGTTCACACATTAGAAGGGACCGCTCTGAAATTTCTACTTAGTTATTATTCTGAGGTACACCTACTAATGAATGTTGTCAGCTTTTTAAACATGTTTCGGATCAGCTGTGACCGTGACCTGATTCAAGTAACCCCTTGTCACTTGAATGGTGTTCTTATACATATATTTGAGTCATCATATTCTCTAATTTCTTATAACTAGAAAGTATTTGACAGTGATTTTAAGTTGTGTAATTAGAAAAATCTTTTGCCTAAACCGCAAAATTAGTAATGCTACTTTGGCTATTCTCTTCGGAAGTACGGAGAACTTGAATGTACGAGTAATGTAATAACTAGGTTGCTGTTCTAGGGATCTAAGAATTACCAAACGTATTTAGCAGTCCTAATTAATTGCGACCACACTAACCTCTGCGCCAACAGATATTAGGCTTACGATAATGCTATTATTAGTTTGAAATTTTATTCTTAATTAAACATTACTTAAGAACTCTAATTATCATAATAAATAGCCCTCATATTTTTTGTAGCTCCACTGTGAATAAACTTGATCGCATTGTATGAAATCCACTATTTATCTGAGATAAATATTATGAAATACAATGCAGTATAGGCAGGGCTTCAGAAAGGTGGTCCGACGATCTGGTGGTAGCCGCTGAATGCGAGCAGCTCAAGACCGGTCCTGCTGGAAATCATTGTAGGAGGCCTTTGTCTAACCTTGGACGTCCTTTAGCTGATGATGATGATAGAGTATTTATAATATTTTTTTCCAACAGATGTCGCTGGCAACGGAGAACTCGATCACAATAGACAATCTAGACCCGTCCGCCACCGGCATGTACTGGTGCGAGGTGTCCTTAGAAACGCCTATCTTCACGGCCGCCTCTCCGCCGCACCAACTAACTGTCGTATGTGAGTACATTCAAAGATATCGAGAAGAAAATATATAATTATTTGATTTGTTGGAATGAAAAATAATTCTAACAACATAGAGCGGCGATGGCTCACCACCTGTCACACTGAGCACATGTGCAGTCGCTATTTGGTGAAAAGTGGACTATGGCAGAGGACTGCTTCTGCGGTCTAGTTAAATGCATAGTCTCTGACTAACCTTTCGGGGATAATAGTAGTGATTATATATGTATATATAAATATAATTATAATTGTACGTACAGTCACGAGCAAAAAACATGTAAACAATTGTAGCTCTTAATACAATGGAATAAGAGTCAAAGTGTATACGTATTGGTGCTCGTGACACGAAAAAATCACACTTCAAAAGTTCATGACTTTTTTTTACGAAGATATCCATAACTATTATTTTAACACAATTTAGACTGTTTTTAAAGTAATTAAATATATACTTTATATAAGATTACTCGCCGTTTTCGTCGAGAATTCGTTTTGAACAATACACCTAAACCAACTACAAAATGAATGACGCAACAACTGACAAGAAAAATTACATCAGGATGGTAGAAGTGTTACATACATGTAATATTGATTGCATTTTAGTGACAATATTACAATATTTAGGGACGATAATCGCTTGTACGTTTTAAGTTTGTCTTGGCTTATCATACATTCCACAGGAGCTGTGGACATACAGAAGTGTTAGAGCTCGTCACCATCATCATTGACAATTTGTTAATGTCACAGCTGGGCAGTGGCCCTCGCACATAGCCATTACCACATGAGTAAAGAAACGGAACAGAGACGAAGCTTCTACAAGCATGCGGCGCATGTGTGCATGTCCACTAGCCGCTGCGTCGCGTATGCGCTGCCTCTGGATAAAACCGGTTTACCACAGTACGCTCGCTCGGCCAGTGGACAAACGGAGAGACTCGCGACGGCGCGTTGTATGAAGCCTTGTCTCTGTTCCGTTTCTTTACTCATGTGGCCATACTTCGTGCACAAGCACGCCTTCAATTTGCTCGCGCCCATCTTCATTGGGCAATCAGATTCCCTAAAACAGAACTGAGCAAATCGCTCTCTCAGACGCCTGTAGACCCTGTTTCTTCGGTCGCTATCGTGCAAGCACATTCTGTACACTTCTGAGAACAGAATTCGCCTCCACTACTAAATTTCTCAATAATATAAACGCACGCAAATCAAGGGCATGCTTGTATGGGACTTATCGTCAGTTTGGAGCATGTGGTAGGTGTTTTTGGAGTTTTTGTAGACATTAAATAAATGTGCAAACCGCAAATAACAATTAAAGAAAAAAAAATTATATCACCCCTGTGTCCGCCCACTCTCGTCATAGACCTCTCCCAACGCATGGTACTATTCAAGATTGGATGATGACACGAAATAAACGTTCCGATTACCCGAGTCAGACAAACGTTAGAACCACTGACACCGTTTTACACCGCTTTTTTGTCGAGCGGGGCTGTTCCGTCAAAATGGGGCAATTACGTTACATAAGTTAAAGTCCACTCAATTAACTCATATTCATTAGCGAAGTGGATTACGAAATAGTAAAACGTAGGTATGTGGTGATGCAACAGGCCATTCTAATTCAAACTTTTCTCCATGCTTTGTGAGTTGTGGGGAAGCCAAAAATATGATTTTCATTGTACTGAACACACACTGAATACAGAATGTATCCATTTAGATGAATAAGTCATTTCGGGGGCTGGAATAGCTCCTTATAAATAAGGGAATAATCTTCGTGGCGTCACTCGAATGAAGTTAACCCAATTTCGACGTTTCGCTTATAAGCAGGCCATAACTTTCTGTGCAGAGTTTTGCTTTAGAGTTACGTGAACTTGGGAGTAAGCTTGAGAGCGTACACGGTTCGTTCATTGAATATTAATCATAGTCGTTATTTTGAGTTTTAAGCCTGCCAGGGTCGCCATGTAAAGGTGTATTTATAAGAAATTAAATTGTAAATTGAACAGTCCTATAGCAAATTAACACTGAATATATTTTTTAGATTTACGAGCGCCAAAGTCAAAGTCCAAACTGGAGTAAACTTTCTTTTTAATTTAGAGTTGACGCTATGGCCCCGATATTCTACATACTTACCATTTTTGCCACACTACTACTTATCTATTTATCTTTATATATAAGCTTCCATGGCACTTTTAGTTTATAATAATCTAAAAATACAATAGCATACTCATATGCTAGATCTGTTATTTTAAAAATCAATGTGTTGGTCCTGAATCTTCATAGTCTTATCGTCAGATGGAGTGTAATTTGTACAGTTGAAACCGTTCGTATGTATGTATTCACTATATGTGTGTTATTCCTCGTACAGCGGGTGCCATTAGAACGAAAAATTAAAAATGAAAAAAAATGAACACATACATACTTACAGGATTTTTTTTATCTGTGCACATGTTTTTTTTTAAATATATAGTAAACTTAATCTAGAGCTACAGAATTAATTGAATTTTTTTTAAGTTTAATATAAAGAAACTAAAATTGATCAAACATCCACAAAAATACCGTTAATCATGGTCAATCGACCGGGACCGTGAGCTTGGGAAAAGTACTTTTATTTATTTATTTTTTAAATATTTACATTTTAACTTAAAATATAATTTTCTGTAGCCCTCCGAAATACTTCACAATAAATTTTTAAAGATTCATAAAAATGACCACGCGCTTTTGTTTTTGTGATAATCAAAATACGCGCGAAACCCGCGGCGTGACGTCATCGGATTCCATTCTCTCGCACAGGTGGCGCGAGTCGCGTGACTTCGTTTTATAAATATGTCCATATGAACCAGTGCAGTTGTGCCACAGATTACTTAAAAATTGATTGTGCAAATAGTTAAGTTATGTAATCGAACGCCCGCCGGGTGCGGGCGGCCAGAGCGGTGGCGGGTGCTATCGGATACGATGACGTCACGTCACGTCAGTCGAGTGCCAGCGAACTAAGCGAGGTAGTAGTGTTTTATGTAATTATTTATGTACAATAACTTTGTAAATACTTCTCGTATAGAAGTGAAATAAAAACTATTGGTTTTAGAATAACGACTTCTATAATGGTACAAAGTGAAAATAACCTTTTGTTTCATTTTTCCCAAGTCCACGGTACCGCAGGATACCTAGGTTAGGTTACCTTTACGTTACACATGACTTTTCGTACGCCCGGTATCCACGAGTTATTTTTTAACGTGCCGGACAAATTAAATAAAATTTATTGAATAATAAATTTAAAAAAAATAAAATTACTGAATGATATAAAAAAATTTGTGCACATATTTAAAAAAATCCTGTGTACTCGTACATACATACATTCACGACTATTATCCCCAAAGGGTAATTCAGAGACTATAGGCAATGAGGACCGATTAGTTCCTGATTCGCCGGATTCTTGTTTTGCCGAATTCTTGTTTCGTCGGATTATTTTGTGAAGAAAAACTATAGAAATATCGTGGCTTTACCTATCTATTAAGTAAAAGGCAGACATTTCGGTACATTAATAAAAACATTTATTTGTTTTTAATTTAATAACGTAACAGATAAAGAATGTTGAAACACCAAAACTAGAAAAAAAATTAATCAAACCTATTTCTAAGTAGGTAATTAGAGTTATGTCCGATAGTGGCAACAAAACAGTAATCCATACAATTATAAATATAACTAAGTACACGTTTTCCTTACTTAAGTGATATTATTGTATATTAATATTTCCGACGAAACAAGAATCCGACGAAACAAGCAACCGCTGAAACAAGAATCCGGCGAATCTGGAACTAATCCGCAGAAGCAGTCCACTGCCATAGTCCACATTTCAAAAAAATTATAACTGCACATGTGCTCGGCGTGATAGGTGGTGAGCCCATCGCCGATCTATGCTGTTGGATGTATGTGCAATCAGTCACCACTAGAACGACTTTCCCATACTCTCAATGACACTTGTATCCAACTTGTATTGCTAATGCAAAGACCAAAAATTAAGAGTGTCTCTTTTTTCTAGACGCCCAGAAGCACCCACCGATCATAACGTTTGGCAAACCAGACGTAGTGGTAGGTGGGATGTTCCGGGCCAACTGCACCAGCGCACCGGCAGCGCCGGCTCCTCGCCTTACTTGGTACATCGATAATGAAAAGGTAAAGTTAACAAAAGTAAAGTACAGCCTATACAGGGCGTCCCACGGATATGCCACATGGAGGGAAAGTACCTTGAATATTGTAGATGGAACATTTTACTGAAAGAAGACATTATTTTAATTTAAAAAACAATTTAAACTGCATTCATAGATATTTAAATAATTACATTGTTGAACCGGGAATGGAACCCGTTAGATAAGAAAAATAATGACCCTGTAGCTTTATCATACACCACCACCCTGTAGCTCGATCGAAAGGCTTCATCATAAGGATTATTTCTTGCTAAATAACATAGTGTTTAACATTTTCAATACAAAATTAATCAATTTATGTGTATTTATTTCAATGTCAGTGACGAATGTGTCCTAGATCTTTATTTCAATGTCAGTTGTATATCCTTACGGCAATGTCAACTTTTCATTTTTCTGAACAAAATTTCACATCAAATGTTAAAATTCATGGATGGTCAAAAAATGTCCTTATGATGAAGCCTTTCGATCGGTATGACAAAGCTACAGGTTGATTATTTTTCTCACGTTACGGGTTTGATTCCCGGTTCAACCATGTATTATTTAAATATCTATGAATGCACTTTACATTTTTTTTAATTCAAATAATGTCTTCTTTCAGTAAAATGTTCCATCTACAATATTCAAGGTACTTTCCGTCCATGTGGCATATCCGTGGGACGCCCTCTATAAGTAAGTACGTTTTATGAGTACTGAATAATGCGTACCGCCAAGGTATGGAATTCCTTGCCCCGGGGCGTCCGTGTTCCCGCGAGTGCATATAGCCCCAACACCTTTAAAGCACGAGTGAGTAATAATAATAATAAACTTTCTTACATTCACACCAAATATCTAGCCCAAGAGAAGCTTCGTTATGAAACTCGTTAAATGGTTACTAGACAACGGATAAACATACTTAAAATACATACTTATTATACATATAAACACCCAGACCTCGTGACAATTTAGAAAAACAATAATTTCTAAAATGAACCGACCGGGGATTGAGCCCGGGACCTCAGAGATGTCGACACCATGAAAACCGGTATATAAACCACTCGTCCAAGGAGGTCGTCTATATAATAAGCGGCTTCTGGGCAAGCTCGATCCATCGTCAGCCTCTTCTAATCCTACGGATAAGAATTTGGCCAAGAGCAAGCCCATCAAGAAAAAAACGAATGAAGAATGCGCTTCGGCGGGTTTTAATTCGGCGTCAAGACCTATCGCACATGGTCTCCTGCGTGAGTTAGGTACTGGCGCAGGGACGACTGGCACTTTGCGTATCCCAACGGTTAGTTTCGGGTGCCAATACAAATATATTAGCGAGGTAAGGAGTGGGTTTCACGCACTACAGAGCAAAGACTTTCGTTATTGAAGTTTTTTTATATAATTAGCCCGGCAAATGACCCCACTCCGCCTGATGTTAAGTGGAAGTGAAGTCCAGTCGCAAGGACCACTGGTGCAGCGTGTAAGTGACGTAGCATCAGTCAGTCACCCTCACTCTGCCGGCCCATGCTGCTTATTATATGTCATAGGTAGGAAGGAGGGAATACGTGTGCTGGTAGACTATTCCATATTTTGAATGTCATCGCTATAATTGTTGGGTATTGGCTTAATCAAATGCAATCACGCAAATGTGGACATGCCCGAGCTATATGCATCAAAATACCTAAACCTCCGAATAACGAGCCGAGCGCTTGACAGCTCGGACGCCAAGGCGTTTGAATGAAAAGGTAAATATCCTATGCTAGCACACGACACCGGTAGATCACCATTACGCTAGACCGACTAAATAAAGGCTCTGTACACAGAATGACAACGACTAGAGATAAATATAAGTATGTATATACAATCTTGTGTACACAGCCCCTGAACTTGTATAATAATTATGTTACTTGGGTCTATGTAACAATTTAGCCATGTTCCTACCTGCCCATGAAGTTACGATCAATGGAAAAACTTAATAAAAAATAAAAATATTGCATTATAGGGCAGAGAAAAGAATCTAATAGTTACATGTTGCTGAGTTGGATAGGTATCATAGTATCGATGCAGCCTATAACTTGGTTACGTATACACAAATTTAAGTTTTGCCTCATAACAATACTTATTTGTTTAAATGTTAACACAGTTCATGGAAAAAAAATTAAAATGTCGATTATGTGCCAACTAAGCCAAAATGTTTAATAACCCTTCTCTTGTTAAAACGCGAGACTCCAATACTCTGTTACCTACTTACTTACTGATATTTTTAATTCTCGGTATTTTCACTTTTAACATAGGCGAATAACGTCCAAACGCAAAGACGTCCGGTCCCTATCACGTCACTGACTGCGGTAGAGTGATTCTAACCCTCCTTGAGAAAGTACTTTAACAGTACGAGTTTCTGAATAAAATTATGTCTGTTACAGTAATGTAACACTACGTATATCATTTTTATGACCCACTGGGAAGTAAAAATGGTAGTCCGCGTGATATCTTTGCCGGCAGGCGCGAGATATATCTGAATCATGGATCGTTAACCAGCTGGCACAGCTTAGTTATTTTAAGTTGGTATGAAAATATTTTTAACTTAATTAGGTAGATACAAACATTGTCTCGAATAAACTCCAGTATACTAACATTTTTGTTCGAATACTAAGTGCTGCAATGTTATCAGAATCTTTAAATCCATTTATATAAATTGAAGTATATCCTTCTTTAATCTGTGGTATATCTTGCAGAATAGGTGACTATATAGTAGTCATGGCTGAGACCCTGGAGGAACTCGGCACAATGCTCGGTGATCTCAACGGAGTCTCTCAACAAGTGGGCCTTAAAATGAACATGGAGAAGACGAAAATCATGTCTAACTCACGTGTCGTACCTACTCCTCTGAAGGTCTCTGCTATTGAAGTTGTTGACGAATATGTATACCTGAGACAAACAGTCCAGTTAGGTAGGTCCAACTTTAAGAAAGAGATCAATCGTCTACTTTTGACTATTGACTATTGAATCCATCTCGGCTGGGCAGCGTTCGGTAAGTTACGAAATATCTTATACCGCAGTGTCTCAAGACGTAAGTCTTCGACCAGTGTGTGTTGCCAGTGATGACATACGGTACTGAAACGTGGTCGCTTACTATGGGCCTAATTAGCAGGCTCAAAGTCACGCAAAGAGCAATGGAGAGGGCTATGCTCGGGGTTTCTCTACGTGATCGAATCAGAAATGAGGAGATTCGTAGACGAACTAAAGTAACCGACATAGCCCAAATAGTCGCCAAGCTCAATTGGCAATGGGCAGGGCACATCGCCCGTAGAACCGATGGCCGTTGAGGCAGAACGGTTCTCGAGTGGCGACCGCACACCGGAAGACGCAGTGTGGGCAGGCCTCCAACAAGGTGGTCCGACGATCTGGTGAAGGTCGCGGGTAGCCGATGGATGCAAGCAGCACAGGACCGGTCTTGGTGGAGATCTTTGGGGGAGGCCTTTGTCCAGCAGTGAACGTCTTCTGGCTGATGATGAGGTGACTTCATCAAATTCTACCGGTCTAGCCTACTTAGATAAATCTGTCACCATAGCAATCATATTTTTTGCAGTAGGTAATGCTATGTTTTGACAGTGAGGGATAACATAGCCAGTTACTGAAATAATAAGAACTCCGGGTGAAGTGCACGCTTCCACCTTCACGTCACGACGCCAAATGCGTAGTAAAATAAAATGCTGTAAAATAAATGGAGAAAAGAAATGCCCTTGCTGAGCTTCTTGCCGATCTTCTTCGTACAAAGTATCCCTTCCAATAGACTTACGAACCAAGACGGCGCGTATCGACATTCATAATAGTGCTCAATTATTGTAAGCTAAATTGAGTAAATGATATCTGATGTAGTCATTTTTTTCAACGTTTGAATATTTTATAGTACGTTTGAATGTTATTAACGCAAAAAATCATTAACTATTACGAATGAATATATTATATTGAATTGAAAAAAAGGGAGTAATAAATTGTATAAAAAACTAAGATACAATTCGCAGGTACTCGAAGAGTCAGTTCGCTACTTTTCTTACCGCGTGTCCAGCTCAACGAGAACCAAAGGTGGTGGGGGCTACCGCCATAGGAAACACCAGCATCGCTACTTAGCACCAGAGTTTAACTACACTGCCAAGTACTGGGCCCTTGTCAGCGAAACCACAACCTTGCCGCCTTCCAATACCAGCAAGCACAATAAGTGCACTTTGAACGAAGCGCAAAACGAGGAGATGGCGAAGGTTTGTATGTTATTTAACGCCTCAAGCCCCAAGCGGCCATATTTGGCCGCACCTAAAAACTCGCTATTCCGTCAGACCCCAAGCGGCCATATATGGCCGCGCCGGCCGCGCTCTCCACTTGACTTTGTACCGTGTTTGATACACTTAGAGACTACTTTAGTATGAAGAAGGTCGATTATTTCGGTTCTGTGGTAAATTTTATGCATCGTGAACGCAAAATTTAAAATTAACTGCGTTCAATTTTTTTTATTTTTTTTTCTCTTTCCGTAAATTTAAATTCCCGCCAAATCGCACCTGCTGTCAAAATTTTTAGACATTTCGTTGCCAAGACTGAGAGGTTAATTGGTGGACTGGTGTTAGAATGCTGCCCTGAGGTTGTACCCTACTGGATAGCGATTTCTGCTACCAAATATTTTGCATTATTTTCACAAAGTGTATAAAGCTTAGGAACTAAGGCGTTAATAAGGTAATTGCGCTAGGAGTACTTACCAATCAGTCCACTGCTAACATCAACCAAAACAATATTTTTTTATAATAGGGTTTAATTCCTTAATGTTGGTATTTCAGGATGACCGTTTTAAGTACCATACATTTCTATTGAGTTTAGTCGGCATTGGTAACGAAATATTTAGAAGTGTAAGGATAAACATTTTTTGTATTGTCAATATTTGTCTACAATAAATTGTCTTCTAGCTGAAACGGTGTATCTATTTCATGTTTCGAACTAAACTAGCCATTTAAATACTTTTTGAAACTTACAACGTGAAGTCATAAGGTATGATTATGATCTATTTCTGCTTGCTACAACAAACATCCCATCGTGAATATGTTTACCTTTAGCTTTTAGGAACTAATGCCTTTATCAAATGTCTTCTAAAATATGTATACAGGTTTTAAAAAAAGTTTACCAAAAAGAGAATTGGTCACGCTACGTGTGCTTTGCTAATTGAGCTATATTGGTGTTTGTCTGACCTGGAAAAAATTTACCTTGGTACCTTTTTAAAAATACCCATGTCTGCTAGGTATATATTTGGAACACCCTTTCGTATACTTTTTCGGATAAATACTAGAATTTGCTGTTAAAGCATAAAATTTATTTTAAAAATTATTAACTTAGTTAGGATTTTTAAACCATGCTGTTAAGTTGGTTTTAAATATGAGTGTTCTATACGCTTTCGATCGAGAATCAAATTCTTACATATACCCTTGGATTTATAACAATTAAATAAAACTATATATTTTTAATTGATAAATTTATAAGCCTTATGCTTTTGACCCTTCTGATAGAGGAAAATTTAGAAATAGACATTTTGTGTTTCTATGAAAAAGACTTATCAGTTGAAGTATCTCTCAAAATCCGAACTGGTGGTACATTCAGTTTATCATCACCATTATTATCTTCTTTATATTATTATTTGTTTACTTTTTTTTAGATTTGACGTCAATAAAAGCTTGTGAATGCTTACATTGTATAAACTATTTGACTTTGACGTAAAACCAGATCCAAGAGAAGCCAAGAGTCCTTCCGGCCAGCCCCATCTCACTCTGGGTGTCGATAGCAGAACTGCACGCACCAGCCCATGGTCGCCAGCAGCTGACATGCACCGCCACTATACCGGATGAGGTCGGACCCGGAGAGAAGTTTGCTGACATCAAGAAACAGACTGTCACTGGTAAAGTCAAATATTGTTAAAAAATATTATTTTTTGTTATTCCAATTTTTTTTGTTCCTATATCTTGGAAAGTATAAGTAATTCTTCCCCGTTTTTGCGCAGTACCTACCTTTGAAAGTATAATTCTTCCCCGTTTTTACTTATATCGTCAGAATATTGGAAAATGCTTGGAAGGACTCTTTCGATCACAAAAAAACCATACATATTAACCTAAAGATACATCCACGCCACGTAACGATCTATTTTTACATTCATACACACCTGACGAAAAAGAAAAACTGTTAAAAACAAAAGATAAATACATTTGAAAAGCATCTGTAACTCGAATGAGTTACAGATGCTCGTTTGTTGAATAACAAACGAGTAAACTCTGGTAGCGAATTCTCAACATAAAAAAAAACTTTCCCAACATTACAAGAGACATTTTTATTTACATTAATGTGACTACGGAACGGGCCCCGGTCGGCCACTCCGCAAAAGTAAATACAACTGAACTGAATTGCTAATACTTGCCCACAGTTGCGGTTAACGAGTTCAGCGTGAAAAAGCCCCATTCGGAGACCAGCCATGCGAACGGGACGCCCACCTGTCTTCGGAATTACCATCCTCTTTGGATACTCAGCTGTGGAATTCTGTTCGCAAAATTTCACTCCAATTAAATTTTAAAATCTTAGACTTTCAAATGTTTTATAACCGAATCGCTTCAAGTAAAATCTAGTTACCTACAAAGTTTTAGACACATTTTACTTTTAGTAACAATCTATACCTATACTTTTATCCATTCGCTTTCTCGTCTCACTGTCAAGGTAAAATGGTTGTTCCCATTGTTTTTGCTAATATTCTACACTGTTTCCAGTTTTGCTATAGTCATGTATGTCGTTGTGTATGCGGTTCGATTATTGTAACTACAATGTACTCCACGTTTTTCATAGAAATAGTCGAGTTAGTAAAATTTTTAACTGTGTTCATTATATAAAAATAATAATAATAAATAGTCTAATTGTTACAGTATAGTATATGACGGTATGGAAACGCAAAAATGCATCACCTGTTTCTTCCTGAGCTTTTGGATGTCAATTGAATTTTATAGTCTACCAGGGTAATTGGAAACAAGAGTATTCGCATAGACACGGACTATTCGTACCATTTCAAGGGTGCGATTATTGAAACGATGATTATTATTTTACACGACAACATCGAGTAAGAGTTCAACCTCCTATTCGAAGTCACCGGCAACTATTTTTTATTGTAATTGGATCTTGTACTTATACAATATTATTTTCATATTAAATTGTCCATTATCACTGGTAAGATTCAATAATCGCACCCCTGCGCTTTACTTTTAACTTGAAATCTGTTTTCTTTGATTGTTACCCAAGTTGGTATATAAAACCCAAATGATTTTTCGGTGTTCCCTAACTTAGCCAAAAATGTTAACATCTGGATTTTTATTATTATGTAGGTGGGGTTGACAGTGGATAATATTTTTATACTCTTTTTTGCTTTATAACAAATCTGTTTACATGTATTATATAACGTCCCTAACATCTGTTTCCGATTGCCTTTAGCGATTGCTGTTAAATCACTATTCTTTTTAAATAAAAAAAAACATGCTACAAATATTACAGCTTTACCTAATTTAGTTTCTCCTACAGGGTTTCCTAATAAAAAAGACCTTTTAATACCTACTTAAAATATATTTTATGTTAAATCTGTTTTTTCGATATATAAATTCATTGGAGCTTTAATAGTCCTACCTATATTTTCTATTCATGTTATTATATATATTTTTAGTTCGCTTAATACAGTTGAAAGAATAGTACGTTTATTATAAAATAACCGTTATTTTTGTATAATGCTTTCAAAAGATTACCTTACCAAACAAACAAACAAACAAACAGTGAAATAAAATTCTTTACTAAATCTACTTGGGTTCGGTATAATATTATTTTGCACTCTATGCACGACCGTAAGAGACTCAATCTCATTCCTACATTATCTTGTTTTTAATTATTAATATTCTTATTACAAAGTTGATACACCAACAACGGCTCTGTTTGATCTTATGCAAATGTAAAATATAAATATAATTAACTAGTCTTGATATTCTAGAGCGTTTACGTCTTTGCAATCTATATGCTTTATAGAGAAAATGTATAATTTGTTTCTACTTTACATCTATAAGCTGACTGTCGATAATTATTCCAATGACGTTTTGAAGATTTCGATTATATAATGTTTATTAAAAAATAATGTTACAATTACCTACTTAACTGTTGCATACAACTACTTATTGTATTTATATAAAAAAGGAACCCTACTTTTTTACTCACTTTAATGTAAAGCATCCGGAACTTTGCATTCATCCTACCTGATTTGCACAGAAAAAGGATATTTCATGTTGGTAGAAGATGAAAGGCGAGAAAATATTTTGAGAATTCCATTATTACCTACATAATATATGTATTTCAGCAAAATATTTTCGATATAATTAGTGTTATGCTGTTAAAGCAAATATAAATGTAATTATAATTATGCCAAAGGAGTTTTGTCCGGAAGAACGTTAAAGTCGACGTGAATAGATATTTAAAGCCTAATAATTCAGACACTTTAAATTAAAACAAATTCAAATCATTTTTTAGCCTTTTCAACTTTAGCCTTTACGCCAATCACGTCGATTTTATCTTCTTTCTAACGAATGGCAACTCTCCCGGTTGGCGTCGAAAGTCTTCCTGCAGCTCTTTACACTGACTACTGTAGAAAAAAATTATTTGTTAGTTTAAAAGATGTGATAAGTTAAGGAAAATGTGTATATTGAAGCGAAATATATTTTAAAAATAGATTAATTTATGTGCTATTGTATAGAGATTATATATTGTATAGATTAGGCATTTTAGAGATGAACAATTATTATGTAAATGGTCAACAAATACTTCTTGATATTATTTAATAAAACTAATTATAAATTTTTGAGGACTTTAAAATTATTTGAAATTTATTTATAATACCTAGGTACATTTCTTAAATAATTTTAATTAAATTCAGTAAATACCTACTATTACTATTGTTAGATTTCTAAGAAGCTATTGTTGACACGAGCATTTGTGTTGATACCCTGTGGCCATTTTAAATTTAAAATAATTACGTACACGGTTGTACAACGTCAATGAGAAAATAAAAAGCCTGCATAAGCAAACCTTGTTTTATTACAACCTTGTTTCGATGGACACATCAGTTGTCACAGTAAATATGTAGGAGCAGTTAATAGTAATTTCTAGATACTCGTTATCAAAAACCCGGCTATTTGCCCCATTCTTTCCAATTTTTTTCTGACAAAGACAAGCTTGCTGATATGCGTCCTTCGCCTCGGTTCACCGGACGATAAGACGACCCTAAAAACTAACTATTCGTAACAGGCATTCATTATAAAGAATAACAGAAATTTGCACAAAAAACAAATTTTAAAAAAAGTTCTACCTCCAAAGAAAATATCGCGAACAAAATAACCCCGATATCGCAATACCTACCCAGATCAGACAGATCCTTGGACGTAATAAAATTTCCGGATCCCGCCAAAATATTATTGGAGAGCTCGAATTATGAGTGATAACAAGTGAGTGAGAAGCATTTGAATTATTCATGTGTCGCGATCAATACTTGTGTATGAGTCGCGCGACGCTGTAATGGTGCGCGACGGTCGATGTCAACAATACACTTGTTGAGTGAAAAGTTCATACTTACATACATATGTATATATTTATTTAGCCGTGAATATTCACGACTATTATCCCCAAAGGGTTAGTCAGAGACTAGGCAATAAGGATCATAAAAGCAGTGCACTGCGACATTTCAAGTTTGACCAAATTACAAACGGTGCCCTGCTGCTTCTGGCAATAAAGTAAACCTTCCCAGTCCGACAACCCTAGAAGTCTCAAGCGAAAAATAATAAACAGTTTTTATTAAAAGATGAAATAAATAATAATAAAAAAGATATTTAAAATTAACAATAAACAAAAGGTTTACCAAATGTCTTTTGGTCGATGTTAATTGCCCAAAAAGCATCGACTTGGATGCGAACGTCCGTTTTGCCGTAATGGAATAAAGTTTTTTTTGAACGTCGTCGATTTTTAAGCAATAGCTTCGTTAAACCATAAAGTTACTATACCTATAGTAACTTTATGCGTAAAACCTACCAATGGAGACCTTGCACCGAGAAGATGCCGCTAAAAAACTTGGCAAGTGTTTATTTCTAGTGTTTCAATTCAATTCGATCGAGTTATCATCATTATCATCATCAGACGAAGGACGTCCACTTCCGCACAAAGGCCTCCCCCAAGGATCTCCACCAGATCGTCCGACCACCTTGTTGGAGGCCTGCCCATACAGTTTTTGGAGTTTACAATCAAGTATATTATAGTATTAATACATTTAGTATTGATCTTATGAAACATCAAAATAATATAAAGAAAACAAATAGCCAGTGTCTATTAAGTCGGTTCACACACATCCCTAGAGATAAACATAAATCTGAAATAAAAACAAATAAGGTTTTTTTCTGTGGAAATTCAATTTGTTTCCCTTTTTTGTTGCTCAAATTGTATTAGCAGAAGGAAAATCATCTTCATACATAATGCTGTGTTTGGTTCTCTTCAAAGACATAGTATACCTATATACGTTGGAACTTAAGCTTCTAGCAGATCTAATTAATATTGTAGGACAGCCTCCTTAGAAGGAAAGACGAGAATCTTTTCTTTTAATATTTGTGTTTCTCTTCATAAATAATTAATGTGTAAAGGATAGTGGATAATTAACCATCGACTATTCGTGAACCCATTTATTATTCCACACCGGGGAAGCGTTCGGCCTTCATCTCACCTAACGGCCTATACAAGTGGCATAATGACATGGAATAGAATGATAAATGCTTCGATCAACAATGTTGTTTTGTTGATCAAAAGATAGATGAGGGATTTGCCTTAAGTCAACGATACGTCACATATCGAGCGCTATATAAATAATTATTTATTAATTTTAAAACTTTAACTGTCAAAAGAAAATTGTTTTTATTGGCGACAACCTTAGTTAAGATGGTGGTAGTTAGAGGCGGACTCAATAAAACAATTCCTACCACCAATACTCAGATAACTCAGACCGAGCACGATAACATATAGGTTCCGTACTACCGTCGAGAATGAAAACCGGGACCTCTATGTGTGACATCGTTGGTCTAGCCACTAAACTGTTGATAAATAAAAAATAGCGTATTAAGATAAATTACTAGTTACTTAATTAATTATAACTGTCAAAGAGGAATTATAATATACTGGCTGTAACAATTGGTTCAATAAGTCCTAAGACTAAATCTATATACTTATATAAAACAAAGTCGTGTTAGTTATACCACTTATAACTCAAGTACGGCTGTACCGATTTTAACGATCTTTGATTTTCTGGATTCGTCTTCGTCAGGAATAGGAGAATAACGAATAAAATTTCATTTAAACTAACGGAAATTCTTCTTCTTTTTTTTTACGCAGTAGCGTTTCTCTTTGGATTTTGCCAATATCCAGTTTTTGGCTGAGTTGTTTGTTTTTACTAAACAAATACGGAAAATAATTTATGAAGAAAAATATTTCTGTCAAATCGACATGACAAATGTCAACCAGCAAGACTACTGTCAACCAAATTTTTTATTTATCTCAAAAAGTCAAAGCATAAGTCTATTTGTTTACTTTGTGTTAGTTTTATTATTAACAATGCTGCGACCCAGAAGATCTTATCTTTCCCAACAAAGCCGTAACGCAATTAGGCTTCGGCACATTGCAAATTGATCTAATGAAGAAGAACGACACATTGCAAGAGAAGAGCGCCACGTCAGCATGGCCCGACCCAATATTGGGCCCGACCACGGACCTGAAACAGGTCCGTGGTCGGGCCTGAAACAGGTCCGTGGGCCCGACTTCGTGCTTCTCAAATACAAGAACGTGGGAGGCTGCCCGTGAATGGGCTCGGTTGGCAATCAAAAAAAGTCAAGATCATCTCACAGATCAACCACGAGATAATCTTCTAAATGAGTGTTGATTTGAATCGAGCAGCGTTACAATAAGATTGCAAAATTCATTACAGCTCACATCCTTTTCGCATTGGTCCAATGGATGTTGTTTTCGAGCATTGTGACGCATTGAAGTTTGCTGGAGAAACGCTTGGATTGTAAAAAGTTCGTGGGTACAGCTAGATGCACAAAAAAAAATTCTTACCAATATGCGCCATATGGAGGAACAACTTAATCGGCGTCAAGAGATCAACTCAGCAATGAAAAGAGCAATTCTTCAAGATCTGCAGCAACTACTTCATAAACGTCTTGCAATGGTCAGGCTGTTCAAGACTGTCCCTACCTACTCGTACTGACCCCTATAGATACGGTATCGCAGCTGGAACTACGGGTCCGGCTGTGTTTCTCAGGGTAACTACGGGGTTCCGGTTCAAGCCCTCCGCTGGTTGTGCCTTGACCGGCGCCTCCGGCGGGATCCGGACGTGGGTTGGCCTCGTAGTGACTTGTTGTTAGCTGTAGAGCTTGAGAATGTTCGTTTGTCCTGGTATTGTGTGCCAGGACTTCCAAACTCGTGCACAGCGAGCGGGGTCTAGTGGTGGTCTCTGTGGGGCCAGAAGCGAAAAGTTCTGCGGGGAACGTGAGTTTCCCTTATAGTTGGCAGCTTTGTCCGGTGGTTCTCATTGGACATTGGTGTTGACATCTCCGGTACTAGTCTGAACAACTAGTAGAGGCGGCCCCCTAGATGCCGTAGCCTCAGGTCCAGTCAGCCGCGTAAGACGTGGGAACTGGCTAGGCGCCCGGATGGGTTCCGAGAAGTGAGTGTGCTTACTACTCCTCGACCAAGGTAGACACTTGGGAGTCGACTTTAGAGTCGACGACCCGAGCAGTGGCAACTGCTAGTTGTGCCCTTCGTGCAACGAGAAGTGAGCGAGCTTGACAGCTCCGGTTACCTATCTGGACAATAGGCAGTGAAATACACGTGTTCACGGGGAAACTCTCCCGAGACACTAGTCTTATGATTACCGAATGAAGAGCGCCGGCGGGCACTAATTTGGCGTCAAGACCTAACGCAGATGGTCTCCTGCGCGAGTATTTTGCTGGCGCAGGAACTTCTGGCATTTCTTGCATAACCTAACGGTTAAATAAAACTTAGTGAATAAGGAGAGGGGATGTTCAAGACGGCGTTGGAGCGCATGCCAAGTGATGACTACAAAGTGGTGATAAGAGCGGTTAAATGATCAGCTGGAACACACAAACGCACATTTAACGCTCCAATAATAGATGAAATTGCAATCCTGATCATTGGTGAAAAATTGGAATCGTTGAACTTATCGCACAGGTCAACAACGAGATAATGTTCGACGCGCAAAAAAGAAATGCAAAGAGTGTTGATTTCAATCGAGCAGCGTTGAAATAACGGCGGAACAGTCTCCGCCGTCATTTCACTGGCAGCGATGAAGACATTTTACATTGAATTCGCGTCAGTTCAAGAAATCGCGTTGCTGAGGTGAATGAGGAGATGCATAGGTAACCAGGCTTTGCAAGAGCAAAGCAAAAGATTGAAGACACGTGTTACCTCATGCACGGCAGTTTTTTAGTCAGGTTAGAGATACCAGCGCCAGGTTTTGGCATAAATAAATGACGCATTTAATTAAGAATTGGAGCGAATGTGATTATGATCGACATGAATTAGAACAATCAGTTTGAACAAATTTAGACTGAACCTCTAACAGAAGGAAGCAGATACAAGAAAATTGATGATGGAAATGATAGCTTATTTTAAGCACGTAATCACACAAATAATTGTGATTATTTACATTATTTATTATTTCAATGAATTGGTTTGTGTACCTGCTGTCCTCGTAGGGCTCTTGAAAACAGTTGATGATGGCAGCGGCTATCTTAAAATCCTTATTTTCATCCATTATCCATATATCATATCCATTTTCTCCAATAACCAATCGATAAGCAAACTCGGAATCCAAAAATAAAAAGAAATAAAAAGTCGTTTAAAATAGAATCGGTTAAAAATGACAGGAAAAAAAGCACAGATCACAACGAATACCTACTGCGCGGTGCACGCCTCGGACCAAATGTAATATTTGGTCCGAGGTGCACGCCGACCGACGAAGATTATTACTTGCTCGGTGTTTCAGATGGTACTTTAAACCATAGCTCCCCATCTGCATAATTATGTTACCTACCCTTGTAAAACTTAGAATAGCAATTTCACACAAATAGCCATTGATTTTGATGATGCCTCCAATGCAGTATTTTATTACTTATTTTTACCAATAATAAGAGTTACTTTTCTTTTGCGCTGGGCCTGGGTTATTTTTAAGCATTGTCCTTTAGTACTTAAAAATTTGCCCCCTTCCTGTTGACCGATTGATCTGAAATTTGGTACACACCTTTAGTTCTGATGACAATACAATTATATTCAGTATTATTGTAAATCAAAAATGGCCGCCTCTACAAAGTGTGGATTACATTTTTTGTTCAACCACCTCAATATGGTTATCAAATGAAAGGGCTTAATTAATAGGTAGTATACAGAAAATTGAAAAAAAAAACTAAAAACTTGAAAATAATAAATGGTAATAATATTTTTTAACTTAACTTATTTATTGAAAAGAAAGATAATGATGATGTAGATAATGTACTAAAAGCTACAAAATAATTAAAAATAAAATCGTGGGGCGTAGCGTAACCTGTATAAATGTGTGATCAGCATTTATAATGTTATGAATGGTTGACTGTTTACAAAAATTTCACGATTTTAGTTTTTACTAATTTTTAATTATTTTGTAGCTTTTAGTACATTATCTATATCATTATTATCTTTCTTTTCAATAAAACCGTTAACCTTTTTTTTGTTTGTATGGTATGGTATGGTATATATGGTATGGTTTTTCATACAAAACCTTGTTGTTTGTACTTGATAGGATGGCCAAAAGGATAATACGAGTAGGTATATCTACAATACTTTATCAAAAACAAATCCACATCCGACAACACTCATCCTTTTATGAATTACCACTTTTTAAATATTGAAATATTGACACATTAACTGCTATATTATACCTAGTCCCTGATAGTGGGTAAGCCTTCATCGCAATTTTATGATCCAATACTGTTGCAGGAGCCGGTCAATTAAATACGAATGAGTTAATTACCGGAAAACGATAAAGGACATAATTGACAGCTTATTGGTTCCATTGGGGTCGAGCGGATTCTCATATTGCTTTTATATTCGCTTAATAGAAAGTAATTAGCCTAAATACTATCACACTGTTGAGCTTTCTCCATTATTGAAATCAAGCCATCTACAATTAATGAGTACTGGCTCTATCGCTTCCCTAATGATGCTGCCAGCTGGAAGTGGAACTGGGCTGGACACGTCTGCCGCTAAGTTTTTAGACAGCAATGAATTACCTTATCTTATCTTATGTCGGACGAGCTGTGGACTAAACTCTGTGGAGCCTACGCAACGTTAGACGTGTCGTCGCGGCAGGCGCAGAAGAAGATGGCAAGACGAGCTCTACTACTATTGGAGGGACTGGCAAGTTACAGTCTTAGACCGTGAAGAGTGAAGGAGGATAGGGATTTGTGTCCTAAATGCCTAGTCTCTGGATAACCCTTTGGGGATACTTAATAATCGAATATGTATGTATCCAGTGAAATTACAAGGCATAGAGGTCTAACAACTAATTCTATAGGGTTAAAACTAATTCTATAGGGTTAGGAGCGCGCGCGTGATGGATGCCCTCAATGTCGCGTGTGCGTCTCGGCTGCGGTGGACGCATCAGACTGGTCGTATACTCCTTTTATTGACATACAAAAAGAAGTGAGATGAATAATATCTAGTGGGGCCTGCAGAGGTTTCCCTGTCGCAGCAGCGGGTCTACCTTTTATCGCAGAACTTTTTACGTCATAATATTATAACGCATAACAGAAGATGGCATTATCTTCATTTCGAAGAAAATCATTTGGCTTACACTCATATATCAGACATTGAAAACTCATAGTTATTTAGTATTCACAATATTGAAACGCAGAAAGTTTACATTCATAATACCTTTAGGCATAAATTTCATATCCATAATAATTGTAAGACTCATCTATGATATTGTTTATTATAAAATTCATACACCATGCATGCAAGCATGCTTGCAAGCATACAACATGCAGCATGCAACATGCATGCATCATGCATGCTTCTGTACGGCTCCGGCGTTGCGGGGCTCCGGCGGCCCCACGCGAGCTTAGGACGAATCCCTTGCGTGTCAAGCGACCTTCTGGAGGTCGCTATCTGTCAAACCCGTATGTGTCAGAGGCCTCCTGGAAGTCGCTCTTTCCCCGTCATATAATAGGTTGAATTTGTGCTCGTATTACTATTGCTATATCTTTTTTCTTTGTCTTAATGTATATAGTGGGACAAAGATGGCATTACAACGCCACAGATGTTTCAATACGGCACAGAATAGAGGAACTGTGCGCGCGCCTTTTTGTGGGTTCGACCCGTGTCTGTTATCGCCCGGTACTACGCGTCACTTCTGGCGCATTTAAAAATGTATGGCGAGTTTTATTGTTTTAAACGTGTATTCTTCGTTGTAAATAAAAAAAAAATACTCGTAATAATTATTACACCCTTCATGCTTTTATTTATAATTATATTTATTATTTTATATTTATTGGGAGAAAAAAAAGTACTTTCACCTACTTTCACTTTTTTTTTGCAATTTAATGTAGCATCAAACTATACTTTATTATACAAAGCCAGATAGCTTATTTAATAATGATTCCAGTGATATAAGTTTTTTATATAGTCTCCATACAAAATTTCAAGGAAAAAGTAATTTTAATGAGTAGCCGGAAATAGACCGGAAGTACTTAGGACAGTGACACATGCGCACATAAATTTTTAAAATGGCCGTAGCACTTATGGGTTTGTAGGTGACTTTAGACATGTTTCCTGGCTAAAATATAGAATGTGAAGCTTCGAAAATAATATATACGCTTTTAACCATATCCTGAAGCTCTACCTGTAAGTCCGAAATACTTGCTGTTAGCTTTATTAGCATTCAGAACTAATTTGAAATGCTAAGCTCTATATTTATCATGCACATATTTTCTTATCATATTGACAAATCCGTTTAAAGCGAAATTCGGTAAAGATATTTCTATACTATATACCTTTTTCCTGTAAGTCCAGTTGTTACGAACAGTAAGTAATATAAAAATAGGATTTTTAGCGTAAATATATTTTTTCCTACAAGTTTTCAAGCGTTTAGTTGTTTATGCAGAATGCGACATTGCCGTACTGTGCGGTGCCCGGCCTGTCGACCGGCCTTACCTTTCACCTTAAATGACGTTCTTGCGTAGAGCAGACAAGACTACATGGAGTCGGTTTTGCCGCGATTCTGTTCTGTCACTAAGTTTAGTAACAGAACATTTTGATATTTTAAGACATTATTTTAATTCAACTACATAAGTTAAAATACTATTTTATAGAATAAGCAATATGCTTAATGGAATTATTCCAAATGCAATTCTGTTATCTTCATAGCATGCCAAAAGAAATTGTACTAAATAAACATCGCACTAAATAAACGTTATGCTAAACGAAATTATGCCGAATTCAAAATCGCCAAAGGTAATTATGACATCTTAAAAGTATGCCATAGGGAATTCAGTCATATAAACATTTGGCAACAATAATGATAATATAAAATTTATGTGCCACTAACAATAAAGGAAGATATGTTACCAACGTATCGCGTGCGCCTCTTGCATACTATGACTAAAAGTCCTAGTCCGAATACCGTGACAGTCGTCAATACAGCAGCAAATCGTTCACTCGTACCAGTGACGTTTAGTTCTGTTTTAGTAAGAAAGAGCGTTAAAAATGCCTTAATGTTAATTATACAACCCTATTTTTTCTTTTAAAAAAACAATTAAGCGTGAATTCCACCCATGAAACTGAACAACTTTCCCCAAGAAACCTACGTGCTTAAATGACAAAAAAATTTCGATCTCCCATACTATTGTAGTCAGCTGATCAGACAGTTTTGTATGGAAGGTCAATTTTTTTTGTCATTTTTGCACATAGGTTTCTTGGGGTTTCCAAGAAACCTACGTGCATAAATGACAAAAAAAAATCGATCTCCCTTAATATTGTCGTCAGCTGATCGGACAGTTTTGTATGGGAGGTCGAAATTTTTTTGTAATAGGTTTGCACATAGGTTTCTGGGAGAAAGTTGTTCAATTTCATGGGTGTAACTCACCCTTAATTGTTATTGTATAAAGAAAAAATAGGGTTGTACATACGGTGCACAAACCACTTAATAAGCAAGAACAAGGCACATGGAACAACTTTTCACGTGTAATAAAGTACACCAAAACAATAATGACACTGATTGTCATGAGCGAATTTTATTTATGTAGCGTCGTCGTTGTCGTGGAACTTCGGGGTGCTTGCTGACCCACTCGCTTTGCATAGCTCTGTCTCGCTCGCTTGATTGACATTAGCTGTCACACTACAAAGCCGAGCTTAGATAATGTATTTGAGTAGGTCTATTTTTTGATTAATACTACTAATGGCATGCCGTATCCATGGACTTAATATTATATAGTATTAAGTCCATGGCCATATCTTCCTCTATTGTTTATATCTATGGTGCCAAGTGTGTTATGCCCTCAGAATACTAACTAAAGCATGAAGGAGTGCAATGACATTTGAGCGTGCACTCCGTTTGGTCACCATTCGAATTACATTTTACGCTTTTGAATTCGGTATCATAAATGGTGGATTGTTCAACACGTGGCGTGGCGTCACGAATGCGGCGAATCTCACGGTGAAGAATCGCATATTTTTCTGGGGTTATCAATACTGATGGGGTAGCCAAGGGTTGGTTTAGGGCCTTATCCCCACCAGCCACCAGGAGACGGCAGCCAGGGACGCAGTTTACCATAGCGGCAGCCGAAGGATTGGCGTGCTCAAAGGAACCTTAGATGTAAGTGCTTTTATCTTAATTATAGTTAAGTTAGTGATAGGTAGTGTATGCTGCAGGGGGTTCAGCGAATGAGCCTCTCTATAGCATACAATTTTTGAGCGTAGGTTATTCGATTGACCCCTCTGGATCATACAACCGGGTATCCAATTTTTTTTTCACTTTACATTTTTGACGTTTTTAGCTACTTATTTTGTCTCTTTTCTTTTAATGTGTATGGCCCATTTGAAAAAATAGGACAACTATACGAGTCTTATTTGGACTCCTTCTATGCTTTAGTTATTATTCTATGGTATTGCCATATAAAACACTGAGCATTAAGCACAGACATATATGGCATTAAGATTCTGCCAGATAGAGGGAACCCCGCAGCAGCACGTCCACCCATTGGGATCTTTTGAGGCCAAACAGTGCCTCGTTGTAAAATAAAAATGGCAATAAATAATCGTGCTAACGTCGTCAATCATAAAGGCTTCGCCGGTGTCTAAGTATAAAGCAAGTAGGCATCGTACACGTATGAATATTAAAGATCGCAAAACTCTTATCGACAACGCGCACCTGTCGGTAAACTTTTGCAATTCCCAGACATTTCCGTCGAGAATAATAGCAGATAGAAGTTTAAAAAGACGCGGCGGTGAATAAATTAAAGAAAGTATACCAGCTAAAGAGTGATTTCACGAAGGAAATGTTGAGGCCGGCATCTTGGGATTTTGTCAAATGAAACATTTTAATAAAGATTTTAATAGTGATGAGAATAAAAAGCGAATGTGGGACATATCTCAATTTTATGTATACAATCGACTCACGACTTGCGACCTACATGAACTGTATAAAAACATTTAAATATTACCAATACAGGGCAAAATAATTTACTATACACATAATAATTGAAGTCGAACAGTATTATAAATATGTTTTACAGGTGACTTTTATTTAAATTATATTTATGTAACGAAATTGTGAAATCAATTTAAAATACTCTTTTGTTAGACTTGATAAAATGTTTTTAATAGAGCGTGTAGGTGTGTATTACATGTAGGTACTTACCTAGTCTTGCTGTAAGTTCTGTCCCAACTTAAATAAGGGTATTTTAAAATAAATATTATGACGGTAGTATATTATAAGATATCATTATATTAAGTAGGTATTATACTATTCATTTAGATCTAACACATAGCTGTGTAAACATGAAGTTATGGCAAGACTAGGTATACTGTACATGTACAGTAAATAATAATAATTTATTCATTTCTTTTTAAAGTTTCACCTAAAAATTAAAGCTCAAGAAAGTTAAATTAATGTACAAAGATAAAACCTTAGGAGTAAGTAACTCAACAAAACTCAAAATGAAACTAGAAATTAACAAAGCAATTCACTCGTTTCCTCTCCCGATGACATAATAAAGGCACGGCACGAATTCTCAATGAGGTGAATTCAAAGAACCGGCGAAACACTTCTAACATCTCGCAATAAGGTTTAATTTCAACTGCGAGTGTTACAGTTGAGGTTTCTCCCTTGTACTGTCACGTGCGAAAGTGTTTACACACTTTTTACACTTTATGACTCTTGCTGTGAAGAAAATAAGGCTGTTGTGTTGCCGAAAGTGTTAAGGTACACGATTTTGTACTCGACGGTATTTTGCTACATTCAGCCGGGTAATGGAAGCATTAAGCGAGTGACGACCGAATGTCTGGCTGATAGCGCGGAACGACGCCGTAAAACGCAACACGCCTATCTATCGGCCAATATTTTAAATTCCATATTATTATTTTCATCAAATAATAACATAAGGTTTGGGTAGGTAGCAAAGTAAAGGATATCTATGTGTCAGGTTCTTTCTTCAGGTTCAAACTGAAAACTGTGGTCTCAGCTGACCCCTCTAGGAAACGGACCTAATGTATGTATTTATTGTTAGTAAGTAGCTTTAGCATTTTTGGTTTGAAGGAGTAAAAATTGTGACATGTAAGCAAAGTTTTAAATATGATAAGTAATGCTGGACGGGTCTTCATCTCTGGGAAAGGGGGAACGACTCAAAACCAGCGCTGAGAAAGATCTCAGTGAAAGCTGAGCCATTGACTCTGAGACTGTGTAATTTTTTTGTTGTTGTTTAGTCCATCGCCGCCGTCAATTTTATTTGTGTTGATTTTTATTGTGATTTGAGGCAGAAAACTTTTTTATGATTATTTAAATTATCGTACAAACGCTTATAATTAAAGAAATTGCTGTTCACCGCCTATCGCCTTTACAGCATTTGTATAAAGGTTTTAAAATAATGACCCGTCAAACGAGCACACTGCCCTCTTGTTGCGGTCACCGCATGCCAGGCGCGCGACACCGAGAGGATCACTGCGCTGCCTGTAACTATTACCTGTAATTTCGCTGGATATAAGACAGCTTAGGTATATGACAAGACTTTCGACTGTCTGTCTCAAACGTGTTCTTGATTACTTTGGCCACATTGCCTGGACAGAAGGCGACAATTCGGAAAAGTTATTTGTTACACTTGGCCACAGCTCGATCTGTTGGTCCGATCATATTCGCACTACTATACGTCAGTCTACGACGCACTGCATGTCGCCGGTGATAGGAGACGGTGGAGGACGATGATTCAGGAGAGACTGTTGGGATGTTACGACCCTCAGACATGAGAAATAGGACGTGAAAAGGTGGAGAACCCTTTCTGCCAATAGCTTATTAATCAAGCAGTTGAAAAATTTGCCGTTGACACCAAAGTAGCTCGTGGTTTCCAATCCTAACTAAATCGGGGGTCGAGTAAAGTTGTCGTTTCTGGTCGTTATTTTTTTTAAATAATAATTATTAAATGAATACTTAATTTTTAAATCATACCAAAAACAAAAATAAGTATAAAAAATATGTAGTTAATTCCGTTATCTCACTAGTCTATCAAGCTTTGATGCATCATGCAAGCATTGCCAACCGTCCCGCAAATCTATGCACATACAAAAGGAAGAAAAACAAAAAGCAAACACCAACCTTGATTTATTTATTGACGAGTTCAATGCAACAGATTCCATAAATTACGATTGTGATTCCACAAATTACGCAACTGTTGATTTTTGACAACGCGCAAATCATCTCTCAAACGCGCAAATTTACATGCCAACAGCCTTTACAGCCATCAATCGGTTGTCTTAAGAGCACCAATAATAAATAGCTCCATGTTTTTCTTTTACATAATAAAATGCGTATACACTGAAGCCTGCGAAATGAGCAAACAAATCCTGTTTCCCCGGAAGCCTTCTTGATGATTAACGATCCCGCAAAGGCATCCGCTCGGTTGGTACGAAAATTGATCTTCTATCGGCGTCGATGTTTTAGTCTTGGTAACTATTCATTTGTCAATGATAAAGATAGATATATAAGCACCTTGTTGCTTACATTGGTAAAAAATTAAAAAACAAATGTGGTACATGATTTTTTTTGGACGATTCGAAAAGACTTACCTATTTATTAAATTTACCTGAATAAGAGATTTTGAGTTTGATTTTGAACCCGTTTTTATCTACGCAAGGTAGAAACGACTACATTAGACTGTGATTTATTTATTATCTTTGGGATTTATTATCTTACATTTGGGATAAATTATTAATGAAACGAACCCATACAAATACAATGGAAATTAGCGCAATTATTGTGTACGCGTAAAAACTTCATAATACTACATTTTATTATAGCTTGGCATTGAAGGTTTCATTTTCAAATAGGCGTGGTCGGGTAAACTAGAAACAAAAACAAGAAATATATCGAAAAATGTTCAAAAGTTTATGAGGTTTGACTACAGTCATCGCGTTAACTTAGGGTGCCTCTTCAAATATAATGTAGAAAAGCTTCATAACTTACGTCCTTTCTTATCGGTAGCAGAAACTTTTCTCTATTGTGACTGATCATGTTGCCCATACAACTGTACGCTGTTTCACGGTTTACCAATAAAGCTTGCGTTTCCGGCTGACCCGATGCTGTCATAAATAAAATGTTGAATAAGAAAAGAATCATTACAAGCATTTTTTGCAATACCTTGTTTGTAATCACTAATCACACCCTTTGTAGAAATGAATGATTGTCCTAAACACCTGTCTCACTGATGGGCAAAGGGCAAAACATCATTGATATCAAGTCATCATGACAGTAGATGTTGACCTTATCACCATGATTGCCAAATGCGTGTCGGTGATCTTGTAGTCCTACTACTACGGACTAAATCCGAAATACATTAAGCCCGCTCTTGGAATCAAGATATTATACCTCGGAGCTCCGGATGTCGGACCAAGTGTTCTGCACATCTTTTTATAAAAACAAACACGCACACCGAAGCCGTTGTCACGTAAGTACCTATTTTTATGGCAATTAATGTCCCACAGCTGGGCAAAGGCGTTTCCCAAGTTTTAATCGCCTCTGTGGTCTAGTGGCTAAGCCACCGGTTTCAGACCCAGAGGTCCCGGGTTCGATTCCCAGCGGGGAGGCACATCTTTGTGTGCTCGGTTTGGTTGGTGGTAGGGCTGTTAAGTCCGCCTGGCTAGCTACCACCATCTTATCTAAGTCTGTCGCCATAAACACGATGTTTATAGCATTGTTGTGTTCCGTGCAGTTTTAGATAAGATAGCCAGTTTCTCAGTGATTGAAGATTCCGGGTGAAGCGCGCTTCCACCTTCGACCTTATCGTCACTTATTATCAGGTGAGATGAAGGTCAAGCGCTTACCCGTTGTATAATAAAAAAAATAAAAAAAAGTCTTCTATCATCTATCATCATCTATCTTTATCCTGAGCCACCTAATGCCAGTCAGTCTATTGTGCGTCGCGTAAATTTTATACAAAAATGCTTATGCCAATGTTGCAGGTATTTTTCGTTAGCATATAAATTCACTAAATATAAGACGAACTCAAGAAATGACCAGCAACTTTCGCGTTCCCAAGGACCCTTTAGCCGACTTTTTGTGCGAAAGTTAAAAAAGGTTTGACGTTAAGTAAAGCCAAGAAAGTTACACTTTACTTACTACTTGAGAGAACGAAAACGCACAGAAAGAGTTCGCAATTAAATTCCTGGCGGAACTTCGTTTCGGAAGTGGTTTTGTACGTCTCGGTTCGGTATTCGAACTTGTGGCTCGGTTGCGCACGTTTATTCTTTTAAAACTGATTAAATTTTATTGTGGAACTATTTGACGGTATTAACTTTGGTCCCTTGATTAAAATAGTTGAACAGGTTTTAACTCACAGGTAAACGCCTAATTCGCATGCCAGTTAGTTATTCACAAAATAGTAGATGCGACTACGAGAATTGTCTAACGATTAGCCCGTAGCACGTAGCACTGCTGTACAATTAATGTAGACGATTCTTCGTAGCACAAGTAGATTTGCTACGACCCTTTGCTACTCTTTTTTCCGCGAGAAAGAAGCGCCTACACCTGATGGTAAGTGACAAAGTGCCGAAGGTGGAAGCTGGCATTCCCATTCAGTGAGGAAATGGCTATCACATAAATGAACAAGTAAAAATTATTGTCAAATAAACATTTGTATTGGTATTCTAAGAAATAAAATTAGTAACATGGTCAGATATTTCATTACGATGTACTGTACTGTACCCTAAATATACCAAAGCAGACCTTACTTTGAGAGTAAGTAATTTGAATTAGGCAAAAGCTTACATTATTTAAATAAAATCCAACGCTTAAACTGATAGGAAGGTAGGTATTTTCTTAACAAAAGCGGGATAATGATCACAAAAATGGACTATATGTATCGTTATTACACTCTTTCTTTATAAGGGAATTGAACCCAGGGTTCCACTTCCGGATATTGGGCCGAGCGCTATACCACCGGGTCACCGAGGCGTTACTCTTGCGTGTACTTAACAAAAGAAAAAAATCTGTATGTAACCGTGTAGCGTAGCGGTGAAAGAATACTACCACCCCCTTTCTTCCTTTGGATGTTGTAAAAGGCGACTAACGGACTAAAGACGGCATGCAACAGCATAGAACGGCGACGGGCTCACCATCTGTCACGTTGAGCACGTGCGCAGTCGCTATTTAGTGAAAAGTGGACTATGGTAGAAGACTGATTTTTCTGTTTTCATTTCCTAGTCTCTGACTGGCCCTTCGGGGATATAAGTCGTGATTTTATGTATGTATGTATGTATGTAAAAAAATCTGCTAGTAACATTACTCCCGTCATATTTTCTGTAGCCGATTAGGGTAATATAAAAAACAGTTAATTTTCCACTTCGCGTGGATTGCTACTAACATTCACCGTTAGACTAGCATTTCGGCAAAACATAGCGGTAAAAACATTTCTGTATGCGGAATAATTAAGTTACAAGCGAAAATCAACCATCTGAACGTATGTGCGGCACATCTGCTTTCGTTACGCCTTTCAGTGTGAAGCGATGGAGTTAAAAAGCGGGTATTTTTTGCCTTTTTATTTTCTGCCCGAAGTCGCTTTCAAATAGAGGAGAACTGGATAGCGGAGGGACGTTTGATGTCCACGATACTATTAAACGTGGTTTATTTTCAAGCGACTTGATCCGTGTAGTATAACGGTTCATTAAAAAATATCTATTACCAAGCCTTCTCTTTCCTTGGGAGTCGTAAAAGGCGACTAACGGACTAAAGACTGCACATACATCCAACAGCATAGAGCGGCGATGGCTCACCACCTATCACGCTGAGCACATGTGCAGTTGTAACTTTGGAGAAACATGGACTATAGCAGTGGACTACTTCTGCGGTCCTTATTGTCTCTGGCTAACGCTTTGGCGATAATATTCGTGAATCTCTGTGTAAGTATATTTTCAAACAAAAGCAAAATTGATAGGTCCTGTTCTTTAAAATTATCTTCGACATGTAAACTACTACGTTCTGACTCTGGAGACGTGCCAAAACGTGAGTTCTTAACTTAAGGAACACCCATTTTAGCATCTGTATAAATGAAACAAACTTTTCATTAATACAGGTATCCTAGTATAGAGCCAGACCGTGACCAAGTCCGTCGTGACAAGACGTCGGGTACCATATTAAAAACCTTATTATTTTAAGGATTCTAATCCAAACATTTTTCTCTACTTTATTTATCAGTTTAATTAAGTAAGTAAAACACCAACTGTCATTAATGGCACGCGACAAAATAATTTAGGCATGTCATAATTAATTAATTGACGAATTCAGTTGAAAATGTTATTAATCTTGCATGAAAAATCGTCTCTCTTATGACCGGTTTAAGGTGTCAATTAATGTCTGTACAAAATTAAAGATTGTTTGTTAGAATGTCAATGGCTACATCGAACATTTATTTGAAAGAAATAGCACATAGATGTGTCTATTTTCGCCAGCCGTGGACTAAGTTTTGGCAGTCATTTTTTAAATTTCACACGTCCTAAAGGAATAACGGAAACGAATTAAGTATTTTTTTGTTTTATTCGACTCTGTTATAGCATCCCGGTTTCATAAAGTGTTTAAAATGCCTTTTTTGAAAACTCATCGGAGAAATTCAACATTCAAAAATATTGTGAGTGCTTTATACTGTTTTATTGTTAATTTCTTTTTATTGACACTAAAGTGGCTAAACAGGGAGTAAATTGTACGTCATGTAAAAGAACATTCGCTGTATAAACTTCATCCGGATTCCTCACAAATGAAGAACTGACTATCTTATCTCTAATTGGCGGAACACAACAACGCTACAAACATTGATGTTATGGCGACAAATTTTGATAAGATGGTTGTAGCTAGTCAGGCGAACTTAAAACAAGTAAATTAAGACTGAATTGTAAATGTAGCGGTTTTTCGTAGTTCTAACCTATTTGCAACCATGCCTGCACAAAAAAGAACCAAAATCTTCCCATCATTGTTTAGGAAATGCACATAATATTACTTAAATTATAACCATTTTGGGCTTACAAAAATGCACCGTATACCAAACGATTATATATTTTTATAGCTTACGTTAGAAATAAATGCGACAAGACGGCAGATTTAATACGCATTTTTTATTGAAGTGGAATAATCATAAAAAGCATCTATTGTGCCCTATGAATAGGGTCCTAACCCATTGTTGGGCCACGAATCTCAGCCCTTTCTCGATCCATTAGGTGCCCACGACTCTGTAGTGACCTAAATCCATTTGAGTGAAAGATCACCGGTTATTTATAGCAAGTAATTTGCTAAGTGTTCCTGAAATGTGGATTAAGTGGATATATTTTTTATATAAATTAAACCGAGATTATTAATTATTTAGTTAGAGTAAATTTCTATTTGATAAAAGCTTTAAGGATATGCATACGAATATGCAGATAACGCAAATTATTATTTTGAATATGCCATCACTCTTGCTTTATTTTTTTATAAGTAATATAAATTAACCTTCTTACCTAATGATAAGTGAAGATGAGGCCTTATTGGAAATTAATATTTGTGCATTTCTGTTTTAATATAACAGAATATTTAGAATAATTGAAGAGAAGAAACCAAAACAATCGTTCAAGGGCAGCAACTATTATAGTCGTTAATATAATTTATATTCATTATTATTACAACAATAATAAACTACATAAAATTAAATAACTTATGTGAATAATCTGTCTCAATGAAGGTAAACACAACAGCGATTTATCTGCGAATTACTTACAATAAAATGATTTACAGTTTATCTAAAGGATAAAATGTTTACTAGAAAAAAATCAACCAGTCTCAGGAAAGCTGGAATGGGAATTTTGATTTGTTTTTCTAGTAATAATTTTATCCTATATGTAAATTTACCTAGCATTGTGGATGCAAAATTTCAATAATAAAGTTTTTCTAAACTCTGAATATTAGTTTATTTACTTTATAATATTATAAATGGTTTAGTAAGTCCAATACTATTAGGTCGATAGAAAACGAAACTACGTCATTGTGGGAGCACGGCATATTTTGAGGACATGTTTGACCTGACCTTATCAGTACCTACCACAGGATTGTTTCTGTTTTAATTAATCCTAATTGTATTGTATTGTACTGAATAAATTGTTTTTATCTTATCTTAACTTATCTTATCATTAGAAGCGCGCTATTTCTGTATTACATACCCTTAAAAAATGTGACCAAATAGGAGTTGGAAAACATTCTCATTGGATATTCACTGTTCGCGTATGTCCTAATCCCTAGAGGCGAGCACCGTGGCTCAAAGCTCTTTGATGTTAGTCTTGGAGCCTACTGCACATTGAATACTATCTAGATTTTGTTATTACTCATACGTCACAAAGTTAAGAGATCGGCAGTATGTCTTCTGTGTTATCATTATTTGTATATGTATTGTATATTAACATTGGTGGTTATTGAAGTAAAAAATTGTTACTGAAAAATGGAATGTGAACAGGAGTCTGAATAAAAAAAAATTAAGTAAAATATATTTTACTAGGTACTTTAATTTTATTATTAACCTTTGTTAAATCATAAATGACAACCAAATTACTATTTATTTTAAAAACAGTGCTTACAGTGTAACAGGGAACACCTTGAGTTAAACCTTAATCCATTGAACATACCTAATTAAGACCAAAAACGATTGAAAAAATTACTACGCAATATTGCGTCGCTGTTTTGGATATAGGGTACCTACCTAAATGCAATTGTTGTTAACACAATTCACAAAACACAACAACGCGGTTGCAGTGGCCTGTAGCGGCAGTTAACACTTTAAGCGCCATAGCGGTGACCGGTGATCGACAAACAATTTTTCAATGGTGTCTGGTTTTGTGGCAGTCAACATGTACACACTGCAAATCGTGTTTTTGTGTAATGGCAAGAGTGTCGCAAATGAAGGAGGCGATTGTACTGAGTATGGAAGAATGGTACAAAGACCCAATGTGTAAACTCCACGACATCTTCACTGAACAAGGCGTGCCTAAGGTTTAAGAGTAGGTCAACATTTTTTTCTTGTGATTTGTAACAGTTAATTACGTACACTTTATTATTTTTTTAAACTCTAGGGGGGGGGGGGGGCAGCTGGCCCTACTGCCCCCCCTTAGCGTCGCCATTGTGTGATGGTGATATCCCGTGGCGGTAACAGAAAATGTCTGCGCAGCAGTTTTTTAGCATTATGTATTATAATGTATTGTATGTGTTTGTTAGTAAATGTATTTTCTTTCTTTTTTTTATAAGTCGTGGTCTGTCTGTAAAGTTTTTATGCGGAACCTGTACGATCATCACAATTCCGCAGACTAGCTCCGACAGGGTTAGACGTAGGCCTCATTTTACGCTACGATACTTAAAAAGATTTTAAATAAGTCTACAGCTGTCTCTTAGCCTACCGTCATGTGTTGCGAGCTGGCGTTGTGGATTTTTATGTGCAACCTTTTACACTTATGGCGACGACTTTGAAGTCGGATTTTTCCCTCGCAATACGAGAACGAACAGTTAGGTAATCATTTTGGTAGGAATAAGTCGCGCCATGCCATTTTAAATGTGCTTCTAATTTGTTTGAACTTAAACTTAGATAAGTCGAATAGTTTTCAAGGCAATTGGTATGCTATTTTGAGAAATATTGCTAGTCGAGGTAAATGACCGCATTAAATATTATGAGATGAGTATTTTCGATCACAGTGTGTCAGTAAACAAACTAATTGTTTATTATTCTAACTAATATTATAAATGCGAACTCAAACTCACTTTAGTTTGATTGTTCGTCTGCTACGCTTTTACGCTTGAATCACCTAACTATCATCAAAATCTGATGGAATTTGGTAAGAGATAGATGGTGCCCCTAGTGATGGTTATAGACTACTTACCTGCTACTAAACCGAGGAGCTAGTAATTTAATAAATATTGTAATTCATAGAGTAGGTTTTGTCATTCTTAATTTTAAGATCACCGATAACATTAGAAGAACTAACTGATATTATTTTGTGAATGATAAAAAGTTAATAGATAACATTCATTTATATACAATGGATCATGCAAAAACAAAATATTTGAAAACACGATCGCAAAATTAAAACGTTGTCATCATCAAAACAGAAAGATTAAAAATTTAATTAAGAATTCAGGCAAACCTTTAATCGAGGAAAAGCTGTGATATTAATGCAAATATTTAAACGGATCTGCAAATCTAGTATCGATCGCGTAGCGGGCTAAAAGAATTTCAACAATGTCATATTGCAGTATGTATGAGATCAACTAGCTCTGGAATGTTTGTATGCATTCAAATCGCTAAATCGAGCTTTGCAGGTGATGTAACGTTACCTTTTGCATTGTTTCGGGTTCATTTTCAAATGAAACAATCAATTTTAAATCTTAATTAAGAGGCCTATTTATTACCTACATCTCGAATATGATTTTTGCGTAAAATCCCCATTATCACATTTTGTAGTAATTTTGCAGTCCTAACCTATCGTTTTTATCGAAATAGGATAATAAATTTATGCTTAATATTACAAACCTCCACTTTGCGAGAATAAGCTGATTTCGGACGGCCGGCGCATCGCATTTAGTAGTAACTTTGCACTTGTATTTATCGTTTTTATCGAAATAGGATAATAAATTCTTTACATAATCTTTATTCCTTATGAGGTAACATCAACTCGGCCAGCACCGAGGCGTTAAAACCCGTATTACTATACTATCGTAGATAGGAGAAATTCACAGTCAACTTAAAGCGATTTTCGAAGTTTTTTGGTTTAGAATAAGATTTTTTTCTATATAAATCAATGATATCTAAAAATTCCGAGGCCGCTACGCACTATACGACTATATAAGAGATAATATTCTATTTTTTTTATATCATTTGTTTATAACAGTAGTTAAATCGATGAGCTCAAAAAAGTAAAAGTGCCTTCGCGCATTTTATGAAAATCTTTCTCTGCAATTTTGGGTTTAATTAAAAAGTTAAGCAAAATTTACAAAAAGTGAGGCCGCTACGCACTATGCCATGCCAATAGCTATTCTACACTATTCAATTAGTCAAAATTGTTAAGTAATGTATTTTTGTTTCTCAGATCAAGAACGCCAAAATTTGCCATTTTACGCAAAAATCACAGTCGAGATGTAAAAGGCCTCTTAAATTCAATTTCAATTTTAAACTTTTATTGTTGAAGTAATATGTAAAATACAACATTCCTGTTCAACGCATTATTGTTTAAGTTTCCGTAATGACTATTATCTACATTATTAATAATCAATTGCCCGAATGTTTGTTCACGCACCTTCTATTTGGATAAAATTCCTCTTTTGTTTTGTTGGAGATTCGTCTCGGGCTTCGTGGTGTTCCCGAAGACGAAGTCGCGAGCGGCCGCTACTTATTTTTAAAAAACAAAGGAATTATCTTGTGCCAGATCTACCGTTCCAACGCTGAAACGGTAGATAATTATAATGATAGGGTACTCCCCAGGTAGGTACTCCAAATTCAAATGAAAAGTGTGCCGAAAATCGACGGATCATAAAAATGCTAATGTGACACTTACCAGCATTACTGGCGAGGAGTCGCGGCAAATCGATTGTGTCATCTCGTCATGAGGTGTCGAGCAACGGATCGCGTTTCAATGATCGAGAGATTGTATTAAATATTATGGTTACGGCTTTATTTTATAATAGTAACTAATTAACTGCATAAGTAAAATTATAAACACTGAAAAAAGACGACAACCTCAGGCGGGAATCGAACCACGCACCTTCCGCATTCCGGGCGGCTGCCTTAACCACTTGGCTACCGAGGTCTGGTTATATAAAAAAACATTAATCTATAAACGCAGCTTCATCTTAACCGAATGTTCAAATGTTTGTAAAAATATTTCTTTCGGATCTCAGAGGTAAAAACTTCTGAGATTTGATGAAGCAGCAATGTTGACTAAAAACATAAGCATCAAGCGTTTAGACGCATAAAACCATATACGCGAAACATCACCTTTACGCAAAACACCTCAAGCACTGACAAATTTCGACGCGTGAAAACCAGACCTGGGTAGCCAAGTGGTTAAGGCAGCCGCCCGGAATGCGGAAGGTGCGTGTTTCGATTCCCGCCTGAGGTTGTCGTCTTTTTTCAGTGTTTATAAGTAGTAGTCGTAAGTAGTCGTGATTAAGTAGGTATCTCGTATGTAAGTATATTACTATATACTCACATACGAGATACCTAGTTTAAGTTTGTACCTAGAGTAATTAGTTACTACTAATTACATCCTTTTTTGCTTTGTATATCTACTTAGGAGGGGGAGCTGTGTGATGGCGGCTCATTAATATAATTTTACAAACCTATCTCTTCCCTTGGGTGTCGTAAAAAGGGACTAATGGACTAAAGACTGCACATACATCCAACAGCATAGAGCGATGGACCACAACCTATCAGTGGCAGTACACTGCTTTTGCCGCCGTCTTCGTCGTCGCCTAGTCTTTAACCAACCTTTTGGGGATAATCGTTATAATTATATTATTATGTATGTATCCATGAATTAGCCCGTACTACTTATTATACAGTCACACTGCTACCACTACAGAAAAAAAGAAAGAAAGAAAAAAATATTTATTTGGGACAAAAAAGACAAAACAATAGCTCGACCATGAGTATTCTACATACGACGTAGGTGTAAATACGTGCGCGCAGTTCGTTGTATTCCGTACTCAGCCTCCTTCCACACTACTCCACATTCAAACTCAACTTTAAAAGCGACTATAAATCAAGATGGGCGCTAGACGTCCAATATCTTGACTGCACAAGCTGAAATTGTTATGCGGAGGCACGGAGCTGGACCGCGATCAGGCAGCTTGTCCTAGATGCTGACGTCAGAGCTTCCACAATGTTTTATACTTCGCAATATGAGATTCGCCCGCTTGTAAGTAGGTATAGCGGTTATGCAAAGACTCTATAGGCATTTTGGTGATGGAAGCATATTTTTAAATAGTTGTGCGGTTCGCAATAGCAATGTGCCAATGTCAAGTTAGAGATACTCCAATTCTTTGTTTATTAAAAGTAGAGCCTGTCCCACTGCTGGGCAAAGACTTCCATCATTGAAATTAAGTTTTTGCTACAATTGATGCCACGCTTGCCAAATTGTGCCAGATTAGTGATCACAAACCCAGGCGCTCTGGGAATTGAACCCTGGACCGTTATCGTGCTGTTCTTTGGTGAACTTTGTGCTGTGCTTTAAATAAATTCTAATCAAATAGTGTTTTTGTACTGTTATTTTTATATTGTGAACCTACTACACTTTCCTGTGAAGAACTCTTGCATGCGTTCTTAAACATAACCAGGTTTTTGATACGAAAAACTTGTGGTTTTACACGCTCGCTGTAGTGACCAAACAGTGCTCACAGGTTTTCTGGAGGTCATCAGGAGGAGGATCTGGAGGCATTATGCAAGCGTGTTCAGAATAGGTATTACTAGATTCTCCAAGGCCGTCTGAGTAAGAGGTAATGGTGTCCTTTAGTAACCATTACCATAATTTGTTATAAACATACTTACATCACGCCTATCAACATGCAAGAGAGAGGCCATTATAGCTATCCAATTTCTACGATCCGACCCACTGCTTTTGCTTTACTTACCTAAATGTCTTAATCAGCATCAGCTTAAAGACGTCCATAGCTAGACAAAGACCTCCCCTAAGGATCTCCACAACGACCAGTCCTGTGCTGCTCAAATCCAGAGAACCTCGACTTTTACCAGATCGTCGGTCCACCTTCATGGAGTCCTGCCCTTCTGCGACTGTATCAATTCTACATCTTCCGATACGCGGTTGCCACTCAAGAATTGCTCTGGCTTAAAGTTTGTAAGTTAATAAAGTACAGGAACCATAATTTGGAGACATCGAAGCAGTCTTAAACTTCTCGTGAATATTGAAAGCGACCGCTCCTTCAAGTGGGCGAAGGCCGTTTGGGCGGCACAACTTTATAGATTGCGGTTTGATTATTTATATTGATGACCCTCGCGTACCTTACCAAAATTTTAATATTTCCTCAGGTAGCCGGCGCTCGAGCAATTTATCAAAGCGTCAACGGGTTCATTGTTGTATTTGAGTTGCTTAGAAATGTACCTACCAACGCAATATTGGGTTGCTGCTTAATGGAATCAGACGTTGTTTTATCGAGTTTTGTATTTGCATAGCGATTGTAAAAGCTAATAAATTCTAATTTTAGATGGGTTATTAAACATCTTTATTATTATCCTTTTATCATTCCACTGGGCTCTTCCCACTTAGACAATATCAGGTCTTTCGAACCACGAAAGCTTATAGAGAAAGAAGAGATATTAAAATATTGTTTTGAAACCGGCCTTGCAAAGCCTGCCTTACTCCCAAAATTTATAGAAAACTTAACCTTTTTTATTTATATGTTTACCTTTGTAAAGCTGTGCAGTTTCTTGAATGGGTATACTTGGCAAAAAAATGTGTGGACGATGTTTAAAATAATGTATTACAACAAATAAGGACGTTTGACTTTGACTTTAACGCGAACGCGTAGGTATCTCTAGGCCCCCGAAATGCAGTGCAGATGGACACATAAAATGCAGGTCATTTAGTAATACCGCTAATAATACCAGCTCTAAGGATTCAGATTCCATATCAGATTTTTTGAACGATACTTTGTGACATAGTGAAATTTTATTGTTGCTAAATCTTTTATTTTCTATTATTTTTTTAATTTTATACAATTTAATGTTATTGACATATCTATTATTTAACATTAATTTAATATTGTTTAAAAAATGTAATTATAATGTATTAATATTTTGATTTTATTATGAAGCATGGATTTATTAAAGTTTTTATTTAAAATTTGTACACCGATTATGGTATGGCATGTTGAAGCAACGATTAATTTTAATATCTTTTTATACACGTGTTCAAAGAAATAAAGTATCTTTATCTTTATCTTTAAAGTTTTTATCGGTAGGTACCTACTGTACGTCATACTTAAAATTGATGATGATGATTAGAAATTTTAATTAGAAATTTCTATGCATGTTGTTGTAGCTGTCTTTTGTTTAAGTCATAGGTACGTAGATATACGACACAATAAAATGATAACCCTCACCCTCAGCAAATAAAATATAATCTACACTTGGTGACAAGACTATATACTTACCTCAAAGCTAGCCAGCATACGCTTTCAGTGACCAGCATACTGCTTTTATTTTTACGCCTTAGTAAACCTACTCAACTGCTTACGCACAAACCTACTTAATGTTTACCATCGGTTGACGATAAAGATTTTTCTGCGCCTCCTCGCATTTCCTGGTGATTGATTGCCCTCATTCAATAGCATTCGCGAACTTGGATAATGCCTTCTGTGATGTTGCCTGATAAATCTATCGTGAAGAAGGTAAATTGTTTACACATGCCAGGATTGCCGGGCGTATTCGTTTTATTTACACACATTGCACCGATTTCTACACTCTTCGTTGCAATAAAACTGTGGAACGCCTTGTTTTTTTTTTAAAGAATGGTTCTGGTTACGTTGCTATTTTTGTAATTAAGTTTTTTATTGCAATAATTTTTTTTCTTACTGATGATTACTTAGTATTTTATTGCAATTGTTTTTTTCTTACTGATGTGGATCTACTGGTAGGAAATAGAGGCAGGGCATTAAAAGCAACCCAAGTGTTGCTGTATTTTAAAAGATCAATAATTAAAATTGCACTTCTAAGTATATCGAACCGTGTGCGGGGTAAACCAGTCGAGTTAAAAACTTTTTTTTGGTTTATAAGTCTAAGTTGTGGTCTTTTAATATCCTTATATCTATTAACTGTATTAATCGCTACAATTGGGATCTTTTAAATGTATTAACAGCATATTCATTCAAACTATTATTTATATAAAAAATTACAATGTCATTGTTTATTTTTTTATATAAGTTTTCAATCACGCAGGTCGCTGTTTACTAAGTATTTTTAGAAGTGTAGACCATCCACAGCCATTATTAAATATTCATTACCCATTGCTCCTCTTTTTTTCTGTAGTCAAAGCTTGATTATAATATCTCAAGCCAGTTTGAGGCTGACACGCAATTCCTTTTGGCCGGGGGCGATTATATCTCTAGAAACGGTTCACCTGAGTCGATATCGGAGATTCTTGACCACGAAAACAGGACCATCTCCAAACCGCCGTGTGACTTTATGACTGATACTCCGTATAAAAATATATGTATATACCTACTCACGATATTCCTTCATCGTACATTTAAATAGTTTTTATATGAATTAATAATTAGTAATGAGCCTTTCCGATTCATACAACAGACTCTCCCACATGGACATCCTACTAATATTATAAACGCTAAAGTTCGTAAGTATAGGTGCATGTTTGTTACTCTTTCACGTAAAAACTACTGAATAGATGTGGATGAAATTCAGCATACAGATAGTTTATAACCTGGATTAACACATAAGATACTTTTTATCCCGATATTCCCACAGGAACGGGAACCGAAGCGCACCCAATATGAAACGCACCCAGACTAAGCGCACCTAAACTATTCCTCCAAGCGCACCCGTGGGGTGCGCTTCAGAATAGATAATTAAAATATTAATTTTTCAATCCACGGAAAAAATGTTGAAAGAGATGTAGTAACTATCAGAAAATATCGATAACGAATAACGTACGTTTATTTTTATTGATTGATGGCAACTAACTACTACTACTCGTTTATTTCTTTTTCCTGATAGTTAAAGGTAGGTAAGTGAGATCGCTATAACGCGCCTATCTACCTCTTTTCATTTATGTCTCCCTGGTACTTTTAGATCAAAATGACTGTCATGATTTTTATTATTGACGTAGTAAGTTGCATAAGCACCTAGTCCTAGTCTCTATCGACATCAATATTACGAATCTTTTAAGCTCCTCTCTATTTTTGTCCGCGGGTGCGCTTGGAGGAATAGTTTAGGTGCGCTTGGTCTGGGTGCGCTTCATATTGGGTGCGCTTCGAGGAATACCCCCCTACATTACATAGGTGGGTACTGAAATGAAACACTTTTTATTCTAATCTATTAAACTAGTAGTAAGTTTTTACCTACCATAATTAATTAATTTAACAGTATATGGGTTTATATAATATATAGGAGGTAAATGTATAAGTACAGAATTGTATTTAAGCAACCAGTTGCTCGTTTACATAGTTGGTAAGATACCGGCATTGTTAACATCGCCGTGATGGTGTGAGTAGGCAATCTATTGACAAGATAATTTATTTGAGATCCTAATATTACAAGGACAAACCACTCGTTAATACCTATTACAGATATTGTTTCAACGCCAATAATCTTTCTACCGTTTGTATTTTCAATGGTACCCAAGCACAATTATTTGACAAGCGCTTTCAAAAACATTTTTTCAGGCTAAAATACACTCTAAGGTTTTCGCAATATCACTTATTTAACTGAAATGTAGAGATAATATTATTTTTCCATCTAAAAATGCTTTAGTCAATTTGATGATATGATTGAATGTAGTCATAAACATTTATTGCATCATGTTGGTATGGTATCTACATAGATCTTACAACATAATTTTTTTTTTTATAAAAGAGGAGGCAAACGATCATGCGGGTCACTTGATGGACAGTTATCACCGCCGCATATGGACACCCCCAAAAGAATCGCATTCGCGTTGCCGTCCTTAAGGAAGGAATAGGGTTAAGGAAGGAATAGGAATTGTGAGAGGGGGGGGTGGGCCTCCGGAACCCCCTCTGGCCGGACGAAACACAACAGCACCAAGTGCCATTATTTGACGCCGGATATTCGTGAGAGGGTGGTATAACCCCGGGCGAGCCGGCCCAATGCGTGCTGCAACGCAGCGTGGCTCTACCACTCAGTAAATTAATAAATAATATAAAGTTAACTAAGTGGGCTAAGGTCTCCATCATCATCCAACTAATAGGTATCTATTGGCTTGATAACCACGGTTACGAAAAAAGTAGTAAATAAATATACTTTGCCCGACACAGGTAGGGTTGCCAGATGTCCTTTATTTTAAAGGACGTCCTCATTTTCAGCCCTTAAATATGGGTAGTGTCCCTTATTTTAAAATAAATATTAGAGGACGATACTTCGTCCTTTATTTAAATCAAAATAAACGCATCAGTAGGTCGCGTAAAGCAGCAAAAAGTAATACAAAATATATTGTAAAAAAATAGTAATTTTGTCTTTGTTTTGTGATGCGTGTAATTACTTATTTGATTTTTTGATACCTTATTTTAGTTTCGTAATAAAATAGGGATTTTTTTAAAATATATCTCTACTGATACTACAACAGAGCGTTTTATTGAAAATAACATCAAGTCCTTTGATTCCGTCTTTAGTCCTATAATTTCTACTAACAAATCCTCTGCAATACAAAACGGGAGCTGGCAACGCTAGACACAGGATTCAAACCAGAGACCTCCGGATACCGGAGTACGAGTAATAGCTAGTTGCTACTCAACCACCAAAGCGTTATGTAAACAATTAAAAATAAAATTAACTACAAACTCAGTTGTATTGTATAATCTTTCTACTTGAACACAGTGAACGTACCTAACCTAACCACCAATTACCTAACCACCTTTATTTCCGTTGTGAGACTTGCCTACAGCGGACCCCTACTGTGAGTTTACGATAGTATCTACGCTCTAGCGACAGATTAGAGATACGTATTCGATGGTCTAAAATTACAAGACATAATACGAGCTAGGTTTTCCATCCTCGGATAAAACTTATTAGTCTGATATAGTTTTAGGCGACCTACCTGAAACGTCACTTGTAAAAAGGAAAAAGACATGATTAATTAGACAGTAATTTTTTAAATTGGTTGTTTAACTATCGAATAAGTTTTAACTGACAATTGAAAAATTGGCCCTAAGTTAAATAATAAGTTAAGCTAGGCTAGCTAAGTTAAAGTAATGTGTATGGTTATTAGGTAAAAAAACTATTAGAATGCCTAAGTACAATTTGGAAAATGTTCAAAATGGGTCCACTACGATTCCAAATAACGTTGAGCGCGACAAACGTTGTGACGAAAAAGTTTCAGTGTGTGACACTGCAGCTACAAACTCATTGAGTCGAAATCCATGAGATCGAATGACGCTGCAGCAACGAACGCTGCGGTGAAAATCTTTCTGCAGTGCGATTCTCAAAGTTAAAGAATTGGTAGCAGCGGCTGCCGCAGCGCTGAGAATTGACTCCGTCTCTTTCATATTTATAGAGTTGGAGAGAGACAGCAGATCACAGCCATGCGCGCAGCGTCTTAGTGTCGCTAAGAGAATCGCATAGCTGCGTAGTATACGCGCTGGGGCGAAAAGTCTGCGAAATTCATGAATCTAATACTTAATGACACTCTGACTCACGAAGATGAAAGGGTTTTGGGTAATATCCCTCAGACGCCACATACAAATAAAATACCTAGGTACTTAATTAACTTAGACGCGACGACGGACGGCAGATTGAGACGAGGATGGCGTGACAAGCTGGACGCATATCGGCCAGATTGGATCTGACAGAAATAAGTGGAAATTATGAGGGAAGGCCTTTGCCTTGCAATGGGACAAAATAGGCTGACATAGCAGTAATAACCTAGTCGCTATCGAGAAGCGTTAAAGTCATGGTAGGGCTACGGAGATGACCGACAATAAGACGCTTATTCCCAGCTATTCCAGTAAGAAAACACCTCAGGCCCGCTTAGAAACTTTAGCCGTTAGCATAGATTGCGTAATAAAATAGAGTAGTTTGTTCAGATTGTGTGGCTTTGTGCGGAAAAAGAGGGGTGTCCTCCGGAAAGTCGAATGTTAACGTTATCATCATGCCCAGCAGAACGTTTGGTGATGATGAATCTGAAAATTCGTTTGTAATACCTAACATGTTTAAAAATTTTATAAAATATGACAGTTTTAAAGTTAGAAAAAATATGTCAAAATATTATGAAATAAATATATGTCCTACATAAATAAAGCAAAAGTACATACACGTTTTTTTTTTACTTTATTTTGTCTATTTAAACTTTCGATCATCTAAACACATTCAAAAGTATCTACTAACCAATTTTTTATTTTAATTGCTGTCATGATTAATTGATACCTTTCAATCGATGTCCAGACATTCGCTGTGTTGTGATAAGTTTTATCCGAGGACTGAAAAGTTGACCCTTAATCCCAGGAAAACATCACATTTCTATGTGAATTCAAAGTAGAATAGCCGAATTTCATGCGCTCCAAACCGAGATATAACGGTGTTGTCGTTATAATAATGGTTCAAATTGAATGGAAAGGAAACCCGAGTTATCCAGATTTAAATCATATTCCCCTAACCGGTGTGCCAGCGACGGGGGTAGATGTCAAATCCGTTCGTGATGTAAGCGTTAGATAAGCTGTAACGGTAAATTGCACAGGTTATTTTTGGTACCTAGTCATTGAGAAACGGGTCGGGATACTACGTTGTCTGTGAGTATTGTAAAGTTAACAACATGGACTTTTGCGCTACAAGAAGCAGAATATTGGTAATACCATTTTAAAACGCAAATAGTGGTGATCAATGGAATCTAAAATTTTTCAATACCTACTCAAACGGATATTGAAAAAAATTACAGCTTTTAGGTACCGTAAAACCGTCCAATCTTGCCACGTATAGATATTTTGCCCGCTGAACCAAAATTAAGCTCATCCGAAAATAAAAATAAAACTATTTCATTTCTATCGATTTCGTCTTTTTTAGTAGAAAGTAAATTATAATCATGGTAACATAGTGAATTGCATTTGTCTCTGACTACACTCAGTGTCTTGTCAAAAGTTGTCAAAATTCAAGTGTTTTTGTGGCGGGCCAATTATACGTTCAGTGTTTTGGAAATACTACTCGATGCTAAATACAAAGGTGAGTTATTCTTGTAACATGGTGTAGAAAAGGGTTCTTAGAACATTTCTGTTATGCATTCTATTCGCTAAGTGCCTTTAATCAAAACTTACAGTTACGGGCAAAATAAAACGAACAATTTGCGTCTTACAGTTGTCACTTTTGCTCGCTCTAAAAATTGATTAAGGGTTGTCAACTAGTCACCTATTGTATATTTTTTTCAATTTTAGCGAGTATTTCTAATTTACTCCACAAATAAGACATTTCTTCATTTTGAAATAGTAACGTCACTCAAGAAGTAATGTACTTACGATACAGGGGTACTGGCACAAAATAATGCGTACGGGTTACTTTACTTGGGTATGTTGTATTTAATTTTAGATTTTTTTTAGGAAATACTTAAATATGTTTTGGTTTAATGGGTACGGGTATGGGTATTTATCTATGCATATGGTTATTCATGTTAGTACCTACTATTATTTATTCATTTATTTTTCAGAGTCAACAACATTTTAAAGTTTTAAACCTTGAATTCGGGAACGTAAATCGAGAAGAAGACTGGCTGCAATTGTGCTAAGTTTTTACCAGAAAAGGTAAAACGGACTACTTAATAACTTACTTTCTTTATATTTTTGATAGCTGTTTTTAATAATAAATATAAATTTATACTACCAACTGTCAAACGTTACCACGTAGGTACCAAGTAGGTAACCATTATTTCCTCATATTGTTAAAAAAGTGTCTTAATATATATTTAATTGAGATTTATTTTATTAAAGACGTTTTTTTACTTAAAATAAAAGATTTCTTCTTTTAAAATTATTTTTAATTGTCCATTCCCTAATAACCACTGAGACATTGCTTCTCTCAGTGTCTTTTACCGAAATTACTACGGAGAGTGTTCTGAAGAACTTTTTGATTTAATCCCGCCCTCTCCTTTCCTGTCCCGGACTACACGTGCTGGTCTTAGGAACCACCATCATACTGTGCAGAATATCAGCACTCGTACCAAGAAGTTTGGCAAGTCGTTCCTCTGTAAGACCATTCGGCTTTGGAATTCTCTGCCGGCGCATGTGTTTGCCAGTTCCTATAATCCCCGGTCTTTTAAACGGGGCGTGAAACGGCATTTATGCAGGCCGTCATGAATGGGTGCGCTTGTTACCGTGCCTGTTCCACGGTGGGGAGCGCTCTCATTATTTTGGACTACATCGGCTGCTTACCCTCAGGCAGGATGTAGTCACTATGACGTGTCACATAAAAAAACAGCTTTTTGACAAGCATAACACATAAAAGTTGGTTGTATGAAAATAATTAAAATTGGCGGATAAAGCCCACTTGAAAAAATCTGTTGTGGCTGTAAATTAGCAATCGGCACCACGTTAGACCTGCAACTTTGCCGTAAAACTTTTAATGGTTCTTAGATAAGAACGCCGTAAGAGCTATAGTTTAGCAAATAATGGGTGCGGGCAAACATGGACGAAAATGGAGGTAAGTTTGCCCGCCATCTAAATATTACAAAACTTTTCATCGTATGTAAATAAGTCGGAATATACAACTTTAACGCAATTCTATGATCAGCTAAGTCATCCTTAGATCATAAAAAGTAGTTCAAATCATATAATGTTATAGAGAAAATCAACAAAATTTTTAAAACGCGGGCAAAATTGGACGTTATGATGGTACTACCTATCTACATAATTATAAGATTATTTAAAACATAAAAAACTGACTTGACATCTATTATTTTATTATCTCATCATGTGCACCTTCGATCAACATTATTGTTGATTAAAGATGTGCACCGAAAATATTCATTTGGCGGATGTTACAAATAGAAAAACGGTATTGAAATTGACGGGGAATCGGATTATTTAATCTAAACGAAAACTATAAGGTATCTATCTATATTCGTTTTATTAGTGGTGGTGTTTTTTATTCGTTAGTGGGATTTAAGTAGGTAGGTACCATTAGGTACATACAGTGTTCAAATCTCCGAAAATTTGAGTTCTATACCTAACTTACATCTTTGTATTTTTTTTGCAAAACTTGTAAGTTTTTAAAACGGGACTTTTTAAAATGTATTTTGAGCATCTATAACATCATTAAAATTTACAAGGACTTCCCTAATAGAATGCAAATAAATACTTAAGAAAATTGTGCATACCTACGTTCTATAGGTAAGTACTTATATATAAAATGTCATATAATTATTATTATTACGACACCAATTCGATAATTCACTCGGACGGAACACAACAAATTTCCAAGATAATCGTGCGGATTGCGACGCGCAAACTTCCGTTCCGCGGATGGCGAAATCCAGATGTTGTGTTGGCCAAACTTTTTGTCCAACTCCCACGTTAACTATCCGATCGTTATGCGCCATCCGTCGGGGTATTTATTATTTTAGATGTTTCCGCGTTCGTTCGCGAGCGGCGCCGTTATGTTACAGGTTTATGTAATCGAAACTTCGATGGTATTCTGGACACGATCCGCTGAGCCTGGCCTAACATAAAAAGCGCTCGACGCTACAACAAGTGGGCTTGTTCAAGTAAATTGATGTCTGCTTGGTATCGTGTTTTGGAAAGTACTTACCTATATGCAGTGAAGGAAGTGTTCGTATGATGTAAATAAACTACCTATATTTCTTAAATTTAATCTTGCTCTTATTTTTAGTTGCTCCTTTAATACCAAAGTTACGTTTTCAAGTTACGCCTAAATCTAAAAATATAATGCTGTAAGTAGGTAGGTACCTATACTTATGATCGAGATAGATGGCGAGGTCTGGTAGGCTACTCTTGAAACAGAATTGCATTAATCAATTTCCAATCACAAATCTAAAAAATGTCAAATGGCACTTTTGTAAGCGACAATAGCGCCACATTGGAATTAAATTGCGTGGAAATTGATTGAACAAATTATTATAGAGATGGCGTTCCGGAATTATCTTATCTCAATATCGATACATATTAATCGCATTGGAATTGTATTAAGATTGAGTTTGCGTTCGAGAGTAACCGCCCTGGTACGTAGTACTATTTTTATTCTGTGCCCCTGGTCTCGGTGGTCAAGACAAACATTTTGGATCACTGAGCCATCGGAGTAAGTAACTAATGATAACATACCTTTTATCATTTAAAATCAACAGAGTATTTTTTTAAACGTTTACTTAACTTGGTAAGTATCTATCATCTTTTAACGTTAGTAAGTAGAACAATACTTACTTGTCTTATAAGTACCTACACTATGTGTATAGTATAGGTGCCTATACGTACATAGTCGTCTGAGGTCATTGTAAAACCTTTTTGCCTAGAAATCTTATTAAAACACTTATTTCTTAAACTGAAATAATTTATTTTGACGAAAAAGGAATCTGACGAATGTGTTCTAGATCGAAGAAATAGACCTCACAATCTGCTATATAATCGTTGCCTAGGCTTCGGTAGTTAGGTAGGTACACCTGACCGCTTAAATAACAGTTTAAAAAGATTTCACGATGCGATGATATTATCCTGTGTTGTACCGAAAAGTAGGAGCGTCCGGAGGCTGTCTTTATCGTCCGGAGGGTCGCAACCTCACCGTCCTATTGAATTGTTATAACCAGGGCGGCCCCTATTATTAGTCGGTCGATACGATAACGATTCTTTCCGGAAACTTTGCTATGGCGGCTGATTTTAATGCCTTCTCTTTTGGGTACCTACCTAATGACCGGAATTATGGTTTTGCTGTAGGTTAGGTAAGTACTGTCATTTAACTGCAGCATCAGAAATGTTGTTGTGTTTGAATGTGTAACTAGGTACCTAGTTCAGGAATACTTATAGCTTAATAAATTAATGACAAGGAAGGAGTCTTATATATAAATACAATAAATACATCATCATCATTTACTTCCTCCTATAGAAAGCACTTTCAAGAGTGCTGAGATGTTGATGCCGTCAGCATAGGTAGGTAGGTACATTACAAAATTAGTATTCTGGAAAATACTAATTTTGTATTTGTATTATTAATAAATAGGACAAACAAAAGAGGACCCAGGATACATACCTGCGGAAGTGCGGAATACCAGAAGTAATACTAAGGTACTTACCTACCCGATTTAACTGGTTTTAAATATGTTTTAAAGTTTTTGTTGCAAACAAATTAAAATAATAAAAAACATGATTTTTTTGTTGACTTCCCACGACCAATTTTCGAACCTAGTTCGTCTGTTAGGTGCACTACAAACTACATATATTAATTTTAGTTACCTAACTTATAGGCGTAGGTACACCTATTCGCTTATATATATACTGTGACGTAAAAGTCTCTCCAGTCTTCCGAACTGAACGTAATAAATTCATACTTACTTACAATAATAAATCGTATTAGCTCCAGTTCTGAAACACGATGTAGCTGTGTAGGTAAACAGATCCCTTTGATGTTTTCCAGGCGTTAAAAAACACGTGTTTGATTCACCCTTAACTCAACATAAAGCTGCTACGTGCCGTGAAGGGGACTAATTCATTATGCTAACGAGTCGCTTGCCTTCGACTTTGATGGATTAGCCGCCAAAAATGTGAAAAAAAGATGCGAAAAATCCCCTGCATATTCATGTATTTGGTGGCGTATGATCGAGTTTATAAGGTAGGTAACTTTTATTCTATATTGTATGTTAGGTAAGGTAAGGTATTTATCTATGGGCCTGCGATGCCTGACCACAAATAAATAAATTTAAAAAAAAACTTATGTTTTCAAAGAGACCTTAAGATCTAATTACTTACCCCTATTGGTTGACGGAATCTACTTAGTACCGGCTAATTTAAAGCAGGAAATTAAACTAAACTAAACTAAAAGAGAAAACGTTTATCTACCTATAAGTATTAATAAAAATAAATTGCCACGAATGTTTGACACGCATCACTTAAAGACAGCAGCACCATATGGCTAATTCTTTTTTTGTTTTGTTTGTAAATTATCAAGAAAAGATTTGTGTTAAAGAAAAATTTTGGAAATTCGTCACGGGGTAGGTATGGGGTCCACGCGGATAAAGTCGCGGGCGGACCGCTAGTTATTCATAAATACTTACCTAAGCTTTTTCCTGCAGCTTCGATCGCGGTAATATTTCGCGGGAAAAAAATAGCCTACTTACAATTTTCTTCAGGACCCCATCATCTCTATCTACTTACTTAATACCAAATTTCATCAAAATTTGTCAAGCTGTTTAAGCGTGAAAAATTTCCTAAGTAACAAAACAAAAAACTTACCTACCTACTTTGCATTTATTATATTAGTAAGGATATGTAGGTACACTTATACGAACATTCCATTACCTACCTACCACGTATCGACAGATCATACAGGTTATCAAAACCAAGCATTATTTCTATAGGTAAGTGAGAAATCTAAAAATAGACCATAACAGGATATGCTAAACCGCTATCCTCCCGTAAAGTATTAGGTTATTGAAATTTTCCGGCGCCTTGGAGCGCGGGAGACGGTAGGTACCTACAGGCGACGCCGCCGACGCGAAAAATTCGCTTTCAAAAAAATTATGCAGACGAACCTACTTAGAGCTGCTTGTTTATTTAACGGTGACGTCTCGCGCAGTTATTACGGCGACAAACAGCGAGATAATGGATTGTAGCCCGCGGCAGTGACGAGCTTTTTTAAGCACCCGCTAATGTGATGTTATGAATTTTATCATTGACATTACTTAGCTTGTAGGTACGAACGAATACCTACCTAGCTAAAGCTCGATAGAAAGCCGCGTCCGCTGCGCCATGTTTTGAACCGAACATTGTTCGAAAACATAAATAGGGGCGTGGCCTAAATGTTTTGTCGAACAAATACATTTGAACGTGATTGCGTGTGCGTTTTATAGTTTGTGGAAAACATCCCCCGCGTTCGTTTGCGGGTGGAGTGAAGTTTTGTTAAAAAACTTTGTTTACTGAACATTGCTAAAGTCGCAGTGGACCATTGAGCTTACCTCAATGCAGTGGCCGGGAAATGTTTTAAACAAAAAATGTTCATTAACAATGTTCTATTCAAAACATGGCGCAGAGGACGCGGCTATGGCGTTCGGTTTGCGACCTTTTCAGTAAAGCAGCTATCGCAATACAGGGTTATTGAATGGGTGACCAAATTAGAAAATAAATTCGAGCTCCTTAGTTCAAACTCTAGGATACAATAATAATATGAAAGTAAAAATTAAACGAGAGTAGATTAGACCCAAAACAAATGTTTCACAGAATTCAACAGACAGCTTGTACAGGAAGTGTGGTATCCATACGGCAACTATTGTGTTACTGTGACTCTCTCAGCAAATCGGGTTCCCTATTTATTCCCGAAAGCCGTTTTACCGAATATCACTTCAACGAAAACTACTTATTAATTAACCCATCACTCAATTGAACGATGCCTTATTTTTACGAAGCTTTAATTTACCGATGTAAAGATTCACCGAAAAACCAACTACCGAAGTTCATTTCAGCGACCACGACCATACATATAACAGACACATTATATAACCCATGTAACATTTCACCGAACTTTAAGAGTATGCAGTTCAACGCCGCGGTGTCCGAGTGGTCAAGTGCTTGGCTCGATATCCGGAGGTCCCGGTTTCAATTCCCATGTCGGATAAAGTGCGTTTCGAAGTTGTCGATTCATAGCCCGGGTTTGTGATCACTAACCCGCATTGGGCAAGGGTGGTGATTAAGCCAATACCCACCAATTGTAGCGAGGAGCTCGATGGCGTAGCGGCTAGTGCGTTCGGCTTGTGATCTTGCTCGCTAAGCAACTTTCGCAATGCCGGGTCGCTGTATGGGTGACCAAATTAAAAACATCTCGAGCTCCTCCGTGCTTCGGAAGGCACGTTAAGGCGTTGGTCCCGGTTGTTGTCGTAAGATGGCAGTCGTTAAAACCCCACAACCCGAATTGGGCCTGCGTGGTGGGAGGCCTGTACCTAGCATTGGGACGTTTATAGACTGATGATGATGATGAAAAGTGGGATAAATTAAATGCCTTCTAAAATCAATGTTACTATTTATTAAAAAAAAAAAGAATTTAAGCAAATTATTACAATTTAATAAATCATCAACGAAATATATTTTTTATTAAATTGTAAAAATTTGATTATTTAAATCCTTTCTTTATAAAAATTATAATATTGAATTTAAAAGGAATTTAATTTATCCCACTTTTAATAATTTTAACTATAATTTATGAGTGATAAACGTTTCATTAACCGAGCTTTTGATCTAAAAATAGGAATGTACAGCCTGTATACTGTCTTACTGCAAGGTAAAAGCCTCCATCTTTGAAATCAAGTCTTCGCTATAATTAGGTATTGGTTTAATCACCACCCTTGCCAAATGCGGGTTAGTAATCACAAACCCGGGCTATGAATCGACAAATTTGAAACGCACTTTGTCTGACATGGGAATTGAAACCAGGACCTCCGGCTATCGAGCCAAGCACTTGACCACTCGGCCACCGAAGCGTTGACCTACATACTCTTAAAATTCGGTGAAATGTTACATCGGTTAAATAAAGTGTCGGTTAGGTATATTATGTATGGTCGTTGAAATGAACTTCGGTAATTGGTTTTTCGGTGAATCGTTACATCGGTAAATTAAAGCTTTGTACAAATAAAAGCATCGTTGAACTAAGTGATCGGTTAATGGTTTTCGTTGAAATGAATAATCAGTAAAACGAAATAATCGGTAAAACGGCTTTCGGGATTAAATAGGGAACCCGCAGAATCTAGGCTCTGGTTTTCATACTTACGGCCTGCGGGCGGGGCGATCGCTTGTCCGTAACCTAAACAAGTGAGGTGAGCAAAACGTCCACAATTTAAAGGGCTTTCCATCGCATGTGTTTAACCTAGCTGTAAGTAGTAGGTATGTACATTTAAGGATGATAATGTAATATATATTTTTTTTTTAATTAAATAATTTCAGGTCTGGACATGTTTATTTCATTTAAAAGAGTATCTTTAATATACTATTATACAGTCAATCATAATTTCTGTCGATTTGTATTTTAACACGAATGATAACTATAATTTACTTAGGTAGGTAGGTAGTAGGTAGGTGGAAAAGTGTAGACTTTCACGTACGGGGATTTATCCATCTATCTTGGTTTTATCAGACTCGTGTAGATTTTGTTAACACAATCCGCTTACTTAGGTACTTTGTAAGTCAAAGATAAGCTTTATCCAATGTCAACAACTACGTTATCGATATATTCATGTGATACCTAGGCAACCCTTATTTATTACTACCAGCCGCCCGCGACTTCGTTTGCGTTAACACTAATTTCTTGTTCTGCCGAGGAAAATACTTTATGAAAGGGAATAGCCCGCAAAAAATCTGCGTTTTAGGAATACTCGTTTAAGCTGTACGATGTCGATCGTTCTGCAAACTTTCGATCGATCGTTAAAGTTCGCAAGAAAATCGCCAAATGCTATACCTACAAAATTTAACATGTTTAAGTTGTCACTTCTTTGGCAAACCAACTTCGAGACCGCTGTGACGTTTATTGCAGTGCTGAACCATCAGCTGCTTTCGATGAAAACTCTTCGTGCAATAACTGCATTTATACCGTCGCACACCAGAATGGTTGCTCATGTGCTCTCTAAGTTGATTGGAGGTCGGATAGCACTTAGTGCAATGGTTGCATTTGAAGGGCATCACACCAGTATGTTTCCTCATGTGTATGTTGAGTTGGCTGGTCGATTTGTAGGTTAGGCCACACACGCTGCATACGTAGGGACGCTCGTTTCCATGCCACACCATATGTCTTCTCAACATGTTCGGTGAGTGGAAGTACTTGGAGCAGACTTCGCATTGGTGCTTCTTCTCCCTGGTGACTCTCTGCAAATGTGCCCTTAGGCTCATCTGGTTCTTGAAAGTGCCGTTGCAGTGATCGCATTGGACCTTGTTGCAGTCGTGCGCGGTCTGTTGGTGGATCTGTGGACATTCATCATCATTACCATCAGCAGCCTAAAAACGTCCCACTGCTAGGCACAGGCAAATCCACATGGATAACAGCATATGGAGAGAACTGTAGACGATAGTTTTTTTAAGTTGGTACTTTTATTATCTTTTCAGTTCAGTATCGCTTTATTTATGGTGTGAAACTTGCGCGATGTCTGTTTGCCCTCTTGCAATAAAAATGGACAAAAAAGATTTGATGTAACTGTGTTAAGTTTACAAAGCTGATGGTATATTCCAAGAAGAACCGCTAAAATCGTCCTGAGACACGTAGGTAGGTACAAACGCAACCTTACATTCCAACATGTTAACCTGTCTGCTCAAGTATGCTGTCGTAAAACCAGACACAATAGAAATTAAACAAGTAACTGAATTTAGGTAATCCCACAGACGAGAGGTAAAGTAAGTTTCAGAGTTAACAACTGCAGTTTTTTTATGCCTCTATGCCCTCAAATAGAACACAGCAATTATAACAATACTATAGTTCGTTCGCAAAACAAATGCAGCGAGTCATACTTGTCCGCCAGCCTAGCCACGCCCCCTAACCAATCAAATCGTTCCTAATTAGAATGTCAAGTTCACAGTGACCAGTTGAACGCATACTTTTGAACGCAACGGTTGTGTCCTGTGCTTTGTGTGTAACTGAATTAAATTTAAAAAATGAATACCTCACCTATTCTTTTTATATATAAGGAGGCAAACGAGCAGGCGGGTCACCTGATGGAGAGCAATCACCGCCGCCCATGGACACCCGCAAAACCAGAGGAGTCGCAGATACGTTGCCGACCTTTAGGAAAGGAATAGGGTTAAGAGGCCTATTACATCTCAAATGTGATTTTTGCGTAAAATGCCCATTTTTGTATTTTTTAGTAATTTTGCAGTTGTATTTATAGTTTTTATCGAAATATGATAATAAATTCTTGCATAATACTTAATACAAATCTCCACTCTGTGAGAATAAGCTTACTTCGGACGGCCGGCGCAGCGCATTTTGTAGTATTTGCAATTGTGTTTATCGTTTTTATCGAAATAGGATAATAAATTCAATATAAAATCTTTATTCCTCATGAAATAACAATTATTCTGGTATAAATTTTGCTCAATAATATCATCGTAGATAGGAGAAATTCACAGTTAACTTTAAATGATTTTCGAAGATTTTTGGTTTAGAATAAGATTTTTTTTTTCTATATAAAATCAATGATATCTAAAAATTCCGAGGCCGCTACGCACTATACGACTATATAAGAGATAACATTCATTTTTTTATTTCGTTTGTTTAGAACAGTAGTTCAATCTAGGAGCTCAAAAAAGTGCCTTCGCGCATTTTATGAAAATCTGTCTCTGCAATTTAGGATTTAATTAAAAAGTTAAGCAACATTTACAAAAAGCGAGGCATTCTGCACTATTCAATAAGTCAAAACTGTTAATGTATTTTTGTTTCTGAGATCGAGAACGCCAAAATCGGCCATTTTTAGCAAAAATCACAGTCGAGATGTAATAGGCCTCTTAGGGAGGAATAGGAAATGTGAGAGTTGCCTCCGGAACTCTCACTGGCCGGACGAAACACAACAGCACCAAGTGCCATTATTTCACGCCGGATATTCGTGAGAATTCGCGGGAAGAAATGCTGTGACCACGTGATAAAAGAAGAAAATACCATGTGGAATTTAGATGATGTAATGGAACTTGTCGAAGAAAATCCTTTTATAATAAATAAGTAGATACTAACAAAGATACCAGTGATAGTGATTAAAATTTATTGTATATTTAAATAAAAAAAAGGAAATAAAGCAAATTTTATTTTTATTTTTATTATTTATTTATTTTTATAACTCCATTAAAATTAATCTATAAAAATATTTTTTGTTTGTATTTTGAACACCACGGTGATTACACCTTTACCTGCAATTGTACTGATGACTTACTGCATTCTTAACAAAAACGTAACGTAAAGCTTATATTTAATAAAATTATATTACCTAAGACAGAATTATTACCTTCAGATTGGAGTTACGTTTGAACCCCCGCCCGCAGACGTCGCACACGTAACCATTCACCTCTGAATGATGAATCATATGGGTTTTGAGAGCATGCCGGAATAAGAACCTGTCAAAATAATAAGTATCAATTTTGTAGTTTGAATATTGTTTTATAACTTTTCTGCATCACACCAATTATACACTAGCGACTATTTACTGATTTATGTCAAGGGTAACAAAATCAATTAAGGTAAATAATCAATTCACATTTTTTTATTCTCCTTTGAGAATAAAATTTTCAATTGATTATTTCCAACTTTTGAATGAAGTTTACTATTGAAAATTGAAATTCCGACTGCTAAGCTTTACAACAAGCCATAGCTATAGCTACTAACAACAAATCAGCAAAATAAATACCAACTTACTTTTTTCCGCACAAATCGCATTTATAGTTCTCCGTCCTGTGCAACTTCTCGTGGTTCCTCCATATCTTGTATGTGCTCAACTGTTTACCACACTGCGAACATATACCACCTTTCTTTTCCAAATGTACCGACCTGTAGTGAAACTGTAATGCCAGTATTACTAAATACTTTTTGTCGCACAGGTGGCAGTTGATATGACGACGGCTTTTCTTTGGATGGTGTGAGTACCTGAGAAAGAGGGACATTTTAAATAGTATTAATGAGACTTTTATGCAGGTGAATTCGCGTGTGCCAGTAAAGCATCTACAAATCTGCATTATGGTACAGGAATGACATGTTACAAGAATAGTTAATTTTACAGTTATTTTATGTGTTTATCAAATAATTTGTTTGTAAAGTTATTTCATTGTGTTTAAAGACAGAACTGAAAAATCTTTGAGACACCAATTTTGTTAAAATATTGATCTATAAAATAAAAGAAGATCTACAACTTTTTTCTCGTTACGAAATATTTGGTATAGGACAGAAGATTTTTTTACGAAAGACTTAGTTAAGTACTAGATTTTTAAACTAGACTTTTTGTTTTATTTAAACTAATTAACGATTTAAGCTGTACACTGTAAAAATTATGTATATATTTTAATAGGTAGGTACTTAGTTATATTGGTTCTATCTACACTCGGCATCAAAAAAATCGCACCTCTGCAAAAATTACTTTCAAGTGTTATTAACTCTTGACATACGCGTATACCCCCACAAATATATTATATTCAAAAGACCAATAAATAAACTTAAAAAAACGTATCATTTTATTAATAAAAAAAATTGATAACCACTAATAATGTGACTTTGGAAAAACAATGCAATTTTTACTATTCGCAAAGGGCGTTAGTTGCGCTACCTTTTTGGGTATACAAGGGCTCATACAGGTTCAATGTGGGTCATTATCTATCGAGTCGTCTAAGAGGATACACGCAAAGATTTTTCAGAAGAAAAAGCACCTGGGAAATGGATAGAGGCGGCCCCCTAGATGCCGTAGCCTGCGGTCCAGCCAGCCTCGTAGGACGTGGGAACTGGCTAGGCGCCCGGATTGGTTCCAAGAAGTGAGTGTGCTTACTACTCCGCGACCAAGGTGGACACTTGGGAGTTGACTTTAGAGTCGACGACCCGAGCAGTGGCAACTGCGAGTTGTGCCCTTCGTGCAACGAGAAGTGAGCGAGCTTGACAGCACCGGTTACCTATCTGGACAATAGGCAGTGAACTACACGTGTTCACGGGGAAACTCTCCCGAGACATGGTCTTATGAGTACCGGATGAAGAGCGCGCTTCGGCGTGGACTGATTTGGCGTCAAGACCTAACGCAGATGGTCTCCTGCGCGAGTGTTTTACTGGCGCAGGGACGTCTGGCACTTCTTGAATAATGTAATGGTTGGTCTCGACGTGCCAGTACAAATAAAACTTAGTGAATAAGGAGAGGGGAAGTCTCAGGATCTCGAAGAGGCTGTTATTAAAGAATGGGCCAATGTCCCTCAAGAAGTCCTGAAATTAGTTAGGTCCCGACCGTATGGAAGCCGTCATCAGGGCAAGGGGACCCCCCCCCCTTGCCTTAGATTAACACTAGATTTTAAGTTTAGTTTTAAGCAAATTTTTGTTGTAAAATTATCTGTGTCAATTAAGACGTAGGTAATGATTTTTATTGCTTTTTGAATATTATTTCTTTTTTGTAAGTATAATTCCAATAAAAGAAAATTTAATATATATGTTTTTGGATCCTCCTTTTCTTTAGCTTTCTAAAGATACCCAATACCTCTTAGTTGATTCTAAATAAGGTTTTCGAATTTTTCAAGAATATTTTAAAAGGTGCGATTTTTGTGACGCCGTATTTAATTCACCTTTATGGAACTAAATTATAGTGGTCGGGTTTATAAAATATATTTACCTGTGTGACACCATATCAGCAAAGTCTCTGCCAACGAAATCACAAAGTCTACAATTTAGGTCATTACTTTTGCTATGTGCAGTCAAGTGATGTTTCAACTGATTTCTATCAGGTGAAGTAACGTCACATAATCCTGAAAGATTAATGTATTGATATCTTCGATCACATATAAAAAAAAATTTCGACCTCCCATACAAAACTGTTCGACCAGATGACGACGAAATTTTTTTGTCATTTTTGCACATAGGTTTCTTGGGGAAAGTTGTTCAGTTTCATGGGTGGAACTCACCCTTAATTTCATTAAAACGACTAAAAAATTTATTTAGCGCCGACCTTACATCTAGTTGGTATTGTTGATCGAAGAATTCAATCTACCTTATAATACTGTGTACTTTCAAAATATACTTATACCACTTGAAATTGGCTAAACGCAAAGCCATTATTTTAGTTAAAATAATAATAATATACGCCACTATCCGCTACGACTTAGTAGGTAGGTATATGAGATTGTTTATCTAGTTTTTATAAGTGATTGAAGATTATTAATTATATTAAAACTTGTTAACATTAAAAAGGCGGGTCTCCTGCGACACTGTTTTGTGTTTTCTAACACCTAACATCAAACATCTAACAAACATGGGCGTGGCCTACGTACATATTTTGACATATTATTATTTTGTTAGATGTTTGATGTTAGGTGTTAGAAAACACAAAACAGTGTCGCAGTCGCAGGAGACCCGCCTCAATATAGACGGCATAGGTACGTTAATTGAGAGGTACCTACTATTAATATTACCTATATGTTTCTCTAAGTAGATATCTTTTTTAACTCTTTTAACGACACTGTTACACGACACAAATAATAAAACTCTATTCAATTAATTTTTATTGAAAACCTTATTTTAGTTAGGTACTTACCGCATGTCAAGTTTGAATCATCAGGATGGCGTTTGACTTCTGTGATTACTTTCTTCCTATTTGTATCATGACTTTTTCGTTTCGCCGTTTTCAACAACAATTTATTAACTACAACATAAAAATAATTATGCAGCCTGAATTCAGCACTAACAGAATGATAACTGAAAAACTAACCTTACTGTTACATCGGTTAGATTTGGTTATTGAGTACATAACACTATTTAGTTAGGTAGGTAATAAGTAGGTAAACGCTTCAAGGATATCTCATTTTCCCTGGATATTTAAAATATTAACATGTTTAAGCTTTTGCATTTACTATAATGATAATAATTATACTGTAAATGGACGAGGTCAGTCGGTCGGCCTGGCCAGTGACCACGATTGGAGTAACTCGTTCGAACCGTCGAGTATAAAAGTAACGGATGTCGTCAATATAATTATAATAATTTAAATATTTTAAATAATTTCCACAAGCAGGATTCGAACCCGCACCTTTCTGGCAATCCGGGCCCGGTGCTTTTTCCAGTTGAGCTACCGTGGACTTATCCAGCCCGCCGAAATTAATCAACACTACTATTTTCTTTGAAAGCCAAAGGCGCCCATTCAATATCAACAAACTACGAGTACGTCATCAACCAACACCCGATCTTAATATTTTTACAAATATTAAAGATCAGTTAAGAAATAGGCAAACTTTGTTATAATGTTAATATTGTTTATATACTTTTAACGCAAAGGAGATGTTTAATTTTATGCCAAGACCATGTACACCTACTCAAAAAATAGTATAAAATACATGTATTTAGTTGGTAAAAGTAATATTCCGATATGCTTTACCATTTTCGTGTAGTAAAATAAAAATGAAAACATAATTTTCAATAACCTGGCAACTTGATATGCCTTCCTGAGTTAAAATCAAGTGTCCAAAGCTGTAAAGAAGGTAATAAAAAGTGTAACTGTCACCATGATTTAAAAAAATAGACCGTCGTTTTTTTTTATTCCGGTTATTTGGTGGTGGATTCTGAGTAGTTGTGGTGTGGTTTTGTGCTGTGCTGTTTTTCTATGCTGATTTCATTGAGGTATTTCTGATTTGGAGCGATTACCTGATAACCTGATAGATAACCGTTTACTGCCTCACTTCTTGACTTCTGCCTGCTATCCTGGACTTTCGCTTGCTGCCTCACTTGTTGACTTCGGCCTGCTATCCCGGACTTGAATTTGCATTTGATTGACCTGTTAAATTGTTGATACCATTGTTGCTACTACCTACATTCGTTGTTTTCAGGTGAGTTTTTCGTATTTTAATTAGGCATTTACGAGAGAATTAATAAAATACTTACTATCACTTCTTTACAAGGAAATAGATTCCGAACACTGCTCTATTGAAATAACAGTAACTATAATCAAAGTGAAATACATTAAACTAAATATAATATCTATTTCAGGCAGCAAACAATGTCTTCTTTGTGTGTGATGGACAGATAGATGTGTTCGGTAGACCATTATCTGGCATCTGGAGATAGAATTACTAGGTACCTACTAATCTTGGAACAACATGTTGGACATGAGGTTAGTAGTGCATGTAGATATATAGATAGATAATACTTTTATTGTAACAGTTTACATTAAACATGTAGTATTTATGAAAAACTATTTTTATTGCATTTTTAGGTTAGGGTGTCGCAAAGGGGGTGCAGGACTTAGAAAATTTTCGAGCAAAAATACACTCATAACTTTTTTTCCCTCAGGACGACTTCGTCATTTTCTTAAACTTGACACTTTCCTAACTTGTCTCATTTTTAACTCGGCTCTTTCTTTGTTGGTCTCTTTCGCAAAGTTGACACTTTTCCAACTCGTCTCCCCTCCGGACGACTTTGTCATTTTCTTAAACTTGACACTTTCCTAACTGGTCTTATTTTTAACTCGGCTCTTTCTTAGTTGGTCTCTTTCTTAACTTGACACTTTTCTAAATCATATTTTTTTCAAGATTAACTAGACTGGATGCGTACAGCCCAGTTCATAAATATGTGTACACTTTAGTACCTTGTCACTTTAATCGCTTTGACAATTCGTGTATGGCAGTTTAAACAGACATTAAATAGACAAGCCAAGGTACTAAAATGTATACATATTTATAAACTCGACTGTACCTACAATAATAAAGGAGTTTACATACATCTTAAAGCGTTCCGACGTAAGGGCCAATGGGTTACCACAGCGTTGTTTCTTATGAAAACTTAAAGCAGCTGTTAATCTAAAATTATTCATTTTTAGGAAAAGTTCTTGGACAAAAGTTATTTAATATCATGTATACTTTACCCTTCTTTCGGCTTAGTACCCCCTTTCCGACTGCCGTTGTGTATAAATTTAGTCACGCACGTCATTAATGAGGGAACACAAAGTGGCAATGCTGCAATGCAAAAAACCTGGCACCTACTGGCTACCCCTCCCCTGTTCCGAAGAATAAACGAAACTTGGGAGCCTTATTATCATACTTGACAAAGAAAAAGAAAAAGCCGTTTTAAAAATAAAACGAATTACGAAAGTGTCAACTTTGCAAAAGAGACCAACTAAGAAAGAGCCGAGTTAAAAATGAGACGAGTTATGAAAGTGTCAACTTTGCAAAAGAGACCAACTAAGAAAGAGCCGAGTTAAAAATGAGACGAGTTATGAAAGTGTCAACTTTGCAAAAGAGACCAACTAAGAAAGAGCCGAGTTAAAAATGAGACAAGTTAGGAAAGTGTCAAGTTTAAGAAAATGACGATTTCGTCCTGAGGGCTTTTTTTCACAAACTGATGAAAAACATAGACCATCAAAAAGAGACAAAAAATCCAATTAAAAAAAAAAACTTGAAAAAAAACTTAGAAAATTTTCAGTTGATTTTTATATGGAGCCGACACTTAGAAAAATTTGCGATATTTTTGTATGCAGTTTGGACTTGTAAAATTTTTCGCTTGGTTCCACGTTGTGTCGCAAAGGGGGTGCAGGACTTAGAAAATTTTCGAGGAAAAATTTAATTTTTCACAAACTGACGAAAAACAGCTATCAATAAGAGATAGAAGAAAATCCAAAAAAAGTGCAAAAAAATTGTGAAAAAAAACTTAGAAAATTCTTCAAAGCCCCCCGCCATAAGAAAAAATCTAAAGAGTTAATTAGGTTAGGTTAGGTTAGTATGTTGACCAAAAACGCGCGAGCCGAGCGAGCGAAGCGAGCGTGCCGCGGCAGCGGCCGGCGAAGCGCCAGAAACGACGTTTTTGTACGTGCGACGTTTTTTTTTACATACTTTCAAACACTACTCTTTTATACAAACTCCAAATAAACTTTTTTTATTTCTTTTTTTTGGTTTTTTTTCCCTTTTTGTTAGCTATGTCACGGCTCCATATAAAAATCAACTGAAAATTTTCTAAGTTTTTTTTCACAATTTTTTTTGCACTTTTTTTGGATTTTTTTCTATCTCTTATTGATAGAGCTGTTTTTCGTCAGTTTGTGAAAAATTAAATTTTTCCTCGAAAATTTTCTAAGTCCTGCACCCCCTTTGCGACACAACGTGGAACCAAGCGAAAAATTTTACAAGTCCAAACTGCATACAAAAATATCGCAAATTTTTCTAAGTGTCGGCTCCATATAAAAATCAACTGAAAATTTTCTAAGTTTTTTTTCACAATTTTTTTTGCACTTTTTTTGGATTTTTTTCTATCTCTTATTGATAGTGCTGTTTTTCGTCAGTTTGTGAAAAATTAAATTTTTCCTCGAAAATTTTCTAAGTCCTGCACCCCCTTTGCGACACAACGTGGAACCAAGCGAAAAATTTTACAAGTCCAAACTGCATACAAAAATATCGCAAATTTTTCTAAGTGTCGGCTCCATATAAAAATGAACTGAAAATTTTCTAAGTTTTTTTTCGCAATTTTTTTGCCTTTTTTTGGAATTTTTTCTATCTCTTTTTGATAGCTATGTTTTTCGTCAGTTTGTGAAAAAAAAGTTAGAGTGTATTTTTCCTGCACCCCCTTTGCGACACCCGGACCCATTTTTATTTTCCTATTATTTAGAACCTAACACATTCTTCACAAGACAAAATAAATAGTAGTTTATTAACAAACTTCTGAATTTTAGGTTGACACTGATGGAATAGTTTGTCATCCATGTTTCTCAGGACTAGGCGTAGGAACGTCATTAACTGAAAATGAAGCTTCTAGCCATCAAGAACATGTTTGCGTTTGGTGCAGATCATTGTTTCAAAGACGAACACATTCTATCTCAGAAGGACCTTAGAGAGAACTGATTGCTGCTAGAATTTATTCTAGACAGGTATTGATTAACTTTTTTTAATACATAATATAAATTCATGTTCAAATAATAATAATTGAAGTACTTACCTAGACTTTTTATGAATTACTGATTTAAATAATGGTCTTTTTTGTAGATTCCTGAAAGAGGATTAGTACGTTATTCATGCTGGGTCTACTTTAGGGGCTCATTAGTCAAAATCGCAGGCCTCCTAGAACTTTGGCATCACAGGACTCAAATGTCTGTGTATGGTGCAGAAGATCACATGCATTGTTAGAAGGCCCCGAAAGAAATAAACTCGCAGAAAGAATTAGTCCAAGACAGGTATCTTTTCATAGCTTTATTTTCAAGAGACACAAGTGAGTGTTCTAATGTAAAAAAAATACTTTACATTCCTCACATTTTATGATTTCTTTGTTTACAGATACCTAATAGTGGACGTGTTTGCTATGCTTGTTGGGTGGCTACTCAGCGAAATATTCGCAGACAAACTGCAAACAATGCTGTAAGGCAAATAGAGAACGTAATTGTTGATAGGAACGAGGATCAAGCAATCACGTATGATAGAAAGGTTTGCATGGGGTGCAGATCCTCTTTGCTCCACAGACGGACACATATGTAGGGAGATGGTCCTGAGAGAAATATAATCTCAGAAATAATGTTTTCAAGAGAAGTAAGTAGTCTTATTTATCAAAAATCTTTTTATATAATTGCCCTGAAACACTATGCCCCATATCTTTGTTCTACTGTACGGGATGACAAAAAAATTGAGTTGAGCTCACAATTCACTAAATAGTCGATCTCATTTAGTTTTTTGAAAATATCTTCAGTGTTTTATAATAGTATAGATAGATGTGGTAACAATTTTGTGTTTTCAGCTTCCAGCGGATGTATTAGTATGTATGGGATGCTGGAGAATGGTCCAGGAGTTACGAGAGAACCCCAATATTATCGCAGTACCAGAAACAAGTTTGCAAATAAAATAAACATTAATTATGCTTCATAAATTGTAAAAATGTTTTATTTCATTACTACCAGTTACCTACTCTACCTACTTAGGTGTGTTACTTTAACTAGGTATTATTCACTGCATATTAGTACATACACTAGGACTAGTACCATGTTCTCATATGGTTGTGTTCTTTAATGTATGTTAGATTTGATTTGATGTAAGGGTCGAGGTGCTGCTCTTCTGTTATGTGTAGGTGCAGCAGTAGGTAATAAAACGCTGAATTCTAGCAGTCAATTACATTTAACAGCTTAAGTATAACTCTACCTACATGTTATGAAACTAATAGAAGATATAATTGTTATTATTATTATTAGCCGCAATTGTCCCACTGCAGGGCAAAGGCCACCCTTCCCTTCTTCCATTCCTCCCTACTAGCAGCGATCTGAGACCAATCCTTTTAGGAAAAGGAAAATTATGTTAAGTACCTATAAAAACAGGCTCATCTGAGTAATCTCCTAGTGCCCAGTTATAGGCAGCCAAATAAAGATAAACAATGTTCCTCATAATGTTTGTTGTACTCGTTTGTTACCCTAGGCACTACTAGTAGTGTCATATGCCTACTCCAATAAGAAAACAATAGGTCTACCTTAGATTAAGAAGATACGGCATGTGCCTACTTGTAGTCAATCAAAATATAGTCCTGCTTAATTACTCAACTGACGGACGCGCCTTGCCGTCTCTCGTCTCTCTCGTACGTTCACGACCGATTCCGACTGAAGTGAAATTGTGTCTTTAGGTCTCTAAGCCTAATTCTAGCCTTTTTGTTTTAATCTAAGAGGTCTACAGATGGAATGGATGCCTCAGAAAACTGCATTGTTGTGCAGAGCTGCAGGCAGATGTATGTTTGTCTATTTCTCTTTTATACTTACACCAATTTAGATACATGCTTTGCTAGTAAAAATACCTCGATTTGACCTGGCCAAGAGTAAGTTAATTTTTATGTAACATTATCAATGCCAGTATTGGAATATAGAGCTGTTATTAGGACCAAAATCACAGAAAACAATTAATAAAGACCAAAACTACGCTACTACGAAAAAGAAAAGTACTTTTGTTTTGACAGCTACTTGACATGTCACATGACGTTGACAGATTACCGTCTGCGATCACGAAAGTTGCTATATTTAGTTATTTAAAATAAATTCTACATGAAAACTATTCATATATTTGAAGAAAATCATTTCGAATAAGCTTATTCCATTAATTAGCTACATTTTGGTATTGTGTACATGGTGTTGGCATTTTCTCCATACAAAATTAAACATCTCCTTTTGTGCGAACGTGCCACGTGCAGAATTTGAACCCGCACCTTTCTGGCAATCCGGGCCAGATACCTACTCTTTCCAGTTGAGCTACCGTGGACTTATCCAGCCCGCCGAAATTAATCAACACTATTTACTTTTTTTCTTTGAAAGCCAAAGGCGCCCATTCAATGACCATTTTCATTAAATGTCAACAAACTAAGTCATCAAAACCCGATCTTAATATTTTTACAAATATTAAAGATCAGTTAAGAAATAGGCAAACATTGTTATAACTATAATGATATAAATATTGATTATATAGTTTTAACGCAAATTTTGGTGCGAACAAATAAATTACAAATTGAAAAGTGCTGAAAAAATTTCCACATGCAGAATTCGAACACATAGGTATGCATAGTTACCGTAAAATTGTACAAATACTATTAGGTAGGTAGGCACATAAAAAATGTGTTAGTAAGTAAGTATCTAGGTAGTTTTTAGTTAATTCCACTTAAATATTTGTTTACATTTACCTTTGTTATTATTCTTGACCGGTACACAATTCAATTGGTATTCAGATTTATTGCTGTCACAATCATTGCCTTCCACTTCGGACTTAATATTACTAGACATACAACTGTTAGTTTCATTATATTCTACAGCATCAGTGACAAGGTCATCAAATTCATACTTCGTCACTTTGGTATTCTTCTCTAAATATGGGAGATGGACAAAGTTAATCTCTTCCGGGATAATATCTTCATGTTTTATTGCGGCGCCATGATTTTGTGTGAAGCATTTCTACAAAAATACTACAGTAGGTACAAAAAAACCCACTTATTTACAAAACACAATAATACTTTAATATAAAAACTATTGAGTGGAATATTTTTATGTATTTGACAACTATGCTAGAATAACTCGGAGCACTCATTGGATGTAGACTTTTAAAATACGTATCAAAATTCTTACGGCTAAAGCTCAGAAATCAATTTTTGTAAACTGATAGATAGTTTTGAGTTGGCATAAATCAGACAAACTGCTTCCGCAGTTTGTTTCGCGAAGAATTAATGAAATTAAGGAAAGCCATCATTTACAAGTTCGATATGTACTAACCACAGACAGTATTGTCTGTGGTACTAACTAACCAAACTAAATCCATCCGATGTAGGTAGGTACTAAGTAGAGCAGATAGAGTGGACTCTTACAATAGATAGCTCACGGGTCCTTGTTTTTTGACGAGGGATTCAGAACAATAGCCTGCGTATCCTAATACAGATGTTATTATCACTCAAATTTTTGTGGCCGGGGAGGGTCTTCCGAATACAATATCTCCAGATAGTATAGACCGATCAGATTCAGATAGGTTTGAAGAGATGATAATAGATAATGATGACGACGATGAAATCAAACAGATATTAGAAATTCAAACGGAATATTTCCCTAAGGAAAATAAAGGTCTTACTACTGATTTATCAAGGTCTCTTCAATTATACAAAGACTGTAACAGACTTATTCGATGTAAAGGTAGATTTAAAAACACGGACTTGACACATGATCAGAAAGAACCCATTCTACTTCCGAAGAACGTGACAGGGAATATGAACATCCGAAGCTATTTTACTGTTAAACACTTACTATAGAACTTGTAGTTTTGAATTTCTTTTACTGTAAACTTTAATTCTTCGTGTCGCGGTGGATTGCCACAGCCGTTTATATTTTAAACCTTAGTAGCGCCCTCTAGTTGGACGTGGGCGCAGCAGTCGCTGCTGCGCGTGAGCATGATTTAAGTTAAAGCAAGTCGTACCGCAGCACGATTTGAAAGTGAAATCGTCTAGATGGCGCTGTTTTATAATTTTGCATAATCATTTCAATAAGATATTTTCAAAATATATGGCATCGTCTATGATTGGTTAATGTGACCTCGTCTATGATTGGTCAATGCAAGCAGCATACTCTATTTTAGCATTTATTGCATAAAGTCGATAGTTTAATGATTGCTAAGGTTATTATAAATAAGTTGTTTTATTTTCAAAACCGTTTTCAATAAATGTATTTTGTGTTAGTACAATAATAATGCTTAAAATGTGACATCATCTGTGATTGGTCAGTGATACTGAATAATTTATTATTGTAATTATTGAATCAAATCAATAGTTTAATGTTTGTTATAGTTGTTACAATAATCTAGACCTATTTCAAAATAGTTTTTCATTAACTGAACTTTGTTTATGTACATTAGTGTTGTTTAAAATATAAATTAATTGTGATTGGTTGATACGAGCACTACCAACCGTTCGTTAATCTTTCATCTTAAAGTGGGATTCCGGGTGTATATAAAGGGAAGTCGGCCTTTGCATAGGCAGTTAATTATTATCTACAGGTAGCTACATCATGTGAAGTTAAGTAATTGTTTTCATTAATACCCTTTTTATTATTTTTGTGTGTTAAATTGTTGTTGTGTGTTATGTATTGTGTTGGAGTCCTACATGTAAACATATTACGCATAATGTATGGCAAATTATTATTCCCATCATCTTTATTGTATTATTATGTTACGAATTAAAGGATATAGTTTGGTAATCATCGCTATAGTATCTTGCGATATATGTGATGTTAAATTGTTTTAACACTGTTGTAAAAAGAATTTAGTATGTTTGTTGGCCTATCTACAGTTCCTGTGTAGTCTTTAATAAATCAACTTTAATTGACATTATGTAATCTGGTTTTAATTTTGTTTCATAAATAAATTATTTGTTTCGTGGATTTTGAAACATGTTTTTATTAAGTACCTACTTCATTGCCTGATTTTCTAGTACCTATATACTGACAGGGATTACAGCCCCAGCTATCTTAAACTCTCATTAATTATAATAGTTTATTTCCTTGGTTATCTTATCTTATCTGTAGTCAACTCTTTACTCTACTCCCTAACAAACGCATATTTTACGCACGACATCATAACATCACAAAAACCATCACGTAGGAGTTTCTCATACACTAGCACTATTAAGGCAGAAATTTTGGGTTCCACATGGTAGGTCTACAGTTCAGAAAGTTATAACAAAGTGCCCACAGTGTGTAAAATAAGGTGGTGGTCCTTTCAAACTACCAGCTATGCTCGATTTACCAGCAGAATGAGTGAAGCTCAGTCTGCCATTCGCGTTCACGAGCGTACATTATTTCGGACCACTCTTTGTCGATGGAGTCACTAGAGAGAAACGATGGGTATGTCTCTTTACGTTTTTAGCAATAAGAGCTATCCATATGGAAGTCGTGAAAGATTTACCTGCCGAAGAATGTTTACTAGCAATAAGGAGATTTGTTGCAGCTGCAGCAGTTAAAGGTTTACCTCAGCTGATTGTATCAGATAATGCCACACAATTTAAACTTATAGCTGATGTGATTACTTCCGATAACTGTATTCAGAATAAATTGCGTTGGAAGTTCATCCCGGAATTAGCTCCCTGGTTCGGAAGTTTTTACGAGCGTCTGATAGGATTAGTTAAGCACTGTTTAAAGCGAACATTAGAAAAACATCTTATTAACACAGTAATTAAATAAATTGAGTCTGTAATAAATACTAGACCCTTGACAACAGTAGGTGCCGAGTTAGAGCACGTTTTAACTTCTACCGATTCCTACGTGTAGGCGGCCCAGTTACTACGCAAATTTCAGACCTTGACTACTTAGAACCAGCTACTGCAACCAAGACTAATCAGATTGACAGCTGGAAGCGTGGTCAAATAGTCATTTCAGAATTTGCGAATGTATGTAATTAACAATGTTTAGCAACAATACTTGACCAGTCTTCGTGAGCGAAGCTACAAACATCGTCAACCGAGAGTTGTTGTTAGTAGAGCACCTAAGATAACAAAAATAGTTCAGTAAAAATCAGATGGCAACATAATAAATTGGAGGATTGGTAAAATAGCAGGCTTAATAAGGGGTTCAGTCGGATGGACAAGTTAGAGTAGCTAGAGTCAAATTATCATCAGGAGAATCCTTTACCCGCTCCATCAGCCACCTCTTTCCGCTTGAAATTGACGATCAGAGTACAAATCCTTTACCAGATCCTGAACAACCAGTAATACTGAAGTCGGGAAATCGGCAACCAGTAGTGAACCCGAATTGCCAGTTGAAATTGAAACAGTTACCGATACTGACACCAGAAAATGATTACCTAGAATATCGGCAATCAGAGCTCAGGAGTGGACGTCTCAGTTAATTATCAGATTATTTGAGCAGTAGAATCAACCAATTATAATTATAAACTTTATCTAACAAATTACTAATTAGCCGAAATCAGTTTGATTAAAATTTTAATTAGTCAAATCACATGTCTTTTCATTTCTATTTTTTGCCCTGGGGGGAGTGTCACGAATGCGAAGCAAATTCGATAAACTTAACTTAACTAGCTATAGCATACGCTTAGAGTGAAACAGATAGAGAAACCATGACGTTAGCTTGCACGCTCGCTCGCCCGTCATTGGCTTGCAGATTGGAGCAGGAACAACATCGGTAAGTGATTTGTTCTGCTCTGTACATTCATTACCAGATTTACCGACATTACAATGTGTACCTAATCTTATCAGTTACCGATGCGATCGGCCTGTTAGCGCACAGTGACCAGTATCAGAATCTGAATCAGATCAGACTACCAGGCTCGGGGTGGCTATAGGAAGAGGTTGGAGACCACTTAGGGGGAAACCCCGCCCTATCCTATAAGATCAGTATTCAGTAACAGATAATCAGTAATCAGTACTCAACAAAGTCTATTGTATGTATATAATAATAGGCTACGCACTGTGGGAGTAAATCGTTAGCAGAATAGAAATTAACAAAAAAAAATAGGCTACGCAGTATCAGTGCATGTTTAGCTAAATGGCGTCAGTATCTAAAATATTGATAATTATAAATGAGGAGTAGGCGATCAAAACGTCACGTCTCTAGTTGAACAAATTTTTCAGAAAACAACTAAAACTTAATATCTTATGACACCGATCGATTCCATACTAAATGTAACCATATCAAATTAATTTTACCTTTAAAATGTATCAAGATTTTTTTTCACACAATAAAAAAAAACAAGATATAAAAAAAAAAAATTTGGATGAGTGACTTTCTGTGCGACCATAATGGAAAAGTGAGGTTTTGATAGAATCAAGTTTGGAAATGTTGCATTTTGGTAAGGAAACCATGGATTTTCTTATTTCCCGACCTTTTTTTGTTCCCGGATACAGAGACTTTTCGATCACCATTTCCCGGAAATTCCCGAGAAGTCGGTAATTTGATTAACCTCAATAAAAATGTATGAAAAAGGTTAAAAAAAATACACATTTTCGTAATCAACAATATGTTCATTTTAATCAGTCTTCGTCAATTAACTAAAAAAATAACTTTAAATTAACAAAGTACCAATCACAGACATTTTTTTTTATAATTAGCTGTTACTTACTGACAAAATTAAATAATATGATCACTTTGATTTATAATCACAGTTTTAATTAAAACTAGAATAAAATATTAGTAAAATCTTTAAAATTAAAAAATTTGGTGGGTGCCATATTAGGTAGTAAAAGGATGTAAAATGGGACAATTTTTGTAATAAGTAACAGAAATTAATGTCAAATTGCTATTTTTTTAGTTTTTTTAAATTTCTCGACTTCCCGGGTAGGTACTCAACCCTTTTTTTCCCGTCTCGACTAAGGCCAAATTTCCCAGGAATTCCCGCTTTGAGACTTCCCGATGAGAAACCCTACCATGGATATATACCTACATTTTAATACAAAGCTATGTAACCAAATTTGCCACTTTAATATTGTCTCAATATTAACATACTAAGTATATTTTTTTGTATTAATTAAGTTTTAATTATTACAAAAAAATACTTACAAAGTCATCTGGGAGACGGAGGAACTGTGTGTGAAGACATCAAACAAAGACATGGTTCTTTTTTTTCACCTCAATTTCAGAGATTTTTGGAAGTAGGTCTGTATGTTTGAATATTTTCAGGTCACAAGAAAATGTAACCCACTAGTTGACAGACAGAAGACCAACAGAGTAGACAATCAACCAAAGACACAGAGTTTAGTTTTTTTAATGTGGTTATAACATTAAAAACTGGAAAAGTCGCATTTTGTCAGCAAAGCGTTAGGATTGTATGGGAAAAGTAGCGTTTTTTAAAGAAAAATAAATATTCATGAATAAGTGACGTTTTGTAGGAATAGGCAATTTTTAATAATTATTTTCAGAGGAAAATATTACGTTTCAATCACATTTTACGACATCTGTTGACGTAGTTTAGTGTTGCAAGGTTAAAAAAAATAAAAAAGTTAAAAATAGTCAAAGTGACGTTTTGATCACCAACTCCTCAATTATTATATAATAAATTATGTTACTAGTTATTATAATTATTAAGTATGTAAAAAAATAATAAAGAAATATTACAACCATAGTATCATCAAAGTGCAAAATACTATGTGTGTCAACTTACAGAACTAATATTAATATTAGATTTCCAATACATATCGGATGAGACAGCTTCACTTTTAAAATTATTGAAATCTTTTAGTTTCCCTGCGCATACGCCACATATTACTCTTGGAGTGTCTTCAGGAGTTACCTATAAACAACAACACTTTAACTAATCGTAAGTTAACTAATGTAAAGTATAGGTTTAAAATTAGTATTTTATCAACACCTATATAAGGAAAACATTGTGACTAGGTTTAAGTAATTTGACAGGAAAGAGCACCAAATATTCAAAGATTTTTTACCAATATTGGTTAAGTTCTACGTTCAACCAATTTTATTTTAAATACATTGTGAGGTATTGAGGTAATTTTAGCGAGGATTATAATACACAACAATAGATGTTTTTGATAGACAACCAATTTTACTAAGAAATAAAATAATGAAATTTAACTTTTTCTCTAACAATAATTTGCTACAGTTTAATAAGCTACTCAAGTTTAGGTATTTGGATCTTTGTGGAGGAGTGCCAGAGTGTCGTTTTAGAGTACACTAGGGAATATCCTTCTTACTTTACATTGGGTGAAAAATAACCTAGCACCGAGTAAATATTGCAGTACATACCTAGCTAGCTTGATATTTACTTACGTATTGCAGTAGGTACTTATTTAGAGACTAGGGACTTATTAATTTACTTACAGATAGATTAAAACAAAACTCGTACAACTGCAACCAATCCTGTTCAATAACAAACGACATCCCATTAGTAAACTTCACATCGCGACAAATACGGCATGATTTAAGGATTATATCACTACTAATGTGCTGAGACATTGTTTTTTAAAGTTAAGTATGTGCTTATTATTGAAAAATACTAAAGCTTTGCACCAAAACAAAACTTTTAACAATGACAATTGACATGACGATGACAGAGTCAGTGACAGTTACGTGACGTGACAGTAAGAATTTCGGTCACGTTCAGATTTTTATTTCTGTTGGCCAAAATTAAAAATGTATTATGAAATTGGCGTTTTGTCGTAGGCTGGCCACTTTGATCTCCAATATCTCCTCAATGGTTAGGATTTCCAATGGGCGATTTTCCGAGATCAAAAAAAAGACGAAATTGGTTCGTAATGACTTCATAGATGGTGCTTAGCATAGATTAGTATGGCGCCTAATAAAAGGCGAGTCCATGGAAATAAAGTGTATAGCTGCGAACCTAATATTTGTTTCATTCCAAAATAGAAAATAGGTCCTGATGTCCTGAATGAAAATAGGTAAGTACTATTTTTTATTTTTGGTTGACAAGCAAAAGTGTAGAATTTATTACAGCCTTAGGAATGGCTTGGCCATTGGATCTATCACTATAGAGAGGGCATAAGTTTGCTATTTCTTTCTGCCTTAATCTATTACTACTTTTGTTCCGTTTCGGCACATCATGTTTACCCTAAGTAAAACAAAGACAAAACGTAGGATGAAAGGACCGTGTCGGTGAAACTGTGCAACGTTTTACATGGAGCCAGCGACACTTGGCCCCAAAAAAATCGCTGTCATTATTTTACCTACCAAATAATTATTTGTTTTTTTAGTTGATTAAGTGAATATTTTAGGTGTACCTACATATTATTCCGTAGGGCTTAATTGAACAACGAGTTGTTCAGTCAAACATTGCAGTACCTAATAGAAGTGAGTGGCAAGTGCCAAGAATATCGTTTCTTACGTAAGTTTTGTTAATCTGGTTTCGTGATGATTATTAGCAATTTACCATGCAATATTTTATTTCTTTCTATTCAAAATGCTAATAAATATTTGTAAATCTCTAATTCTAGTCTTAAAAATGTATGCTTTTGGTTTAATACGGAAATTTCATAAAATTATTTCAACATAACCTGTAATCTCAGGTACTTGGCAAAGTTTACCCCAAAAACACTTAGGTTTTAGTATGGAACCTGTGTATGGAACGAATAGCGTAAAATAAATTATCTATTATATCCACCTGTTCTTTTTACCTTTCCTATCTATTCGAGCGTTAGACTGAGCGTGGTAGAAAATAATAAATTTAGTTTTAAGGTTTTAGTGGCCTCACGAGAATCAAGCCAGCCTAGTGTAAATTATCGTTTATTTTCTATTTATTTTAGATTTCCAAAGCACGAAACACTCAAAAAAATGATAACGGAGACATAAAAATAAAGAAAAATGAAATTTTAGCGAAATCGCAGCCACTTATCAAACTTGATAACACGAACACTAGGACTTGAATACCTACTGACAATAAAAATAATCTAAAAGTAAGTATCACAAATCATAAAGCGAGTCGCTTCTGAGATTTTGGTGTCAAAACTTAATTTTTTTTTTATTATTTTATATATTTTTCCCTTAACTTCAAAATTTTTGTTTGTTTTTAACTTCTCTATTGGTTTTATCAGTGACCGCGATTGCGCAAAATTCTCCTTTATGAGTATGAATTTTCGGTATTCCACAAAGCTAAGATGAAGTATTTATGTTACAGGTTGTTTAATCGTGCAGTAGTTGCAGTACTGAAGAAACATTAGAACCAAAGCAGCAATGCATCTTTTTCACTTAAATAATCTTGACTTTGTCAGATTGATCCTTATTTAAAAACAGCGATTAAAAGTTAAACTTACGTTGAAATTAATGTTAGAAAGAAACAATTTAGGCCACGGATTGTTTTATAAATAAGAGTTATTATAATTTGACTTCACGTGTTATTTTATTTTATATTGTATAAAATTTCTCAAAGATTGATTGATACTTCATCCACAATACATTGTTGTTGATTTTATGTTTTCGTTTCTTTTATCCTAACCATTCTACATCCGACACAAAAATGAGAGGTGTTATCTCAAAAGGTCGAGACGTGGTATTTCTTTTTTTTTTTATTTTATAAAAGAGGGAGGCAAACGAGCAGGCGGGTCACCTGATGGAAAGTAATCACCGCCGCCCATGGACACCCGCAAAACCAGAGGAATCGCAGATGCGTTGCTGGCCTTTAAGGGAGGAATAGGTTTAAGGAAGGAATAGGAATTGGGGGGGGGGGGGGAGAGGAAAGGGGCCTCCGGAACCCTCACTGGTCGGACGAAACACAACAGCACCAAGTGCCGTTATTTCACGCCGAATATTCGTGAGAGGGTGGTATTACGCCGGGCGAGCCGGCCCAATGCGTGCTGCAACGCAGCGTGGCTCTACCACTCAATCAGTGTTACTCATTTAGCACCACCCAGGGATCACGTGTAGGGTCTCAAGGGTAAACCTACGGACGCGAGCAACTTTAACCCCCAAACTTGTTGTTCTTAACATTGTATAAAATTTACCCATATTTAGGGAGTGACAACTGTGAGCTGGCAACATTTTAGTAACGCACACATAGGCGCCTTTTTTTGTGCATGTGTGAAAAATTTGCACATCGAAGTTACCTCTATAGTATCCACAGACAGTGATAGTATCTATATCAATGGGCTTGGCTTTCAATACGCCATTTATCGAGTGTTTTTGAACTAATTTTTATTTTTTAATTTGGGCTGTCAGAAAATCGCCCATTTCAATATTTTGTGTTTTGAAAACCATAATTCATTATTTTGTTTTTTCCTTTTGGATTTTTCTGTTCGTTCGTTCTGGTTTCGACCTGCAGAACAAGCCCCGTGGACGGCCGGAGACCAAAGTTGTTAACGAAGAATTTAAGGCTATTATGGAAGCGGATCCATCGCAAATCACGTCCGAGTTAGCTGCAGGCTGCGGTGTTAGTGATAAAACTGTTTTAATCCACTTGAAGCATTTTGGTAAGGTGAAAAAGCTTGAAAGGTGGTTACCTCAGGAATTGAGTGCAGCAAACCAACCAACGCGCGTCGACTGCTGCGTTACTTTGTCGTGAAGCGACATTTAAAAATGAAAGATGGAAACGGTTTAACAATATTTATAATAATAATACGAACAAACAAAAAAAGTGTAGGAAGAAGTGATTGAGGATGTGGTGAGTATGTAGATAAAGGTGATGATGGTCAAGATGTAAGATTTAGATAAAGGCGCAAAGTCAGAGGCAGGTGTAGATGTAGAGGCAGCTGCGCAGCTGACGTGGAGGCAGGCGAAGGTGTAGAGGAAAGCACTGACGTAGAGGCAGGCAGAAGAAACAGGCGCTGCTGAAGGCGCTGCCGTAGAGGCAGGCGCTGACGTTGAAGCATGCACTGCCGTAGAAAAGGCAGGTGCAGGCAGGCACTGGCAGGCGTCGTGAGGCGCTTATGAAGAGGCAGGCATCCTCTCTCCTTAATTTATTATATACTATTATAACCGCCTCTGTGGTCTAGTGGCTAAGCTACCGGTTTCAGACCCAGAGGTCCCGGGTTCGATTCCCAGCGGGGGGTACATCTTTGTGTGCTCGGTTTAGTTGGTGGTAGGGCTGTTAAGTCCGCCTGGCTAGCTACCACCATCCTATCTAAGTCTGTCGCCATAACAACAATGTTTATAGAATTGTTGTGTTCCGGCAGTTTGAGATAAGATAGCCAGTTCCTCAGTGGCTGAGGATTCCGGGTGAAGCGCGCTTCCACCTTCGGCCTTATCGTCACTTACCATCAGGTGAGATGAAGGCCAAGCGCTTACCCGTTGCCAATAAAAAAAAAAAAAAAAAAAAAAAAATTTACTAAGTTTTATTTGTATTGGCACCTCGAGACCAACCGTTAGGTTATGCAAGAAGTGCCAGACGTCCCTGCGCCAGTAGAACACTCGCGCAGGAGACCATCTGCGTTAGGTCTTGACGCCAAATCAGTGCCCGCCGAAGCGCGCTCTTCATTCGGTACTCATAAGACTAGTGTCTCGGGAGAGTTTCCCCGTGAACACGTGTAGTTCACTGCCTATTGTCCAGATAGGTAACCGGAGCTGTCAAACTCGCTCACTTTTCGTTGCACGAAGGGCACAACTCGCAGTTGCCACTGCTCGGGGTGTCGACTCTAAAGTCGACTCCCAAGTGTCCACCTTAGTCGCGGAGTAGTAAGCACACTCACTTCTTGGAACCTATCCGGGCGCCTAGCCAGTTCCCACGTCCTACGCGGCTGGCTTGACCGGAAGCTACGGCATCTAGAGGGCCGCCTCTACTAGTTGTCCAGACTAGTACCGGAGATGTCAACACCAATGTCCAATGAGAACCACCGGACAAGGCTGCCAACTATAAGAGAAACTCACGTTCCCCGCAGGACTTTTCGCTGCTGGCCCCACAGAGACCGCTACTAGGTCCCGCTCGCTGTGCGCGAGATTGGAATTCCTGGCACACAATACCAGGACAAACGAAAATTCCCAAACTCTACAGCTAACCACAAGCCACTACGAGTCCAACACACGTCCGGATCCCGCCGGAGTCACCGGTCAAGGCACAACCAGCGGGGGTCATGAACCGGAACCCCGTAGTACCCCTGAGAAACACAACCGGACCCGTAGTTCCAGCTGCGATACCCTATCTCTAGGGGTCAGTAGATAGGGACTCTATAGGGGTCAGTAGATAGGGACTCTATAGGGGTCAGTAGATAGGGACAGGCGCTGCCGTACTGCCGTGAAGGCAGGCGTTGGCGTCGAAGCAAACGCTATTTTTTCACAGCTACGCTACACGGTTGCTTCTACGCTACGCTAGTTACGCTACACGGTTGGTTGCGATATGATAAGGCCCACTTCTCCTAAAAAAATAGGCGTAATGTATTTTCTGTTGGTAAATCCGTTTCAGGGCAGTTGTTCTCAGTTATAATCATCTCTTATAATATGATTGTCATATCATATTATAATTTTTTAAGTGGAAAAGAAAAAACCTTTTTACATAACTCCCTTCTGGTGATTGTTTACGCCAATTAAAAAAAAACAATGAAAACTTGCTAAATTATGTGCCGACATTAATCAGTTACAATTTTAAACTGTCAGTTGAAGTAATTTACGAAAAACAATGAAAATCTCTTCTCCAAAATAGATACAAACTTAGAAATGCAGTTGTAGTGAAATTCACGGGCATAAACAAAGCTTATTTTTTTAAAGTACAGCATTTATGCTTAACTTTCGTAAACAGTTCTTTTAACTACAATGTTATAGTAATCTAAATATATTAACAAAAATGAGGACAAAATGCTGCTGCTCGAAATAATAAGAAATTAAAAAACGGTATTGAATACTTTAACTGAATATTATTGGTTCGATATTATAAACAAACAAACCATATTTATCGTTTTTTTAATATGTAATATAAATTTACATACCTTCACCAATATCCATCTAAATTTTATGTATACCTACACCTTTCCAATTTCTCGAGATATAAATTTTTGAATTGAGTAGTTAATTAAAATAACGCACAAGAAACAGCAAACATTACACGAAACATTTGACAATTGGCAGCTTTTTTATTTAATTACCTACTACCTACCGCATTCTTACGACTTATAATGTACGTACCACCTCTTCATCTTGCCTGACACAAGATATTATTGAAGTATCCTCAATTTTTTAAAAAGCCTTTTTGACCAACCATTCTCTAGTATAGGACCCAATGTGCGGCGGCCAGCGAAATGCATTGTATCGTCAGCGCGCGCACTTGGCCGCAAGCGGCCAGCGGCCGCGGCGGCCAATGAGATCGTTGCGACGTAACCTGCGGCCCGCTGGCCGCTTTCCGCGCCGCGGCCACTGGGATTCAAAAAATTATATGATCGTGCGCCTGTATCCGCTGGCCGCGCCGGTGGGCAGACGTGTTATTTGTTTACAGAGTGTTTAAATTTACATCATAACGTCGTTTGACACGGAGAAGTTTTTTTGCGAGCTCGAGACTAGACTGGCATTGTGCGACATATCGTGCGACGACTATTTAAACCAAGACTATTTGCTAGTGAAAATTCAACTACTTATAAATGAAAATAGAGAACTTTGTTAGTATTTTCGTCGGCTAAGTATTCTAAACTGCTAAATCCATTTTTAACTACACTGACTTTTTGGTATCAAATGAAAGGGAAAAAAATAACGCGTTATCGGTAAATATGCCAACGCCACAAACTAACCTCCATTGATCTGATTGGAAATCACAGATAACGTGCCACAATCTTTTAGGCAGCCTCCGCACCTGTCAAACTATGCGCGCTATTTTGACAACTCCCGTCATTCGAGGTCATTTGTTTGAACGTGCTTTGTTGTGTTCAATTGTGTTTAATTTTTTTTTAATAATATAGGAAATTATAAAGTAATTTGATTTTTCAATACAATTCCATAAGTAATAAAATATGATAGTTAAAGATTTGATTTGATTTTTGCCGAAAGTTATTTTTGTGCCAGTAAATAGAGTGGCTTACTAATTTGTAAAAGTTTGTCAAATGAGGACTTGCTCATTCTTAAATAATTGAAAAACTTTTCATTATGTTGTTGAAGTCAGTAAAGTATGTCTGAAATAATCCTTTATAATGTCTTTCACGGGTGCGTATCATTTCATATAATGACAAATGAACTAATTTCAAAGAACATAACGTTCATTAGATATAATTTTTACTTGTTCTAAATACACTTCCTATAACAACATTACGTATATTATTCATTTGATTTATTACTCATATTCTCTAACAACTTATTCTATAAAGCTATATTGGTAGAACAATCGTATTCTATAACTTCATTTGATATAATTTTTGCTTAAAAATAAGAATAACATTTTAACCCTAAATTGATTTCAAATATTGTCTTAAAAAGTTAATACGTTGTGTCTTCAGTATGGTTGTGCTAAAAAAGTCAGTGACAGAAACGAATCGCGGCAAAACTGACTCCACGTAGACTTGTCTGCCCTACGCTAGAGTGTAATTTAATCCCGCGTAGGCGCGGAGGGGCGAGGCGGCCCACGAGCTGAGGAGCAGGTGGTGAGCGAAAGCCATCTGCGACGATAAGCTCGTGTGGGACCGCCGGCTTAGGCGCTGCGGGACTCCGGCGCGCCGGAGTCCCGCAGCGCCGGAGCCGTGCCGTGAGCCTTGCATGCTGCATGCCTGTTTGCATGCTGCATGCCTGCTTGCATGCGGGATGCCTGCCTGCATGCTCCGTGCCTGCCTGCTGCATGCCTGCTTGCATGCTGTTTGCTTGCTTGCATGCTGCTTGCTTATTACATGAGTAATGTTTTATATCATTTGATTCATCAACATTACATTAAATGTTTATAATATTAAGTTAGTGGTTATATCAAATGAAATTATATGAAATGAAATTATATTATCTGAACGTTAGACCATAAGTATTTATATCAAACATTACACACCCCACAGCTATTTCCTCTACGTCCATTTCGAAGCACTCTGTAGTTCTGTACTCGGAACTGACAATTTGGCTTAGCCCAAGCGCGCACTGGCGGCCAGGTCGTAGCGGCCAGCATTGCGACCAGGCCGCAAATATTGCGACTATACATGCGGCCAGACTGCGGCCAAAATTGTCAGTTCCGAGTACAGAACTACAGAGTGCTTCGAAATGGACGTAGAGGAAATAGCTGTGATGGTTTATTTTGCAAGTAAGAAGTAAAAAACATGAAGAAAAGATTCTGGATTCATCCATTACTGTGTGAAAGACATTATAAAGGATTATATCAGACAAACTTTACTAACTTCAACAACATCATGAATTTTTTTTCAATTATTTAAGAATGAGCAAGTCCTCATTTGACAAACTTTTCCAAAAAAGTAAACCACTATTACCGGCACAAAAATAACTTTCGGCAAAAAATCAAATCAAATCTTTAACTATCATATTTTATTACTTATGTATTGAAAAATCAAATTACTTTATAATTTCCTATACAATTAAAAAAAATTAAACACATTGAACACAAAAAAGCTTACGCTCAAACAAATGACCTCGAATGACGGGAGTTATCAAAATTGCGCGCATAGTTTGAAAAGGTGCGGAGTTAGCTTAGAAGATTGTGGCACGTTATCTGTGATTGGAAGTTAGTTTGTGGCGCTGGCATATTTGCCGATAACGCGTTATTTTTTTCTCTTTCAATTGATACCAAAAAGTCAGTTTAGTTAAAAATGGATTTAGCAGTTTATGATACTTAGCCGACGAAAATACTTACAAAGTTCTTTATTTTCATTTATAAGTAGTTGAATTTTCACTAGCAAATAGTCTTGGTTTAAATAGTTGTCGCACGATATGTCCCACAATGCCTGTCTAGTCTCGAGCTCGCAAAAAAACCTCTCTGTGTCAAAAGACGTTATGATGTAATTTAAACACTCTGTAAACAAATAACACGTCTGCCCGCCACCGCGGCCAGTGCGCGCATACAGGCGCATGATCCTACAATATTTTGAATCATAGTGGCCGCGGCGCGGAAAGCGGCCAGCGGGCCGCAGGTTACGTCGCAACGATCTCATTGGCCGCTGCGGCCGCTGGCCGCTTGCGACCAAGTGCGCGCGCTGACGATACAATGCATACATTTCGCTCGCCGCTGCGACCTGGCCGCTAGTGCGCTTGGGCTTACACCCTCATTTTTCATTTTCTCTTTTTTTTCATTCATTCATTCGCTCCTTCATGTTTGCTGCCCTTACAACAAAATACACTATTTATTTCGAAACTTACTATGTGGGAACTTACAAGCTTTCATACAAAAACGCCCATTTTTTTTATCTTGAAACCTGACAGATTGTTTATTTGTGAAATGTGACGTCACACCAAGCTCAACCATGGCCGCCCGTGTTTCGGGTCTTGTAATCCAGAGATAAAAAAATCGCAAATTTTTTTTGCATAAGCATTGATATAATATATATTACACTAGATTAGCAATTATTGCGCCAAAGCGTTGCCACGTCACATATGGCCACAGCCATATGCCTAGCTAATGTCAGTTCAGTCCTCAGTGTGACGCCGGCCAGGTTGAACCAGACGGAAAATGGGTAAATGCATAGTGAAAGAGTGCGATTAAAGGTCACAGACCCATCATAACTCAAGCGGAATTACTTTCCATACGTAAGTACATTGTTAATGTATTGTTATAGAAGTAAAAACACAAAAAAAGAGAATGAAATAACAAATATTGTGATTAATGTTCAGTGTTGCCATTAAAAACCTCGTTTTGGTTTTCCACTTTAATGGGAGAAACAAATTAATTAATGGATGGAGTTGTAACCTCTGATTTTAAATAATAATATGTAATTATATTCTTAGTTTCGTTCAAGAGATTAATGCAATCTTATTAATTTGTAGTATATTTTATCGATTGATAATCATATTATATTTTCTATTTAATATGATCAATTTTGCAGGGTGCCTAAAGATGCAGGACGCCGTGAGAAGAAATATTTAAAACAACATTATACCATAAAAACACATAAAAGAGACTAAACACAAAACTGATGCTTCATAGCGGAGTTTAATTAATGTTTGTATAAATAAACTGCCATTATGGTAATGATAGTGGTACAGGTATAATTTATTATTAATCATAATATTTAATAAAACTCAATAAAAAGTATTAAAACAAGAATTATCCTCATTGTTACATTACTTATTCTTACTTTTATGTATCTAGTAAGCAAGACATGTCATTTAAATAATACTAACTGGACTCGCAACTTTACCTTCGTAAAGTAAATAATAAATAAATATATTTCAACAATCACACCAATGAGCTAGCCCCAAACTAAGCCGAAGCTTGTACTATGGCAGCTAGTTAACGGATATACTTAAATACATATAAACATCATATTAAAACTATGTCAACGGGATAAATCACGACACATATTGCAAGCAAATGCCTACTTAGTACTGCTTGACATTTCGGCCGCAGCACCGCCAGCAGTAAGTAAGCATTCACTTAGCAAACGCATCGCGCCCTGTCCTGCAAACATAGTTTCAATAACTTATGTTAGTTAAAATAGTAGCATATTAATGGTAAAAAATTATATTAAAATCGATTTAGTAGTTCCCGAGTTTATCGGCTACATGCAAACAAACAAATCTTTTTCTCTTTATAATAATAGTATTATTTAAATTCTTGTATTTTATAAAACAATTGCTTTCAAAAATATTCTATTTTTTTCTTATTTTGAAGTAAAATCGCGGTTAAATAGTGGTTACATTTTTTAAGACGCGCGATAATGAGGTTTGCTCTTCTATTAGTTTAACTCAAAGTGTATAAGTAAATAAAATACCTACTTACCTACTTAAAAATGATCTTAATAAAAAAAACTATTAGAAAATTGTCGTTAAATTATTTTATTGTTATAACTGTCAAATAGCCAATTGTAGGTAAGTAGGTAAGGTCCCCACTTACGTAGATACCAGAGACCTATTAGGTACTGAGTGTTCTGACTGAACTACGAGTACATTACCAGATTTGAGTTCGAATAACAAAATCTACTCTCCGTAATCCAGATGGCGTGTCGTGTCGTGTGGGTATTCCTTTGAAGCGCACCAGACTAAGCGCACCTAAACTATTCCTCCAAGCGCACCACATGAGTCAATGGGCGATTTTCTGACAGCCCGAATAAAAAAATAAAAATTAGTTCAAAAATACTCGATAGATGGCGTTTTATGAAAGCCGACCCGTTCCTACCTAAGGGCTGTAATAAATTCTACACTTTTGCTTGTCTATCAAAACAATAAAAAATAGTACTTACAAATTTTTATATAGGATCTACAGGACCTATTTCTATTTTGGAATGGAATAAATATTATGTAGCCATACACGTGTTCTTCATGGACTCGCCTTTTACCTTAGTAAAAGGCTTAGCATAGATTAGTATGGCGCTTACGCCATACTAATCTATGCTAAGCGCCATCTATGAAGTCATTTACGAACCAATTTCTTTTTTTTTTGATCTCGGAAAATCGCCCATTGCATAAAAATTGTACGTCATACAAAAGAATAATTCGGAACCCATTGGGGCGCCTAGCCTGTTCCCACGTCCTACGCGGCTGGCTGGACCGGAGGCTACGGCATCTAGGGGGCCGCCTCTACTAGTTCTCCAGACTAGTACCGGAGATGTCAACACCAATGTCCAATGAGAACCACCGGGCAAAGCTGCCAACTATAAGGGAAACACACGTTCCCCGCAGGACTTTTCGCTGCTGGCCACAGAGACCGCTACTAGGCCCCGCTCGCTGTGCGCGAGGTTGGAAGTCCTGGCACACAATACCAGGACAAACGAACATTGTCAAACTCTACAGCTAAGCACAAGCCACAACGAGTCCAACCTACATTCGGATCCCGCCGGAGGCGCCAGTCAAGGCACAACCAGCGGGGGCATAAACCGAAACCCCGTAGTACCCCTGAGAAACACAGCCAGACCCGCAGTTCCAGTTGCGATACCCTATCTAATAGGGGTCAGTAGATAGGGACACGGAAACATGGGCAATATTCAAATCTGCTACTGGCTGGATGTGTCACTACACATCCAGCAAGTAGCAGCCAGTGTCACTACACATTCTTAGAATATGTGGCCAAATTTTTCAACCCATGGTTAGTCAAAGAAGACAAATCCCACCTTCCAATGGATATTGCAGTATTTAGGCTGCTCAAAGTTTTTTTCCGGTAGGCGATGGTCCAATAGAGGGTGCAAAATAACGGGATAAAATTGAAAAAGAAGACATGCTCCTGTTTTCAAAGATGCTCTAGACAAAATAACAGAAGATGAACCTTTATATTATATGGGCACTTAACAAACAAAAGGCAATTATACCAGTCGCCTCCACTGCATCTGACCAAAGTGCTGGCACATCAACCTCTCGACCCGAATCAAGAAGGTTCATAAACCGCTTCCAACACTCGACCTGAGCTCCCAGCGTCCCCAGCTGCTTCAAACGACGCAGGCTTGTCCAGCGGTTGACCTGAGCCAATGGCATCCCCAGCTGCTTCAAACGTCGCAGGCCTGTCCAGCGCTCGACCTGAGCCTATAGCATCCACTCAATATAAATGTCCATCATTGGGATGTCCAATACTGGATGCTGGATGTTCATCACTGGGTGTCCATTACTGAATTTTGACTGTTCATTATTGGAATTTCGATGTCTTTTCAGTTGATCGATTTTATTATTATTTTTCTCAATATCCATTATACTTTTATTAGTTGTTAACAAATAATAATAATTGCTTATTATCCGACTACAACATTCTAAATTCGCAACCCTGAGACTCAATTAATAAAAAAGTTATAGGCTTACATGTTTGACTCGGCGCTTAAAGTGTCTATAATTGGTGCCATCACCTTATACAGAGGAAGAAAACTTGAGACAAGTTTTCTTCACGTGATTTTGTAAGAAAATTAATTACTTATGATGACAAAAAGTAATCTAGCGAGTAAAACATTTATTACTTCAGATAATTCATGTAAAGAAATAGCGACTTTTAAACGGCTTCACATTTTTATTTACAATTAGAAAGGGGTAGGACAAGCAGCTTTTGTATGGCTTTTGTAAGAAAAGAAAAATCATTCCTTTCAAAAATATTTTTTTTCTACTAACTATAAATTATCAACCCTACATAAAATTATTAATTTCGTACAATTAAAAAGAAATAGTAGTATCAATAAAACATAATTATCATGTTAGTAATTGTTTTCTTTTTTTTATAAAGCTACTTTATTATGATGGACAAATTATTTTTTCCCGATGTACAATTTTTATGCAATTGACTCACATGGGTGCGCTTCAAAATAGGTAGGTAATACCCAGCAATATATACGTTACACTAGATAGGCCCTCCCGAACGGAATACCTACTTCAGTGCGAAAGCCGTATCATGGAATGTTGTTTGTTCGAAAACCTTCCATCGATAAATCTATACTGCGACGCCTTGATAAATCGACGTCTTGTTACTGCGATGTTTCGTTACATCGAAAAACTGTACTGCGAACGATTTTACTGCGAAAATATTTTACTACGAAGCTTTGTTTAATCGACGCCTTGTTACTGCGATGTTATGTTACTTAGGCAAAACTTACTTTGAACGATTTTGCTGCGAAAACCAAGTACCTACATACATTTTTTTTTGTGGCACGCCATAATGGCCTCACTCTGCCTGATGAAAAGCAGCCAGTGAAGGCCAAGAAGTGAAAACGTTCATCACAGCGCTACCACGCTATGCCGAACGCTCACACTATAGCGGCCTGCATAAAAGCTTTTTCACGCCCCGCTTAAAATTTTCTTTTTCAAAACGATACCTAACCTTAGTTTTTAGAAAATTGTTTTTGAAAGTGAAGTTAATATTAAGTTATTTTTGCTAAAAGGGTCTAAATTGTATAAGTTTTGAAAACAATATTAGTAAATTATGATCACTAAGGGTGTTACTAGACCAATCGATCGATCGTCGATCGACGGCATCGATCAACATCGATCGATGTCTATCGACTGGTCTGGTACCTTTAATCGATCGACGGATACCGTTTGACTAACCAATCGATCGACGACGGTCGGTCGACGTTGATCGATAGGTGTGGTAGCTTTAATCGATCGACGGATACCGTTCGTCTAACCCATCGATCGACGTTGATCGATTAACCCCGGCTATATTCCATCAGTTTCTTCCGAAACGCATGCAGAAGAGGACTCGTTGTTCTTGGCCAGTACGATGTTGCTCGTACTATTATTACGGAGACGCAAACGCAGAAGAATAAGCCAAGGATCGATTATTTTATCCAAATGACATTTTAACAACGTTTTTTTTTGCGTAGCGATTGTCATGAATTTCGAGGTTATTTTTTATTAGACAACAGAAAACTAGCTCCATTCAAAAATATCTTAGGGGAGGAAGGGACGGGGATGGAGGGGGTACGGTAATGGTAACTTAGTAGAATATTTGTTTTTTTTCTTAAAAATAACCAAACATACCCTCAAATAAAAATATCTTAAAACTATGCATTTCCGCACTTTGGATCGCCCCCCCCCGCCCCTCCCTCTCACTATCCCCCTCCCCCCGTCCCCTCCCACTCACTCTTTCCCTCCTCCCGCTCCCCTCCCCCTTCCCCTCCTTTCCCATTCCCCCCTTTTTCGGTGTTGCTTAATCTTAAATTTATAAAAAAAGTGAAGCGGCCGGCGCGTCTAATCAGACAGCTCGATCTGACACCCAATCCATTCTACCGGTCGATTGTCGATCGACATCGATCGATTGGTCTGGTAGAAACTATCGATCGACGTCGACTAATCCATTTTAGCATCGATCGATGTCGTCGATCGACGATCGATCGATAGGTCTGGTAGACACTATCGATCGACGTCGACTAATCCATTCTACCATCGATCGATGCCGTCGATCGACGATCGATCGATTGGTCTGGTAACACCCTAAGCCAATTTGCTATTGTATTTATTATTTCATTTAAATCAAAGTTTAAGTCTTTTTCATTTGTGCAAAGGAATATTACTGACATATCATCTGCGATAGAATACAAGTTAGTTAGTTCGCAGATGACATGTCAATAATATTCCAAATTAGCTCAGTGACCATAATTTACTAATTTTTTTTTCAAAACTTTTGCCTAAGTAACATAACATCGCGTCGCAGTAACAAGACGTCGATTAAACAAGGCTTCGCAGTAATATATTTTCGCAATAAAATCGTTCGCAGTACAGTTTTTCGATGTAACGAAACATCGCAGTAACAAGACGTCGATTTAACAAGGCGCCGCGGTATAGACTTGTCGATGGAAGGTTTTCGAACAAACAACATTCGATGATACGGCTTTCGCACTGAAGTAGGTATTCCCTCCCGAACACGCATTATGTTCCACTCATCTGCGGAGTCGACTCGGCACCTTGCTTTAGTGTGGCTTTGATATTCGCGCAAGCGGAGCGGCGAAAATAATTCTTTATTTCTTTTCAAAGTGTTCACCTAGACGTTTACTACAATTCAGTTGTCAAGTAAGTGAAATTAATTGTTATTCAAGTCATTATTATGAAGTTATATCGTATTATTAGAATAGAAAAGATATTTTTTCAATTATTGTTATTGATAATCTTTTTGGGACGCCATCTTGATACACACTACGTTGTCTTTGACCGATTTGGCGCTGCGGCGCTGCGATGTCTGTCTGTTGATTAGACGACATTTAAATGTTTATGCGCTGCAGCGGCTGCAGCGAACTTTAGGTCTCTCATTCCATAATTTGAACAAATGGTTTGTATGAACGTTCTTGTCTATACTTCTAGGTCAATGGTAATATCTACCTAATTAAAATGTTATATTTTTATTCCTCGAAGCGCACCAGCAGATAAAATGTGGATAGAGATGTAGTAACTAACAGAAAATATCGATAACGAATATGGTACATTTATTTTTACGTCGTAAGTAAGCCTTGCATTCGAATATTCGAATAATTCGAATAATAAAAAAGTTCAAATGTTCGAATATAAAATCTGCGATATTCGAATATTCGACAAATGTCCACAACGTCAAACTCGAAGTTTTGACGAGCTCAAAATATAATTTTAAAAGTTCGCGCGGGACGTTACTTGCGCGCTGCCCGCCGCGTGCTGAGCGTGGTTATAATTTTTGGTAGTTTATCGTCGAGATTCTAGTCTTTTTGAGTGAGTTTTGTGTGCCTAGTGCCCACCGGCTCCTTAAAGGCAGCTTACAACAAGGCCTCTAGGTCTAATAAGAACGCTCTCGCAGGAGCGGATGCACAAAGAGTGGCAGGAGTTGATCTCGCACCCTACGCGGCTGCGCCAGATGAAAACCTAGCAAGTGCTCAAACCAACATTTTACAGGAGAGCGCCTAAACGTAAATCAAGCTAGCCGTTGAAGAAGTTTTACATAAACTATTTAAAAACGCTTTTATTATATAAAATAAATATAAACGATGACTATGTATTAAAAATATTATAATATTTGTGTATATTGCATAATTTATACCCCTTACTAACTCATTTAAATAATCGACAATCGATTCCCCCTTTTAGAAACCAGTAATTAACCTAGTATGAGCACTTGCTATGTTTGAATGTGGTTTACTGAATATTGTAAACAGTAGATATTATGAATTTAACCCTAGTAAGTCGATAGGTGTATTTAAAAGCAACAACTTAGTGAAAATAATTTTATTATAAGATTTATTTGTAAAGAAATTTAATAACTATCCAATTGTCCATGACTTGTTAAGTCGGCAGATAAGTCATTAACTGGTAAATTGTACCAGAAGGTCTTTCTGGATTCTGGCATAAGATTCACAAGCTTGGTAATTATTTCATGCTTTTTTTCATGTTTTATGCCCCTTGGGCTGTCGTTGCTAGCAGGAGGAAGCTGGCAGTTAAATTTTTTCATTAGAAAATCTAATTCCACCAGGCCAGGACCAGGTTCACTGAAACTGAAAAACAAATAATTAATTTTTCATTGAAATATAAATAAGTATTCGTTTTTATATTACATATAAATAATAAATTACTACTAGAATATTATTAACTAAAATTTAAAAAATCATCAATATTAAAATAAATTATGTTTCAACCTTGTCCTATAAAATAAATTTCTTGATCCAGCTATCATTTTAACTTGAACAACTGAGTTTAAATTAAATTCTTTCAGTGGTTCATTCTGACGTGCAGCTCTTTTCTTTTTTGGCCATTCAAATTTGTTTGTTACTTCTATAACTTTAATATTCTTTCGCGAATTCATCACAATATCTTTAAAATCTTGGAAATCGTATACGTTTTTTTGTCTCTTCATTTTCATTTCAATATTGCCATGTACAGCATCCGCAGACATATGAGTATGTCCCTTGGTCAAATAATTAATAGTTACCGATTCAAGGCTATTTGATGGATTATTGACTATCATTGTCATTGCGAAGTATAAGGTCCAATTTTTATTCTGCGCTGTGCAGTTATCTGCCCATAGGTGCAAGTGCTGCATATCCCTATTGGATTCTATAAAAGCATATATGGCGTTTACAATGTCACTCGCCTCTCGTCCAGCTATTGCTTCGTGCCAGAGCACACAAGTGGAACTGTCATCAAATTTTTTTTCAATAGGAGCAAATGTCAAATTAAAAGTAATTAATCGGCTCATGAAAAATGCATCCTTGATGTCGGGCATTTCTGGTAATATAATAACCTTTTGCAAGTCCATTGACACAAATTTAACTAAATTCGAATTTTTATTATTTCCGTCCAATCTGTATTTTTGAATAGATGATTCAACTTTAGCCTTATGATCTTCGGATTTTTGTTTCATTTCTTCAGGCATTAAAGTCAATTCTTCTTCATACAATGCACAATCTACACATTTATCACCCTTAGGCATGTGAAAAGATATTTTTAATTCTTTTATTTTTTGCCTGTAAAGTTCTCTGCCACAAGTGAAGTTAGGATTTTGTTGTTTAAAGTCTGTGTACATTTGTCGTAACGTTAAGTGCCTTGGCAAATATTTTGTAAAAGGCGCATTATGTCGGCGATAATGGCTTACCGTTGGATGAAAACTCATAATGTGATTAATTATTATGCTTCCATCAATCTTTTTTCTTCCACTTCTCTTATCTTTCGTAACTGACCCATACAATTTTCCTTTTTTTACCGCCTTGCTCAGCTCTGTTATTACTCCATCTGTTTTATGTCCCAAAGTAGCCAAAAAAAACTTTTTACAGACTGAAATTAGTATCCCATCAGAATTTGGCAAAAAGAAAAAACGACTTTCGTTTTTGAAAAAAGTTTCATTTGAAACTTCAACTTTTCGTCGCTTTATTTTAGATATTTGGATGCACTTATTAAGAAAGCTACGCCTGGATAAAAAACTTAGGTTCCAATATTCTTCCCAAATAGTTTTTCTACTTTCAAGAGAAAACATTGCACATTGCCTTTTACATTTGCTGTTGTCGCAACAATTTTCAATCATAGGATGCTTAGCTTTACGTTTTTGTTGAGAAGTTTGTAATGATGGTGGAGGTGCAATTACTGAAATTTCGCTGTCTGGTAAATTTTCATCATAAATATACAAGGGGCCGGGGTAAGCAGCTACAAAATTTGCTTTAAATTGATTGTTTGGAGGTAGATTCAACGAGGAAGCCAAAACATAGTCTCGAAGAGCTGTAGGTTCACAGCTCTCAGACATCGACGTGTCTTTATCAGATTCGTTCTCTTCTGATAATAGGAAATTAGGATCTTCAACAGAGTCGTCTAAATCACTCATAGTAATTAAATTATCAATGTCAGTAGCAAGATTAACGTGCGCATAAGAAGTGGACGGTGCATTTGGTTCAAGCGAACATTCATGAGTGGGAAAACTGAAGCAAGCAAAAGGAAAAATCAACACACATACACAACCGCAAACCATTTGAAAATGTTAGTCATAATTTATATAATAATGATGTTATAATAATTTATACCTACATTAGATATAATCATCTGAATTTTGTGTAGATTGTAGTATAGGCTATTTTGCTGATCGTGATAAGAAAGTAGGTATTCTTTCTTAGCTATTAAACTAAACGAATACTAAATGCCAATAACTAAAATAACTAACCTAACTGTTATCTAAATCTTATTTACTTAAATTATCTCATTAATTATGTGATCTCGTAACTAATATCGACCCCTGGTAGGTATATTATAACATCATTGCATGGAAACACAAAACCACCCATTAAAAATTAAGCATAGAAAAAGCTGAACTCAAACAGTGAACAAATAGGTTAACCATCATTCAAAATTTACATATGATAGTTAGTCAAAGGTACAAAAAAAATTGAGATACATTATTATGCCTAGTAAACTTACCACTCATTTGTCTCAGTACTATGTTCAGCAGCTTCATCACTGTAATTGTTCATATTAACTGCAGCCATTATTATTTTTGACCGATGCGATCGTAAACTATTCATTTTAGTAAATTAATAATCGCTATTTACTTATAAATTCGATGTGTGAATGTTGTACCTCTACGTAATGAAACACTAACAACAAACAAACAAGTCAATTACGCGCCAACGCACCCAACCGACTGATCGTGTCGTGACTTGCTGCCCGCGCCCGCGCGCTGTCCCCTCCATTCATTATGCTTGTTGACCACTTCATAAACCTAGCAAGACGCATCGACCACTTTAAAACCTAGCAAGTCTCAGAGACTTGCTAGGTTTGATAATGGTCAGTGCGACATACTAGGTTTGTGAATGGTTCTGGAATGATACCTAGTGTACTTACTAGGTTTTGAGTTCTCAAAACTCTGGTTATTTGTGAGATTTATGCGCGGGTGTCTTTTAAAATTTGTAGGGACTTACTAGTTTATACCGATTCTGCAATAAAAACATTTTTGTCAAAAATGTCCCTTGCTAGGTTATCATCTGGCGCAGCCGTACGGGTAGCCGTAGCTATTGGCGGGTCGCTAAGGCCGTGCAGGCCAAATTCTGCTCTCCCTCGCTCAATCCGTTGAAACATCTAGATGGCTGAACTCTTCGCAGCTAATTCGCGCGTCGACGATTGTGGCGCCTCTCCACCTATTATAGCACATTGCGGGGCAGGGTTCGAGGATGTATATCATGATATATATATCAAATGATGTTTTGTGATATATATCAATACAAAAATGCTTAAATTTTTTTTATAATAATTAAGTAAAATTTTGCAGTTAGCTACTGTATTTCTAAATGTAGATAGCGTTGGAATAAGTTTAAAATACTCCCTAAGTAAGTTTAAATCCTGAAAATGATTATTTATTATACAGGATGTGGTTTTAAACAGTTGCCATATTGTACACAAGTGTAGAACAAATAGTTATGATTTAAATCAAAATATAAAAATAAAATATTACCTATTGGTCGGTGTCCTATATCTTTCGTAACATCTCACGTTTCTATTCGAAATTTACTTATACTACTCTGAGGTCAACAACCGTTAACGTAAACAAACATTGCCTTCGTGGCTATTTCACGCTACTTCATCCTAGAAACTAAATAGGTACCTACGTTATTTAGTCTAGGTAGGTATGTATGTTACATAGCCACTTCCTAATTAAAAGTTTCTTGGTTCGATTCCCAGTAGAGTCATTCAGAAAAAAGTAAAACTACGTACCTATGCCAATAGTATGTAGGTATGGAAATGAAATGAAATTAAAATGTGCCTAAGTAAAACTGTGACTTACCTATGTTAATTTTCTTTTAATTGGTTGAGGACGTAAATGTTTTCTCTCACCGTTTCAAAAGCGGACACCACTCGCGTACGCAATTGCACAACACTTGTAACCTCCTCAGCATACACTAGCCTTTTTACATCACTCCAAAAACAGCGCCTCGTCAGGTCACAGAATATTGACGTGCTGATGTTCGAGGAGCCACCTACAAAACTCGACTCGGCTGGACTGGTCAGTGAAAAGCAAATCCTGAACTCGTCGAAAATGGAATGGGTGCTGCTGGTTCTTCTTCAACAAGCGCCAAACGATGGTGTGATCAAGGCCAAAGTGCCGCCCACCATCACGTGTACTGGCGCGTGGCTCGTCGTCGAAGAACTGCAAGATCTGCTCCTGTAAGTTGACGGGCAGGCCCACGTTGCCTCGACCACTGGCGTGCGCTGGGATACTGAACTGCCCGTAATCCAGTAGGAGTTGTGTAGCAGCCAGCATCGTCGTTCGGGACGGCGTTGGTCGGTCTGGCCACCTCTCCGCGAACATCTGCACTGCACCCCTCAAGGTGTTACCAGCGAGGGCATACATCCGCACCATTTCAACGTAGTCGATATTGGAATAACGCGACATCGTAGGTACCTACCTACGTTTGAAAACGGCACGGAAATTCCTTTGCCAACCGTGCGCGTGCGCTCGCGGGTACGGGTAGCGGGAGACTGACTACAGAGCAGACTCTCGTGCGTCTCGCGTCGTGTCTAGCTCGTCCCGCTTTGAGCGGGTGGCGGGCCGCCCGTTTGTCGGCAAGCCGCCCGCGGCGGGCGGCAAAGGACCAAAGATGAAAGGACGGCCGGCGCAAGCGGCGGCATTTGAAGTAATAGGTACCAATAGGCAACGTAGTATATTTATAAGAATGACATGCAACAGGAACAAAATAATTTTTGTATTTTTTTTACGTATTTTTTTTAATGGATTTATAATCATTTACATTAACACAATCGCCTCCTTAAATTTGGCAACTGTTTAAAACCACAACCTGTATATTAATTATTATTTTATTAATCATTTGATAATTAATGATGAATATCGTTCGCGGAGAGCGTACAAGTCAGACGTGTCGTAAATATGATTAAATGTAGCAAAGTCATCGTCCATCAATTATACATACTATTGCCTAAGCACTACGGCATAAATTCTTAAAATCTTACAGTGTGTGTTGTGACTAATTTGGTTGAGTGACAAGTGCCGTCCGGAGAAATCGACGCGGTAACCGCTCTTCATCCCCTCGGGCAAACGAGACGGGACCATTATTTTTGTACCACTCACTCATAGCTGCCGTCCGTTCAAACCACGTGAGTAACCAATACCACTGATATACGATGAGTGTACAAAGGTCACCGACTGGATGCGGCACTGCCGGTAATCGACTCAGCGGTTCTCAACCGAATATGGCAGAATTACATCAAATCTGTGATACCCCTATTAATATTACAAAACGTAACAAGAGAAAGGAGTTCGATGATAATGCAAGGATAAAATCTGAACTCTGCGATTTAAAAAAACAAATGTCCGAAATGATCGCTGTAATTAAGTCAAGCACCAGTTCCCAAGCAGAAAATATCACTAAGCTAAGGGAAGACGTCTCTGAAATAAAAAATCAAGTCAATGACATCGGTAGTACAATTGAAAATATTATTTTAGATCAAAATAACATGAAAATAACAGTGAACAACTTACAAACTACGAGCGAAAACATTGAGAAAAAGATTGGCCTCCTAGAATCAGATATAAATAACTTTAAAATTACTTTGCCATCGCCAACCCTTACAACTAAATCGCCTGGACGCTGCGAAGAGATTGTAAGCGAGATTAATGAGCGTAATATACGAGCCAAAAACATAGTGATTGTGGGAATACCCGAACCAGATTTAATGACTGACCGGCACACCTATAATAGCAATGAGGTTACTAAAATTGTCAAAATGATATTTGATGAATGTCCCGTCCCACTAAAAATAAGTCGCCTTGGGAAATACAAACCTAATCATACACGTCCTATCAAAGTAAGTTTTGCATCAGAAGAAACTGCAAAAGTTCTACTGCGCAATAAAAACACTGTAAAATTAGGAAATATTAAAATATTTGCTGACCAAAAACCGCTCCAAAGAAAATATATGCACCATTTGAAAGAAGAACTTGAGAATCGTACTGCTGATGGAGAGACAAATCTTTTAATTAAATATATAAAAGGTACACCCAAGATTATTAAATCAACAGATGAGAACCAAAAAGAAGAACCATCCAAATCAAAAAACTAAATTATTCAACGGGGAAAATAAGTTATCACATTGCAAGTAATTATAATGACATCATTAACAACAAAAAATCTCTTAAGTGTCTTTATTTAAACGCTCGTAGTCTCGTCAAGCCAGGGAAATTCGATGAACTCAATTGTATAGTTGCTTCAAATATGCCACATATTATTATAGTAACAGAGACCTGGATAAAAAACGACAATGACATTCAAATGCTACAAATTCAATCCTACACACACTACTATAGCCACAGGAAATACCGGATAGGAGGAGGAGTATCAATCTTCATACATAATGACCTAAAACACAATTTTATCGAGGAACAATGTATTGAGGATGATATACACTTTTTCTGGATACACCTGGAAAGACAATGTCTAGATATTGGCGCTGTGTATAACCCAAACAGTAAAAAGGTACATTCTTTTCTAGAAGCTTATGCAGTGCAACTAAAAAACCGAAAGAGAGCCATTGTATTCGGTGACTTCAACTTTGATTTGCTGGCACCAGACTCAGACACTCGTAAATACAAGGACATTGTAAAAGAATGTGGCTTCAGGATTTTAAACAAAATTAATGTAAAATATTGCACCCGTGAAACAGCATCTAAGAAATCCATTTTAGATCATATATCTACAAATTTAAAAGACAACAACTCCCACTTTGATATCATCAATTCTGCCTTGTCAGACCATAAACAGATTTGTTTTCAGATTGAAAACTATCAGCCTACACCCGTTAAAAAAGTTCAGTACACGGCAATAAACTATGACAAGTTTTACGAATCTATTGAGAGATCAATGAACAGTGAAGATAAAAAAAATTTTGATACTCTAGAACAAACAATTTTAGACTGTTTAATAAAAAGTAAAGTAAACAAAACAAAACTATTGAACCCGCCACAGCAAGATTGGATAAAAAAAGAAATCATACATGACATAGATAACAGGAACCAATTATGGTACAAATACATAAATAACAAATCGGACATAACAGTAAAAGAAAAATTCAAAGATTCCAGAAACAAAGTTCACAATACTATACAGAAGACGAAAAAGTTATATTACTATAAATATTTCAGAACACATATGAAAAAACCTAAAAAAATGTGGAAAGCCATAAATACTTTAGCAAGAAATAAAATTAAAGACAAAGTTGGACCGAACAAAATTATCATGAACTCAAAGACCATAACAGACGACATGGAATCTGCGAATGCTTTAATACCTACTTATCGAGCATTGGCGCAGCGCTAGCAAGTAAAATCCCAAAGAAACCTTTAACAAGTCCCAATCCAGCAAAAGCATCCAACACCACTGAAACAACAGAACTGACGGACCTCGAACCAGCAACCACGGATGAAGTTTCTAAAATAATCAATGAACTGGATCCAAACACGAGTTGTGGCATTGACGGCATTAGTGCAAAATCTATCAAATGTATCAAACAACTAATAGCTATTCCACTTACAAACTGTATTATTGATTGCATGGCTCGAGGCGTGTTTCCTGACAGTCTTAAACTTGCAAAAGTAACACCAATTTTCAAATCGGGAGATAGGTCTGACCCGTGTAACTATCGTCCAATTTCCGTATTGCCAGTGATTTCAAAAAAGCCTTCGACACCATCTGTCACAAAATGCTCCTCAAAAAACTGTCTGAAATTGGCGTCAAAGGCCACGCTCATGCCGTCATAAGCTCGTATCTTCAAGACCGTAGTCAAATCGGTAAAATAGGCCAAAATCAAAGGGCTCAATTTTAGGACCACTTTTATTCCTAATTTACATCAATAACATACAACACATAGGCCTAACTGCTGATATAACACTCTATGCTGACGACACCAGCCTGTTTTACTTTGGCCACTCTATGAAACCGATTTCAGCAAAAGCACAAACTGTTTTGGATAGACTTTATAACTGGTTTCTATCAAACCTACTCACAATCAACACGACCAAAACAAATTTTGTTAACTTCGCTGCAAAAAATAAGAAAATAAATGATAACGTGCAACTTAAAATCAATAACGAATTACTCCAAGAAAAAGACCATGAGAAGTATTTAGGCCTGATACTCGATCGCCATCTGAACTGGAAAAATCACATAAATAAAATTAAAAATAAACTAATGTCTTTCACTGGTACCATACGCAGCGTAGCTAAATGTCTACCTAATAAAATAAAATATCTTGTTTATAATTCGCTAATCAAACCACACATTGACTATTTAATAGAAGTTTGGGGTACAGCTGCAAAAACTAATTTAGAAGATATACAAATTGCTCAAAATAAATTATAAAATCTCTTTTTCATTATGATTTTTACACGCCAACTACAAAAATTTATGAAGACACCAAAATAATGAACATCAAACAAACATACGCCTACTACACGAGCATATTGATCCACAAAATAGTTAATAAACAGACCCACACATCATTATCATTTCATAAAAAAGGTCACATACAAAAAATGAAACTAAGGAATGCAAACCATTTAATGTCACGTCATCCGAGAACGAATTACGACATTAAAAACATTGAATTTGAAGGCGTGAAAATACATAATAAACTACCAGACAAAATAAAAGAGGCCAATTCACTAATCGGTTTTAAAAGACAACTTAAAATGTATGTGTTAAGTGAAATATAATAATAAAAAAAGACAACAACAACAAAAAAAAATACAATTTTACACCCTCCTTAGAATAAAAATATTTAACCTTTTGGGCGCCACGCCATAAACGCATTCCTGTGTCCTGCACGCCAGAGCATAAAATAGACAAAAATACCTACGAAAAATATAGTGCTGCCAAGAGTCGATAAATTGGTAACACACGGCGACCTGTTTTTGTTGTTTTTATGTGCAATAAATGAGTACTTATAATCTGGGATGTTTAATTTATTCTTGTGCCATCTTCCACTCTTTGTATAAATGTACTTAGTACATAAATAAAAGCATAGCATTGAAAATAAAATGGTGGTAAACCACAGCACTATTCTCTATAGTGATGTCTTCATTGTCACGACTGGACGACAACGGCGCAGCTGGCCATCCTATAATGCCTCTTCCATAGAGATGTACCCGAGTCGCACGTAATGTATCAATTTCGAAATCGATACCTAGAAAGACCTTTACACCGCCCAACTATCCGTATTAATACTCTGTTGTATTAACTTATGTTACTATGTCTTTGCTTATATTAAGTAAGTGCAGACGGCAACAGATTTTGTGAAAGGTTAAATCCTTATCTTTAAATTTCGTGTTAGTGCATCCGAATGCAGAACAGTAACGCTTTTGTTTCACCATCCTGTGAACTATCCACTTGCGAAAATAAAGTTAACGTGAAACAAACTGCCGCGTCGGTCGCTTTCTGCGTACTGCGTGCGTGACACTCGACTAAATTGTCTCCGCGCGCGGACTGAGAGTGTAGGTAAGTATATAAATCGACCGAATTACGTAGTGACACGGGCCTGCTGATACGCTATTTTAGATCTTAAATCCTTGTCAATATATCGTTTTTAGTCTACTCACAATACTTTTCGGAACGAGCGTAATGCCGAAAGTTAGCAAGTCGATATACCTACTTAACCCTTAGATTAAAACAAAAAGGGAAGATACGGCATTAGCGTCTCGTGAGTGAGCCGCCAAAATTAGGCCAAAAGACGAAAAAAATAAAGTTGACGTTGAAACTTACCGCTTTGTCTCGCTCGCTCGATTTACACTTTATAGGTGTGCGTGTGTGAGTGTTTGCTTAAGTAGTTGAGTAGGACTATATTTTGAATGACTACAAGTAGGAGCATGTTGTATCTTCCCTTTTTGTTTTAATCTAAGACTTACCCGCTATTTTAGACCTTAATGCTTACTCACGGTTACTTACCTATTTTTTTTGAAGGATTGATTATGTTGAACTATGGTTTTAGAGATTTATTTCTGTAAAGAATATTACGCTATTATATTATAAGCTATATGTACTTTACTACTACTAAAGCTAACTTTCTAGTTAACTTTGTAATTAAACTACAATTAAATTATATCACCTTGCACACGTGTTGTATGCATATGATCCATAGTAGATGACGGTACCTACCGCTACCCTAAGTAAAAATAAAATTAATCTACCCGCAATAGTTATGTTGCCGCAAAATAGCTAATGCCATAAAGAAACTCGATGACGCAGTGGATGACGTTCTGTATACAGTCACAAAAGTTAAGCGAATTTGCGCAAGTCAAAACATTGCTTAACTTTCGCGATCGAAAACCTCGAGATTTTATGAACCTACGGTCACCCATCCCTTTGGTGACCTCGGCGAACATTGCTTAACTTTCGCGATCGAAAACCTCGAGATTTTATGAACTTACGGTCACCCATCCCCTTGACGATCTCGGCGAACATTGCTTAACTTTCGCGATCGAAAACCTTGTGATTTTATGAACCTACGGTCACCCATCCTCTTGGCGACCTCGGCGAACATTACTTAACTTTCACGATCGAAAACTTGAGATTTCTATGTACCTACGAGTGATGTATAGTGTAAAAATAGATAAAAATTGTATAATTAAGCATCTTCTATTTATTCGCATAAAACGTTACAAACAAAATTCCTATGTTGTGTCGCGATTTCGTGCGTCGATATTACGTATTACACTCTAATTAGCGAAATAACCTAGGCTTACAAGAGTTGCAAGGAGTTATTTTGTTTTGAATATTAATTATAATTACTTACATTACATACAATTAAACAAAATGTAATAAAACAATTGTTAACATAAATAATAATATATTTAAAGTCTAGTATAGTATAAGTATAACACCAGAAATAAAGTTTAATTTATTAAGAATTTGCATACACTTACTAACCTCTAAATCTTCTTCAATAATTTAATCAGATTCCGAAAATTCGTCGTCATCATCGACGCCTTCCAAAATGCGAAGAAGTTCAATTGAATCGCTCATGTTGCACTGCACTACTTTCCTCACTATGCGCTTATGACGTCATCAGGCTATCGTCTATCCGTGACCACGGCGCCCAGAGAACTGATTATTGATGACGCGCTAGGGATGCGCCAGAGTTGCCATATTGGATTTATTAGGTGAAGTTGATTTGACGATTCTTTATTCATGTAGCTGAGCTACGGTACGCTATGGTAGTGTTACTTTTCTTACATTTCATTTTATTAAAATAACAATTATAATAAAATAAAATAACACGTTTTAGTTGAATTTTGAATAGGTAATTTACGAAAAAACTACCTTCCGCAGTACAGCACTAGCGGTCAAGAGTAGACGACTTTGGCGTGTTGGACACAGTATTTGCTTAGATAAAAATCCATGTTTTATAGTTAAATATTTCTCAGTTCTTATGGCTCTAGGAGACTTGTTTTTTTACTCATATGTTGCAGGGATATTCTTAATTGCCGAATGTAGAAAAAAAATACCAGTAATAGTTTTTTAACACATTTATTTAATATTTTTGTAAGCCGGGTTTTTTGTCAACCATAGATGTCGTTGGCGCACAGGGCCCGCAAGTGCTGGTCACGTATAGACGACTTTGGCGCTCAAAAGGTTAATAAATATACATTATATCTTTAATTTACTACAATATCATTTAATTTACTACAATATCATTAAATATCATTTATAATGGGCGATTTTCCGAGATCAAAAAAAAAAAAGAAATTGGTTCGTAAATGACTTTATAGATGGCGCTTAGCATAGATTAGTATAGCGCTTAGTAAAAGGCGGGTTCATGAAGAGCACGTGTATGGCTGCGTAATATTTATTCTATTCCAAAATAGAAATAGGTTCTGGATGTCCTGAATATAAATAGGTAAGTAAATACTATTTTTTAATTCTTTTGGTAGACAAGTAAAAGTGTAGAATTTATTACAGCCCATAAGTAGCCCAGCTTTCATAAAACGACATCTATCGAGTGTTTTTGAACTAATTTTTACTTTTTAATTTGGGCTGTCAGAAAATCGCCCATTCCATAAAAACTTTCTAACGTTCACTAATTGACGCCAATATCACAAATACTCGTTTTACCAATATTCGATATGCCACATCCAGTATCCAACTACGCTCTGTGAGTTAAGCTCCGTGGTCGCTCGGTGATGCATTCACTTTGCCAAAGTTTTGTTTGCTACCCGACACTTTATTGTTATTTCTTTATAATTTGCGTTCTTAACTTTTACCATTCCTTTACATAAATACTTAGTACGCTCTTATTCATGTTTGTTAAAGTTAAAATGTTTTTCTCGGTAAGTGAATTATTTGTAATTCTTTTTGAGAAAATAAAGTTCTTAAACCACAATAGTTTATTACGACTGTAGAACATGACTGATTTGATAACTAAAACACTTATTTGATTTGATTATTCTTGAGATATTATTTGAAATGTTTCTTGTTTTGCTACCTATTTATTTATACTTAAGAAAATTAATGAAATACCTAAATAAATTAAACAATAAAAACATTTTAGATTTGTTTAAAATTATTTAGTTATTATGTTTATAAACACTTAAGCAAACAGTATACATAAATAATACAATAAAATACAATGTAGCTGTAAAACGTGATTACTAAACTTTTTTCTAAAGAAACATAACCAAAATTATTTACATTTCTTAGTCAAATAGGCTTCTGAAATTTCAAAACGCAATGAATGTCGAGCGCAGGCAGCGCAGCCACTGCCGCACACGCACACAAATGTACGCGTATATCAGCTCAAATCAGCTGTACCGGCAGCACGCGAAGATACACGACTCAGCACGACTCGCTGCCGCGGGCAATGACCTCACCATAATTTAGATAAATAAGTACCTACATCTCAGTAACTATTAACTTATTTATCGCTTAATTTGTATCGATCGGTTTTTTATTTTCGACCGAACTTACTACTTACGCAAACTTAATAATTACGAGTTGCTAGCAGGTCTTCTGCATCTTAAAAAGTAAGATTACCGTCCTAAATTAAGTTTCATTAACTAAACTAGGAAGAACTAGGAGCTCGATGGCTCGGTAGGTATGTGGGTTGCATGCAAGTACAGCAAACACGGAGTACAAATAATTAGACGCGAACGGACAAGCTACACTCCAGTTAGGTAGGTCCAATTTTAAGAAAAAGGTCAATCGCCGAATCCAACTCGGCTGGGCAGCGTTGGGTAAGCTACGAAATGTCTTCTCGTCCGAAATGCCGCAGTGTCTTAAGACGAAAGTCTTCGACCAGTGTGTGTTGCCAGTCATGACGTACGGTACCGAAAAGTGGTCACTCACTATGGGCCTAATTAGTAGGCTCAAAGTCACGCAAAGAGCAATGGAGAGGGCTATGCCGTGGTTTCTCTACGTGATCGAATCAGAAATTAGGAGATTCGTAGACGAACTAAAGTAACCGACATAGCCCAAAGAGTCGCCAAGCTCAAGTGGCAATGGGCAGGGCACATCGCCCGTAGAACCGATGGCCGTTGGGGCAGAACGGTTCTCGAGTGGCGACCGCGCACCGGAAGACGCAGTGTGGGTAGGCCTCCAACAAGGTGGTCCGACGATCTGGTGAAGGTCGCGGGTAGCCGCTGGATGCAAGCAGCTCAAGACCGGTCGTGTTGTCGGTCGGTCCTTAGGGGAGGCCTCTGTCCAGCAGTGGACGTCTTCTGGCTGATGATGATGGACAAGCTACTAACAGTTAAAAATTTAGTCTAGGTATACAAATTACTTTTACATGAAATAGATCGACAACATTGTTAACTAGTAGGGTAATAATAGGTAATCGAATCGCTCTTCTCTTTCAAATGATCAAAGGGAAATTGCTACACATTTCACTAAGGCGCTCTGATTGCTTTCAATTGTATATGGAAAAATGAAGTTACGTTTATTAGAAATTCTGCGTGATAAGCAAAATGATTTTTAGTAAATTAGAAAGAAAGTATGTAAGTGGTTTTAAGTAATTTATTATGATTGGATATAAAGGGTTATTTTATACTTTGATAGCGAGATAGATATTTCCAAGTGCCATTCATAGATAGAGAACACATTCCTGTTTAAACGACAGTGAGCATTGCTATTTTTTTTCCTCTAGGAGTTCAATGCTACGTTAGGCTTTGTACTAGGAGTATGAAAAATAAAGATGTTTATTTAAAATCATGCATAAATTGACAACCATGGAGTCCGCCAATGGGCGATTTTCCGAGATCAAAAAAAAAAGAAATTGGTTCGTAAATGACTTCATAGATGGCGCTTAGCATAGATTAGTATGGCGCTTAGTAAAAGGCGGGTTCATGAAGAGCACGTGTATGGCTGCGTAATATTTATTCTATTCCAAAATAGAAATAGGTTCTGGATGTCCTGAATATAAATAGGTAAGTAAATACTATTTTTTAATTCTTTTGGTAGACAAGTAAAAGTGTAGAATTTATTACAGCCCATAAGTAGCCCAGCTTTCATAAAACGACATCTATCGAGTGTTTTTGAACTAATTTTTACTTTTTAATTTGGGCTGTCAGAAAATCGCCCATTGTAAACACTTTTTCTTTTGCCACAAGTTTTAATAATTTATTTGTTTAATTTATTAATTTGCCTCTCCACCGGCACGGTAGCAACAATTTATGTCGTTTTCATTTTTGTGTACCGTCAGTTGTCAGTAAAATGGTCATTTCCGGGGATTTGGTTGTAGTGCGCCCACCTGGCATAGAGTACAATACTACAATCATCAGATGAGATGAATGAAAGCCAAGTGCTTTCCCGTTACGAAATAAAAAGAGTCTTTTGAATTGAATAGGTACGATATGATAGGTACCATAAAGTAAAGACAGTAAGTACTTAATTTACTAATGAAATGAAAAATTCTCATTTTATTTCATTTTTCTGTAGGTACATTTGAAAGCTCTCATGGCCTTAATCTCAACCTGATGGTAAGTGACGATAAGGAATAAGACGATAACGCACTTTGGATCTCCGAAGGAGCTGAGTATTTATTCATTCAAAAACGAGGAAGCGCTTGGCCTTCATCTCACCTGGAGGGTGATAAATGACGAAAAGGCGGAAGCGCACTTCACCTAGATCTCTCAACCACTGAGAGGCTGGCTATCTTATCTCTTACTGATGTAACACATTGCGCCAGACCTTAGGTAAGATGGTAGTAGCTTGCCAGGCGGACTTAGCGCTAACCACTAGACAGCAAAGGCTTCTTCTTAGTCCGTTTGGCTAGCTCTCTACCACCATTTTAACTAAGTCTGGTGTCATAACAATAACGTTGTTTTCATTGTTGTGTTTCGTTAGTTAGAGGTTTTTTTTTTTAATCTAATTTTTAAGGGGTTTTTATCCTTAGGGATATGTCAACCCCATTGTACCTTTTTACAATATTTCTTCCTCAAAGTAGAACTTATAATGTTCATGAAATAGTGTATAATAATAATAATAATATTAGTGCTTAAATTACTAGTTGATGGAAGAGTTTCAGTGCAAAAGCGACACTAGCTGGCATAAGTTTTTGGCTATCTCAGATTTCGGTTCTGCCAAAATGCTTTGGACTAAACCTACATCTAGAATATTTAAATTAAATTCTTTTATAAATAAAACTCTCTCATCCTTGTTTCTGACACAATCCATTAGCAAGTGTTGTACATCCTCAACTTTATTACATACTAAACATTTATCAGACGGTGCTTTTTTCATTAGAAATGCAAACTTTGCCGATGGGTAGTGTCCGGAACGAAACTAAAAGAATGAAGCTCAACCTAGTTCTATGCATGACTAGCCAGCCCCCAGCCGTCTAGCGCGCGCGCTGCTTTTGAAGGGGTGTGCGGGGGGCGCGCCTCCGCGCGCCCTCCCCCTACCCCCGCCCTCCGCCACGGCGCGACGGGCGGCTTAAGTCAAAGGAGTACCTACTAGTAGTGCTAGAGGCCGGCTTTTAAATTCTTTCAGTTCTGTTTCTTCTGTGATCGAAAACGCATAATTTGACAACTTGACTGATTCTTTCGTCTATTTCAACTCTTCTCTTCACGTTGTGGTTCGTGGTTGTGTAGTTTGGGTGTGTGTGTGTGTTTGCGTATTTTCTGTGAAAGATGCCTTTCCATGCATTTAGTGTTCGCGAATACGTTAATATGGTGCTGTGTTACGGCATGGCCCATGGAAATGCCTCCGAGGCACTAAGACTTTACGGGATTGAACACCCAACCGCAGTTCAGCCTCGCGACCCGCGAGTTTTTACTCGGGCTGTACAGCGCCTGCTGGACAATCAGCCGATAATGCCGGTTTCAGAGGGAGGTGGCAGGCCAATACGTTTAGCGACAGAACAAGCAATTTTGGACGTGGTGCGCGAAAACCCACGCCTTGGAACGCGAACGGCAGCAAAAGTTTTAAGGAGACGCCATGGCCATCGCGCACGACATGTAGTGACGTATAACACGGTCCACAAAGTGCTCACGAGAGACAGGCAACGACCCTATAAAATTCACAGGGTTCATGCGATTGTGCCAGGAGACAGGCAACGTCGAATGGCTTATTGTGCGTGGGTCCTAGGCCAGAGCCGTCGGTTTGTGGAAAACATTATTTTTACCGACGAGTGCACGTTCACCAATAACGGAATGTGGAACCGCCGAAACGCCCCTTATTGGTGCTCACAAAACCCACACCAAATGCAAGAGACTGGATTTCAGACTCGCTGGAAACACAATGTTTGGGCAGGTATAGTCCGTAACCAGATTCTGGGACTCGTCTTCTTACCACCAAGAATGGACGGTTCTGCGTATCTAGAATTGATAAACAATTATTTAGCGGATACTCTCGACGATATGCCACTGGCACAGCTGCAAGTAACTTGGTTCCAGCATGATGGCGCACCCCCACATATCGTGAGGCCGGTCCGCGAGCGGCTTACGGAGCTATTCGGCGACCATTGGATTGGGCGGTATGGGCCACATGAATGGCCTCCACGATCGCCGGATTTAACCCCCCTGGATTTTTTTTTGTGGGGCCACGTCAAAGACAGGGTTTGTGACCGCCCTTGACAAACAGCTGATGAGATGCATCAAAAAATTGTCACCGTTTTCGAAGAGTTTAAGCAGCGGTCTCTCCGAGAAGGAATCCTGGAGTTGGTCCACCAGGAAAATGTGGAACGGGCGCGCTTATGCCTACACGTGGGAGGTCGGCAGTTTGAGCCGCAGCTCGTCAGTGTCGAAAGGTCCCTTGATGACATCGATGGAGTAGGTAAGTAGGTAGACTAGCCTAGACTTAAACAAAAATTTTCTACAAACAATCATGAAGCAAAAACAATGAGTTCATGAATAAACGATATGACCGCGCAGGGTGCGTGGTATGGTACAGACATGGCGCGCGCTTTTTATCTTACTCATACGCCTATTGACTTCTCTCTCGTCCCGTAACACACACACATGCACAAATTGTTGCACGCGTTTCATTGCGTGTGTTAGAAAACAGCCGTTTTTTAATACCTAAAATTAAAGTAATTTCCCAGCAATTATTTTTACTGAATGTTTCTTAGTTTGATGTACACTATGTGTATATTACGGCTTCGTTAAGCTTCTTTTCATACCCTGTATATATATATATACAGTCGTGGTCAACTAATTAGGGACAATCTCTAGTTAAGCCAAATTGTGAATTTATTTTTTATTTTCCAACGAGTCTTAACAATATTCCATATCTTTTACACGTAAGTATAATTAGTCATTGATGTGCCCGATTATACAAACAATAACAACTTCTTAAACATTAAACCTCTTTACAGTATAGCTGATAGATTATCAGTGTGCTATTTGTTCAAAGAATGCTGGCTGGCCATTTAATTAGGGACACTGAGATATTGCGTTCTATTTTCAAAATTTGAATCTCAATACTTTTTTATTTCTTCTTTTATTGTTTTGTGGTAGTTTTGGCGGCAATCCAGATTTTTAATTTTAAGTTTTGAGAATTATTTTGAAGAAATATGGGCAAAAATAAAAGTTGCGATCCAACACTACGAACAATTATCATGAAGTTTGTCGAGCGTGGTTGGTCATACCGAGGGATAGCAGAACATTTAAATTGTTCAAAAACTATGGTATGCAATGCAGTGCAACATTTCAGGCGCAATAACACAGCTTTAAATGTGCCCAGGACAAAAAGATCGAGAAAAACAACTCCGCAAGAAGATAGAATGATAACCAGGTTAGCTAAGAAAGATCCGTTTCTAGGCTCTATTTTAATTAAACACGAAGTGTTTGGGGCAGACGAAAGAGCCGGTGTATCAGCGAGGACCGTTCGACGACGTCTGGTAGAAGCAGGGTTGTTCGGAAGAGTGGCTCGCAAAGTACCGTTCTTGAAGAAAGAACATAGAAATGCTCGTTTGGCGTTTGCACGTAAATATGGACATTGGACCTACGCCCAATGGCAACATGTATTATTCTCTGACGAGACCAAGATTAATTTAATTTCTTCAGATGGAAGGCAATACGTACGGCGTCCTGTAAAAGCGGAAATGAATCCAAGATTCACAAAAAAGCAGGTGAAACATGGCGGTGGAAACATTAAAATTTGGGGTTCATTTTCTGGACGTGGAGTGGGACCTGTGAGAAAAGTTCAGGGTAACTTAGACCAACATCAATACAAAACAATATTGGAGGAAACTATGCTTCCCTATGCTGAGGAGCATCTCCCTATTATATGGACGTTTCAGCATGATAACGACCCGAAACATACCGCCCGTTCAGTCAAGTCGTTTCTTACCAGTCAGTCAGTATCGGTGCTAGATTGGCCAGCAAATAGCCCGGACCTCAACCCAATTGAGCACCTTTGGCACGAAATCAAGAAAAAAGTTTCAACTTATCGTACCACAACTTTAGATCAACTTAATCAAGCTTTTTGTGAGGCATGGGCAAACATTCCTATCGAAACATGTCAGAAACTGATAATGTCTATGCCACATCGGTGTCAAGCGGTAATTACTAACAAAGGTTTTGCTACTGGGTACTGATTTTACACGTAATAAAATGGAGCTTTTAAAAATATTATAATACTGGAGATTATTCGTTTTGTTTAACTCTATTCATCATTATACTTTACTGTCCTTAATTAAATGTCCAGCTACATAATTATACCTTAAAATTTAATACATGTTCAACCTTTGATATTAAATACTTTTTTCTATTTAATTATTCTCTTATTTACAGCCATTTATAGTATAGTAATCGGACCAAATTATGAAAATAATAGGTGCTGAAAAATCAATAGGGTTTTATATTTATATGTACATAACCGGTTATTGCTCTTCACTATCTTGAATGTCCCTAATTAGTTGACCACGACTGTATATATATATATCGGATCTATATCATAAATATCCGATATTTTGATATTTATAATAAATATCTGATATTTTCGAACCCTGTTGTGGGGGCCACCATGCCTGGCATTCGTATCAGGCAGTGTGATGTACGTGCCGTGCTGCGGTCGCTCGACGTGCGGAAGGCTAGCAGGCCGGATGGTGTTCCGGCGATTGTGCTGCTCAGATGCGCGGCTGAGTTGTCTCCTGAATTGACACGATTGTTTTGGGGAGTTTTATGATACCGGTTTGTGCCACTGTTTTAGAAGGAGGCGATACAACCCATCCCATAAAAAAGGGGATGGCTCGGATCCAGTCAACTATCGAACCATCGCTGTAACTTCTGTGCTGCGCAAGGTGTTTGAACGGATAATTAATTCTCAGCTCATTCACTACCTAGAGGATCACTCGCTGCTCCATGATCGCCAGTATGGGTTGAGACCCAAGCGATCAACGTGTGATCTAGCGTACGTTACTCACGCATGGGGTGAAGCGGTGGACAAGCATGGCGAATCCCTGGCAGTTAGCCTTGATATCGCCAAAGATTTCGATAGAGTGTGGCATCGTTCCCTTCTTTCCAAGTTGCCGGCATTCGGTGTGCCGCCCCGTTTGTGCGCCTGGCTGGGTTGCAGACTTTCTAGTAGAGCGTAGGATTCGTGTCCTTTGTGAGGGTAGTTCCTCCGCGTTCTACAAGGTCAATGCCGGAGTGCCGCAGGGTTCTGTGCTCTCACCCACTCTATTTCTTCTGCATATTAATGACGTGTTGTCCTTGCGCAATATTCATTGTTATACGGATGAGCGTACGGTGCATGAGCGGTACTTGTGACATCCTGCGGCAAAGCAAGCCGATATCGTGGTGAAAAAGCAAGAACTGGTTGCCAAACTAAACCTGGCTCTCGATCGTGTCTCTAAGTGTGGATCTGAAAACCTGGTCTAGTTTAATGCCAGCAAAACCCAGGTTTGTGCATTCTCGTCTAAGGTAACTCCTTTCCTTACTCCTCCCTCTTTAGAACTCTCCGTTACCCATTTCGGTGAACCTCAGCATTCTTGGCATGGAAATCGGCCAGGAACTAAATCCAAAATGCTACATCGAGTGTTATTTTAATTGCCTCCCGTAAGTTGGGTGTTCTCAATAAGGTGAGGTGGTTTTTCACTCCCGCGCTGTGCTGTTTGCTGATCGAGTATAGAGTATTGTTCCCATCTATGGGACGGCTCCGCTAAATACCTCCTCGATGCACTTGATAGACTGCAAAGGCGAACGGTACGCATTATTGGAGATGCTGAGGTTACAGTCTCTCTTGAGGACCTCCAGCTGCGTAGAGACATTGCTTCTCTCAGTGTATTCTACCGGAATTACTACGGAGTGTTCTGAAGAACTTTTAGATCTAATCCCGCCCTCTCCTTTCTTCTTCCGGACTGTGCTGGTCTTAGGAACCACCATGATACTGTCATGTACAGACTATCAGTACTCGTACCAAAAAAATTGGCAAGTTGTTTCTCTGTAACACCATTCGGCTTTGGAATTCTTTGCCGGCGCATGTGTTTCCCAGCTCTTATATAGTCCCGGGTATTTTAAGCGGGGCGTGAAACGGCATTTATGCGCAGGCAGTCATGAATGGGTGCGCTTGTTACCGTGCTTATTCCACGGTGTGGAGGTGAGCGTCAAGTTGGCAGGCACACCACGGAATTAGACGGTTTTGACTATGTCAAAAAATTGTGTATAAATAGTGATAAATAGTGACGTATAGCATATAAATAGTGATACTATGGTTCAAAAGATATTTGAGTATCTTGGTGTGCCTGCTAACATGACGTCAAGATAGCAGGCACCTTAAGAAATACAGTTCGTATCAATGTGATTTATATGTCAAAAAACTGTGCATAAATAGTGAATCGTATACGCAAAATTTCAACAATTGTACTTCAATACAAACCGAGATATTACGGTCTCAAGTGGGCTGCCAACTTGACGATTCTTGCGATGGCGATTCCAGAGAAACGGGTTGAAGTTTAAACAAATAAATACATGATAAAATTGTGTGTGAAATTGTGAATCTTTCAATATTAATAAAAAAAGAATTCTTCTTTGCTATTTTCCAAAAATCTAATGTAAACTTCTACCATACATTCGACTTTAAGTACAATCGTGCACAATTTTATTTATTGACTTAAGAGGCCTATTACATCTCGAATGTGATTTTTGCGTAAAATGCCCATTTTCGCATTTTGTAGTAATTTTGCAGTTGTAGTTATCGTTTTTATCGAAATAGGATAATAAGTTTGTGCATAATATTACAAATCTCCATTCTGTGAGCATAAGTTGAATTCGGACGGCCGGCGCATCGCATTTTGTAGTAATTTTGCAGATGTATTTATCGTTTTTATCGAAATAGGATAACAAATTTATTATAAAATCTTTATTCCTCATTAAGTAACAATTACTTTAGTTTAAATTTTGCTCAATAATATTATCGTAGATAGGAGATATTCACAGTTAACTTATAGAAATTTTCGAAGTTTTTTGGTTTAGAATAAGATTTTTTTCCTATATAAAATCAATGATATCTAAAAATTCCGAGGCCGCTACGCACTATTCGACTATATAAGAGATAACATTATATTTTTTTTATTTCACTTGTTTAGAACAGTAGTTCAATCGATGAGCTCAAAAAAGTGCTTTCGCGCACTTTATGAAAATCTTTCTCTGCAATTTTGAGTTTAATTAAATAGTAAAGAAAAATTTACAAAAAGCGAGGCCGCTACGCAGTATTCCAATAGCTGTTCTACACTATTCAATAAGTCATAATTGTTAATGTATTTTTGTTTCTGAGATCCATAACGCCAAAGTTGGCTATTTTACGCAAACAATCACAGTCGAGATGTAATAGGTTTCTTAAGATACGACATAAAGTCTAATTATTTTTAATTCAATTCATAAAATTACACTTAAATCTACCGTTGTAATGTCAGTTTCACGTTATTTCTATGGAAACTTATGTCAAGCAATTTTATACGTATATAGTTAGTTATACGTATTACTCGACCAACACAATTAGGTGCATGTCAGCTAGACGTTTATCACAGTTGTTCAATAATTTACAAACTAAACGTATCTTCTACGATATTCCATTTAAAAACAAATAAAACTTTTCGCGCACCATTCTCGTATCACCGGCTCACCGCACGTAAACAAAATCACACCATCTCTCGGTCGTTCGCGACACTCGCTCGTCCACCACTATCCGAGACTTTTAATTCGAGTCACTAAAATTACAAATTGCTTGACATAAGTTTCCATAGAAATACCGAGATATTATCTCGGTTTGTATTGACTTCAATATGTTTATGTACAATTGTTGAAATTTTGCGTATACGATTCACTATTTATGCACAGTTTTTTGACATATAAATCACATTGATACGAACTGTATTTCTTAAGGTGCCTGCTATCTTGACGTCAAGTTAGCAGGCACACCAAGATACTCAAATATCTTTAACCATAGTATCACTATTTATATGCTATACGTCACTATTTATCACTATTTATACACAATTTTTTGACATAGTCAAAACCGTCTAATTCCGTGGTGTGCCTGTGTGTGGAGCGCTTTCATATTTTGGACTGCATCGGCTGCTTACCATCAGGCAAATGCGGTCACTATGACGAGTCAATATAAAAAAAAACTTTCGTTTCTGAGACTCCAAGGACTCCGTTTAGTACATTCAAGGCTCGTATTCTAAAACCAAACTTACACTCAAATCTCTGCTTGAGTATAGTTAGATAGGGATGGTGCTATTCATCGCATACATCGCCATCCCTTTCTAACTGTTTTCAAGCATGGATTTGATTTTGAGTTTGGTTTTAGAATACGAGCCTAAGAGTCAAATTCCAATTGTACTTTAATTTTTAACCAAGTTTTTGTTTTGATTCAGAGAAATTAGACTCTAAGTAAGAATTTGGCAATTATAAACAATGATTATTAGATGTTTTTTTTTTTAATTATTCGAATAATATTCGAATAATTCGACTAATACCCTAAAAAAAGTCGAATATTCGAATATCAAAATTTTTCGAATATTTGCAAGCCTTAGTCGTAAGACAAAGTGTTTACTACATTATTTAGGTGTAAGTAGTTTTCATTGCTTCAAGTGTATGCACTCTCGAGGCTTCTGGTTTATCCTGTATCTGTACTTATTAGTCTAGTAGGTATTTCGCATTATGTAGGTAGGTACTATGTAAAACAAAGTCTATTTTGAATCATTTTATTTTCCAAGAAGTTACTGATCCTATTCGGTAACAACGGTATCATGAAATTTTTGGCAGTGTTGCAGCATGATTTTCTTGCCGTGGAAACTCTTTGGGCAGTGCGGGCACCTGTAACGTCTGATTCCTGTATGGACGCTCGAGTGAACCACCAGCTGTCGTGAAGTAGCAAAGCCCTTGGTGCAGTCAGGGCACTTATGGGACAAAATACTTGTATGCGTATAACTGTGTGCTTTTAAAGCGCTATTACATTTGAAAGTGGCTCCGCAAAAATCACAGGCAAACGGTCGGTTGTCTGTGTGCCATATCATGTGTTGCTTCAACATACTTGGCATGCTGTACCGCTTTGAACACACCTCGCACTGGTGAGGCTTCCCTTTGCTTATCTCTTTGAGATGGCGATCGAGACCTTGTTTGTTTTTAAAGGTAATATCGCAGTGTGCACATTTCATGCGGTCGTTGTCATGCCGTGACTGCATGTGTACCTAAGTACAAAACAATAAGAGTTAGTGAATCGGTACGATCGAACCATCGAAGTGATGTGAATAAAACTAAGTGGGGTAAACTGCCTAATTATGGGCACTTTAGGCAATACTATACAAAAAAACACCACACAGTTCTTTCCTACATTTTTTTGGTATTATGGTTTAGATTAATTATTATATTAAGCGTATTACGTATTACATAATTTAATACAAATTTTCTAGATTTTTTAGTTCTAATATATCATTATGTACACTTGCCAATAAATTAGAATTAAGTGTTTTATTGACATTCCGATTATTGGCATGGCAATAAGTTGAAAAATAATTACCTATTTAATTTACAAAGTTCTAAACAGAAACACGTTTAATTTGCACATAACCCAACAAAAACAAACAATAACGGGTACAAATCACAATAAATTATCATATAAACAATTAAAACCGAATGCCAATAAATTGGAGGGGTGCAGGGTTAGGGCATGTTACCCTACTTATCTCTTTTTTTACATAATATTCACGTTTGCCCACACCCACACCTAGTTATTGTTGGAATTTGTTTTGTTACGTGCGTAAGCGCCCTAAAAGGTTATATTTATAAGGACGGATAGGATGAAATCGGATAATAAGAAGTTTATTTAGTGTAGTGTTGAGCACATTGTGTTGAAAAGTAGGTTGTAGATGTAAATTGTAGATGCTTAAACGAATTGCAATTCATGCTAGTGATAGAATAGATTCGAGCCTTTTAGCCCTCTTTAAGACTCGCCGCTTTATTGCGATGGCTAAAAGGCTAATAGGTTAAATAGCTCTTAAGCCCCGAGTTTCACTTTAATGGGTTTCGGCTCGCGCTTGTAGCTTAAAAATTTAAGTATTTTCTATAATGAACTTCAATTCAAGTCTTCGCCTGGTAGGTATAAGCGATCACAAAAAATAGGTACTTCAACACTAGTATTACCTACCTTACAATAAATACAAGGTTTTTAAAACTATATTTGAATTAACAATAAATAAAATCAACTAAAATAATATAAGAAATTATTTTTTTATAATATTCATTGCGTTTCATAATGTGGACCTGATCCTGAGGCTTTTTTTATCACACACAAAACTAGAACTCTAATTACGATAGTCTTTAAAAATGGCTCGAGCTCGCTCGCTTATACCGTGTCCACACACTTGGCAAACCTCAACAAGCCGTCACAAATTCAAACGTGTGATTAGAGCGTTTGGCTTGTATTATTCTGTGGTTTGGCTTGGTTTGCAAGCGCTTGTAGCCGATCCTTCGAACAAATCCCAAATCCAAACGTTTCTAGAGGTTTGTAGTTTGCGGCAAGTGCCAAGCGTGCGGACGCGGCATTAGAAGAAGTCGAAGCCTAAAAAAACAGACGCGAGCCCTTTTTAGTACCTAAGCAACTTTTAGTACTTAGACCTATTTTATGTGTACCTACGCCTGGTTTCCTCACCATGGAATTCTGTTATTTCTAGAATGCCAAAAACTGTATTTTCCCAAATAGTGCCCAAAGGAAATAAGTTAAAATTTAAAGTACTTAGTTTAAATTTTATAGTCATAGTTTGGTGAAGAAGTCAAGGCGTAGGTTCTACGCCTAGCGTACTCACCTCGTTGCGCGAAAACAGAACCAGCCACAGAAATGGATGAACCAGCAATGGTTCTTATTTCTATCTCAATAAATAGTACCGGAAATAATAGTACCTTGAAGGTACTTACTAATATTAAGGTACTACCTTCTAAGAGTGTTGTTATTCGACGTTCACTCTAGAAAGTCATCAATAAGGGGGTCCTGCACGAAATTGTGAAATTTTACGTATTTTTAAGTCACTTGTAGGTACCTACTATGCGCTGAATTAAGGTAACTGGGTCGAATATGGCCACCACAATTTTCTCATACTACCTACGACTTATGTCTACTAATCCCTATTTCGTTTGATATACACTTCTGGACACATCTATTAGTTTAGGTTTCTATGGCCCCTACTTAAATATGATTGCTAGTATAACGGTTGGTGCAGAAATTAAAACCTTTTCTTGATTATATCGCCATTTTATTAATTTGAACAACTTTTACAGCAATACACCTTCGCACAGCAACTTCCTTCCGACACATCTTGTCAGCTCAACGTCTTGCGGACGACAGGGCCGCTGCCCGATGGCCATCTTGGTTTTGTAAAGACGATCTGACAAACCGTAGACAAAGAACTGTCTACGTGACAGACAAAACCAAGATGGTGGCAGTGATGCCAGCTTACAAAATATGAACTAAAGTTACAAAAATACAACAGCTTGATTATATAATTTAAGTTTGCTAACACTAGATTGAACAAAAACTATAGATGCAGTTTTAAACCTGATACATTTTACCATCTTTTTCGATCGTATTGTTTTAAATTTGAATTCAGAATACCACACGACATGGAGCTACGCCTAACAAGTCGGGTATGCGCCTCGATGAAGGCACTTGATTTTTGATTAAAAATCATGTTTTATCAAATAAAGGTTTACCTCCGAGGGACGGGTAGGTATTTATTTGTATGACTGTATGGCATGTATTAATGCCATGCCGTCCTCTGTAAATATTTATATTAATATTACGCAGGGCACCCCCTTCTTCAAAAAGTAAATTTTAATTTTTAACACAAGCGCGTGATGGTTTTGCATATTTTGCAGAATAAAAACATTGCTTCAATTAAATTACTATGTCTGAAACTTCAAAGCAGCACTGTTCTAATAAAAATATCAATATGATTGATTTTGCTTTGAAATTCATTAAGAGGGTGCCGCGCGGAGCCGCGCGATCGCAAAAACTGACATAAGTTTTTTATAAACTTCAAAGCAAAATCAATCAAATTGATATTTAAAATAAGAACAATTCTGCTTTGAAGTTTCAGACCTAGTAATTAGATAAGAGCAATGTTTTTATTCTGCGAAATGTACAAAAACCATCACGTGCTTGGTTTAAAATTTACTTTTTTAAGATAGGGTGACCTTCGGACGACTGCGGAATACGAATATTTTCATGTAAGAATTATTGTTCCATGCGTAAAAATCAAGAAAGCTGTCTAAAAAAAATGTTTTTAGGAGTCATTAGATTTATGTAGGTATTGTTTGCTATTGTTTAAAGAATTTGTTTTAAATTTTAACAAGGCCACGACCTTGTGCAATGATCAGGCTAACTTACGTAAGTTCTTGTAATTCATTTAACTAATTCAGCGCATAGTACAAGTAACTTAAAAATACGTCCATTTTCACAATTTCGTGCAGGATTCCCATAAGAGACTTATGTCAGTTTTTGCAATAACAGATTCTTGAAATAACAGAATAATTCCATGGCATGGTACACTATTTTATGAGTTCTCTAGAAAGACTGGTAGATTTAAAAGGGCTAAAAGAATCAAGCCTTTTCGATCACTAATTAATTCATGACGCTCTGTTTTAATGTCCGTCGCCATCTCTGAGGTCCTGGGTTAAATTCCCGGTCAGGTCAGTTTTAAGGATTTTAATTCTTTATTAATATGTAAATAAGAATGTACAGCACGTGGGGATATTGAGCCATAACCCACCACGCTGGCCCAGTGCGGGTTGGTAGGTATCCCCACGTGCTATTGTCCACGTGGGAGGCCTATGCCCAGTAGTGGGACGTTAATAGGCTGATGATGATGATGATGATGAAGAATGTACAGACGCCAGCATTTCAAACTACAACAAAATGACAATTTTCTTCAATACATTTTGAACTTTGTCACTCGGATATTATAAGATACCGTAAGTTAACGTAAGTAAGTAAAAAAGTTAAGTAACCGTATTCTCAATAAGGTGTGGCGGTTTTTCACTCCCGAGCAGCGCTGTTTGCTGTACAAAACTCAGGTGCGATCGAGTATGGATCTATGGGACGGCTCCGTTAAATACCTCCTCGATGCACTTGATAGACTGCAAAGGCGAGCGATACGCATTAATGGAGATGCTGAGGTTACAGCCCCTCTTGAGGACCTCCAGCTGCGTAGACACATTGCTTCTCTCAGTGTCTTCTACCAAAATTACTACGGAGAGTGTTCTGAAGAACTCTTTGATCTAATCCCACCCTCTCCTTTCCTCTCCCGGACTACACCTCACGTGCTGGTCTTAGGAACCACCACTATCAGTCTATCAGCACTACTACTGTGCAGACTATCAGCACTCGTACCAAGAAATTTGCCAAGTCGTTCCTCTACAAGATATTCGGCTTTGGAATTCTTTGCCGGCGCATGTGTTACCCAGCCTAGTCTGCAGTGTGTGAACATGCTCTCGAGGGACCCAACCATTACATCAGATTTGACAAACCTCAAATACTTGCCAAGGAACAACGATTCATCCCTAGGATGATACGCGAGGCTATTGAAATTAAAAAACATCGAAATTTCAATAGAGATGATGGTTGGAATTTACCACCTGCCACCACTATCAGTCTATCAGCACTACTACTGTGCAGACTATCAGCACTCGTACCAAGAAATTTGCCAAGTCGTTCCTCTACAAGATATTCGGCTTTGGAATTCTTTGCCGGCGCATGTGTTACCCAGCCTAGTCTGCAGTGTGTGAACATGCTCTCGAGGGACCCAACCATTACATCAGATTTGACAAACCTCAAATACTTGCCAAGGAACAACGATTCATCCCTAGGATGATACGCGAGGCTATTGAAATTAAAAAACATCGAAATTTCAATAGAGATGATGGTTGGAATTTACCACCTGCCTGGGACCCCATCATAAAGGTCATCAAATATCAGCCCCCAGCAACACATTGCCAGACCTAAAAATATTGTTAGCTCGTATTGTATAAACTTGAACGCACCCGGTTAAATATAAAAAAGATTGACGGTAGGCAAATAACTTCTAACTATGAGACGACCAACGCCTCAGTGTCCCAGTGACCACGGACCCTGTAAAGGGTTCGAAACGTCAGGATAATATAAAAAACTATATAATAGTAAATTAAACGCGAGTTAATCCGTAAAAAAGTGTTTCTTTTCAATGTTTAGTGCTCGCTTAAACCCCAGAAAACAATATGTGATTCTCTCAGTGTCTTCTACCAAAATTACTACGGAGAGTGTTCTGAAGAACTCTTTGATCTAATCCCGCCCTCTCCTTTCCTCTCCCGGACTACATCTCCCGTGCTGGTCTTAGGAACCACCACTATCAGTCTATCAGCACTACTACTGTGAAGACTATCAGTGTAGGCGCATGTGTTACCCAGCTCCTATAGTCCCGGGTCTTTTAAGCGGGGCGTGAAACGGCATTTATGCAGGCCGTCATAAATGGGTGCGCTTGTTACCGTGCTTGCTCTACGGCGAGGAGCGCTCTCGTTATTTTGGACTGCATCGGCTGCTTACCATCAGGCAGGATGTTGTCACTATGACGTATCACAATAGAAAAAAAAATTTAAAAAAATATTGATTGGGGAAATTTGACAAATTTGGATAGGTTGATCTGCAGGCGTGTGTACTTACAAAAAATATTTAATAGGTATATGTATCCGTTGTCTTGTTAATTTTTAAAGAAGATTCAACGAAAATTAACTTGAGGTAGGTACAGTCACGAGCAAAAATCTGTAAACAACTGTAACTCTTAATACAATGGAATAAGAGTCAAAGTGTACACAAATTGGTACTCGTGACTGTACTTAAAAATAAATTTGTTTTAGAGTTAGGGGAAATTATTTATTATGATCGTCTTTATGATAAATTTCGAATATTTAAACGAAGCGATTATGTTATACATATATTATACATAAGTATAATAAAGTTGAATGTGTAAAATAAGTAAATATAACGAATAAATAAGTGACCATTAACAACTTACCCTAAGATTGTAAGCTCGTTTAAATAGTCTTCCACATATATCGCAAACGTATCCCATATAGTCAGAATGAGTTTGCAAATGCTCTATAATTGAGTGGCGAAACAAGAACCTGGTAAATAAGAAACGGAAGTAAATAAATCACGGAGCCAATAAAACATTATCTTGTAATGTTTTAGTTATCTGTGAAGCTCTTGGCTTCACAGATAACTAAAATCTATTCAAATAAGTCGGTTTAAAGTGGGCAAGTAAGGTCTGTTTCACAACAAACGAACGTCACGCGTCTAATGGGTAGAAGTTCAAAGTTTTGTAACAATGATGTAGATTGTGGGATAACATAGCCGGCTCCGACTCCGACACTACGGAGGTACAGAAGTTTGTATAATAAGAATTTCTACCTCTTTGTGCGGTTATACGTTTAGGCTCACTTATTTTAAGTAGGTAGATATATTTAATATACACGAAGACTTTTTATCGTGATCAGGACCTACGATTCCGACTAAGTAAATGATGGCTATTGCAATAATAACAGTAATAGTTTAGTTTTTTTTTTTAATTTTTGTAATTACGACTATTATCCCCGGAGGGTTAGTCAGAGACTAGGCAATGAGGACAGCAAAAGCAGTCCTCTACATTGACAGGTTTAGCCCATCGCCGCTCTATGCTGTTGGAAGTATGTGCAGTTTTTAGTCCGTTAGTCGCCTTTTACGACATCCAAGGGAAGAGGGGGTGGTAGTGTGCTTTCACCGCTACGCGACATGCTTAAAAATAACAAAATTTGATTTTGTATTTTAATAAGGTAACCCAAAAATTTGAATGTATGCCTTCCTACATTTTTATGAAGTGAAGAAGATACGTATCTTTTTCTCTTCATAAAAAATCATTATTGATTGATCCTACATTTTGTACCTGTACTTATGAAGAGGTTTTATTTGTAACAATTAGTAGGATAACCATGATTTTAATATTCGTAGTTATTAACTTTACTTCCCAGAAAAAAAATGGAACGCTGACATGAAGTTTTATTATTATTGCAATGGCCATCAGTTACTTAGTCGAATCAGTAGGTCCTGACTTTCTGAACACCGATAAAAATTCTTCGTGTAAGTAATTATATTGTAGAGTAGTTCATGAAAATTTTGTAGCGACCGTTACATCTACTACATTTGTGATAGTAAAATGTAACAATCGTTTAAAGTTGTTTATAAAACAAAACCTAAGTCATAATAACATAAGAGATAGAAGTACAAATACAAAAAATTTTAAGCACTTTTCTAACGAATAAAAAAATCATCTAAGTACAGCGTAAATAAATGTCTCACCTTCTTCCACAAATGTCACATATATATTTTTCTGTCACATGTAGCTTTTCGTGGTTTCTCCATGATATATATTTTCTAAATTCTTTGTTACACACTGAACATAGACCACCTTTAAGTTTCAAATGCGTTTCTCTATAGTGAAACTGTAATCTTTTCAGAACTCTTGACTTATTATTACATAAATGACATTGTAAGACTATCTTCCTACCGTCTTTTAAAAGATGTTTGTGCCTAAAAAACAAATATGGACATATGGTTTTTTATAAAATTAACTTTTTACTTGCGATTGATCAACATTTACTCTAATAATATATGTTCTTACCTGTGCGTTGTCATATCAGCAAAGTCTCTACCAGTAAAATCACACAGTTTGCAACATAAATCATTTTGTATGCTGTGTTCAGTTAGATGTTGTTGCAATTTATTGGACTCTGTGAATATTTTATCACATAAACCTAAAACATGGATCAAGTTATCTAAATAAATAAATATTTTGGTTTAGTAGGTAATTAATAAGTAATTTAATAACATTGTGTTTCATTACTACAAACACATAAATAATATTTAATAAGATTGTAGTTAGCTTAAATTGAAATAGGTAAATAAATATTTTTTTTCTTATTCTTAAATACCTACTTGTATACTCTTCACTTATTGCGATTTGACAGTGGCTTCTGTTGCCTTTACTAACCAATAGCTCGACCAAATCACTCGTCAATTATTAATAAACAAACTAAAAAATTGAAAATAAAACTCACCACAGTCATGTGTCAGGGAATCTGGTTTATCATCTTGCTTCTTAAAATGCTCTTTTATAATTACTTCATTCTTAACTATTTTTTTGTTATCTAAAACAAGTTTATTTATTATAAGTATTCAAAACACAAACAGATATTGAATAGTTTATTGTATTGACACGTGCCATCAGGTGTGAATTGATCTTTAAATAATAAATAATAAACTGTTTTCTTATTCTTTTTCAGTTTTAATGTTTACTGAAACCATTCAATATTATTCTTGTTGACTCTCCACCTAGTAATTAAGTTAAGTTTTTAATTTATAGTATAGTAATTAATAGTAGTTTAAATAGTAGGTAGGTAGTTGTTAATAGTATACTTTTTAGCTTTCAGGAAATTAAAAATTATTGTTGGCTTCTTAAAATTAGTTTTAACATGAATAAGATTTTTTTAAACTTTCTTTTACTTACCACAAACTTGAGATTTTGCCTTTTCTTTTACTTTCTGACGTTTTTTGTACTTTCCTCGTTTTACCTTTTTCATACAAGTTGCATTTAACGAATGGTTACTACTAGTCTCATAATCTAAAACAAAATGAAAATGTGTGCATGCATATAAGACGACTGCTAGAAACCGCAAGTAACTTCAAGGGCTGGTCAGGTCAAGTGTTTTAGACATGACAAAAATGACAAAAGAGAAATTCGTGCTTTTTTATTTTATATTAAATAATTATTCATTTTATGAATTTTAATTCGATAGCCTTTGAGTAACTTATTTATTTTAAAGCAATAACATTCGAAAAAAACGGTAAGATTTAATTATTATTTGCAACGCGCGGGCACCGGCCGGCCGTTGACCCACCCGTCTGTTGAACCGTCCGCGTCAGCTGGGCGATAAGTAGGTACCTACGTTAGTCTGCAATCTTTTTTGTCATTTTTGACATGTTTAAAACACTTGACCCGACCAGCCCTTGAAGTTTCTTGCAGTTTCTAGCAGTTACTTTATATACAACTACAACAACAAGAACCATATTATTATGACAGCAGAATAACTAACTGCTATAAATGTTGTATCATGAAATGCCTTGGTCCGGGTGTCGCAAAGAGGGTGCATAATAAATACACTCTAATTATTTTTTCACAAACTGACAAAAAACATTGCTATAAAAAAAGAGAAAAAAAATGTACTTACCTACCTACTTAAAAAAAATTAAAAAAATATACAAATTTTTGTATAGAGGTAGGTAGATTTCTGTTGTCTAATAAAAAAATAACCTCGAAATTCAAGACTACGCTACGCTGCGCTTCGCGATTGTCTTAAATTTCTAACCTATCACGCGACGTGACGGCTACTTACCTACTATCAACGGGTTACTCGCATAATGACACATTTAGGTAGGATAACGCAAATTGACACATCGTGTTTACGCAAATTGACACATATTCTCATACGCGAAATGACACACGGGAACGGAAATTCGTTTTCCATTATTGTTAAATTGTGCATACAATGCGAGTAACCCTAACGTGGAACCAAGCGCAAAATTTTACAAGTCTAAACTTCATACAATAATATCGCATATTTTTCTAAGTGTCAGCTCATGCGTGTAAGTCAAAATGCGTGTAAGTCAATATGCGTGTAAGAAGTTAGTCATTAAGCGAGTAACCCAAATTTTGGATTATTCGCATAATTGAACACGTAAATTAACACATTTTCTCATACGTGAAATGACACACTCTTTTTCACAATGTTTTTCGTCAGTTTGTGAAAAAAGTCAATATCATTTCGCGTATGAGAATATGTGTCAATTCGCGTATCTCATTTTGCGTAGTCATTCCCGTGTGTCATTTCGCTTATGAGAATATGTGTCAATTTGCGTATGTCATTTTTCATAGATACTATGTGTCATTGTGCATTGGGCTACCAAAATGGGTTATTATGCGACTGGCTGACTGCCTATAGAAGAATTTAAAGCACAACAAGACTAGAGAATGTGAACATTTTGGTAGATTCAATGTAAATAACATAGGTACTCACTGTTGATTTTCTCATTTACCGGTTCTATTTCTTTATTTGGGCATTGTAAATTTGCCCATAAGTCAATATCATTATTGTCATCTTTATCTTCAAATTTCAAGTTCCTTAATAACTCTAAATGTATACTTTTCGATTTAACAACTTCCTTGCTGTTGTTCACGCTATCATCATCATAGTGGTGTAAATCTTCTATAAATCCATCATTACTTTCATAGTCAATTTTCTCTTCTTCTTGTTTTATTTTAGAGCATTCCTTAAATAAACATATCTACAGTACCTAAGAAAAACCATCTGCGTCCTTTATATGAAGTGAAGCAGTAAAGTTTTAAGAGCTATAAAGTACCATGTTAAAACACGTTGGTTGTCAGCTCAAATGCTGTTGTTTATTTGCTAGTTTATCATTTCATACATGCAAACTTGCCATCTTTTATTTTTGTTTTGTTAAAATGTCATAAGTAGAGACCGGATTATATCCTACTAATCCTACTAATATTATAAACGCGAAAGTTTGTAAGTATGGATGGATGTTTGTTACTCTTTCACGTAAAAACTACTAAATGGATTTGGATGAAATTCGGCATACATATAGTTTATAAACTGAATTAACACATAGGATACTTTTTATCCCGATATTCTCACGGGAACGGGAACCACGCGGGTGAAACCGCGAGCGGCCGCTAGTGCAACATAAAAAGCTTGATATATGCATGCAAATATGCATGAAAAATGCTGAAATATGCACAAAAATAAGCAGAATATGCAAAATTAATTGAACCCAAAAAATAAAAAAAGTAAGTTTTCATTTTTTTGTTTCCAAATCAGCATACAATTAGTAAATAATAATTATCCTTTGATAGGCGATAAAAGGTACAGTAACCTAACATGACATTAAAATTATTTAATATGTGTGTAAACGTAAACAATCAAGTATTGTTCCAAATGTTCAGTGGTAAGATTGTGTCTTCGATATTCGAATATTTTTGTAAGTGGAAAAGGATCGCTCCACATCCACTGAGGGTAACTGGGCAGAATTTGAACTTGGGTGCTATGTTAGCACTTATAGTTTCTGGCAAAAGTTCTGCCGTCCCATTAATGAAACTATCAATCAGACACAAACGTTCAAAATCTGGGTTATTGTTCAATATGTTTTCAAACTTTTCTTTAAGGCGAGTCACCGGTAAATGCGGGCAAAACTGTTTTGCTACATCAAATGGTTTATGTATTTAATATTAAAATTACGCTCTTATAAAAAATATATGTATAATACACTAAAGGATGTGCTAATTTGTTACGCGATTAGATGTACTTTACTAGATTACAAAAAATCCCGAAAACAGGCCAAATAAAAGTCTAAAACGTATGATTTTTTAATTTTTTTTTAAATTTTTGAAATAATTTTTGCATATAAATATTTATTCTGAAGTACTACAGATAACCTGCTAATTCATAAAATCCTTTTAAATCTATATCGGCAAAAAAAACCTACAAAACGCGCCTATTTGCGTTGTTATACCCGTCCCGTACCGTCGTACGTCGAGAGAGCGCGAGAGAAGCGCTCGAAAGGACTTCGCCTTAAGGCCTTAAGAGGGGTGAAATGCCTAAATATTTGCATGTTTGAAACAAAATATCCAAATAACTGTCTATTTAATTCGAATAAAAATATTGTCAATGACGAACGAATATCTAATAAACATTTTTAATTGAATGAAATTGTATTTTCATAAACCACTTTTAAGAAAAAAAATCCCTAACGAATCTCTATTTCAGTCATAAATTGCAAAATTTCTCTAAATCGGCTCAAGCTTTTTATTTAGTTCATAAACTAAACGAAAGATCTTAATAATGCAAATAATTTTAATTGAGAGTTTTATTTTCCTTCCGTATTCTACTGGTGAAAATTAATTAAAACACGAAAATTAAAGTTTATCGGCGCAAGAGTGCCTGCCCCGTCTCCCTGTAATCCCCCGCTAGCCCTGCCGGCAGTCCGTTTCCGTATTTCATCGAGAGTGGACTGCGCGCCGCACACTGGGGCAAGATACCCTAATATGTGGCAGAAAATGTAAAAAATAAAATTCTTTTTTGAACTACCTACAACAGATTTTAATAAACCATATACCAATGCTTCTTGAGACACTATCAAATCGACCGATAACTTACACGAATTCCTACTATAATTGACGTTTGTCGGTAGTTGTGATAGTGCGACTAATTATAAATTAAATTACATTTAGTTTAGCTGTGAATAAATGGTGTTATTTTAGAAAATTATTATAATTAAACTATGGAACCTTCAACTTCAGGTATGTTACGGTATTTTAACAACTTTTAATTTGGTATTAGGGTACAGTAAACATATTAAACCAAGGAATATATTTATTATACAACGATTTTTACAAAATTAAAAAACAGCTAAGGTTTTAGTTGTGTTCTCCCGTGAATTCCACTTTAGTTTTTTTTGGTAAACAACCCATGCAATATCAGCAACTAGAAACTAAAAAAAAATTTGCTACTTTCTGCTACTTTTCACATTATAGTGATTTTTGTAGTTTACCTATTTATGCAAAATTACTTGTTTCGTTTTAGGGACGAGTTCAAATACCGTATTTATTTCAAGAAATGAACTCGTTAACTTAATGCGATGCTCGGAAGAAAAAAGTTTTGAAAAACAATTAAATTTTTTGATTTGTGAGTTGCGAAAACGTAATGTGATGAAAAAGACGTTATTCATTTAAATCGGAAATTATCAAAATTTAAGTATGAATATAGGTCACGATGGTCAAAAGCTTGTACAATAGATGAAAAATTTAAAAAAAGTAATATGCATTGGCTTGAGACATCAATTTCGTTTCCTATCTTCAAGAAAGAAAACTTGAAGAAGAATCGCGGCCGATCGGAAATTTCATATGAGTTGTCATCTGAACGTTCAAAACGAGTTCAAAAATGTAGCCGAGAAAAATCCAATAGAGACATTTTTAATTTTTTTAATTTTATTTATCTGATCCCTTAATTTCAAGCAAGCAAAAATCAAAAAAGAAAAATCCTCGGAGTCTTCCAAAAGAAGCATTATATTTATTAAAAGATCCATCTTCTAACATAAATTGTGACCATGATACAGAAATCGGTGATGAGAATGATGATGATGAAGAAGATGACGACGATGCGTAAGCATATGTTTAAAATATTTATAAGGTCCGTATTTAACAATACATATATAAATTTGCTAGATTCTTTACGTGTTTTTTTATTATAGTTACCTATACTACGTTTAATGTATAACTCTATAGATACATACATGTATATTTATATAAACATTTAAATATTTTCAAATAACTATCTTAGTTGTATTTTGCATTCATAAAAGCAGTTTAACTAAAAAACTTATTTAATGCCAACAAAAAGGGTATCTTGCCCCAGTGTGCGCCGGTTGTAATCAAAACTTCTTAACTTTTCGCACTGAAGCTGCTGAATAATAAATCTAAGTGCAGTCTTTTACGATACAGAGCATGGATATTTATGATATAAGTATTATTGATTGATTGAAATGTCCCATAAGACATAATGCATTATTTTCTGATCAAAGCGAATTGCTTTATGTAGCAGAAACAACATCACATGATTAAAGTAAAATGATTATCATGCGGCATGCATATAAATATATATATAAACTGTAAAATTATTGAAAGCGAAATGACTTAAATCTTAAAGGTTGCTAGTATAATTAAAGAATAAAAAGATATAAAATATCAAATATTTTGTCCATAGCTACAGGTATAATTATTTAAAGGCGAAAGAAAAAATAGTAGGCAAAGGAAAAATACTTTACGAGCGACTCCCTTACTTCAAAAAGGGAATCATCGGACATTTGACAAAAAAAAAGTAATGTAAATTGCAAAAGTAATTAGATTTCTAATTCTGTTTCCATTAATTTTAATAGTAAACACAGTAATGATATCTTAACTCATCCCCTATACACGGCGCCGTGGGTTTTCAATTGTTTTTCAATTATGTCTGGTTTCGCCGTGCGTGGGTTTTCTATTGTTTTTTAATTGTGTCTGGTTTAAGGGTCAATTCTTGGCCCTTTCTTATTTTTGATCCATTTCAATGACTTGCCATTATTTGTAGAAAACTTCTGTGATATTGTATTGTTTGCAGATGATACTTAAATAGTTTTTAATGTGACTGGGTGTAAGAATAATCATGACGATGTTAACAATGCTCTATCAGAGAGGTACTCAGTTGATTTAGTGCTAATAATTTACAGCGAAACGCTAATAAACGAAATGTATTAAATTTACACTACCAAATGTCAAGGCCGAACAAAACGATGTTAGAATGAATGGTGTTAAATTAGATTTGGTAGACTCGACAGTTTTCCTAGGGATAACCCTTGACTCAAAACTCCAATGGAATCCGCATATTATATCGAATTTGGCCGGCAAACTCAGTTCAGCAGCATATGCGATTAGGAAAAATTAGACAATAACAGATGTTGAAACTGCTAGGACTGTTTACTTTAGTTATTTTCATAGTGTTATGTCGTATGGCGTCCTCTTGTGGGTAACAGCGGCTGATGTCAAAACTATATTTATTTTACAGAAACGAGCAATAAGAACCATTTAATACCGGGATCACGAACTTCTTTGAGAAATATTTTTAAGGAAGTTGGTGTTCTTACTGTTGCATCGCAATATATTTAAAATTGTATAGTTTTTGTGCGTTGCAATATTAACACTTTTTCTAAATACGGTGATGTACTTACACAATTTCAATACTAGAAGTAAGTCATAACTAGTAATGCCACTGTTTAGGTTACAAAAGGTTCTCGGCTCTTTGTTGGGGCAAAGTATACACTATTATAATAAAATACCAAGTACTGTACTAGATTTACCTTTAGATAAGTTTTAGAATCATGTTAAATCTTGTTTACTTAAGAAAGGTTATTCTTATTATACAGTCAAGGAATAATTAGAAGACAAAACAGCCTGGTTATAATAATATATTCACATTATATTTTCTTAATCCATTATTTTTATAACTAATTAATGTTACGCTGGTATAATAGCCTTTATTAGCAGTGTCTTACATACAAAGGTAACCTACTCAAAATTTATGTTGCGTATAAAGTTGTCTAAATATTTTCTTGCTTTAGTTGGAGTTGCTCGAGTGTGTCATGCTCTCTCAAAGTGTCTCTGCGGTGGTGGCATGTGCGTCGGATCGTTACGTTCCCTAAAACATGGTTGAGCGAAGCGATGGCTGATCCACATGTCATACTCGTGAACGGGTGCCGCCTGTGGAGGCTGGTTAGCTCTTGCAATCTTATTTTAATTTGTAATAGAAATAGTATTTCTTTTTCTTGTTTCAAAGGTACTGTAAGACATTGTCCATTTTATTTTAAATTAAGCAATATATTCTTTTGTACGAGTTGTGTTGTCTTGTAAACGTATTAAATGTTTTTATCTTGTAATGGAAAATGTCCTTCTATGATAGGGAGGGCATTTTCCAATTTGTATTGACGCTGTTAAAGAAAGGGCGAAAAGAAATGTCCTTGCTGAGTTTCTTGCCGGTTCTTCTCAGTACAAGGCTCCCGTCCCATAGTTAGGACTTACGAACCGATGGCATTCGACATTCATAAGCATCGCGCGAGTTGAATATTCGTGCGTAAATCGCGCTTGTGGACTCAATGTTTTGGCACCCAGTATCTCGCCAACGCGCGTATGAGTTTGCGCAAAACGATTCGCGGCGAATTCGCCCCTTCTGGACAAGGTGTAAGTGCTCAATTATAATTTAATAAATGTCTTTGACCTTGTGGCAGTCAATGTGTTAACCAACCTTTATGGAAGGGGAGGGGGAAGGGAGGGGGAATGGAAGGGGAGGGGAGGCGGAAGGGGAGGGGAGGAGGAGGGTGGTGAAGGAGGGAGGGGGGAGGAGGAGGGGAGCCAAAGTGCGGAAATGCATAGTTTTAAGATATTTATATTTTGAGGTTATGTTAGGTTATTTTTAGGAAAAAAAACACATATTCTACTAAGTTACCATTACCGTACCCCCTCCATCCCCGTCCCTTCCTCCCCCAAGATATTTTTGAATGGAGCTAGTTTTCTGATGACTAATAAAAAAATAACCTCGAAATTCATAACAATCGCTACGCAAAAAAAAACCGCTGCTTAAAATGTCATTTGGATAAAATAAGCGATCTTTGGGATTAAAAAACGGCCGCATCCAGATTCTTCTGCGTTTGCGTCTCCGTAATAATAGTACGAGCAACATCGTACTGGCCAAGAACAACGAGCCCTCTTCTGCATACGTTTCGGAAGAAACTGATGGAATATAGCAGGGGTTAATCGATCAACGTCGATCGATGGGTTAGACTAACGGTATCCGTCGATCGATTAAAGCTACCACACCTATCGATCAACGTCGACCGACCGTCGTCGATCGATTGGTTAGTCAAACGGTATCCGTCGATCGATTAAAGCTACCAAACCAGTCGCTCAACATCGATCGATGGTGATCGATGCCGTCGATCGATTGGTCTGGTAACACCCTTAAGCGCAGGATAAACACAAGCGGCGTCGGGCGCGGGCGAGGCGCGGGCGTCATTCGTATTTCATATGAATCGTATAGAAGCGGCGGGGCGCGGGACATATACAATACATGCGGCGTGGCGCGGGCGGGGTGCTCATACGCCTCGCCCGCACCTCGCCCGACGCCGCTTGTGTTTGTCCTGCGCCTTAGTTACCTTGTTAAAATTTTGTAAGACGTTTCCTGACTTTTCAATCCCTAACCAAGCTCCGTTTACAATGCAACATGTCTAAACCATTTTCATTCAGCCCCCCATCCTGAGAATTCCCTATGTCAGCGTCAATCAAAACATCCCTCCCTCCTCCACATGGCAGGCCCAAACACTCTCGGCGGAACAACTCCGGGAGTACGCCAGTCCCGCACAACTTCTCCAAACCACTGCACCTATACTCTGCTATTGGCAGCACAGCCCCGCACAAAGATCCAGCAACAATTGCCTTCCGTTTCAAATCGGCTCGGATCACTTCCTCCGGCGATCCATCCCTCACAGAGCATCCAGTGAATACCCCATGCAAAGACGATTCCTAAATGTCTCGAACTCGAACCCCATTTATTCTGCCCGTGAGACAACCCCCAAACACTCGTCGGAAAACTCTTCGCAACTTCCGAAATCAGCGCAATCCAACCTGGCAGTTAAGTGGAACATGGCAGGAAGAAACCTATCCTCCAACTGCTAGCCATTGAGGAGGAGCCCACACTGCTGAGCCCCTAACAGAATTCTCTATTACAGAGAACATGCTATCGACACTCATCGCAGCGCGACCCGGAAGCAAATACTCAAGCTGAATGGACTCAAGATTCCTTGACTTCGACAGCGCATCACGCACAGCTGCCATGACAATTCCGTTTTTGGCAGACTGTATAATCTCTGCTTTTAGGAAAATGTTACAAGAGAAGGCTAATGTTACCTGTGGGGGGAATCAGAGAGAATGCAATTTCCACTATTTTAGAACAATGCATTTGTACTGTGTAGACATGCGAATCACTGTTAAACAATCGTTTACGCAGACTATGTACTGGACAGAATAAAAACAGAATTGTCATGGCAGCCGTGCACAATGCAACGTCAAAATCAAATAATCTCGAGTCCACTTAGCCCTACCACTCACCTGGAGGTGGGTAGTACGTCACACTGAGATGAGCGTCGATATTTACACAGAGATGAGTGTCGATTTTCTATAACAGAATGCATGCTGCACTCTGTTATATAAAACTTCACCAGACACTCCACAGCGTGGGCCCCCTTCCAATGGCCAACAACTTGCCAGGCTGCTAGAAAATAAGTTTCAACGAAGAACCTTCCAACAAACGTCTCAAGGGCAATCCCACGGGCAAAAAAAAACAAAATTTGAATTGCCACATTAAGAATTCAGCATTGCATATGGTGGTAAATATTACATGAAACATGAATCACCAGAAGAAACGATCGAAAACAACTCAAAACAGAAAGCAATTGCTGTTAAATACATATACAAGACCGCACTGACAACAACAAAATGCAAGCACAATGACTCAAAGAAACTGTGCGAGACCGGCGCTATCCCAAAATCATTCCACCGAGAATACTTAGGCCCACCATGTGGGAATGGGAGGGACGCTTCGACCGACAGCGACACAGACGATTCCGAAAATGAGGAAACCGAACATAAACAACCCAAAACACATTACATAATAAACAGAACCTAACCAAAAATCAAAACACAATCAAATTAAATCTTACAAAACTTTATTAGAATCAAATGACATACAAATACATAGCACTTGTAACTGACGGTGATTCAATGAGCTCGACTTCATTAGTTGGTATGAGGTTAAAAGGCCTACATACGAGGGGCGTTCAAAATATTCTCGGTATTGATACGTTACATCCTCTTTTATATATATATTTGTTACTGGCCGCTAAGATTCATTCATTGACATTAAAAAAAAGTAAAATTGGAACCGAGATGTTCTTTTGTTTTTCTGCAATTGCCGAACAAACATGAACACCATGAGCGAATTAACAATTTTAACGAAATTAGAGCACCGATCCGTCATAAAATTCTTGACAAAACAGGGTAAAAATCAAAAAACCATAAAAGAGGAAATGGATTGTGTTTACCGTGAGTCTGCTCCTTCTTTATCTACTATTCAAAAATGGTCAAGCGAATTTAAGCGTGGAAGGGAGAGTATTGAAGATGACCCTAGACCTGGCCGGCCTGTAGTGGCTACCTCACAAGAAAATATTGATAAAGTGGAAAAACTTATATTGGAAGACGGCCGAGTGAAGGTAAAATCTATAGCTCAAGTAACCAATCTCTCTATTGGTACCGTACATGACATTATACATGACCATCTTAATATGTCAAAAGTAAGTGCAAGATGGGTTCCGCGAATGCTGACGCTTCTTCAAAAGGATATGCGTGTGGCTTGCTGTTCAGATTTTATCGACCTGTGTGGTGAAAATCCCGATGAGGTGCTGCAAAAAATAGTTACTGGAGATGAAACCTGGGTTCATCATTATGACCCAGAGAGCAAACAGGAGTCCATGCAGTGGCACATTAAGGGTTCAGCTCATCCCAAGAAGTTCAAGGTAATCCCGTCAGCTGGCAAGGTCATGGCCACAATATTTTGGGATTGTGAAGGAGTTTTGCTTATCGATTATAAAGAAAAAGGTGTAAATATCACAGGGCAGTACTACGCTAACGTTATACGTCAATTAAGAGATGCGATCAAAGAAAAGAGGCGAGGAAAGTTAACCAAAGGTGCTCTGCTTCTGCATGACAACGCCCCTGTCCATACTGCTCATATTGCCAAGGCAGCTATTGTTGAATGTGGGTTTGAAACTGTTACTCATCCACCCTATAGTCCGGACTTAGCCCCAAGCGACTTCTTTTTGTTCCCCAATCTTAAAAAGGATCTGCGTGGAAATAAATTTTCTGACGATGAAGCGTTGAAGACGGCCGTGGAGGAGCATTTTTACACCAAAGATAAAAAATATTTTTATGAGGGATTAAAAAAAATAATTGATCGATCTTATAAGTGTATGAACATAGGGGGGGAGTATATTGAAAAATAAAAATATCAAACTTTTCGTACTTGTTTGTTTTTATCCACATACCGAGAATATTTTGAACGCCCCTCGTATAAGTACCGCAAAATCACAGGATTTGCAAATTATAAATATGTTTAAATTGATTTAATCAACACTAACACTCTAGCTAACATCTGAAAAAAACGCTCAAGTGAAATTCTTTGCTAATATACCTAATTTAAGGTAAAAGGAATGAAGCAACATGTATAGCATTTATAATTAACTGTGAAAATGACTCAAACGACTTCTCTTATAAATATTGACCGAAGTAAAATGTTTTATAGTACAGTTGTAAGTCGTAATCAGATTTGGTAAAAATGAATGAAAAGTCCATTTTATGAAAAAATGTAAAAGTTAATGACCTTAAATCAAAGGCTTCTGTATTAATGCTTTATTTAAATGGACTTAAATCATAATAAAAGAAAAAGGATAAAATGGTGTCGCATAACACCTTTCTTTTTAAATTGATTGCCAAATTGGCAACAGAATGAAGCAACAAAAAATGCTTTGATTTGAACCAAATTAGGCTCAAAAGACGCAGAAAAAAAATGACGATTCCAAATCAGTATATAACTAAATATCGCTCAAAATGGCCGTTAGTCAAGTTGCCTTTTACCCGTCAATATAATCCAGTCTCTATTCGTTAAGCATTGCTATAAGCAAAATGTAAAAGTATTTTATAATTTCTTGTTTACAATGCCATTTAAGTAAGTAGGTACCTACTTACATTGATTGTTGTTAAGATTTATTTAATTTTAATAAAATAGATTACTCTGAACCTGCTTGTAAGACACATGACTGTTATTACATGTTAACAAATCTCATGGCATGTGCTTGTGGCATCCTATGATAATTTAATCACTTCTTAGGCCTGTTCCTTTTTTAAGGCCCATAACAATTACCCCCGGAGCATGGCATTTATAAATGCCTTAAGTATATAAAAAAAACTCCCGTCACACGGGGGTTAATAAAACTTTTATTATATATTTTTGAATGTGCAGCAAGATATGCATACTTATACAGTCACATGTATCTTATAATACTATTTATTAAAATAATATGATCATCAGAGACTCGGCACGGTCTCTGCAATAGCAGGGCTATAAAGACAAATAAATACATTAAAACTATGAAACTTTACAGGCCTTTGTCTAGTTATGATTTGAAGACCATAGTCAAAATAAACCTACCTACTGCCACACAGTGTTTCCAAAGTTCTATGAAACTTAAAATATTAGTTAACAGGTACTTAATATACTTACATAATAAGTATTGTAAGTGACTAGCTTAATTTTTTTAAATAGATACATTAAAATTAATTACTTACAATGTTCACTGTAATCATTGATTTCCATAGCATATCAGATTTAAGAGCATTCTTTTTGAACTCCGTAAACTTTTTAAGCTTTTCTACACAGACTTCACACAGCTTTCTAGGATTATCCTCTGGAGTCATCTGAATAATGATTGGTGAATAATAGTAGGTACCTACTGTTTAACTGTTTAAATTGGTGATAGGTTATTGGTTGATAAGATGATTATTATTTTATAATTTCTTGCAAGACAACAAAGCACTAAGTAGTGATATAGTGGTTTTTTTTTTTTAATTTTTGCTTTTAATGAATATCATGTTGCCTATTTGCAAATGAATAATAAATTATCTGAACTCATAACAGCAGTTTGTACATGTAAAAAATAAGGAAAATATTAAAGTTACTCACAGTAACACCAAAACAAAATTCATACATTTGTAACCAAACACCTGCATTGTCTAGAGTAACTCCATTGGAAAAATTCGCTACTAGACATAGACGACAAGCACGAATATTAATAATTGTCTTACTTTTTTCTGACATGGTTATTTTCAATTAAATTTAAAAATTAAATACAATTTTAAGAACATGCAACATGCAAGATGAAAGAGAAAAACAACAACAGTCAGTTAACATTTTTTTATTCGTTTCTTGAAGGAACAGGCTAAGGTCAAACACCATGCTGCCTAGTCATTAGTTTCCATTCCTTCTTGTAAAATTAAGTAACATCATGTTATTGAGTGATAATATGAATTAATATTCCCTCCAAACCCTTCAGTTTGGAGGGAATATTAATTACACACGAATATTAATTATACACGGACTGCTTACTTGAGAGAATTTAAAAGGTGATGTTGCTCTGTTTTGTTTTATTTTCCAACACATGTTTAGACGGATATTGAGTATAGGTAAGTATTAAAATAATTTGAAAAGTGATACAAGTAGTTAGGTACTTAGTTATATAAAGAAAAAACATAATGGAAAAACCTACTTATGCGACCAATGAGTTTGTCTTTGAGTTTCAGTAAAGATGTGGGGCTTTACTTTAAAATGATCTCTCACGGACTTCACGAGACAATTTAAAAAGTCATGTTGCACTGTTTTGTTTTATTTGCCAACACTTATTGCGCATTCACGAACACTTAGCGGTTAATAAACCACTGTTATTTCACATTAATATTTGACAAAACACAAATTTTAGAAATTAAGACAAAACCTCTTCAAACAAAACTGCAAACATGACTGAATGAAACTTCATTCATTCACTTTCCCGAGGTTTCCCGAGTTTCCCGAATTTCCTGAGTTTCCCGGCTTCACGTTTTTCCTGAGTTTCCCAAAAAGAAGTCCCCAAACAATCAACATTTTTTTATTATCAGGTCAGGACCTGATGATAGGTTCCTGGAGAAATCGAGGGAACTCTTCAAAAATATTACAGGCACACCTACAGCAATTTAGGTATTATTGCAATAACCTGGCCACTTGACCTCGGGAAGCACCATTTGGTAAAGTGGAATTGATGATGAAGACCACAGATGGCCACCGGAACTACTCAATACTAAATATTTTTGGTGTTTGCTATACGATTACAAACTTTAGTGTGGTTGCTAAGCAATTTATGCTCGCCACAATGCATCATGGTGAAGTGGAGCTAATGGTAAACCACCAAGAGAACTCCTCAAGAATTGACGTCCCTGCATCGGAGAAAACAATATTTTGTACTAAATGATAAGCAGAGTTAAACATTGATGTTGTAAAAAAAAAAAAAACCTACCAAGCCAATAAAAGTGAAAAATAAATAATATTAAACCTTTTAACTATAAGAACAATGAAGTAATAGCTACTACTATTACAATTTTTTATATTTTTCTGTGTAAACGTAGGTACTCGTAGGTAGGAAATATCATAGGTAGGTACCTACGTTTACACTAAAAAATAAAAATAAAGCTTAAAAAAACCAACCTAAAAATAACAGAAAAACTACAAAGAACACAATAATTGTGTTGTCTTGAATAACTTTTACTTCCTACAGTTAAAATTTAAATTTCTTACATACTTTTGAAGACGGTTCTAAGCCAAATTAAATATGTAAGAAAATATTCAAAAAATAATACGTAAGGTATGTTGGGGTAAGAGCGGCTGGATTTTCACTGTTCTTGATGACTTGAAAAAGTATTTTTTTATTTTAATGTTCTGACTGGTTATTTAACTTATGAATTATTTTTACAATATAAGAAAGACCATGCTTTGTATTTACATATTTTTGAACCCCGTAACAATGTATCTTTGTCCACAAAATTAGGCAAAACTGAGTACTCACGGCGGCAGATCAACCTACCCTAAACTGTCAAATTTCTCCAATTAATATTGATCCTTAAAACCAAGCAATAAAGTTCAGAATTGATTGTAGAAATTTGACAGTTTTGGGTAGGTTGATCTGACGCCGTGTGTACCTGTGCAGAGTTTTTTTTTTCAGGGAAAGTGCGGACTATATCGGGTCAAGAGCGTACTATATCCTAAAATCGATTCTTTTCACTGTATTAATTATAAAAAATTGTAATCCGCTGTAACCCCAGATAAATTATACTATCATAACAGTCTGGATGCTTTCGTATCTGGGCTAGTAATGAAATTTCGTTTTTGTTAAAGCATAGAACGTATCCGCTCTTTCCCCATTTAAAAATGACACACAAAGGTGATTCTCAAACTTTGTTCAACAAGTACAGCGATGAATATTAAAATATTATTCATCTCAAAGCATTTTTACGGCAAATATGAAATTAAAAAAAATTAAAGCAGACACTTCAAATGCGACCCAAGCCCAAACTGATATTATAAAAATTATTCGCTCTACAACTATGCTTAAAAATTTAACTTGGCATGGCACCCGAAACCTTTTAAACAATATTTATTTGTTGGCTTTATAGCTTAACAAAAATAAAAAAATAAAAAACAAATCAAGGAAGGCTTGACAAACGCGACATAGGCCCCATAGGCATAACTGAAATAACAATTTTATACTTACTCAACATTACTATGCTTAAAAATAATAATTTCGTAGATATGGCACCCTGAAGCACTTTGGTATACTAGCAGTCATCTGAGTCACGAAACTAGTACGTTACGTTGTGATAAAAGGTTTCCAATTTTTTTGCATAAAAATTTATGTCATAATTTAACATAGCATACTTTTACTTGTCCTAATAATAGTCACGCACAATATTAATTTGGCATAATTTTTAATTTTTTAGGCACATTTTTTTTAAAGCATAACTACTATAAGCATAATAGTTGTTAAGCATACTATTCTAAAGCCTAAATTTGCTTACGCATAATATACAGGACGTACCACGGACATGCCACATGGAGGGAAAGTACCTTGAATATTGTAGATGGAACATTTTACTGAAAGAAGACATTATTTGAATTTGAAAAACAATTTAAACTGCATTCATAGATATTTCAATAATTACATGGCTGAACCAGGAATCGAACCAGTTACATGAGAAAAATAATCATCCTGTAGCTTTATCATACCGATCGAAAGGCTTCATCTTAAGGATTATTTTTTGCTAAATAACATAGTGTCACAAATAAAAGGAAGACCATGAATTTTAACATTTGATGTGAAATTTTGTTCAGATAAATGAAAAGCTGACATTGCCGTAAGGACATACAACTGACATTGAAATAAATACATACATAAATTGATTAATTTTGTATTAAAAATGTTAAAATTCATGGTCTTCCTTTTATTTGTGACACTATGTTATTTAGCAAAAAATAATCCTTATGATGAAGCCTTTCGATCGGTATGATAAAGCTACAGGTGATTATTTTTCTCATGTAACTGGTTCGATTCTCGGTTCAACCGTGTAATTATTGAAATATCTATGAATGCAGTTTAAATTGTTTTTTAAATTCAACTAATGTCTTCTTTCAGTAAAATGTTCCATCTACAATATTCAAGGTACTTTCCCTCCATGTGGCAGTCCGTGGGACGCCCTGTATATTAAAGCATAATTTTGATAGGCAAAATAATTATTTAAGGAAAAATTCTGTTTTGGAAATTGGCCCAAGGGCCACCCCGCCGCACCCTAGCCTACTTTTACACTATGGTTATAGTGTAAAAGTTATAAATATTTAATATACCTAATACCTACTTTATGTTTTACAGATTCAAATAGCTATCAATATAATAAAAAAATTGGACGTAGTGCAAACCAGAACCAACCCACAACTTGTGTGAAAATGAGTTACCTATACAGTTGGAATCCTCATTAGACAATTGCCATGCTCAAAAAAGATCTTGGCATTATACTGGTTGTGGTTTTAAACAGTTGCCAAAGGAGACCTTTCCTCTTCCCATTCAACTACGACCACTCATTTACCTAAGATTTAAAGGTACCAAAATGTAGGAAAAATATCGTAGATTCCAGAAATATATGTATTATATTTTTTATTATAATTGTACCACCTAAAAATATAATTAGAAAGGTTTGACGGCTTGCAACATTGGATTAATTTAACTGGCAAGCAAACTCTCACGCTGTCGGGTGCGTTTCGTTAGCTTACCTAACTGCCAACTAATTATTAGATAAAAGCCTTAGAGTAACTTATTTTTACATAAACATAACCTGTTTTTAGCAAAAACATGATAAATAGCCACGTATGTCTGTGTAAATAGCACAGACATATAGTAACAAAAATAAGTGTTTTTAACTGTTTCGAATGATTTTGTGCGTTTGATTATTTTGAGAGAGACAAATATTAGTAGACCGACTATATATGTGAGTTTATAGAAAACCATATAATTTAAACTAGGTTTTGCACCTATTGAATATCCATTGTGAGATATATAAAATAACTTAATTAATGGCTTCGCGTTTAGCATTAGGCCAATTTCAAGAGGTATATACTTATTTTTAAAGTAAGTAGGTACATTTAATTTTAGTATTTTGTACTGTAGATTGAAATAAAATGGAGTCTCACAACACGTGGTGTTGCTTAAAGAACAAGGGAGAAACTCCAACATTGTGAGTTTAGATCTCAAAAAATATTTTTTGTTCATCCACAAACTGTCACCACCACAAAAAACCAGTATGACAGTTGTCACTGTCATATTTTCGCTCTTTAATTGCACGTTTCGTTTCATTTTTACGATTTCATAAACCATATTATGTATGACTTTTTTATTTTCAAAAAAAATATTAGTTTCGGCGTGTTTTATAGAAAAATGATATCATCAGAGGCTTCTGCATAATTAAGAGGATATTTTAAAATAAAGTGTACCTCGGTACATTTTGAGCCGAAATGGAAAGGTCTCCTTTAAGGAGGCGATTGTGTTAATGTAAATGATTATAAATCCATTTAAAAAAAAATACGTAAAAAAATACAAAAATTATTTTGTTCCTGTTGCATGTTATTCTTATAAATATACTACGTTGCTTATTGGTACCTATTCCTTCAAATGCCGCCGCTTGCGCCGGCCTTTGTCCTTTGCCGCCCGCCGCGGGCGGCTTGCCGACAAACGGGCGGCCCGCCACCCGCTCAAATCGGGACGAGCTAGACACGACGCAAGACACGACGCGAGACACGACGCGAGACGCACGAGAGTCAGTGCTTCCACAATGAGGGGAACTTCCCCTTGTGAGGGGAAATTAGGGTCCAGAGGGGAAGAAAAAGGGGAAAGAGATGAATAGGGGAAATCGAGGGGATATCATGTTTGCGGAAAGGAGACTCGGAGTTTTATGCTTAAGTTGTATACTTTTTTAATTTTTTACACATTTAACGTACCTTTTTTAGCCTCAAATGTGCCATGTGTAACGGGGACCAGCTGACGTACCTTTTGATCTCACCAAAAATCATTAGATTTTTTTTATTTTAACTGCCGCCAAAAATGATAATTATGAACACTGCATGTCACGGAACGTAACACAATCATGCAGTATATTTTAAGGGGGCCTTTGGCGGTGAAAACGGAAAAATTGGCTGTTTTCTATTAGCTGTTATTCAAAATATATTAGATATTTCGCACTGAAACTTTTAATGTGTATTACAGAGCGTATGTGTGAGGGGAGGAACGAAGTCAAAACGCAATTGGAATCATTTGGCTCGATAGAAAAAAATCCTCTAAAAGGAGAAACGGCACTTTCCATAGAAAAAATGCTTAACATGTATAGAATTTGGTAATAAAGTAAAGCTAATATTATTTGCTTCCTAAACCAAGTTTTGTCTTATTTTTATCGAATCGCGGATAAGATTTATTTAATTATTTTTATTTTTTAATATGGAAACATTGAGTCTTCAAAACAGATATGTTACTTTAAAATGTCTAACATGGCTGAATAAACCATAATTCTTTTGCTTTTAAAAAAGAGAAATGTCAACAATGCCGTCACGTCATGTTTGATTTGACAGCTAGCGGCCGTAAAACTGCAAAGACCTAAAAAGATAGGGACAGGAACTATTGTTCTATAGCTACAACAGGTTATATAAATATTATCATTTTCGACATGACATTATGAAATCTATATTTGTCTCTTTTCATCTAATCGGTAACGCCGTTTGATGAAAGAGATAGATATATTTAATGTTTTCTAGTTTCCGGCAATGTTTTTGCATGACGTCACGATTATAGGTGCGCGTGCCACCTCCGCCATTTTATTTAACATCCCTCACATTAGTCTTTGGTAGGTCTACATAAAAGTAGTGATGAGGCAAGCACGGCTGATACCGATAAACAATACTAAATACTATGTATTACATTGTGCAAACTAATAACTTCGGAGCATATAATACGTTTGTGATAAATAATAATTCACGATGTTTAACTGCTCTAATTCTAAAAATTACTACAATTTTTTTATGTTATTATCATAGGTTACCTAGTAAAGAAGCAATTAACCCAAGTATTATCCACATTATTACATTAAGCAATGGGTCTTTTTTGTACTGACATGTTTACATTGCTAGGGTTGCCAACCATACTTTATAATAAAGTATCCTACGTTATTTTCGATAGATATACTTTATACTTTTGCATGAAAATAAAGTATGCAAAAATACTTTATTTTCATTCTTTACTGAGCTGTGATTTGATGCGTAAAATGCAACACTCAAACTACAAACTTAACGATATTGATACTTTCTACTATTGGTTATCTTTACTTCCAGCCATTGACACCCTTTTACTTAATTGGGCGCAAATATGTAATTATTTTATAAGTTTATGTGATGGTTGTCCAATAGTTATACGAGAATTATTAAAGTTAAGTGACCAACAGGATCAGGAAGTTGTTGAAAATTATCTACACTTTACAAGCCACATGCTGAATATATTTAATAAAATAATAAAACGTTTAGAAGGAAATACGGTAACTATACTGGATGTCTAAGTATAATGTGGATGGTTTAAGAGGCGAACTAAAACAAAGAAAAACTGAAAAGTACTTTGGTTATGAATCAAAAACTAGATTTAAAACTTGAAGTTATCACCCGATATGGTCAATAAAGTTATCAAAAAGCGTAAATCCGTGACGTTTGTCACCCAGTATTGATTAGTACGCCGAATACGACCTCTACATCAACTGACTACCTCCGCGCCCTACACGTCATCGGCACCTATAGCTCCCTATACGTTACATACCTACCTCCCGCTACTAAACGAAATATGCACGATTGGGAAAAAAGCTTAAATATGTGTTAACGCCGTAATTAGAGAGTTATATGCATTTATGACTTTAAACTATCGCGTTGCATTGCATTAAAACAATTTTAACGGGACTTAACACGATTAATTTTTGTAAGTGAGTATATACTACATATCTACTTACTGCTTGACGTTTCGGCCAATCGTGTTAAGTCCCGTTAAAAGAGTTTTAATTATATGCATTTGCATATGCAAATATGCAAATGCATAAAATCCGATGTCCAATAAAATAAGTACTTATAACAGATTCGAGACCAATGATAGTGTTTTAAAACATTGTTCGAGACAGTGTGAGAAATCGCCTTCGTTAGGAAACGTCTAGGGGAATGTTTTTAGTTTTTGAGTACCTACTTACTTACCTACTTTTATGAAATTAACAATTTTTTATACCTAAATCAAAACGGTTGTAAGTTGTTTACGCTAGATAGCGGGCGTCCCGAGATCGATATATCGACGTTTTTTTGACATCCCTACTAAAAGACGCCATTTTATTTAACACAATGGTTGTAGGTATGCACGTTTTTTTTGTAGGTATTTCTCGTCCATATATTTTTTTAGGTCTTTGTAAAACTGTCATTCGTTTACAGATGTTGCGAAATAGATATTGAATTACAGATTAAAAAAATTAAAAAATATACAATCCCAGCATAAAACGCCAGGTTACCTTTCTTATAAATGCACATTACGACCGTGTTTTGCAATAATAAATCATATAAAGTCATAAATACTTAGGAATTTACCTTTTCGATTTCTTGACTGATTTGGAATGTTAAAAAAAACGTTTTTATTTACTATTTAATAAAAATGTGAATGGCGCTTACGAATTGAGGCTTGGAATTTTACAAATGAGCTAAGTGCCAAAACACAATTATTGAGAAATAAATAAAAATGAATTTGTTTTTTAGCTATCATTTTATAGCGGCATTCTATTATCAAAAACTAAATTAAACAGGTACTGTTTATACTATACCTACTCATTAATCACATTACGTTTGAACATATTTTTATAAAAAAAAACCTTATTTTTAAAATCAATTAAGAAATGGGTCAAAATGCAAGATTTATATACTTACCTTTCATTGGGGCTAAGTTTCATAACAAATGTCATTGGAGCAAAGTGCCTTTATTTTTAAATTATTATTATTATTTTAGTTAGTGCTTAGCCCCATGTTCCACAAATTCCTATAGAATTCTTGATATTCTGGTGGTAAGTAAGCAATCATACTTTCCACTAGAAAAGTTTCTTTTTTCTACTTTTTTCTTCTTTTCTTTTTTTTTCTCTTTTCTTTTATTTATTTTCTTTTTTTGTCATCGGTTCTTACATTTGCATATTTTCTGTAATAAAAATATTAGCTTAACGCAGTTGTAAAATTAAATAAAACAATATTTAAATACGGTTAAAGACATTTATTTTCTCAAAAGAATTCACAAAATCCACTTATAGAGAAAATACAAAACTAAACAGAAGTCGATTTATAACACCGACTAGCATTACAAAAAAGTAGGTAGATAAATAAAAAACTTAACCAAACAATTCACCAACACTGCTGTGCGCATGCACTGGCAGCATTTGAGCGAACACAATAAGGGTATTGTCACAGTGTGAATTAGCGCGGTTGCATGTTACAGAACAAGACAAACAAAACACAACTGGTATATATGGACCTTAGAGCATTAAACCAACTTAATGAAAGACAAGAGCCAAAACAATTAACTGTTGTTCACTTTTATATTCAACAAACTTTCGCCTTTATAATATTAGTGAGATTCAACTACATAATTACGAAGTAAATGCATATGCCAACATCTAATATTTTATGAATAGGTATACGTTAAATACATTTATATGTTAATATTTTATACTTACATTTGTGATTCTAGTCTACTCAATGTTTTGTTATAATAATGTATCCAATATTGTAAACATTTAAATCCAAAAAGATGTACTTTATTACATAATAACGAATACAAGGAAAAACAACATAGCATTGCACTACTTGGACTCTATAAACAAAATATACTACGGCGAAAAACTCCTTAAAGTGTGGTCTTTTAGTAATCTTTTAAAAGTATTCAAAGACATACAATCTTTGATGAGCGTTGGTAACTTGTTGTAAAACTGTACTCCTTCGTATATAATTGTTTTTTTACCATAGTTTGTACGCGGCACAATAAATAAACAATACCAACAAACCAGCATAGAAGGTGACCTTTTTGCCGGAATAACTTTTCTTTTCCTGTTAAAATAACTCTTTCCTCGTGCCTACCCTTAAAGATTATCAGAGGTAGTTTTTTTTAGTTTTATTCCTTGAATCACTCGTTTTCAAAGTACTTTCTAATATTTCTAACAGACAAATCATAACATTTGAAATGACAGCTTAAACGACGACAGCTAATCAGATGACCGACACTGACATTTACTACGATCGGATACACACACGTCCCATTTGTAAAGAAAAAAAGTTTGGCACTTACACCCAATGCCATCTATGAAAAAATCTCAAAATTAGAACAAATTTTTGTAGGCGCTTTGCATTTTTGATATGGAATGACTGTCTAACATAACACCTTTGAAAAGCAAAATCGAGATTTTATTTTTTGGCACTTAGCCTATTTGTAAATTCGACGCCTCAATTACCGCGGACCCCCCCCCCCCCCGCGCAACATCAAAATTTTCTTTTAGATAGTAAATTACTAACAGAATAAGTTTTGAGGGGAAAAAATTCCTGAGAAGGGGAAATCTTAATTGTGGCGTGGGGAAAGGAAATCATGAAAGTGGAAGCACTGACGAGAGTAGAGTCTGCTCTAGGGCTCTGTAGTCAAGTCAGTCTCCCGCTACGCTACCCGTACCCGCGAGCGCACGCGCACGGTGACAAAGGAATTTCCGTGTCGTTTTCAAACGTAGGTAGGTACCTACGATGTCGCGTTATTCCAATCTCGACTACGTTGAAATGGTGCAGATGTATGCCCTCGCTGGTAACACCTTGAGGGGTGCAGTGCAGATGTTCGCGGAGAGGTGGCCAGACTGACCAACGCCGTCCCGAACGACGATGCTGGCTGCTACACAACTCCTACTGGATTACGGGCAGTTCAGTATCCCAGCGCACGCCAGTGGTCGAGGCAACGTGGGCCTGTCCGTCAACTTACAGGAGCAGATCTTGCAGTTCTTCGACGACGAGCCACGCGCCAGTACACGTGATGCTGGGCGGCACTTTGGCCTTGATCACACCATCGTTTGGCGCTTGTTGAAGAAGAACCAGCAGCACCCATTCCATTTTCGACGAGTTCAGGATTTGCTTCTCACTGACCAGTCTAGCCGAGTCGAGTTTTGTAGGTGGCTCCTCGAACATCAGCACGACAATATTCTCTGGCCTGACGAGGCGCTGTTTTTGGAGTGATGTAAAAAGGCTAGTGTATGTTAACTTTTTGAATGTGAAATTATAATTTTTTTTTCAAAAAAGGGGGGAGGTGTAGTGTGTGACCCACCTCACCTCTCAAATACATGTCACACCGGCAATCAATTAGTAATAAATCATACTTAAGACGAAACAGTCGTTTCACTTAAAGCTTCTCCCGCCCGGTCCCCACATTGCATAGCCATATTTAATAATAGAGACAACTCTTTTATAAAATGAAATGTTAATAAATCACTTACAACCTGCAATTATAAATAAATATGTAAGTATACAAAAACTGTGATTCATTAATTAAAAAACAACAATAAAGACATTTAATAATCTTTTATTTTTTCATTATTCATTGCCTAAAATTGCAACACAGCATACAAAAAATGTTTTACTACACTAAAGACACGGATGCGCTTAGAACTCTACATAATATGTCAAAAATATAGTTAATAGTAGTTTTTGCCTAAACTGTGGTATTTTTGTCTACAAAGCTTAACATGACAATTTAAAATGATTTGTCGTCTCTTGTCCGCGACATAATATCTCGTGTTGCGCATGCTATACTATACATTCCTACTGGCTACTATTTTCAAATCGTTTTTGTCGTTCGAGGGCTGCAGGTGTTTCTGGATTAAGTTTAGTGAAGCTGAATATTGACGGCACAGCTGTTTTGGTGAGAAACTTGGCCAGTGGCTCATAGTCTGAATCTGAAATTAAAAGTAAGTATTTTCATTCAGAAGGTTTTACAGTTCATAATACTAGATTTTTTTATTGTTTCAATTATGGAATAGGCGTAGTAGGATTAATTAAACTTATGACGATTTTTGCTTTTCCCAAAATAATCACTCTCTTTGAAAATGAGCTGCACGTAATCGGGCAGACGGCAGAAAGTTTTTAATGCGTAGTGCTGATTACCATTGTTTTCTTCAATGTGCGCGGCCGAGCCATCCCGTACATACGCGTAGGTTACCATCCGTCCGGATAAGACCGGACATGTCCGGAATTTTAGACTCTAGTCCGGAATTAGTCCGGCTTTCTAATTTGGCCGGATTTTGGAATATGAGTAACAAAACTACATAATAAGTAATATCAAATAAGTTTTTTTTTAAGTTTAATCTTTATTACCTTCTCATTTATCTAAAAACAAAATGTAAAAAGTGAGTAATGTTTCCATTTTGTGACTAAAAAGTCCGGATTTTTATCGAAATGTCAGGCTTTTTGTCAGGACTTATCAAATTCCCAAATGGTAACCCTACATACGCGTTGTCGCACGCACATGCTGACGAGTTTACTTATTGATGCTAATGATACCAGTCGCGCGCAGCTGAGCCATAATAATGCCACATTGTGGTAATGCCGCGCGCGCCTGCGTGTTTCGTCGCTGCGCCCTCCGCTGCCGCTCGTAAAGCGACAGCCCTAATGTTTAGGCAATTATCGCTCGCTCGGGGGCCAAGTCAGCTCTACTATGCTTGAGTTTTAGTAAAGATGTGGGACTTTACTGAGATCTCACACGGACTTCTTGATTAGAGCATTCAACGTGCTCTAAGACTTCTTGAGACAATTTAAAAAAATTGTTGCACTGTTTTTCTTATTTTCCAACACTTATGATAGTACGGATATTATTATGTTTTGTAAGAATTTGAAAAGTGCTATTTAGATAGTTTTATTATGAAAAAAATCGAAACACTTAAGCGACCAGTGATATACTCGTATGTGCTTAGAGTATATAGGTGGTTTTAAGGGCGTGCAGGTGCAGTCGCGATAGTTCTGCCCTCATCGAGTTTTTTTCTTCTTTTAATCATTGTAGAACCAAATTCACAAAAAAAAAACGCTCTGTAGTGCACTCAAGAATCATCTTATGTATATATATACATGATGTATATATATATACATACTTTTAAACTTTCGCGTTCCATTATTAGATAAACTATAAGAGGGGGATTAACGCTAAAATAAAGGCAAACCACGTAACACAGTCCGCCCGTGACTACTAATTTCCGTCTTAAATGTTTATCTTTAGATATTTTTAAGACGTATTGTATTTATTAACTAAGTGTAAGTAGCATTTATTTAAATTATACATCGACAATAATTACAATATAGGTAGGTATGAACTTAGAATGGTATTAGGTATATACGTTTAAATTAATATCTTTTCAACCTTTTTCGCGAAAGAGTTTTCGATTTGCTGCTTTATGTAGATACAAGTGAAGTAGAGAGTAAAAATAAGGTTCTACTTAGGGTTTAATCATAATTACGCAATCAACTGCAGACGCAAATACTGGAAATAAGATCGCTGCTATACGAAGGCCTATAGCAAATACATGGGATACGATCGAAGCTACGTTATTATACGTGCTGCCAACAATGCACTGTTTACGTTTCATCACAGCGGCAGCGGGCTCTGATTGAGATCCACGTATAGAATTGCATTTGCGAGTTTTGCTATGTAAAGGCGTCATATAATGTTAAGGCATCAATGAGCGGTCAATACTGTTGTTCTCAATTTGTGAGGTAGATGTTCTTAGTAACGATGTGATTATGGATCACCTTGTTATATAAATAGTTAAGAAAGAACTGATATAATTATCGGGGTTTCTTATGACCCCAGTGACCAGTAACGTGTAGGTAGGTAGGTAGTGGACTACAGAAACTTTCCCTCAAGGCAGTCAAAATGAGGTGCTCTAATTATCTCATGCAATAAAACTGGTGATGTATCTATGTATGGAACTATAAACAAATACGACTGATAAGCTCGCCTTCGGGAGCCTATACCAAATACATGGAGGGCACATTCGAATCTACGTTAATAAGCGTGCTGCCAACAATGCACTGCTTACGTTTCATCACAGCGGGCCCTGCTTGAGATAGCCCTATAGAATTGCATTTGCGAGATATGCATCTGTCTCCTACAACGTTATTACATCTATACAAATACAAAAAGTTTATTGCAAACCAAGTGTACAAAAGGTGTTATCAATTGTCACCCTTTTTGGACACAGCACTTATGTAAAGAAAGCTGTTAATACCTGGCCTTTGCAATTTACTCATACTCTGTTTCATGCAGTTGATACTAGGACCATAATATTACTTACATAAAATAAGAAAATATCTTAAAAAATGGGGTCCCCTGAACCCATTCGACTACTGTTAGGGGAGGTATTTCGAGCGATTCTCTCTCGTTCGCTCGACGGTACGACGGTAAGGGACGGGTATAACAGCGAAGCGGCACGAAAAGGCGCGTTTTATATTTTTAAAAATTTATAGATGTAATAAAAATAACGATCGGTTATAATACCACAAGTTATCTATGAACTTCATTTTGGTAAATAGCTCATAATATCAAAACACTTATTTTAAAAATAAAACCTAGAAAAGAAGATAAAATTACACAAAAATTTGTAACTTTGTGAATTTATTATATCAAACCAACTTCATGAAATCGTGTTTCCATCGGGTATATTTTACAGAATAAAGCCTCAACAATATTTCATAATTTTCGCAGATTTTAATGTTATTGTTTACTACTTCAAAAATTAATTCTAAGAACGTGTTATGTTAATTTTTTACTAACACCTATCCTTAAGTGCATACTTTAATAATATTTCTCTTAATTTATGTAATTTTACTTGCCTGTCGGGTTATGGCCCCACCTCCCCATGTGATGTTGTCCATGTGGGAAGGCCTGTGCCCAGCAGTGGGACGTTTATAATAATAATATTTATTTTTTCAGTTTTTTTTTTTTATAATGGCTCGTCACAGTGACTGCATTCTGCCTGATGGTAAGCAGCCGATGCAGTCCAAAATAATGAGAGCGCTGCCCACCGTGGAATAAGCACGATAACGAGCGCACCCATTCATGACGGCCTGCATAAATGCCGTTTCACGCCCCGCTTAAAAGACCCGGGACTGTAGGAGCTGGGAAACACATGCGCCGGCAAAGAATTCCAAAGCCGAATGGTCTTATAGAGGAACGACTTGCCAAATTTTTTGGTACGAGTACTGATAGTCTGTACAGTATGATGGTGGTTCCTAAGACCAGCACGTGTAGTCCGGGAGAGGAAAGGAGAGGGCGGGATAAGATCAAAAATTTCTTCAGAACACTCTCCGTAGTAGTTCCGGTAGAAGACACTGAGAGAAGCAATGTCTCTACGCAGCTGGAGGTCCTCAAGTGAAGCTGTAACCTCAGCATTTCCAATAATGCGTACCGCTCGCCTTTGCAGTCTATCAAGTACATCGAGGAGGTATTTAGAGGAGCCGTCCCATAGATGGGAACAATACTCCATACTCGATCGCACCTGAGTTTTGTACAGCAAACAGCGCTGCTCGGGAGTGAAAAACCGCCTCACCTTATTGAGAATACCCAACTTCCAGGAGGCAGTTAAAATAGCACTCTCGATGTAGCATTTTGGATTCAGTTCCTAGCCGATGTCCATGCCAAGAATGCTGAGGTTCACCGAAATGGGTAATGGAGAGTTCTGAAGAGAGGGAGGAGTAAGGAAGGGAGTTACTTTGGACGAGAATGCACAAACCTGGGTTTTGCTAGCATTAAACTCGACCAGGTTTTTGGATCCCCACTTAGAGAGACGATCGAGAGTTTCACTTTGGCAACCAGTTCTTGCCTTTTCACCACGAAATCGGCTTGCTTTGCCGCAGGATGTCCCAAGTACCGCTCATGCACCGTACTGTCATCCGTATAACAATGAATATTGCCCAAAGACAAATTTAGAGATATAATCATATCTTAAAAATGCATCACGGAGGGCTCTGATTGAGATGATGATGACGATGCATAGCCGAGTTTGTGATACCCACATTTGGTAAGCACGCATCAATTGTAGCGATGACTCGATTTAAATAATACTTAGAGGTTTTATAGCCCTTTGCCCAGCTGTGGGGTAGTAATAATCTGTACTTTATTTGCATTGCCTGTTGCTGTATTTTGTTAAGTCTTCTTAAAAGAACTATACTGTCTGATACCCATAAAGTAAGCAGTGACACATAATGTTCCCTGATAATTGCTTTGAAATGATTTTGATTCGTATTATGGTACTCAACGGAAGCTTGAATAAAGAAGCGCTTTCACCTGGAATCATTAACACTGAGGGACTGGCTATCTTTCCTCTACGTGTCAAAACACAACAATGCGATGTAACTGTCTAAGGTTAGGTATTTAGGTCAATTTTAACCGGGACGACCCTGACGGCAATAGAACCTGGGACCTCTGAATAAGACCAAGTGCTGGATGGTAGATTTTAGATCACAGAGGTGATTCAAAGTTGATGATGAGATGATTAATAAATAGAACAATGTGAATACTTCAAAATCTATTTCTAAAAGCGATCTCTATATCTGTAGGCAGTCTATTTTGGTCCTTCAAGCGAGACGTGGAGAGGCAACTTGTGGGCCGGCAGGGTGAGGGCGACTAATGTAGCTTCTTTTTAACGCTGCACCAGCCGTGCGATTCTCTAAGTTAAAGCCCTGGTAGCAGCGGCTGCCGCAGCGCTGAGAATTGACTGTGTCTCTTTCATATTCATAGAATTGGAAAGATACAGCAGATGACAGCCATGCGCGCAGCGTCTATGTGTTGCTTAGAGCAAAACATTGCAGTTGTCTTCACGCTTGGACTCAATTTCCATTTAACATGAGGTGAAGTGGAGACATTGGCCGGAGTTATATATAAAAAAACCAGTCGGCCTCGCAAGTAGCTTAACTCTTGCCGGGATAATTATAAAAAAAACAGCTGGCCTTGGAGCTTAACACTTTAGTACCATGTCGCACCCAACTCTCACGGAACGATTGCGCGATATATTGTATGAAGCATGTAGTTAGTATAGCATATACCTACCTACTGTACTTAAGTTTGAATCTACTTCTGAGGCCGACCGTACCTACCGAATACCGAATATCAAAAATCAATAAACCAAAAAGGAGAAAAGTTTCAAATCCACCGTAGCGCACAAAATTCCATCCCGCAAAATAGTTGGAAATGTTACCCATTCCAGTAAGACATTTACATAGAGGTGAGAGCGCACGCGGCTGGCGTACGTGATTTAAATTTTTAGCAGATTGTAGTTTTAAATAAAGTTCCGTTCTGTGCGCAATACGAGCGATCCGACGAGCGTCGGATCGCTCGGATTGTGGGCGAGCTATTCCCGCTGTTCGTACTCGCTACGGCGGTAATCGCTGTGAAATACAATCGAATATGATATCCAGATCTGAAACGCGCTCGGAATGTTGAACGTGCATTTTGTAATTAAACTCCGGTGCTTCGAAGGTAGCGGTGAGGCATTAAAAATGAAATTCCTTTGAATTACTGTTGTGCAAACGCAAACGTTGTTTGTAAATGTTAATTCAAACAAGCATCTAGCATTTCGCGTTCAGACACTGTATTTTGATCTGATTTTGATTCTAAAAAAATACAAAAGTTACGTAATTATTGTAAACTCTGTAATATAAATAAGTAAATTATACGAAAGATTGAATCGCTGAAATGAATTTTTCTAAAAGTCACTAGGAAAACCGTGTCGCGAAGCGTGGAAAGAATACTACCACTCCCTCTCTTCCTTTAGGTGTCGTAAAAAGCGACTAACGGACTAAGACTGCACATACCTCCAATAGCATAGAGCAATGATGGGCTCACCACCTGTCACGTGAGCATATGTACAGTCGCTATATGGTGAAAAGTGGACAATGGTAGAGGATTGGTTTTTGCTGCCCTCATTGCCGAGGTTCTGACTAACCCTTCGGGGATAAGAGTCGTGATTATATGTATGACTAGGAATGCTCTACTATTTAATATTAATATTAATATTGAGACCCCTTTTTTATAAACATAAGCCATTGTTATTTTTTCTACAGCGCTGTACCGACTGAGCAATAGTCTTTCAGTACAGGATACCAAGCCTGCTATAAGTAAAATTAATTTCAAACGGATTGCACTGCAAACTTTGGAGATGAGAGAGCGGTAAATTGTATGCATTTGTCTACCTCAAACCTAAAATGTACAATAAACATTTACTTCGAAATCCTTGTAAATTTTCTTAGAGTTTCTATTTTCTGCATATTTTAACGTCCGTCGTAGTATCAATAATATTTTATTTGCTTTGCCGAAGCTACGCTCGCTATGTTCGCTACGCGTTGTGCTACGATGAACGCTACGATTTTGTTAACGCTACACGCTACACCAATGCGCTTTAACGATTTCTGATATCTTATTTTATCGAAGAATCTGTATTGATATTTTCTCTTAACTGTTATTATAACGCCTTACCGATTTATTGGAAAGAGGTTAAGGAGGTTATTGATCAGCAGTGGGTCAACATGTCAGGTTAATTAATAATTATATTATAACACCTCAGTTGCAGTGCAAAAAATACTGCCAGTAAAATCCGGTGGTTTGATACTCAGATCGGGCAATATGAATTTTAGATATTTAGATGCAAAGCCCGATTTTGGGATCAACAACACGCGTTTGGCAAGCGTCATACCAATACCTATAGATTGTAACGATAGCGTTATTTTAGTAATGGCCCTTTGCACAGCGCTGGGAAGTATAATTTAAGCTATACTCGTCCCCAATGCGACTCTCTAGTATAGCTTAAATAATATAATATAACTCCTTGTCTATCACGAAGACTCAGAGGTTACCAATAATTGAATTACTCTTGTGTCCGGTTTTAAGGCAGCTAAATTCACTTCGTCACGTAGCGGTGAAAGAATACTACCACCCCCTCTCTTCCCTTGGGTGTCGTAAAATGAGACTAACGGACTAAAAACTGCACATAAATAAAACAGCAAAGAGCAGCGATGGGCTAACTACCTTTCACGCTGAGCACATGTGCAGTCGCTATTTGGTTAAAAGTGGACTATAAAGAGGACTGCTTTGCTGTCCTCATTGCCTAGAATCTGACTAACCCTTCGGGGATTACTGTCGTGATTATTATGTATGTATGTATGAAAATACCTCTAATAAGTATTTATCTCGAACGTATCATTTCAGCTCGTGACTGTAGTAAAACTGCAACTGAGGTGGATATCTACAATCGACTACAATGTAGTTTCATTGTTTGAAAAAAGATAAAAGTTTATACGGGCAGGTACGCTCAGCTATGCTAAAGTCAGAATACATAGAGTATTTATATCCTTTTTTTAGGATACAGTATAATTTTGTTAGGTTGACAATAAAACCAACTTGTACTCTTAATTAAATTCATAATAAGCAAGTGTTTTGTCTCCTTTTCCATATTCAAATTAATATTTTTAACAGAATTATCCCAGAGGTAATCCGGATGCAATAACTTCTGATTGATTTCTCTATTGACCAAGGAGTTCTTAACTAGGTTACGGTGCCAGGTCACACTTGCGGCATATGGGGGAAGTATAGGAGTACTTAGTGGGAATGCCTGGGATTCTGATCACCAAAATTTCATAGTCACAATTCTTTATACAGAAAGTTAACTTGTCTTGCAATTGTAAAAGGCAACCACAGCATGCTATAATTAGGCAAAATCAGAAACACTGTCAAACTTTTACGTTTAATACTTCCTAGGAAACCCTTTCTCCTTTTATCCTCTTCCGGTTAGCACTTGGTTCCGGTCAGCACTTCATCTCACCTGATGGTAAGTGCCGATAAGGCCGAAGGTGGAAGCGCGCTTCACCCGGAATCCTCAACCACTGAGGAACTGGCTATCTTATCTCTAAACTGTCGGAACAACACAATGCTACTTACATTTGACGACCTCCTTGGTCGAGTGGTTTGTACACCGGTTTTCATGGTGTCGCCATCTCTAAGGTCCCGGGTTCGATCCCCGGTCGGGTCAATTTAGAAATTATTGTTTCCTAAATTGTCTCGGGTCTGGGTGTTTTCTATGTATAATAAGTATGTATTTAAGTATTTTAAGTATGTTTATCCGTTGTCTAGTAACCATTTAACGAGTTTCTTCGAAGCTTCTCTTGGGCTAGATAATTGGTGTGATTGTAGGAAAGATTTATTTATTTATTTATTTATTTATTGTTGAATGGCGCCAGATGTAAGATAAGCTAGTGGTAGCTAGCCAGGCGAACTCCACAAGCCTCGCCACCGACCAATCAACTTAGGAAGCTTTGGAAAAACTTTTTATATATAATCCTACATGGATTAAAGGGGTCCTTAAAACGATGCGTGAAGAGGCACTTTGTGGGCCGGCTGAGTGAGGGTGACTGATGCTACGTCTCCTACACTGCACCAGTTTTCCTCGCGCCTGGACTTCATTTCCACTTAACATCAGGTGGGGTGGGGTCATTTGCCGGGCTTATTATGAAAAAAAAAACATAATAAATTGTGCAATAAACCACTACGTTTACATGTAGCATGATAATAGCCTAAGTTTAATGATATCATTTCACAAAATATGTATTCAATACATATCGTCGTCAAGGCGAAGCGTGAATGCTTAGCAATGTAGATTGCGCGCTATGCATTTGATGTGTCAAACGATGTTGATGCTCTCGTACATGTAAGTTATACATTGAATGCTGATAGGAAATGCTGCTATATTACGTCAACACTCGATGACTTTTCACCAAGGCTACAATGTACATGTACGTATATTATACCACTACCGCCGTGTGGTAAAGCTCAATATAGAATACTACCTACCCCTCTCTTCACTTGGGTTAAAAGGCGACTAACGGACTAAAGACTGCACAATCTAACAGCATAGAGTGACGATGGGCTCACCACTTATCACGCTGAGGATTGTACAGTTGTAATTCGGTGAAAAGTGGACTATAGCAGTGGACTTCTGCGGGGGTGCCCTTCGGTTCGCCTAAAATTGTTTGTCCTAATATGGTTTGGCCAAACCGTTTTGGCCTAAACTTAAAACGTACAATTATTGTTTCGCCTAAAAATTGTTTTGCCACCATTATAGTTTGGCCTAAGAATTAAAAGGCCTAATTTTAGAATGTCTAATGTAAAATAGCCTAAACTATATTGGCATAACTTTATTTTGGCATAACGATTATTTCGCAAAATTTATAAAATCTCTAATTTTAGCAAATCTAAAATTAAATGTGCCAATAATGTATTGGAATAAAAGCATAGAATTTTATTGAGAAAATAAATTGACAGAAGCGAATCGCTGCAAACCCGACTCCACGTAGTATTGTCTGCCCTACCCTAGAGTGCAATATAAGCCCGCGTAGGCGCGGAGGGGCGAGGCGGCCCGCGAGCTAAGGAGCAGGTGGGTTGAGCTCGCCGCCGGCTTCGCCGGCCAGCAAGCCGAAGCCTCGGTGGTGAGCGAAAACCATCTGCGACGAAAAGCTCGCGTGGGACCGCCGGTGCCCCGCAGCGCGGAAGCCGTGACGGAAACTATGCATGCTGCATGCCTACATGCATGCTGCATGCCTGCATGCATGCTGCATGCCTGCTTGCATGCTGCATGCCAGCTTGCATGCTGCATGCCTGCTTGCATGCTGCATGCCTGCTTGCACGCTTACATGCTGCATGCCTGCACGCATGCTGCATATCTGCATGCATGCTGCACGCATGCTGTGTTTCTGCTTGCATGCTGCATGTCTGCATGCATGCTGCATGTTATGCTGCATGTCTGCATGCATGCTGCATGTTTGCTTGCTATGTTAAGAATAATAAATATTAATACATAAATGAAAAAAAACACAAGTTTCTTTTGCCAAGTTATTTTGCCTTATAAAAATGAGTAGGCGTTTTGTACTTTATGATTTTTAATTTTGTGCGAATTCATATTTAGGAATTGTAAACTTTAGGGATTACGAATTGTTCTGCCAAATGACGCATTTGGTAAATGACAATGTGGCGATAAAAAGTTAGGCGAAGTGAAATTAGGGCAAACACGATTCTGAAGAGTGAAATTAGGCGAAAAAATTTTAGGCTTTTCGTTTGGGTGCCATTGCAAATTAGGCGTACATAAAATTAGGCGATCCGATAGAGACCACTTCTGCGGTCCTCATTGCCCAGTCTCTGACCCTTTGTGGATATTAGTCGTGACTCTATGTATAATGTATGCAATTATAAGAGTACAATTTTGTACAATTTGCATGCTCTACTGATACTACACATAGACCGTCGCCCTTAGATGCCCTCTTGTATCAAGCAACAGAGACCTATTGTATAAACACTACCAGACCGTGAACATAACTGAATTTATGATAGTTGCCACAGTCAATCAACATAATACAGGTTTACTGACAATAGGTATAATAATCGTGCTATAATAGAGCAGTGTGTGTGCCGGACAACTAAAGAAATACTACTAACCCATCTCTTCTTTTGGTGGTCGTAAAATGGCGACTAACCGACTGAAGACTACTTAAACATTCAACAGCATAGAGCGGCGATAGGCTTACCACCTGTCACGCTGAGCACATTTTGGTGAAAAGCGGACTACGGTAGATCAATGGTTTTGATGTCCTTATTGCCTATAAAGTCTCTGACTAACCCTGGGGGGATAATAGTCGTGATTTTATGTATGTAGATTTCATTTCATATATTTCTTTTAGGAAAGCTTACAGACAAATATTCTTATAAATTAACAACTTAATTTCTATATTGCTAATTACAAGCCTTCACATTTTTTTTCAATTAATTAAAGTGTACATAACATGATGATTTTAGGGTAAATCTCTAACCTGCAATAATCTAGATGCATATATGCCAAAAAAACAATAACAAAATAATCATTTAGAACATATTTTTACTTTTAAGTATACATTTTCACATACATACATAATAAATATGTATATACATACCTACATGCATAATAAACCATATATAAACAAATAATTCAGATAAGTAACTACACTTAAAATTACACAACCGAGATTGCAGTCCGAGAAATCATTGCCAGTGTCTAGTCGCAACCAAAGAACTTGTCGTTCATCAACTTCTTGACAGAGCCAGAGCTAGTACAAATATGTACTGGTCCAATGAAAGTCCAATGAACGATAAAGATAAGTATGTATTGGTCCAATGAAGTGCAAAGAACAACAATTTATACGGGATCTTCTCTGAAATTGCGAAAAAAGAACAAGCTGTTACATACATTTAGATCGAATAGTATTTGCAGTTATGTATGGGTACAGCTGAATTTGTTTTCGCAGTTTCAGGGTTGCTTCCATACAAAGCGCTCGGCTCGATATCCGGAGATCCTGGGTTCAATTCCCAGTCGAATTTTTCGATGCTGCACCCGAGTTTGTGTGTCCGATTTGCCCCTCGGCCGGTATGCACCCACATTGAAAAAGTTGATAAGTATTCCGGTTAGCACCCGGCCACGTTGCCCCCTAGTTTCTGTTTTTGTCATGATCTTCGAATCAGTACGGTTGAGTAGACAATTGTTAAAAAATAATAGTTAAATATTCTGGAGACTGCAGTTTTGTTGACAACAGAGACAGAAAGAAATAAGAATGGGTAACAAAAAAACTATGACCAGTATGACCACCAACCCGCATTTGGTAATCGTGGTGTTAAGCCTATACCCATCAATGACTTTTTGTTTTCAATGATTAAAGGTTTTTGCCACCCTTTGCCCTGCAGCAGGCCTGGCGCACTCCGCGCTTTATGCCCCCTCTTCACGTCGGCAGACGCATCCGCGACGTCATCTGCGGATGCGTCGGTCGACGTGTAGAGGGGGTAAGTTTCGCGTCTGTGGTAGGTATTTAACGTCTGCAGATGCATCTGCCTCGCATCCGACTGTTGTCGGTTTTTGTGGCACGCATCAAAGGGATTCGGCGCCAACGTCCGACGCATCTGTCCACACGTCTGCCGACGCATCAGATTGATCGGAACTTTTAGGTTTATTGAGCTATATCACGCTGAAAACTGTCTGTTGAATCCCAAAAATAACTATCACAAGAATAAAAATCTTGTAAGTATGTGAACTACCTACGTATAAATCAATATAGTAGGTAATTAACTAAGTACCTATTACAATTAATTTGTAATTTGTGTAAATCGCGTGACAATGCAATATTATGATGACATGGTGCTGATCTGATGATCGAACTAGAATGTGCGAGTGCCAGTTGCGTCTGCCCTGAATGAACATAGACTGATCGACCTACAGACGTGTAGACAGCTATTGGAAATTCATCTGCGTATGCATCTGCCAATGTCCGCGGACGCATCTGTAGACGTGTAGAGGAGACTTTAGGTATGAAGCTACAAGTAGCCGACCAGACGGACGCACGCGAACACCCTGCAGTCGTTAGAAGAGATAAGAGCTAAGCGATAGTACGCGATAGAAAGAAAGGCAACTTCTAGGTGAATTTAACTGTAGGTATGGGAGCGGTATGCGACCTGAATTGCACTTTATTGCTTCTTACCAAGAGTCGCTATTTATTTAAATGACTTAGCGGAGTGAATCTTCTGTACTTGTACTTTTATGTATTCTATGCCTGCAGTAGGACACTATACAGGCCACACTTTAGTTTTCTTACCTAACCTAAACTTCTTTATTATTGAAATTTCTGCATTTACAAGGCTATATAGTTATAGGATAAAATGTTTACTAGAAAAAATCCTATTCAAACTTCTTGAGACTGGTTGATTTTTTTTCAAGTAAACATTTTTATCCTCTAACCTAAACTTGTTCTTTGCACTTAATAGGATGATCCAGTTGCGGTATTACATACATATTACCAAACAGCCTTAGAAATATGTCAGACTTTATTATTGAAAGATGGTCAGAATTCGTTACGCCTACTCGATATATCTTCGCCAGTCAACTGGTGCGTGCCTTGAATACCCTTCAATATCAATTTGCGTAATAATCCCGAATAGTGTGCCGGCTTTCTGATAGACTGGTAAATCTTTTGCGATGGTAGGATATTTCATTTTTATTACATCTCGTGAACTATGTAAGGCGAACGTTATTTCCCTTAAGGCGCGTCTTCACTGAGAGCATTTGCGTGTCAAAGTCAAAGTCAAATTATTTATTCCATGTAAACCTTTACAGGCACTAATTGACGTCAATACTAATAATAATAACTAACTTATAGTTAAGACTTAACAACTAATCTAACGAGCTATTTTAGTCTGTGCCAGACAAATGCGCATCGCTACCCCCAGTACCACTGCACGCTGAAACAGAATCGCGTCGAACCGAAAATAGTATAGAAGTGTAATGAGCATTCGGCATCGAATATTCAAGTGGTGTGGACCAACGTCCAGCCGAGCGTTACAAAGTTTACACGCGAGCACGAACTTCGGCCGATGTGGACGTCGTCGCTACGCAGTTCGTGAAAATGGCTCGCATTCGAATGTTCACGCAAACAAAACGCTCGAAAGCGAGTACTCGGATAATGAAATGAATGAGTATGTAGGTATGTAGAAATATTACTGGCTACTTGTATATTGTTTTCTGAGGTCTAAGCGAGCACTACACAGGGTCCCTGTGACCACGGACCCTGTAAAGGGTTTGAGACGTCAGGATAATATATAAAAACTATGTAAATAGTAAATTAAACGCGAGTTAATCCGTAAAAAGTGTTTTATTTCAATGGCTACTTATAAGCAAGGAACAGTTCCTTGATCGAGACCTTCTTGGTCCATCGTATTATTGTCAATGTCAATTTATTATAACAAAAAATATATATTGCTTTGACTATTGAAATAAAAATGAATGACACTTAGTATTCGAATGCTCCAAGCCCGGATGTTTGACTCGAACGTTCATAGTTTTGCACGAAAGGGAATTTTTAGTTCGCTGGGCAGAATTTGTTGCTCGCCGGCGATTGCTCGTTTACGAATGCTCGGGTAAGAATGCTCCCAGTGAGGACGCTCCTTTACACATACATACAAAGATTCACGACTATTAACCCCAAAGGGTTGGTCAGAGACTACGCAATGGGGACAGTAGAAGCAGTCCACTGTCCACGATTCAACAAGTTACAACTGCGCATGTGCTCTGCATGACAGGTGGTGAGTCCATCGCCGCTCTAGGTTAGTCGCCTTTTATGACACCCAAGGGGATAGAGGGGGTGGAAGTATTCTTTTAATGAGCGCCAAGGCTTACCTTACACGGTATTGATTATATACTTCTACATAATGTACTCATACGAAGTAACGTTCATAATCAAAATTTATTATTTATATTCTTCATCATTTTAATGTACTTTACGTAGTGATTAGTATGTAAGTACTTGCTAAATTAGCTTCGAAAAAGCTGGGTGTGCTTAAAAGAGCGGGTCAGTATTTCATGCCATCCCACCGCTTACAACTGTATAAAGCACATGTCGGGCCGCATATGGAATACTGCTCCCATCTTTGGGCTGGAGCACCCCAGTACCAATGCCTTCCATTTGTCGGCGACGACGTGGCTATTTCAGGTCGGCTCGAACCACTGGCTCTTCGGAGAGACATTACGTCTCTCTGTATATTGTACCGCATATATATCATGGGAGTGTTCTGAGGAATTGTTCGGCTTGATCCCTGCCGCGGATTTCCTTCACCGCACTACACGCAATCGACTGTCATTCCACCCAAATCACCTTGATGGATGGCGGTCTACTACTGTGCGTTTTCACTAAATTTATATTTAAATTAAAATAAATATATAGAAATATACTCTGTAATTAAAACATGTTTTTTATATTACAGTTTTTTTTTAATTTAACATCATGGACAAGGAAGTTTTAAAGGAAACCTCTTTGGATACAAGAATGCAACCTTTTTTGGAAAAAATAAATAGAAATACTTCTTTATGTTCTATTATAATGAAGTTAATTAAAATAGATTCGTAATAATTAAAACAATTATAAATTGAAAAAATAATATAAAATAACCAAAATGAAAATAAATTATTAAGGAGAGCATTTTTTCAAGAATTTTCGTAATTTTTTTTATTAAAAAAAATTCAGTAATTTTTTTTTTTCCGATTTGTTGGTATCACATAGTATCCATTAAAACACCTTTTTGTGATAAACAAAAAGTCGTGCATGAATTTTAAAAATTGAAAAAATATTTGTTTATTTATTTAATATTTTATTAACACTTTTTCTACATATTTATGGAGGTAGTGATGACATTTACACATGAAACAAAATATCGGTTATATGGCCACCGTTGGTCTGTTGGCATGCATGCATGCATGGATGCACTGTTTTGACGAAATTTTGCAGTACATTTTGCAGTAAGGGCTGTTTGTTTTAAGTTGATACATACATATAATCACGACTATTATCCCCGAAGGGTTAGTCAGAGGCTAGGCAATGAGGACAGCAAAAGGAGTCCTCTACCATAGTCCACTTTTCACCAAATAGCTACTGCACATGTGCTCAGCGTGACAGGTGGTGGGCCCATCGCCGCTCTATGCTGTTGGATGTATGTGCAGTCTTTAGTCCGTTAGTCCGTTACGACAGCACCCAAGGGGGTGGTAGTATTCTTTCACCGCTATGCGACACGGTTATGTTGATATACAGATTTAATTAGTTTTAATTATTACATTGAACGGCTTGCTTATATAAAATTCTCCGAAAAGGCGAACCAGAGACTATTACAACAAAACATTGTTCGTTGTAATTATAATATTCTAGAGAATCATTATCGTCTATTATTCACATGTTAGGTTTATTTTATGTTTTCTTTAGCTAAAATACTAATACGTAAAGGTTAAATACTTTCATGAAACAAAGGTAGGTTAAAAATGTCTAGACCTAATTGGTACCAATGAAACTTTTCAAGGAAACCCAGCAAAACTATCTATTAAAATAAATTTACGTAAAACGTTTTGTTTTAAGGTAAAAATGAGGGCACTGTTTGTTCTAATTTTAAATATTAATATGATTGATTTTGCTTTGAAGTTTGCGATCGCGCGGCTCCGCGCGGTGCTCTCTTAGATCAGCCATAAACATTGAAAGAATGAGACAAAGAGACAAAATAAGTTGCCAAAAACGTCAAAAGTCTAGCGAAAAAAAACACTCAAATGTCATAGCACTCCTTCTATGCTTTAGTTTTTATTCTGAGTTAGTTTAAGAGTGGGGTTGGCATATCCATGTGGGCAAAAGCCCCAAACTAAGAAAAAAAATAATAATAACAGTAACAGTAAAAGATAAAGCTTGACAGGCATAGCGTGGTCGTAGCTTACTATTCCCATTTTTTCAATCCTCGGATAAAACTTATCTAGTCTAAGATCCGGGTATAGAACGACCTTCACCGAGAAGGTTAATGGATGAAAAGTATTTTATATCAAATTTAATTTGTTAAATAATATTCGCGAGTGGGTTGGCTGAAAAATTTCAGTCCAGTAGCTTTAATGATTAATTTAATATTAAAAAATATATATTTTTTTACATTGCACTGGTTTGGTGTGTGTGTTTGTATTGAGCTTATCTTTATATAAACATAAATTTTATTTATTTAACCAGACGGTTGCAAATTACTAATATTGACTTACCTGTTTATACCTGCCTACCCAATGTTATGACAGGAAAAAAATAGTAAACCTAACGTTTGCATATTCTATAGCCTTCATACTTTCGATTGGTACCTATGTAATTTATCTGTTATCGAAACAAGTGCAATGTTTAAAAAAATATTTTAAAAACATGTAATTAATCATTTACTGGACTGAAATTTTTCAGCCAACGCAATATATTTTTTAACACATTAAATTTGATATAAAATAATTTTCATCAAGGTCGTTGTATTCTCGGATCCTCTACTAATCCGTCTGATAAAGTATTACACGATTAAACTAAAATGTCACATGTGAAGAAAGAAAAGACGTGACATGACAAAACATTTTCAAATGGTTATGGAATACTTTAGCAGGCAAATAAATTTTATCTAAAAGTTGAAAAATTGGCCGAAAGAGAATCTTTTTATAGGGCACGAAAATTCAAATAAGAATTTGTATCATAATTTATAGTGAGGTGCGGTGTGGTGTACTCGTACTACCAATTTATTTACAATTGCTGTAGTGTATGTAGATGTCCAATCCAATGATGAAGAATCCAATGAGAGTGTTTATGCATTCGGTTTCATAATAAAAAAAACGTTTCCACTCTCACACCGATTATCCAGCCCAAGTTAAGCATGCATGCATGCATGCATGCATGCATGCATATAATCACGACTATTATCCCCGAACGGTTAGTCAGCCATTGTACACTTTTCACCAAATAGCGACTGCACAATATGTGCTTAGTTAGCGTGACAGGAGGTAAGCCCATCACCGCTCTAAGCTGTTGGATGTATGTGCAGTTTTTGGTCCGTTAGTCGCCTTTTACGACACCCAGGGGAAGAAAGGGGGTGATAGTAGTATTCTTTCACCGCTACACGACACGGTTGTGTTAAGCTTCTTTTAAAACTTGTTTTTATTGGTTAGATAATGGATAAACATACTTTTTACTTATTACAAGAGAAACACCCATGAATGACTTTAAATCGCAATCAAAATAAAAGTGTGTTTTTAAATCCGTATTTTACATAGCATGCAAAGTTTCAATAAAAATTGGCTCATATAATAGTTTTGTATAATTTTTAACTTGGTGTATGGGAAACCGAAATGCATTAACTCTTTCAGGGGCATTTTTATAAACAGTGGAATATACTTTTTTTAATAAATACTCAGAGTTCTATTTAGGTCTCAGCTGCTATATAAAATGATTATAAAAAATATGAGATTTAAGGTTTTTAAGGAATTATATGGTTGGCTTCGGTAACCAACTATAAACATCACCTAACATCATGTCATCAACAGGTTCCTGGTTCAAATTGTCATTACAAAGCTTTCATTATCTGAGGGAATGTTCTACAAATAGATTGCAAATATGTCTATCTGCTATATTACGACCATTCTATAAAGAATTGAAAAAAATTGTACACAATGACTTAGTTCTAATACATAAACAAATTATACAATCTGCACAACGCGCGTTAATCGTGTATTATTTACTTTAGAAACCAAAAATCACTAACAAAATTAGCCAACTATGTGTAAAATATGTTCAAATGCAACAAATAAAACGTTCATATTAACAACATATTACGGACTTTACAAACTTTTATAAGGAGCACAAAAAAAACGACCACTCACAATTTTTAAATTTGTGAAACGTTGACAGCCAAGCTAATAACTAGCGCCACTAGAGCTCTAAAGTTACCAATCATGAGTTGTTGCTACTTAGTACCTACCTTAGTAGATTGCGTAAACGTAACAGGTGCCGCCTGTGGAGGCTGGTCTGCTCTTGCTAACTTATTTTTAGTATCCATCGCGGAGTTAAAGTTCGACAAATCATTTGATTTGGCATTGTAGCGATTGAATGACTTTACTAAAAGGTTTGATAGGGACCCCAAACTGAAAGAGACTTATTAGTATATTAGTAGTTGTAGTCTTACTTTTTATATTTTTGTACTGACATTTGATTATTTTATGTTGATGAATACCTGAACTTATTATTTTTATGTCGTTGTCGTTGTTTTATGTTTTTATTATTGTAATGGAAAGTGACCTAAGATAGGGTGGGCATTTTTCAATTCTAATTGACGCTGTAAAAGAAAGGAAGAAAAAAAATGCCCTTGCTGAGTTTCTTGCGGGTTCTTCTCAGTACAAGGCTCCCGCCCCAAAGATAGGCTTACGAACCGATGGCATAATTGTTTTATGATTATTGATTGTATAATTTGGTAACGACATATTGTTTTGTAAATGTCGTTACTTCTATAATAACATAAAGCTGTGGAGTTTCTTGCGCCCGTTCTTCTCCACAGCTAAAAGACTGAATGGGTGGAATGAGTGGGTGGGTGCCCATCCATCCATATAAAGAAGTAAATTTAAGATTAGACGATTCATAATGCTTATTTTAAGCTTACTGAATAAAGAAATTTTGATTTTGAAACACAAAGAAAAATAATTAATTATGAGGTTTACGTTGCTAACCACTGACCCTGAAAGAGTAGTAGGAAGTGTTGAATGTGTGTAAACAGAAGCTGCAAACGAACGCCGGAAAGCACATCCGCCTTCTATTATTCACACTCGCGAAACTACCGCGATCCCGGAGCCAACTTAATGTTCGACGTTTAAGATTCCATTTGTATGGGAGATAACGGCTAGGTTTATGTGGGTGCGTGCGTCACCGTGGGCCAGGTGTCCATTGCTATTTACCGCCCCACTTATTCAAGAACCGTACGTTCTGGGGGCGGCCCTCCCTTATAGATCGGGAGGCCAGTGAGTAGCGGAGAGCCGGCCCGTGCGGACGCCTCGCGCCTCTTCCGACCGCGAAAACGAGACGTGCATACGCTCACGCGAAGGTCAGAGTGGGACGCAACACGCCCAAGTCCGATTTCAACAGGTCGTTACAGTAACTCCAACTAAATGGTGATTCCCTTGCAATAATTCTTACTTCTGTTGTACTTTTATTAAATCGCTTGCTGAAACTTTTATGAGTTTCGCGCGGCGTCATAAACTGGCAAAACACATTTTCGAACAGTTATTTTTATGATGATTTCGATTTTATGAAGATTGTAAGTTAGGCTTACGAGGAAACTTTCCACTCTCGGGAATAGAATGAGCTAAGTGTGTTTTGCGAAAATTAAACAGATATTCATTAACGACTTAACTTTAATCGCCGGAAGCGCATCCGCCTGTTTATTATTGATCTCTCAACACAACATCATTGTGTAGTTAACTATCAGGTAGCAAGTTTTATGTAAACCTTTTCAATGTATCTAAAGAGTTGAGTTATATAAGAAAAGTGAACGTTATTATTAAACTTTTTCTGAATGCTCCAAGTACAGTGGTTTTCAAGTGGCGTGTCAAGATATATCGGTTGGAAGAGTGATTGAGAAAAGAATACTTATGTGGTTATTACGCCTCACGTCAGTGGGGTACGAGGCTGAAATATTGCTCGCGTGAGCGGCGGACCTGTTGCCGATAGACAGCTAACGTTGGGTACGATTGTGGGTGATTTTTCAAGATACTACGAATAGGGCAGACGTAGAATTGGCTATTGTGGGATGGATAGCTGTTTAAGTGCATCGCTAGGGGATTCCGTTACCAATGTGTTGGGTGTTTGTGGACGTTAGCAGATGGATTTTCTTATTTTATGGACCGCTCTACGTACATTTTAGGGAATATTTTCCCATTCCACTGTTAGAGCAATTTTGAGCTCACGGAGCGTGATTGGGGGAGGGTTTCGTTGTTTTACGCATCTCTGTAGCTCGTCCCAGGCATGCTCGATCGGGTTGATATCCGGGCTGAGTGCTGGCCACTCCATACGAGTAATGTTACTTTACAATAACTAAGAAGTTTTAATACCATCGTTTAAGGAGTATTTAATTATCTTTTAAACACAATTTATTTCACTATCCTAGCATTCTTAGTTTCCGAGATTTAAAGGTTTCTTTAAGTGACCCGGATTCATTGCTCTCGAGTGTACTTATAGAAATCAATTAAATTGTTAAATCACCTATCTTTTTCTTAAATTTGATTTATGTACCTATACAATATTCCAACTGGCTTATCGTCTATAATGTACCTTACTGTAACCAATTACGGTTTATCATAATATTATCTGTTTGAATGAAACACAGTATTACTTAGCTACGCACTCTCATTATATAAGTGTTTTCTCGGAATAGTTCAAAGGAGGTACCAACAAAGGGAAAACTTTAATAACTCTTGGAAAAAAGGTTTAAACACAAAAAGAACTGAAAATAGCATAAAAGAATACCTACCTATCCAAAATATTGTTTTTCAACTTATCTCAGTGAGGTGTTTGCCGGGTTTTGCAGGAATCTCTTCCCTTGGATATCTTAAAAGGCGACTAACGGACTAAAGACTGCACGCACATACATCCAACAGCGTAGCAACATGTGCAGTTATTTGGTGAAACGTGGACTGCGGCAAAGGACTGCTTTTGCGGTCTTCATTGCCTAGTCTCTGACTAACCCTTCGGGGATAATGGTCGCGAGTGTATGCAAACGTGTATAATATGTATAAAAAACCACACCACTATGTATGGTGTCCACACGGATGAAGTAGCGGGCGGGCCTCTAGTATTTGTGCCGCCATAGTGTGAGCGTTCGGCATAGTGTGGTAGCGCTGTGATGAACGCTTTCACTTCTTGGGCTTTTCTGGCTGCTTTTCATCAGGCAGAGTGAGGCCATTATGGCGTACCACAATTTAAAAAAAAAATTGAACCCTTAAACCAGCTGAATATTTTAACATTTTTTGGCTGTATGCCGTCATACAATATATAATCAGCTACGAGATAACTCGTACCTGGTATAGTAGAACAAGTCACCTAGACTATGTCGCAAAGAAACAAGTGTTTTGCCCATTATGTCCAAAAACTCCAGCGTTATGTGAAGTAGATTGCTTTAAAGCTTATCACAGATTTTTGTATTCCTACTGCAGAAAAGACGGAATTATGTCTTTCTTTGTTTGTTTGTTTGTGCTGCATTTGTCATGTCATAGCTTTTTTCCATTAAAAGTCTGATCTTTGATTTTATCATGTGTTTTCTTTGCTAATGCCAAACGTTCAAAATCCGACCTTACCTGTAGTGCCAATAAATACATTTTTGTATAGGAGGCCCAACAAAATCTACGAATATAATATTCGTAGTCGGCACCATGCCAAAGCCACGCACTACGAGTTATCTCGTAGCTGGCACGCAAAGGGTTAATAATAACTGACAAATTATTTCGTTGCAGTTTTGAACGCATCTGTACTGTTTACAAAGCACCTTTTGTAATTGGGTGAAATGCTTCTAACTCGTAAATAGCTACCTCATGTAAAGGAACGAGAGGAGATGTAGAAGGAAGTCTTTTGCCCAGCAGTAGGACAATTATTATACATAAAAAAGTGTTTTTTCTGAATACGTTTCTGAAATTATAGAGCATTTTTAGGCGTGAAGTGTACATAAACGTTAGTAAGCGTTGGCATATTAAACGAAACAGTGCAAAGTCACTCTTCAAGTGCTTGTGACTTAATACCGTTGTAGCTCCATCGACATTAATAAGTTAAAGGATTCAGTAGTTTATGAGTCTAGAAGCAGATTGCCCCTATTTTAATGATCATGACCCTTACTATGCAAAGAAAAGTTCTGTTGTTAAGGCAAATCTTTTTTAAATTTTATATTATTGAGTATTAGCTTAATATGTCATAGATGGACTTTCCACTAGCAATGACGGGGGGATCGGACCATCACCCACTACGATAGCCCGTCAACATCTTAAACCAGCACTTAAGGTGCCTTCAGAAGCATGGAGAGAGCTCTCGTCATTTAAATTTAAAAAGAAATGGTTACACATCAGTTGATCCGCCATTGTGAAAGTTGCTTAACTCTCACGATTGCTATCCGAACCCGGCTCCTCTTTAACTCCGTATGTATTACATACATTTTCTTCATCATTCCAGCTTGTCGTAGGTAATGTAATAAACCCTTACGGTGCCAATATATTCGGCCCTTAGCGAGTATTTCCCAGGTTTTATCTGCGATCTTTTCAATATCGTCGCGTCGATTTATCTGCTTATATACGGTTATAGCATTTGGTTTCTTATAAAAAAACGTGTTAAAAGGTTTAGATAAATGAGTTTTTAAAAAAAAGTTATGAAACAGTTGACATTTATTAAATTGCTGGTTTTCAAAACGGGGAACAAGTTTTCAAACTCCTTTTGAAAATTCATTTTATATCTGTTAAATATAGATTGTAAAAAGCTGTGCTGTTTTCATTGTTTTAGAATGTATTTTTGACATAAGGATTTGATAATTTTCAATTGATTGCTCTTTCTAGATAATTATACCTATGTGGCGTTTTCTTTTGAAAATTTACCTTTAACGGTACTTATGATTTGTATAGTGATTTTAGTATACCTAAGTGCCAAACAATTTATTAACTTTATAAAATTGGTCGTACTTTTTGTTTTCAATGTCATCAACAAAGTTTCAATTAAATAGTTAGTAGTTCCACAAAATTAATCAAACTTCATTTATCACAAATAACAAGCTTTTATTTAACTTACAATATTTGTATGTTTGGGTCAAATCTTGCAAATAAATTTTGAATCAGTTAACCTAAACAGGTAAAACTGAAAATTTATATACCTACGTAACTTCGATGACAATACAATAATATGGCACCATGGAGGGTGCTGGTCTGATGATGCAGTGCAGATGCAGATTGGTGGTGATAGGAACTCTGGAATGAAACAATTTAATTAGTAACACATGATAAAAATCACACAAATTTAAAAATTACGAACTTTCATAGATTATGAACCAAATCCTATACAAAAACAATTAGCGTTTTTATTAATTTATGTAAACATTAGCATGGCGAAATTCTGCCTGAGGCATGCTATTGCTTACCATAACTACATAGATGGACTTCTTGGCGGGAAAGTGAAGCGTCATGTCTGCAGTTTTGTTTCATTTTCTAAATTTTTGTGTTTTGTCGAATATTAATGTGAAATAATGGTGGATTATTTACTGTTAAGTGTTCGTGAATGTGCATGTGTGATAGCAAATAAAACAAAACAGTGCAACATCAGTTTTCACATCAAAAATCTTTGTGCTGCAGAAGAGGGCTATTCGAGCAATCTATAACCTAAAGGCTGGTGACTCTCTCAGAGAGAGATTTAAGGATATAAATATAATGACTGTTGCATCACAATACATATATGAAAATTTGATTTATGTTCATAAAAATATTGAAATATTTTCAAAAAACAGTGATATTCACAATGTGAACACTAGAAGTAAGAACAAATTAGCAGTACCTTATACTAGGCTCCATAAAATAAATAATTCTTTTAAGGGTCTGTGTGTAAGATTTTACAACAAAGTACCAAATGATATTCAGAAATTAGATCTTAATAAATTGAAAATCAAAATCAAAGAAAAGCTTTATAAAAAAGCTTATTATAAAGTGTCAGTTTACACAGAAGACAAAGCAGCTTGGATCTAAAATGCTCCAATTACTCCAACAGCTATTTCTAATTATCTATTATTAATTGATACTTAAATTGTATTGTAGTTTTGTATTGCTTAATTTATTATTTTTAAATTCATATTTTGTATTTTATGACCTGGTAACGACATATTCTTTTTTTTTTTTTGTAAATGTCGTTGCTTCTGTGCGCTGTGGTTTCTTGCACCCGTTCTTTGCCACAGTTAAAAAATGACGTCCTGAATGGGTGGTAGGTTAAAAAGATTTGGACGATTCAAAGTGCTTATTGGTTGAGTTTATTGAATAAATATATTTTGAATTTTGAATTTTTGAATTTTTTGAATGGCAAAGTGTTTACCTCGGGTGAAAGACTTATTTAGTCCCTCGAACTATAAACCCCGTCTCGGGACTAAAGAAGCTACTTTCACCCCTAGGGTAACAATGTACCTACTATTTTTAAAACCGGCCAAGTGCGAGTCGCACTCGCCCATGAAGGGTTCCGTAGCAGCAAGTAACATCATATAAAAGTTCTTGTAGTTCGTTGTTGTAACTTTGATCGATGTTTTAATAGTAGTTAATTTTTGACGTATTAAAAAAAAGCTACTTACTAGGCCTCGTTCAAACCAATTTTCGGTGGAAGTTTGCATGGTAATGTACATCATAACATATTTTTTTTAGTTTTATCATTCTCTTATTTTAGAAGTTACAGGGGAGACACACATTTTTCACTTAAATAATAATAATATTTAAAAACTCAATATAATTTTTGAAGACCTATCCATAGATACCCCACACGTATGGGTTTGATGAAAAAAAATTTTGAGCTTCAGTTCTTAGTATGGGAAACCCCCAAAATTTATTGTTTTTTTTTCTATTTTTGTGTGAAAATCTTAATGCGGTTCACAGAATACATCTACTTACCAAGTTCTAACAGTATAGTTCTTATAGTTTCAGAAAAAAGTGGCTGTGACATACGGACGGACAGACAGACAGACAGACATGATGAATCCATAAGGGTTCCGTTTTTTGCCCTTTGGCTACGGAACCCTAAAAAGATTGCAATATGCATCTCAATGCAATGCCCTTGTATAACTGATTTTTAAATATTCCAATAAAATTTCTAAACTGTTTTAGCTTAAATTCTACGAGTATACATGTTTTAGGTAAGTACAGAAATTATAAAATAATTACATTTTGTGTAGTGTTGGTATGTATTACCTGGGCCTCTAATGTCATCTCTTAGAGCAACATAAATTAATCTTACTATGCAAAATTCGTATGGGAGTTTGCGTAGTAAGATTAAAGTAACATTACTTTAAAACATACATACACACATATAATCACCACTATTATCCCCGAAGGGTTAGTCAGAGTCCAGGCAGTGAGGACCCCAAAAGCAGTCCTCTGCCATAGTCCACTTTTCACCAAACAGCGACTACACATATGCTCAGCGTGACAGGTGGTGAGCCCATCGCTGGTCTATGCTGTTGAATGTATTTCGTCTTTAGTCCGTTAGTCGCCTTTTGCGACACCTAAGGGACGAGAGGAGCAGGTAGTATTCTTTCACTGCTACCCGACACGTTTAAATTAATCTTTACTGTACAAAATTCGTATGGGAATTTGGATAGTAAGATTAAAGTAACACTACTTTAAAAGTTGATGGTAAAGTCCTTGTTTGTTATATGGGCACCCTCTAGTACAATATCCCTTACACCATTACCTACGTATTATTCGGTGTAAGTCGTACCTTTTATTGTTTACTACATATTCATTAGAGCTGTGTCCAAGAATTACTACCAACATCATAGAATTATCCAAGAATTACTAACAAAAAGAATACTACCAACTGCTCTGTTCCTTTGGGTGTCGTAAGGCGACTAACAGACAAAAGACTGCACATACATCCACCAGCATAGAACAGCGATGAGCTCACTACCTATAATGCTGAGCAGATGATTGTACAGATGTGATTCGGAGAAACGTGGAATATGGCAGTGGACTATACTGCTTCTGCGGTCCTCGCGTTAGAGACTATGCGTCTCTGACTAACCCTTTGGGGATAATTAGTCCAAAATCATACATATTCATTAAAATAAATATTTTGACAAATTTACCTTCCATAAGGAAAGTATAGAATTCCCTGCCGGCGTCTGTGTTCCCGAGTGCATATAGCCCCAACATCTTTAAAGCCCTAGTGAATGCGAGGCTGCTTCTGGGCAAGCTGGCTTCATCGTCGGCCTCTTCTTAATCCTACGTATAAAATTGTGGCCAAGAGCAAGTCCGTCTATTATAAAAAAAAATACCTACTTACCTACTGAAATTATCATCGTTTTTTTCACTGAGTTAATCTCAGAAACGGTTTTCTATGTCTCAAATAACCTTAATTATTCAGGAAAAGGAAACAGATTAATATTATAATTATGTATTTTATTCTGTGTTTTGAGTGATCGAATTAAAGGATCTTTATAATTTTGTACAAATTAAATGGTTTCTAATTAAAGCTACTAACCTTTTAATAATTGCACACATTAGGTATTTTCTCACCCATTCGGAAACCCGTCGTTTTGGAAGATGCTTAACTTTCACGATCGTAACCGCTGCCAGCGAAATCTCAGGTCATAATAATTATTATACTTAAAAGTTTATTTTAAATGCCGTTCCACGTAACTAATACTTTGGTTAGGTACCTGTCCCTAAAGACATCTTCAACTGTTTTTAACAGTCCTACATTTCAGTTACTTTAAAAAAAACACAAGGTTTCGACGAGGATACTTTACTAAACTTTATTTAAGACACGAATAACATTTTACGGCTAACATCCTTCTCAGGCTTTCAGTCTCTTGATAAAATAAAATATTTTCTCGTGAACAAAATTTTTAATGCTTCGTTAATAAGTAAAAGGCTTCTATGGTAGAAGATACTCGTACACATTTAATGCTAATAAGAGAAAACAAATCAACTTTATGGAAAAATAATTAATTAGTTTTAGTAGAAACATAAACGTATCGCATCTATTCTTCATACATACATAAGTACATTTAATCACAACTATTATCCCCGAAGGGTTATTTGTCAGAGACTATATATAATAGCCAATGAAGACAGCAAAAGCAGTCCTCACCATAGTTGTTTTTAATTCTACAACGGGTAAGCGCTTGGCTTTCATCTTACCTGATGGAAAGTGACGATAAGGCCGAAGGTGGAAGCGCGCTTCACCCGGCATCCTCAACCACTGAGGAACTGGCTATCTTATCTCAAACTGTCGGAACACAACAATGCTATAAACATCGTTGTTATGGCGACAGACTTAGATAAGATGGTGGTAGCTAGCCAGGCGGACTTAACAGCCCTACCACTAACCAAATCGAGCACACAAAGATGTACCCCCCGCTGGGAATCGAACCCGGGACCTCTGGGTCTGAGACCGGTGGTTTAGCCACTAGACCACGGAAGTGGTGAAAAGTTCACTTTTAACTGCATAGCGACTGCACATGACGTGCTTACCGTGACAGGTGGTCCCATCGCCGCTCTATGCTAGATGTGCACTGTTTAGTTCGTTAGTCGCCTTTTACCACACCTAAGCGAAGAAGGGGGTGGTAGTATTCTTTCACCGATACGCAACACGGTTAACAGTCTATTCTACATAATTATGACTACTGTGTGGTGGAGACTCGTTAATAAATAAATAAATAAACTTTCCTACACTCACACCAACCATCTAGCCTAAGAGAAGCTTCGATATGAAACTCGTTAAATGGTTACTAGACAACGGATAAACATACTTAAAATTCTTAAATAGATACATATTGTACATAGAAAACACCCAGACTCGAGACAATTTAGAAAAACAATAATAGAATACTGCAACAACAAATAATATATTGATAAATGACTACTGGTCTAAAATGATATGAATATGAGACGCGCGGCGTGATTGATTACCGATGACGAACTAACTTTGTAATGACCTAAATTAATGCGTGTGGCGGAAAGTACTGATGGGACAATGTACACACGGCGTCAGATCAACCTACCCAAAACTGTCAAATTTCTACAATCAATTTTGAACTTTATTGTTTGGTTTTAAAATCAATATTGATTGGAGAAATTTGACAGTTTAGGGTAGGTTGATCTGACGCCGTGTGTACGAGCTAGCTAGCCCGTACACCATATTTTCTCTTGAGCATCGTAAAATACTAAAGACAGCACACATCCAACAGCATAGAGCGGCGATGGACTTCACTATTTATAACGCTGAGCACATGTGCAGTTGTTGCTTGGTGAAACGTGTAAATAGGGTTGCCCGATGATAATTTGATAAAGGAGGGCAGATGGGTCTAAAATCAGGATTTTCTGTATAAAAGGAGGGCATTCACAATTAAATGATTTTTTTAATATTGGATAAAATGTTTACTACAAAAAAATCAACCAGTCTCAGGAAGCTCGAGTGGGATTCGAACCCACGACCTTTGGATTGCCGGTCCACTGCTCTAACCGCTGAGCTACCGAGACCCCAGAAGACTCGCTGAATTTTTCCTAGTATTATTTCCTAGTAGTATTTTATCCGTTATCTTTAAAGAATTGTGAATGCAAAATTTCAATAATAAAGATATTTATTAATATTTTTTTAATTTCTTTTTAATCATTTTTAGTTGAGCTGCCAATTTTCGTAAGAAGTTCTTGGTTTTTCAATAAATAATTCTGAAAAACTACACGATGTTTTTGAAGTTGTATTGTGCATTAATTAAAGATTTAAGTGACTGCACACTTAGTCTGTTCCTCTCTTTGCTCCACTGAGTATTAATCGGTAATAAAACTCTTTCTACATTTGCGTTATCAGCGCTTATACAAAAATAAATCTTGCAGATCTTGTACTAAACATTCAACGTTTTAGCACTTAGACGTTTAGGAAAAAGGAGGACAGTAGGTAAGGGAGGACGGGAGGACAAAACATGGAGAAGGAGGACATGTCCTCCTTTTGGATACCATCTGGCAACACTACGTGTAAATGACGGTTTTGCGGTGCTCATGCCTAGCTAGTCTAACTACCCTTTCGGGGACAATATTTATTTATTTATACTTTATTGCACAAAATCGAGTACAAATAGCGGACTTAATGCTAAAAACACTATCTACCAGTCGACCAGTAAATGGAGTTAGAAAAAAAAGGTTACCTACTAATTATACAACTTTAATTTTGCTTTATACAAAACCAATTAAGGGTGAGTTCCACCCATTAAACTGAACAACTTTCCCCAAGACCCTATGTGCAAAATTGACAAAAATATTTCGACCTCCCATACAAAACTGTCCGATCAGCTGACGATAATTAGTATGGGAGATCGATAATTTTTTGTAATATAATTTTAAATTTACTACATTACTACACAAATAATATGGGCGCTAATGATGTTAAAGACTAAAATTAAAATAATGCTCGCGAGTCATTCGCTTAAAATATTGTATGTTGGGAGCTTGGCGAATATTGAGGGGAAGAGCGTTCCAAAGATGAATTGCGGTAGCCGGAAACAAAGTTGGAATGATGTAGAGGAGTCGTGAGTTTAAGTATGTATGTAATAATATTCTATACCTACCCTGCGCACACTGTCCAATCAAAACCATCGGACAAAGCAACTTAAAGGACAACAGAGGTAGCCCACAGTTCCGTTAGCCAGAAATCCTCGCCCTCGCTATTAGGTACCACTGGCTTGTCACAGCGACCAGACGAACGAACAGATAGATACACACTCCTCATTTTACTACTATTAACTCAACTCTTAAAGCAGTATTATTTTAAGTCGTTAGTGAAAAATTAACATAACACGTTTTTAGAATTCATTTTTGAAGTAGTAAACAGTAAAATTAAAATCTACGAAAATTATGAAATATTGATAAGGCTTTATTCTGTAGAATATACCCGATGGAAACACGAATTGATAAAGTTGGCTTGATAGAATAAAGCCACAAATTTACATATTTTTGTGTCATTTTATATTCTTTTCTAGGTTTTATTCTTAAGATAAGTGATTAGATATTATGAGTTACTAACCAAAATAAAGTGCATAGATAATTAGAGGGATTATAACCGATCCTTTTTTTTATTACATTTTTTATTAAAATTGAGCCTTATCATGCCGTTTCGCTGTTTTACCCGTCCCTCACCGTCGTACCATCGAGAGAGCGAGAGAGAAGCGCTCGAAATACCTCCCCTTAATCTTACAATGCAAATCCCCATTAATTATAATACAGTGTCGCATAGCGGCGTAAGAATACCACCCCCTCTCTTCCCTTGGGTGTCGCAAAAGGCGACTAACGGACTAAAGACTGCACATACATACACTAACATCATAGAGTGGCGATGGGCTCACCACCTGTCACGCTGAGTACATGCGCAGTCGCTATTTGGTGAAAGTGGACCATGGAAGAAGACTGCTTTTGCTGTCCTCATTGCCTAGTCTCTAACTTACCCTTCGGGGATTAGTCGTGATTATATGAATGTATGTTTGTAAATTCCCATACGAATTTTTCAATGTAAGATTTTCAAAGTGATACTGCTTTAAAAGGATGACAGAGCAGTGCCGAATTCAGGGTGCTAGAGGCACCACAAGAGCTACAATGTCTTGCGTATGTAGAATCAAAGTTGGACGGACTGCTCTAAGTTAACACATACGATAATCCCATTGTGACGGCAACTTTAAGCGGTCTGCATCAAGTAGTTGCAACTACTTACTACAGTCACCACTAGGCTTGCCAACTCTAAAAGCGGTATAACCGGGACTACCCAGCGCGACATCCGGGACTTGGGTATATTACGCGGGACTCGAGGGTATATTACGCGGGACACAACACACCACATATAAATGGTGAGTAAAATAAGTATTTATTTTTTTAACATTTAATAAATAAATCAATACAAATGCCTAATCAGAGGGTAGTTAGTACGAGATGAATAAGTATTCATATTGTCACTGATTTCCGGAACAAAAAGCGTCCCGCAAGGGATCAAGGCGGGACGGCCCAAAATTGACCCAAAAGCGGGACGTCCCGGAAAATCCGGGACGGTTGGCAAGCCTAGTCACCACACGACTGGATAGTTGGTCCTTTGCAAGAAGTGCCGATACCGCAGGCACTTACATACAGAATTTTTTGTTATCTGTGTACTTAATTTTTAAAATTACTTATTAAGTAACTTAATGTAGAGCTACAGATTTAATTTGAATTTTTTAAGTGAACAATAAAGAAACCAATATTAATCAAACATATCAACAAAAATACTGTTGATCATGGTCAATCGACCGGGACCGCGCAGTTGAACTCTGACACATTACGATACCACAGGATACCTAGGTTAGGTTACCTTTACGTTACACGTGGCCTTTCGTTCGCCCGATATCCACGAGTTATTTTTTATTGTGCCGGACAAATTAAATAAATAATGAAATATAAAAAAATTAAAACGATGTCTATTAACGTTACTGAATGATATAAAAAAATATGAGAACATATATAAAATTTCAGTACATGCACTCACGACTATTTAATCCTTCTTAGGGGTTAGTCGGAGATTAGGCAACAAGGACCGAAAAATTGCCAACTACGTGTAGTAAAACGTTTCACCAAATACCAACTGCACATGTGCTCAGTGTGACAGGTGGGGTTGAATGCCATATATCCAGGTAGGTTTTAATAGTAGATTATTAACCAAGGGGATAAGCAGTGTCTTCTCCCGCGGGTGAAGATTTAAATCGCGAGCGTAACGAAGGACTCGAGGTTTACTCCCGAGCGTAGCGAGGGTGTTAAAAATTAAATCACGAGCGAAGCGAGGGATTTAAGACGAGTCCTGAGTGTAGCGAGGGATTTAAGTTCACCCAAGACTAAGACATTGAGTTATAATGTACTACGTACTAGAGAAGACGTCTCAACCAGATTGTTTGTAACACGCGTTAGAGCCAGCTCGCTCCAACTATATTAGTCTGTGGCAGGCGCTAGACGCAACAATACGTGTGCATTATGTGTTCTATTTGATTAAAATGTGCCGTTATGTGTGCTAAGGTACTGTTTAAACAACTCAGAAAATACAAATAAAACCAAAGGAATCACTTTTTAACTGGAAATACGTACTAAATTATCGACATAACATGTATTTGACTAATTATTTTATCAAAGGCAAAATATAGAGACATGAAGCGGCGGCCATGTTTCGGTAAAATGCATAGAGTAACAATATTTCTGTTATGTGCAAAAGATGACAACTAAGCCCCGCACCACGGTACAAGTATCATTGTACCGTGCCCGTAACGCACCACACACTAGATGCCCGCTGTCATCTAGCTGTGAACATTTATTGTATGGGACGTCTTCGCTAGTTTATTTACCTCAATGGACTAAGACAGCTTTATCACCGAGGAAAATACACTACTTTTCGTACCACTTGCGAAAAAATTAACACAATAATGATACGAGAAAAAAAAATGTCTTAATAAATTCCTAGATTCATATTTTTTTGTCGGAAAAGCAAAGGCATCAAGCTCATACGGCCTCGTCGGTTTTCGTAATTTTATTTAATAGTTATAACTTCATAATAAATGCGTATTCCTTTTTCAAAAAGATGTATAATGCTTTATAAATAAACAAAAAATGGTGTAAACACAGATGTAGTTCAGTATAAATTTCGGTAAGTATTCCAAATTTAAATCACATTCTCCCCCTAGAGGATGAATGAAATTCAGTACAATTTTCTTTCCCTGTTTTTAACAGATTAAAAATGACTATTGTTATGTTCGCTTTTTGTGGCATAGAAATAGTAGATTGTTATAAAAGGGGCTAAAGTGACCCATTATATACGAGGTAGTTTTACTCCCGAGCTTTAGCGAGGGAGTAAATAGAAACCGTGAAGAAGCACTCTGTGGGCCGGCAGAGTGAGGGTGACTGATGCTTTTTTTTTTTTTATTTTTTTATTCTGGCTGCTCCCGCTTTTTGGCAGGTTTTTGGTTTTCAGTTTTGTTTGTTTGTTTTTTGGGCTTTTTGGGCTTTTTTTAATAAAACTAGAGCTTGAAGAGCTCGACTCTCTTTTCTTTTCTTTCTTTTCTCTTTTCTTTTCTTTTCTTTTTTTTATTTCTCTCTTTTTTTTTCTCTCTCTTTTATTATTTTTTTATATACATAAATTGTTAATACTAGTATACATTTTTTACTTATATTAATTTACAATTTATCTTATGTACTAATATAATTTCCCTACTTAAACATTGTTTTCTTTTACTCTAATTTCTAATTATTACATTTCTTACTATCTAGTATTTTTACATTTACATTTGTTTCTTATTTTAATTTCTTTTATTTAGTATACATGTATATATTTATACTTCTATTTTGAGAGTTTTTCTTTCTCTAATTATAATTACAATTGATACTTCTCTTCCATCCCTTTCTTTACACCTGCCACAATGTGGTCTTGCTTTTTAATATTTCTTATTGCTAGTTCTATACGTCCTTATTTCTTTTGTTTACAATGTTAACGATCTTTCCAGCATATTCCATGAATAGCTTTCTTTCTTTTTTGTTACTAAATATCTCCTTCAGGGTATCTTTGCTTAAATGTGTATCAAGTTTTTGTTGCAGAGTGTACCTAGTGTTAGTGTGTATTGGGCAATCGAGTAGGATGTGAAAGATGTCCTCGTCCATGGTCGGGTCACAGGCACACGAGGGGCTGTCCCTGCACTTAAACCTGTGCAAGTATGCACAGAATCCCCCGTGCCCTGTCAGAATTTGCGACGCCGTTCGGTCGATCGGTCGATCTCACCGTGTTGTATGCGTCCACCCCATTCGGAAAATAGACCTTGGTGGTCGCGGCTGTGGCTTCGGTCCTATACCTGCAGTCCCACTGCTCGATCGTTTCCGCCCGTAAATGACGTTTAACGAACGAGATGGGGCTGCAGTCATAGTCCGCTCTGGTCTTCAGTTTGAGGGCGGCTTCCTTCGCTAATTCATCCGCTCTCTCGTTCCCTTTCACTCCGACGTGGGCCCGTATCCAATGGAGAGAGACTAGTTGGTGGTTGTCTCTCAGGAATTCCAGGTTACCCTGTATCGCCTTCGTGATTGGGTGCGAGGAGTCTGGATCCACCAGCGTCTGGAGAGCCGACCTCGAGTCGCTCAGGATAGCCGCTTTTTCGAATTTTTTGCCAATGATAATTTCGGTCGCTTGGAGGATAGCGTATAGCTCGGCTTGAAAGCCCGTACAGTACGGTTCCAGTCTGAATTTTCGGGTACACGTCTTAACAGACCCCTCCCAACAGGTCAGGGCTGCTCCGACTTTCCCCTCCAGCTTACTACCGTCAGTGTAGATCTTAGGCAAGCCTTCTGCCACCTCGCTATGGGTGACTGATGCTACGTCTCTTACGCTGCACCAGTTGTCCTCGCGCCTGGACTTCATTTCCACTTAACATCAGGTGGAGTGGAGTCATTTGCCGGGCTTAGCATAAACAAAAAAAAAAAAAACCGAGTTTTATTGGGTTTTTAGCGCCGTGTGTTACACTCTGATTTTCACTAGGAATGCGAGAAAATAAAACAATCCAATACAATATGAATTGGTTTATTTCATTAAAAATTAACCCGTTAGAGAAAGTGAAGGGTTGGTAGTATTATTTTGATAAGCCCATCGCCGCTCTATGCTGTTGGATAGTAGGTATGTGCAGTATTTCCATCTGTTCCCTTGGGTGTCGTCAAAGGCGACTAACGAACTAATGGCTGCGCATACATGCAACAGCATAGAGCGGCGATGGGCTCCTCAAAATAATACTACCAACCCCTTTCTTCCCTTGGATGTCGTAAAAGGCGACTAACGGACTAAACTCTGCACATACATCCAACAGCATAGAGCGGCGATGGGCTCATCAAAATAATATTACCAACCCTTCACTTTTCTTCGATGTCGTAAAAGGGGACTAACGGACTAAAGACTGCACATACATCCAACAGCAAGAGCGACGATGGGCTCATTAAAATAATACTATCAACTTCTCTCTTCTCTTCGGTGTCGTAAAGGCGACTAATGGAGTAAAGACTGCTCATACATCCACCAGCACAGAGCGGCGATGGACTCATCAAAATAATACTACCAACCCCTGACTTCCCTTGGGTCTCGTAAAAGGCGACTAATGGACTAAAGGCTAACCACCTAAGCACATGTGCAGACTGTCCAGTTTTTTCTTACTGAAGCGTGGTCTGTGTAGTCCATAGATTCAAATGATTACTAATTTTACCATAAACTTTAATAATAATTATCTCAAAAAAGTTGAGTTTAAGTATTCTACATAAGACTAAATACTTTTTCGTTTTTATAGCCTCATTGTCATGTGACAGTCAAAAATTTAAAAATAAATTACTTTTTCCCCTAGGGCAAGAAAAGCTATTTTAGCCCGCTCTAGAACGCTACAATGACGGTCTTTTTGAGCAAGAGGAGTGAAAAATAGATTTATAAATGAGGAGTTTGTTATCCATAGATAGCTTGCTGTTACGTCCCAACATCCAATAGAGCTTTCTATGTCGTAAATTGATTTAGTCTCTCTTGCTTTAAATATGCTGATTCCACGTCAAACGACGATCAAAGTGTAGGCCCAGATACCTGACCCTATCTTTATGTGGCAATTTGGTATTTTCCAGGTGCACAGGAGGATAGTTTGCTCTCCGAATTGTGAAAGTGATATGCACAGATTAAGTTGCGCTACTTTTTATTCTCCATTTTTGCATCCACTTGTTAACAGCGAGCCCTTACCCCAATTAATAAATAAAATTCAAGAGGTATTGATTTGTAAATGTTTCATAAAAACTATTAATTTGTGGCTCCTAAAGAAATAGTAGATTGTTATACAAGGGGCTAAAATGACCCATTATATACGAGGTAGTTTTACTCCCGAGCTTTAGCGAGGGAGTAAATAGAAACCGAGTTTTAATGGGTTTTTAGCGCCGAGTGTTACACTCTGCTTTTCACTATAAATGCGAGAAAATAAAACAATCTAATACAATATGAATTGGTTTATTTTATTTAAAATTAACTCGTTAGTTGCTTTAACGACACCCAAGGGAAGAGAATGGTTGGTAGTATTATTTTGATGAGCCCATCGCCGCTCTATGCTGTTGGATAGTAGATATGTGCAGTCTTTCCATCCCTTCCCTTGGGTGTCGTCAAAGGCGACTAACGGACTAAAGACTGCACATACATCCAACAGCATAGAGCGGCGATGGGCTCATCAAAATAATATTACCAACCCTTCACTTTTCTTCGATTTGGTAAAAGGGGACTAACGGACTAAAGACTGCACATACATCCAACAGCATAGAGCGGCGATGGGCTCATCAAAATAATATTACCAACCCTTCACTTTCTTCGATTTGGTAAAAAGGGACTAACGGACTAAAGACTGCTCATACATTCAACAGCATAGAGCGGCGATGGGATCATCAAAATAATATTACCAACCCTTCACTTTTCTTCGATTTGGTAAAAGGGGACTAACGGAGTAAAGACTGCACATACATCCAACAGCATAGAGCGGCGATGGGCTCATCAAAATAATATTACCAACCCTTCACTTTTCTTCGATTTGGTAAAAGGGGACTAACGGACTAAATACTGCATATACATTAAACAGCATAGAGCGACGATGGGCTCATCAAAGTAATACTACCAACCGCTCTCTTCTCTTCAGTGTCGTAAAAGGCGACTAATGGACTAAAGACTGCTCATACATCCAACAGCATAGAGCGGCGATGGGCTCATGAAAATAATACTACCAACCCCTCCCTTCCCTTGGGTCTCGTAAAAGGCGACTAATGGACTAAAGACTGCACATACATACAACAGCATAGAGCGGCGATGGGCTCATCAAAATAATACTACCAACCCCTCTCTTCCCTTGGGTGTCGTAAAAGCGACTAACGGGCTAAAGGCTCACTACCTAAGCAATGTGCAGACTGTGCAGTTTTTTCTTGCTGAAGCGTGGTCTGTGTTATCTCAAAAAAGTTGTTGATCTAAGTAAACAGTAATAAGTCGAGTCTTTATTCATGATTATTCTACATAAGACTAAATACTTTTTCGTTTTTGTAGGCCCATTGTCATGTGACAGACAAAAATTAAAAAAAAAATTACTTTTTCCCCTAGGGCGAGAAAAGCTATTTTAGCCCCGCTCTAGAACGCTACAATGACGGTCTTTTTGAGCAAGAGGAGTGAAATAGTTATTTGTTATACAAGAGTGCAAACTTGCTTTTTAACCGCGTGCTCAATTTTGATGACCGAGCAAGCGAAGGATTCTAAAATTGAATCACGAGCGCAGCGAGTGATTCAAAAATTAGAATCCTGAGCGTTACCGAGGGAATCAAAAGAGCACGAGGTAAAAAATTTTTGCACTCGAGTGCAACACGTAACTTTTCATCCCACCTCAACGAGGAAATTACCAACCAAATTAAAAAAGTAGGTACACCAAAAAGGTTCCGAGTCTGAGTTTTTAACACATTAAAAAAGGTTGTATGATAAATTCGGCACTATGGAGGGAGAAGTAAATAGGTTTAATGGTGTTTTGAATTCACAAACTTAGTGCACACGATGTTCTAAATTCAATTTACTTTATTCTCTAGCGGATAAAAACGGCTTTTGCACTCAGATATCGAAGAGTAAAAATACTCTTTCCGAGATGGGGGGATGAAAAATACTTTGTTTTATACATACCAGAGTACTCTCAATCACTATGCAACAAGGGAAATCTTGTGCTTTAGAGAAGACTAATACCTAGTAGTATTCGCCGCTCTATGCTGTTGGATGTATGTGCAGTGTTTAGTCCGTTAGTCGCCTCTTACGACACTTTAAAATCATTTAAAAATAGAATAGGATACGAGTAGGAAAGGATAAGAAGTGTCATATCAACCCTAGGCAAGCAAACTGCCCTACGCAGGGGCCGTAGCAGGATCACGTGTGCGACCTCCGCACTTGAATAAGGTCAATAGGTACAACAAATATTTGTCGTCAGCTTCAATCACGATAATGGCCGGTTCAAATAAACGTATGCTCCGCTTGGTCACTGTAGACAGTAGAGGCACAGATTAAATAAGTAACACTATTACTACACTTCATACGCAAAAATATTTCATTTAGTCCTTTTAATAATATTATGACCGAAAACATTTATTAATAAAGCGAATCCAAGATCTCTATGTCTGAGACCGTTTGTTTAACCACTATTCATACCACTGGGCGGTTTAATACTACTAGGTGGTTGTTGCAGCTAAATAATACCGAACTAAAAAGTTAATTTGAAATTTTTCACTCTTGTCTGAATTTCTAGTCTCAATAACATTTACCGCTTTTCATTAAAACAATATTGGGTTTTTTTATGTTTTCATCGTAAAAACTATTTTAATGAAAGGTTCGTCGGGGGTTCCTTTTGAGTAGTAAAACTATATCTTTACGAGCTAACTGATATACTGGACCCAACAGTTAATAACTCTATTTAAGTATCAGAGGTTTAATAATATAAGTTATATTATGTATCTGAAAACTTATTTTAATAAAAGGTTATATTAATTAAATACTAACAATTAGTTTTTAAGTTTTTGCTAACAATTTATGGATCATTGTTGTCTATTCAATGAAAATATAATTATTATTATTATTTTCAAAACAATTTAACGCAGTCTAATTTGTGATTTAGTATTTATTAATACGCATGTATTACTAAATATTGTTGTATACATTTTATAACGACAACAAATATATACAGGGCGTCCCACGGATATGCCATATGGAAGGAAAGTACCTTGAATATTGTAGATGGAACATTTTACTGAAAGAAGACATTATTTGAATTAAAAAAAAACCATTTAAACTGCATTCATAGATATTTAAATAATTACATGGTTGAACCGGGAATCGAACCCGTTACATGAGAAAAATAATCAACCTGTAGCTTTATCATACCGATCGAAAGGGTTCATCATTAGGATTATTTTTTGCCAAGTAACATAGTGTCACAAATAAAAGGAAGACCATGAATTTTAACATTTGATGTGAAATTTTGTTCAGATAAATGAAAAGCTGACATTGCCGTAAGGACATACAACTGACATTGAAATAAATACAAACATAAATTTATTAATTTTGTATGAAAAATGTTAAAATTCATGGTCTTCCTTTTATTTGTGACACTATATTATTTTGCAAAAAATAATCCTTATGATGAAGCCTTTTGATCGGGTGAGGATGCCGATAATGAGATACCAGTTTTATTTTTTGCCATAAAAAAATAAGTATTCTAATTAGAACGTTCAAAATCACAGTTTTGGATAGGGAATTTATTGTAGTTTAAGGAATAGCTGCTATTTAATCATATATAAGTACATACCATGTGTTCATGGGTTTGATAAAATAAAAAAGGACAGAAATTGTGACTTGGGTAAAAGGTCTCCTAATTTGAGATACTAGGGGTTCCTATTGTGAGATAGTATCTCAAATTAGGTTCTATGAGGTTTACAAAATTATAGCAGGTACGTTAAACAAAACAAGCAAGTGATAATCAGACTTTTATACAGTTTTCTTGATAACAAATATATAGGTCGGCAGATGTCTGTTATCAGACAAATAGAGATAACAATAGTTTGTTATTTAAGTTTATTTTAACAACTAAAATTATTACACGTAGTCTTGTTCATAATTTTCTTACTTATTCATTTATAGTTTTGTAATATAATCACAGTAATTTCATTGTGGTCCCAGGTTTTCCTTTTGAGTAGAGGCATCTAAAACAAAAATTAAAATTTATACACGTGCCACCAAAACCCTAATATGAGATATCTAATGTTAGGAACCCCAGTGTGTCTCATATTAGGGAAAAAAATGATCAATATAAGCACCTAGTTTTGTTTTTGATGAAGAAAACACTAATTGTGGTACTTACCTGTTTCGTAAAATTGATTATAAAACTGACGCAATAGCGTTAAATACATAATATTTAGCGTAATAATAACATTCTTACATACCCCGTAAAGATTTGATGGAAAAAAATGTTTTTTTTCTTTCGGTAAAATCACCGTTTGCACGTTCTTGCATTGCTGGCTGAGCGGGGCTACTGACGTGCGAGGGGAGGTGTTCGATAACGTTTCGCGCGATACTAGTGCCAGGTGGCTGCCGTCAGTAAGTTGGTCAATACCTTGCTATTTCAAATTCGGCGCCTTTCTCATTATAGGCATCCTCACCCTATGATAAAGCTACAGAGTGATTATTTTTCTCATGTAACAGGTTCGATTCCTGGTTCAGCCATGTAATTATTTAAATATCTATGAATGCAGTTTAAATTGTTTTTTAAATTCAAATAATGTCTTCTTTCAGTAAAATGTTCCATCTACAATATTAAAGGTACTTTTCCTGCATGTGGAATATCCGTGGGACGCCATGTATTGTATATACAAGCATTATTTTGACGACCTCCTTAGTCAAGTGGTTAGCACGCCGGGTCTGGCGTCGCGCCACGTCTGAGGTCCCGGGTTCAATTCCCAGTCGGGTCAATTAAGAGAAAAACGGTTTTTCTATATTGATTTCGGGTCTGGGTGTTTTTTCTATGTTTATGTATATTATCCTTTATCTTACCATATTAACGAGTTTCAAAAGAATACTTATCTTGGTCTAGATAATTGGTGTGAGCGTAAACCATTTTTTTTTAAGAACGATATCCTCTTGTCTGTCATGAAGACTCCTAGAGGTTGCTGACAATTACTTTTATTGTGTCTGGTATTACGACAGATGAGCTCGCGAGGAAATGAAGCAAATAATGTGTTTTTAATATGTTCAGTAGCATACTCGTATTGTTTAAAAGCATGTTGCGTTACCTTATCGTTTGATTTCCCGGCAAAAGCGTATTTAATCACACACGTAGGTTTCGTTTACTTATTACCTTAAATATATTCAGCATAAAGTTACACACTTATAGGCTCTATAGCCCTCCAACGTCAGCCGTTTGAGGCAAAGGTCGTACATCATACAAAATGTAATATCGCGTGAAAGCGCGAAAAGGTTTCCGTTAAGAATTTCTAATTTATTTTACTCACTGGAGCTGTGAAGTTCCATTACAACATAAGCTTACGAATTTAGCAAGACAAATTACTATTTATTAATAATCTTTTTTTCCTTTTAATGATATATTATGTTCACGAAAGAACACTTAAGTATTATTTAACTCGGTGCGAAAGGAGTGAGAAGGAAACGTGAAAGGAATGCGACACAAACAAAAGTTAAAATCTCACCTGCTCCTCCTAGACAAGTTGCAAACGTTCCCTGTCTATTCGTTAGCGTTTGTCAACGGTAAATTAGTAGGTTAGTTTACAGATACTTGACGAATACAACTGTAGTCGGTCGCTACCACAGAATATAATATAATGAATCTAAATGCATAAAGAGTATTTATTTATTTTTATTTTATTATAAGGACAACCAACAAGACAAACACAAATACAATCAATATAAAAAATACAAATACGGACTTAAAGCTATGTGTCTTCTAACTTAAAGGCTACCACGGCAATGTAGACTATAATTTTAAAAACATCTTAATCTACAGTTATTAAAAAAAAAAATGTAAAAGTAAAAGTTCCAAAGTACAATACAACAAAAAAGGAAAAACAATACTACAAACTTATGTTATGATACATTCCTCTAGTACACAGGTGCTATAGGAAAACCTCAATTTTGCTGTCACTGCGAAAGTCTGCATAGTATTTTATTTTTAAAAACTTGGGGCCTATCTGCGAAAATGTCGACGTCGCTCAATTTGCAAAGTTTATTATATTGCCGCTGTAATCTATTGATAGTGGCGAAGTGACCCACATTAGTCCTACTGCCTTTTACGGAGAAAAGTACATATCTACTTGCTCGTGTTATCTTATACGGTACATTAATATTTATTAATTGCAGTATAGAGGGACCGTCCAAAATTTTCGTTAATTATTTTGTAGAGTAACATGATTTCTACTACTACGTTCGCGTAGACTGTTCAATTTAGAAATCTCTAATCTTTCTGCATACGAGGGTAGTTCTTTCGATTTAAAAGTTTGGAAAGAAAGATGCCACTTAAATCGCTTTTGGATGCGAGCTATACGCTTAATGTGAACGTTGTAGTGCGGTGACCAGACTTGGCCACAGCTTTCAAAGATGGGACAGACAAAGGACTTATACAAATAAATTTTCGTTGACGGCTTTTTAAATTCATTCGCGTTTCGCAATACGAACCCTAATATAGTACAGGATCCGAGTATACAACGACCTTCACCGAGCGGTTAATGGATGAAAAGTATTTTATATCAAATTTTTTTATAAAAAATATATTGCGTTGGCTGAAAAATTTCAGTCCAGTAAATGATTACTTAATTAAATATTTTAAAATATATATTTTTTAAATATTGCACTTGTTTCGATAATAGATAAATTACATAGGTACCAATCGAAAGTATGAAGCCTCTATAATATGCAAACGTTAGGTTGACTATTTTTTTCCTGTCATAACATTGGGTAGGCAGTTGTAAACAGGCAAGTCAATATTAGTATTTGCAACCGTCTGGTTAAATAAATAAAATTTATGTTTATATAAAGATAAGATCATTACAAACACACACACACCAAACCAGTGCATGGTAAAAAAAAATTTTTTTTAATATTAAATTAATCATTAATGGTACTTACTGGACTGAAATTTTTCAGCCAACCCACTCGCGATATATTATTTAACATATTAAATTTGATATAAAATACTTTTCATCCATTAACCTTCTCGGTGAAGGTCGTTCTATACTCGGATCTTAGACTATAAGTGCTCGGCCAGACTGCCCGTGCGGGCGCGGCGCGGCGTACTCAAACATATGTTTTCTTATTTGAGTGTCCATAGTGGGCACGCGGCGCGGGGCATACGTTTGTACGTCACGCCGCGCCCGCGCCCGCGCGTGCTGTCTGGCCGAGCACTAACATACGAAAGCCCTTGGTTGCGATCTGTTAAATAAATAAATTAGATTTTACCGTGCGCTAAATGACGAACTTTCTCCAACAGTGGACGGTCTTCGGCTGATAATGATGATGATGATGGCAGCTCAAGTCCTTTTCTTATCATAAAGCATTTTAAGTTGTACGCTGATTCAGTACCAACAACTTTAAAATAAAACCGTTGCTAAAGTAGGACTGAAAGCTGTAGGTATATCCGTTTTTAAGTCTGCTAAATTCACAGAGACAACCCCAAGACATGAATAAACTTAGGCTAAACTTTGTTTGGCGACGTGCTTAGGTAGTCTCACTAGGGAAGCTAGGGATTGATTACCTTGCGATTCTTGTGGATCCCGACGTAGGAGAAAATTTGCAATGGCTTTACACTGTCTTTATAATCTAAGACTTACCTACCAGACAAACAACAGTTCATGACGGTGTTGTTTCCATAAAAAAAGTTGTGTAAATCGAAAGCTAAAAGCTGTACTTAAAGTCTTAAAGGTTTAACATCATGATTATGGTCTGAGAAAGCTTTACTAAATGTTTAATAAAATACACGTTTGTGTTACACTTTTTTGCAACAATCACTGCATTTAATACATAGACAAATTCGATATAACTATATGCTTACTTGCCTTGGGCTTGCTTGTTTTTGAAAAATGTACAAACTGAGCTCGATGTCGCAGCGGCGTTCGGTTAGCCATCATGCCAGTCAAGCAACTTCTGAACTGGTCGGGTAACTGAATAGGTAAACTTAATTAAATTTGATTACACTTACACCAACTAGCCCAAGATAAGTATTCTCTTGAAACTTGTTAATATGGTAAAATAACGGATAAATATACATAAACATAGAAAAAACATCCAGACCCGAAATCAATTTAGAAAAGCAGTTTTTCTCTATATTGACCCGACCGGGAATTGAACCCGGGACCCCAGAGATGGCGCGACGCCAGACTCGGCGTGATAACCACTCGGCCACGGAGGTCGTCAATAGGTGACCAAATGAAAAACATCTCGAACTTCTTAGTGGTTCAGAAGGCACGTAAAACCTTAGTCCCGGTTGTTGTCGTAAGACAGTCTTTAAAAACTACTCATCGAGACCGTCCAAACAGCGACAGACTCCCTTCTCCAACGGATCCCCTCGGCCGAGATTGTGGTATTGGGAGACTTCAATGCCCACCACGTCGAATGGCTTGGTTCACGCACAACTGACCACGCGGGTAGAGCCGTTCATGACTTCGCTTTGGCCTACAGTCTGTCCCAATTGGTAACCGAGCCAACACGGGTTCCAGATGTGGAGGGCCATGCACCTTCTTTATTGGACCTTCTGCTGACCTCGCACCCAGACGGCTATCAAGTTTCTGTTGATGCACCACTAGGCTCATCAGACCACTGTCTGATTCGCAGCACTGTGCCTCTCACAGAAACTTCAAAACCGCAACCAGCGGCTAGCCGTCGAGTCTGGCATTATAGGTCGGCGGACTGGGATGGGATGCGAAGTTTCTTTGCGTCCTACCCGTGGTGGCGAGTTTGCTTCTCGCTGGATGATCCTGATGTCGCCGCTGACTCTGTCGTTGATGTGATACTGCAGGGAATGGAACTTTTCATTCCAAACTCTGTGGTTCCCATTGGCGGCAAGTCCCAACCATGGTTTGGTCGTTGCTGCAAAATGGCGTCTCGCCAAAAGCGACAGCATTACCAAGCCTGGGCTAATGCGGTGTCATCAAAGGATCCAAACACCAGTGCGCTCAGAAAGAAGTACAACTTTGCCGCCAGATCCTTTAAGAAGGACATCGCCAAGGCGAAGTCATCATTCATAGGTAGAATTGGCGAGAGGCTAGTGCGTCTTCCTTCGGGGACGCGTGCGTTCTGGTCTCTCGCCAAAGCTATCTTAGGGAATTTTTGTCAGCCGTCCCTACCACCATTGCACAAGACCGATGACTGCCTGGCCTATACTGCAAAGGAGAAAGCCGATCTCTTGGGCTCTCTTTTCGCATCAAACTCGACCTTGGACGATGGGGAAAACTCTCCACCAACCATACCGCATTGCGCTTGTACAATGCCAAACGTTCAGTTCCTGCAAAGGTCAGTTCGTAAGGCTCTTTTTTCCCTTGATATCCATAAGGCGAGTGGGCCAGATGCAGTTCCACCCATTGTGCTTCGGACGTGTGCTCCTGAATTGGCACCAGTTCTAACGCGCCTTTTCCAGCTCTCTTACACCACTGGCGTCGTCCCGAGCTCTTGGAAGACAGCCCTTGTGCACCCGATTCCAAAAAAAGGCGATCGCTCAGATCCGTCTAACTACAGGCCAATAGCTATTACCTCTTTACTCTCCAAAGTAATGGAGTCCATTATAAACCGCCAGCTCTTAAGGTACCTAGAAGAGAACCAGCTACTAAGTGATCGCCAGTATGGTTTTCGTCGCGGTCGATCGGCTGGTGATCTTTTAGTGTACCTTACTCACCGATGGGCGGAGGCAGTCGAGAGTAAAGGAGAGGCACTGGCAGTTAGCTTGGACGTAGCGAAAGCTTTTGACAGGGTATGGCACAGGGCTCTTTTCTCTAAACTTCCATCATACGGGCTTCCTGAGAAATTGTGTTCATGGGTTGCCAGCTTTCTTACTGGGCGTAGCATCAGAGTCGCAGTCGACGGTTCGTGCTCCGACATGAAGCCCGTGAATGCTGGAGTCCCGCAGGGGTGTGTGTTGTCCCCTACTTTGTTTCTTCTGCATATCAATGACATGCTGCATAACAACAGCATTCATTGCTATGCGGATGACAGTACTGGGGATACGCTCTACACCGGGCGAGCTAATATTTCTCTGGAAAGCGTCATCGAGAGCCGGAATAAACTTGTGACTGACACCGAGAACATGTTAAGTCATGTCTCGGATTGGGGCCGACATAACCTAGTCCGCTTTAACCCCTCCAAAACACAAGTTTGCGCATTTACCGCGAAAAAACATCCCTTCGTCGTACCTCTGAACTTTGAGGGAGCTCCCCTTGATACCAATCCGATTATTGGAATCCTTGGCGTCGATATTTCGAGTGACGTTCAGTTTCGTGGTCATTTGGAAGGTAAAGCTAAATTAGCTTCGAAAAAGCTGGGTGTGCTTAATAGAGCGGGTCAGTATTTCACGCCGGCCCACCGTTTACAACTGTATAAAGCACAGGTCAGGCCGCATATGGAATACTGCTCCCATCTCTGGGCTGGAGCACCCCAATACCAACTCCTTCCATTTGACCGCATTCAACGCAGAGCTGCTCGAATTGTCGGCGACGTGGTTATTTCAGGTCGGCTCGATCCACTGGCTCTTCGGAGAGACGTTGCGTCTCTCTGTATATTGTACCGTTTATATCATGGGGAGTGTTCTGAGGAATTGTTCGGCTTGATCCCTGCCGCTAATTTCCTTCACCGCACTACACGCAATCGACTGTCATTCCATCCACATCGCCTTGATGGATGGCGGTCTACTACTGTGCGTTTTTCAAGAAATTTCTTGCCTTGAACTACAGTGTTGTGGAACCAGCTCTCGGCGGCGGTATTTCCGGACCGTTACGACTTAGGGATCTTCAAGAAACGAGCCTATTCCTTCCTTAAAGGCCGGCAACGCGCCTGCGATTCCTCTGGTTTTGCGGGTGTCCATGGGCGGCGGTGATTACTTTCCATCAGGTGACCCGCTTGCTCGTTTGCCTCCTTCAGCTATAAAAAAAAAAAAAAAAAAAAAAAACCCACATCGGTACAGGGATGACGTAAAGGCTGATGATGGATGAAAAGGCAAAAGTTTTCGTTACAATGGGCAGGCAGAAAGACGTTGTTACAAAACAATGCTGCAATACGCTAACAAAATATAACTTGGCAAAGGCGAACTCCGGATACTTCGTTAGTTATTTACGGAGAAGCAACAAGTTGAGAGAATGGCTTGTACCATATTGGCTTGGTAGTGAAATTAAGCAACAGAACAGATGAACCTCTTCGTTCTATTCTGTGAGTTCAGCTTATCTAATCGATAATGCCCGTAGAAGTGACCTCTTTGTACCTCTTTGTATTTATATCCTCCTCCGTTCTTATTGGGAGAAAATTTAGGTAGGTATAGTAGTTGATAACGAAGTTGTTAAATATAAACGTCCCACTGCTTGGCGAAGCCCTGAGGCCTTTTCGAATGTGTACTAGCTTAATATCATTAATCTTTTTATCACTTGAAGTCACAAATTTATTTTTAGTTATATTTTCAGGAAAAAGGGAAAATTTACGAGTATTCTTCTTATGCACATGTGCAGTTGCTATTGGGTGAATAGGGACTGCAGCGGTGGACTGCTCCCTCATGTTTTCTTCTAACCCTTTGGGGATACAGATTGATCCTTTTTGTATGGTTGGTTGGTTGTACGTATGATCAAATAATAAATAAATCTTTCCTACAATCACACCGATTATCTAGCCCAAGAGAAGCTTCAAAGAAACTCGTTAAATGGTTACTAGACAACGGATAAACATACTTTAAATACTTAAATACATTCTTATTATACATAGAAAACACCCAGACCCGAGACAATTTAGAAAAACAATAATTTCTAAATTGACCCGACCCGGGTTCGAACCCGGGACCTCAGAGATGGCGACACCATGAAAACCGGTGTACAAAACCACTCGACCAATGAGGTCGTCATGATTGTTTGTATTTCGTGTCGTAATCATTTTCAATGTAATGACGTGTGCGCATAAGAGTTTAATCGATTACTAATAGATTATAGAAATCTCAGCTATCTGAAACCCCCCTGCATTGATGTTTTATGTGCTTATATAACTACTAACAATAGATTATAATTTGTCTGCCTGTCTGCTACTAACAAATGTTATATATAAGTATTGTGTTTGTCCATAGGCATTACAGAATACAGATCATCAGCTGGGTCTACAGCCTCAAAATTTAAGATCTCACCACCTCTGTACTTGTACATTGTGCTCTTACGAGATACCTCTGAATGAAAAAAATTAATTTGATCATCCATCCTGTGATCAGCATAACGAAAGTTGCTAAGCTTGCAAGATCACAATAACCACGTATGCCTTTATAGGTTACACCGCTTAAAAATCAACTGCTGAAAAGGATACGTAAGCTAGCGGTGCGCAGACATATTGACAAATGTATTTTGAGCTGCCGAAATGAAAATAGTTTCGCACTGAAAGAGCTGGTCTACGCTCAGATACAGAGTGTTGCGAAAACGCTCCTGGCATTTTAAATCTCGGAGCAAATAAAACACAGAGTAGGTACATAGTAAAAATGAACAGGAATTACTTATTGGAAGAGCACTCTCTTAATGAAATGGACTTAATGAAAACGTCACTGATGATCACACACGAAATACCTACAGATGAATTTTAAAAACATTATTTGGAAACTGAATATTAGACAACTGCAATATTATAATTAAATAAATAAATTGTTTCTTTCGCAAGACGATTTTAAACCTCATCCAGCGATTCGAGCCTTTGTAAAAGTGGCTTAACTGGCTTGACCCTCTTTTTTTTGTTTTCGACCAAACACATTAATGCTCTTACACTTTAAATATGCTTTTTTCTATACCCATTTTCGAACAACCTGTACCTGAAAACTTAGTTTGAATACTTTTCCCAGTTGAAGATTCCTTCGGAGTTTCTAGAGACTTGCTAGGGAACAAAAGTTTTGCTATTGTAATAGATCTAAGAGGTTGGTTCTGTATTTTACTACTTAGGTATACTTTTTATAATAAACTAACATGTGCATCTGACTATAGAATTTTATTATTTTTTCAAAACTATAGGTATTACTTACAATTTTTTTGTGCAAATATTTAGTAGCACTCGGGTTTTTACTATTTTTTGAAAGAGTAGTGAATAATTTGTTTATTGGCCCGAGTAAAAAATTTAAGTAAGTAAGTACTTTAAAAAAAAGTAAGTACTTACTTTTTTAAATATCTATAACCAAAAGCCATAATTATCTATAATATCCGTAGACCAGTAGTGAAGTGAGACGTTCAACAGATCGGTGATGATGAAACCAAGATTAATAATATAATACGTCAACATCACGTTATAGGTAAGGTCAATGTGGGTAAGTGTGTCATACTTTTATCAAAGTTCATTTTGAACTTAAAAATCATGTAGTTTAGGGCATAATTTCTAACTCTCTGCGTAAACAAATTAAAATGAGGTTCATAATTGACTGAAAACAAAGTGTTTTACGCAATATTGTCCATTAAATCATTCGTTTTTAAGGTATTTTATAAAGTCCTATGGTAGACACACTTCCCCAACAAAGTGAGGCAAGTGTGACTATATTATTGAAGTACAGTCACGAGCAAAAATATGTAAACAATTGTAACTCTTAATACAATGGAATAAGAGTCAGATTGTATACATATTGATGCTCGTGACTGTAAAATAGATAGTTATTTTTTATTCCAAAATAAGAAGTCTCTTCTGCTTGATCGAGGAATCCAACAATTTGTCGACTAGATTACTTAATATACTTTGTGAGAATAGTTTAAGGGAGCAAAAATTATGAGGTAAGTGTGTCATACTACATTGGGCAGGGAAAAAAAACATTTTTAACTAAAAATGTTAATTAGCTAAATGAAAGCTTTTCTGTGCTTGTACGTGTAGAAGATTTTATAATATGACAAGAATCATAAAATAGGTACACCGAAATACGGAGATGGAGGCCATTGAATGTTAAAAGTTTTAATAGTAATCAACAACACTAGGATATTAAATGAAGTTTTTTTTATAGGGGGAGGTAGTATTCATCAATACGAACAACTTTTAATATGTAGCCAAAAACAAAATCGCGAAACACAAAACAGCTGTTCCATACGTTTTCATCCAGTGGGTATCGGTACTTTTATAAGGAACAACTATTATTTTTCCGCGGTTTGGCTGTTGGCTACGTACATAATCATACCTTCTAATTATTTAAAACGGAAAAAGTGAGAAAAATTGGTATTATTATACTGAATTAATAATCGTGTTTTATTTCACTTTGGAAATTCACAAGCAAACCCGGGGGCATAGAGTAGTTATATACGAGAAAATCGTTTCTAGTAATAAGTCCTAACTATCGATAGGAGTAACATTTCTGTTGGTTTACGCCCAGATTTCATAGAAAATTGCTCATCATCCAGCAATAAGCAATTAGAAATTATCTATCACTAATTTAAAAATAAAAGGTTTGTAACCCCTGATTTGAGGCAAGTGTAACATACAGATACACTTGCCTCACGCAAAGTAGGCACACTTCCCCAGCCATTTAATTTTTGGGTAAAAAATTTTAAGTGGACATAATTCTCTTGTTATCAACGATTCCAACAAAATTACAAGAGTAATAATAAGTTTGGTTAGTATAAAAACTACTTATTGGCAAAAAATATACAAATTCTTAAAAATCACCAAAATTTTTATCGATTGAAGACGCACGTGCCAACTCGAGTTCGTCTTATAAAATTGTCAGATTTTAAAATGGCGACAGCTTCAAAAGTGTTTGACAATGCCATCTAGATTTAAATTGAGTAAACTGAAATTTGTTTTAACCACAACAACAGATGTCGCTGCCAACAAAAGCTCAAATAGTTTTCGAAGTATAAAGGGCATCCACACTTGCCCCCTAGTTACACTTCCCCACACTGACCTTACCAAAAGGAACAACAACATGATTCATTTATTTTTTGGAAAGCACCTTTCCCTCTTAAGTTATAAAGAAGATGTAACCAAGTTACAGCTAGCTAATGAACAAACTTTCACCACACTTTCTTACATTTTTGTGATAATTTACTAACTTAAAGCTTGTAACATAGCATCGGTAGATAGCGAAACAAGAAGTGCCTTAAAAATAGTTTAATACCGGATGGCGTTGTTACAAAATAATTAGACCTGTCAAACAAAATAGCCGAATATAATCGTTACGTTTGACGTCAAAGGGAATGAGGAAACTAGGTTGTGTCTGTTCCAATTAAGAATATTTAAACAGTAGTTTTAAATACATACTGCTAATTGTACTTACCTATATACCCAATTAGAAAAGTTTTAAAGTAAATTTAAAAAATAATGTAGATAAAAAAATGTGACATAATGTTAAACAGTAAACCATACTGTGTTCACTGGCAAAGCACTTTGTCCGATATCTATTACCAAATTTTATATTACCACAATATTAATACGATAATTGGAAATCACATTTATTCCTTAAAGTGTTAACTTTAACAATTCATTATGAATTATCATTCTTCACCTTACATCCCAAAAACAATAAATTATAAGTTTTTGCCGTTTGTGTCGCTAGGGCAGAGACACTTGCTTGCCATTTTTGTCTCGTTCCAGGATACGTTTGTTTACACAGAATTCTATCGCCACGGCTCATATTTCGGTTCGACGCGGTCCTGTTTCCGCTTGCAGTGGTACTGGGGGTAGCGATGCGCGTTTGTCTGGCAAAGTAGTTCGTTAGATTAGTTATTAATTCTTAACTACAAGTTAGTTAACTGTTTTTTTATTACATATAAGTATTGACGTCAATAAGTGCATGTAAAGGTTTACATTGAATAAATAATTTGACTTTGACTTTGACCGAAAGTCCCAGGTTCAATTACCAAGTCGGGCAAAGTGAGTTTTGAAATTTACGATGCATAACTCGGGGTTTTGTTTATTACCAACCCGCTTTGGCAACAGTCGTGATTATGAGGAAACACACACACAAACGACGTTTCGTAGTCCCCTGTCTCCTCCTTCAGAACTGGACCAATTTTATTACTTATTTAGCATCTGTTAAAGAAAGAGATTTTCTATGTCTATATGCTTGATTTTTTTAAACCAGCCACTTAATGTTTCTGAAGACGCCTTAATACGGAGTGATTTTGCAAAATTTTTAAGGCTCCTGCTTGTTAAATAAATGACTTAATGCATAAAAATTAAACATACAGACGTAGAAATCTCTTTCTATAACCGATGCTGAAAAAATATAAAAATTGGTCCAGTTCTGAAGGAGGAAACAGGGGACTACGAAACGTTGTTTTTCTGTGGTTTGTATGATCATTTTGCATGCCACTTCCACGTAGTGTTTCCTCTTAAGCCAGAACGTACATAGTAATTTTTTTTAAATATTTAGTTTTCTATTACTCCACTCCACCTGATGTTATATTCCACTCATACGCACCAAGCGTTATTCGTCTTCATTCATAATGCGTACAGCCAAGGTGTGGAATTCCCTGCCGGCGTCTGTGTTCCCGAGTGCATATAGCGCCAACATCTTCAAAGCCCGAGTGAATAGGCTGCTTCTGGGCAAGCTCGCTTCATCGTCGGCCTTTTCTTAATCCTTTGGATAAAAATGTGGCGAAGAACAAGCCCATTTTTTGTTTAAAAATAAAAGATCGTATATCATAGGTAGGAGGGAATATGTGTGCTGGTAGACTATTCCATCTTTGATTTGAACGATATGCCTCTTACCTAAACATTACGTACATAATGGCACTATTATCACCTGATTGCCAGCACCCACACCTAATTGTGTTTAATTAACGAACTACCATCACGACTTATTTACGTCAAAGGGTAACATTAGCAAAAATATCTGATTTCATTACGTAGCGATTTCTCGCGTTTCGACAATTAGGCACCTTGAATTACGAACAACAACAGCCCGATAACAAAGTTGGAAGCAATCTGTCTGTGTCAAGATACGAATGCAGATAGCAAATAAATACTGGGAGCTGTTTAAAAAACTGTAACGATTGTAGACAAGCAGTTTTGGACACGCAAATAGAACAGTTATAAACGTTAGAGCACTGTTTTAGCAGAATGTATTCTACAGTTTATATACAGTTTTTTTAAGTTTGAGCGAACACAGCGGGTCCATATTGGGTTGCATAAATTAAAGAGGCATGTTTTAAGGCTGCATAACGTTTTTTGGCGTTCTCTGCGTTTCGCATAACGTCCATTCAGAATAACTTCTTTTATAATAATGATTTATCAGCATTAAATATTCATGCATAAAAGTTTTTACAATAACGATTACTAATCATAACATTTATTGGCAGTCATAGATATAGAATACCATAATGTTAACATTTAGAACATCAAAAGACGCGAATATCACGCCTAATCGTCTATATACCTATCACGTGACCTACAGGAGTAGGGCCGCTAGTATTTCTGTTGTCTAATAAAAAAACTAACCTCAAAATTCAAAAGAATCGCTACGCTGCGCTTCATCCATTATGCGTTTCGTATTTCATGATAAATTAAATTGAGACGTAAAGCAATATGTTTTTTACATTTAAGCTGATTAAAATTATGATATAGACAATTATAGTAAGTTAAAATTATGCCGATGAAACCATTATGGGTTTATAACACTCTGCTTGTCATAATTTCTGTGAACAACTTTATGATGAAACTGTTATTTCAAATTACATTATGACAAAAGAGATTATGCGACCGAAAGGGCTCCCGAACACAGCACATTGAAATAAACTTTGTAACGTAATTGTTTAGTTTAGTTTGTTACAGCAGTTATTTAAGGTACTACGCATACATAGATTTACAACCATTATCCTCCAAGGGTTAGTCTGGGACTATCCTAAGGACCGCAGAGAAACAGTCCACTGCCATAAGCCACGTTTCACCAAAATAAAATTGCACATGTGCTCAGCGTGACAGATAGTGAGCTCATCGCCGCGTTTTGCTTTTGGATGTGCAGTGTTTAATCCGTTAGTCGCTTTTTATGACATCCTACGATAAGATAAGATACGACATCCAAGGGAAGAGAGGGATTGGTGGTATTCTTTTAGTAGATAAGCTTTTAGACGTGTGAAAATAAAATTATGAATGAATGAATAAATAAAAGCGATAAGACCGCCTTTGCCCATACTAGTATTAAGATTGTGTCATATGTAACTGTTTCTTGTGTATGTGCAATAAAGTGTTTATCTATCTATCTATCTAAAAGCTTCAAATGAAATGACACGTAGTTGACGAGGAAAATCATATTGTCATAATATTTGGCCAGCATTTTCCACCTAGCTAAACTACTTACAGATTAAAATTTAACAACTTTACTGTACATTGACTTGACCGATGGCGTATTTGGTAAATTACATAATTTGACGAAAAGAGGATTTGACGAATTACCAATTTGACTAATTTATAATTTGTCGATTTGACGATTTTACCAATATCAGACTTGACCAATGTCGTCACACCCCACCACACGGATCCTTAGTACCCAAATGTTAAATTTCAAAATTTATCGATGTTTTTTTGGTTGGTTGACCTGCTGGTGTCAGTACACCCCCCACTTGCTGTCGGGGTGATCTGGCAAACACCACAGTTGCACATTCATATCTAGGTATTTGTTCCGTACATAAAGCTATCAGAATGAAAATCATAAATCAAAATTAAAATTTCTTTATTCAGTAAACTTAAAATAAGCATTTTGAATCGTCTAAACTTAAATTTACTTCTCTATATGGATGGATGGGCAAAAATCCATTCAGGACGTGTTTAAGCTGTGGAGAAGAACGGGCGCAAGAAACTCCACAGCTTTACATTATTATAGAAGTAACGACATTTACAAAACAATGTGTCCTTACCAAATTATACAATTAATAATCATAAAACAATTATGCCATCGGTTCGTAAGTCTATCTATGGGGCGGGAGCCTTGTACTGAGAAGAACCGGCAAGAAACTCAGCTAGGGCATTTCTTTTCGCCCTTTCTTTTACAGCGTCAATTAGAATTGAAAAATGCCCTCCCTATCATAAAAGGGCACTTTCCATTACAATAATAAAAACCTAAATCGACGACAACGACATAATAATAAAAAATGTAATAATAAAAATAAAAAGTTCAGGTATTCATCAATATAAAATAATCCACGTAATCAATGTCTTACAGTAGAAAAAAATAAAAAGTAAAACTACATATACTACATACTTATACTAATAATAAAAATAAGTTAGCAAGAGCAGACCAGGCTCCACAGGCCGCACCCGCTAAATTTTAGTAGTACCTACTTTCTTCAATTTATAATTTAAATTACCACAAGGCATACTCAAATAATGGCTGGTGCTTATCAATAATGCAACGGACATTCCACAATGCTGCTGGTATTATTTATTTTTTATTGCGGGACCACAGTGGAAATAATTTGCAGTGATCGTCTTTTTTGTAGGTTTAAAATGAAAAGCTTTATACAGAACTTCTCACGACTATTTGTGATGTAATATTTTATCCTGACGTTGAACCCTTACAGGTTTAGTGGTCACTTAGCTTCAGTTGTCTAAAAGCACACCAAGATACCAAAGGATTACCGTCAGCTCATCTTCGATCGCTTAAAAAAACTTGATATTACACAATCCGAAAAAAATAATAATAAATGAAAGACGCATCAACACTTTTCTGAATGATAGAAAAGTAATAGAAAAGTCGATTAAAAAGGTGTCGTTACCTACTTAGCGGTCCCCACGCGACGAAGCTTATCATAGTTAAAAGACCGAGAGAGATAGTTAATTTCTTTACTTTCTAGAGTTTTTTTGTGTCGAGGGTTCTTACTACTTAAACTTTTTATGATAAACTAACAATGTGCATCTGACTATAGAATTTTGTTATTTTCTCATAACTGCATTATTAGTAATTTCTTTGTGCAAATATTTTGTAACACTCGGATTTTTACTGTTTTTAAAAGAATTGTGGATAATTTTTTTACAAACATTCTTCATTGTAATTGGCCAAAGCAAAAATAAAAAAACAGGTAAAAATCTAGAAAAAAACTAGAAACACAATCGTATACTAAATCGTAGCGGGATAGTGGCAACTTTGACATATATAACCAACACCAACTCTTTGACCTACATTTTAGTCTCCATACTCATTGAACACAGTTCATTCGAGAAGATACTTTCTGCTGGGATTACGGGATTACGCCACTCTCCTCTCACCACCTATCACGCTGAGCATAAAGTAGTTGTAACTAAATCTTAGCGGAATAGTGGCAGGTTTGACATATACAACCAACACCAACTCTTTGACCTACATTTTAGTCTCCTTACTCAATGAACACACTTCATTCTAGAAGATTATTTCTGTTGGGATTACGGGATTACGCACACTCTCCTCTCACCACCTATCACGCTGAGCACATGTGCAGTTGTAGTTTGGTAAAACGTGGACTATGGCAGTGGACTGCTTCTGCGGTCCCCATTGCCTAGTCTCTGACTAACCCTTTGGGGATAAAAGTCGTGAATTTACGTATGTAAGTTAAGTTACGAGCTACTGTTATACATTATATTAGACTATGGCGTAATAACAAGTGCTACTCGTGTTTGTAATAACGCCCGTGGGAAAGTCGCGATTGCTTTGGTTTCATTTAAAAGTGTAGCTGGCCAGACAAACTTGGTTAAGTCACAATTTGTGTATACAGGGTGTTTGTTTATAGGTATATAATCCTGCAGATGGGCCATCCTAGTATTAAGAGGAAACACTGCGTGGAAGTGTCATGCAAAATTCTTATACAAAACACAGAAAAACGACGTTTCGTAGTCCCCTGTTTCCTAATTCAGAACTGGACCACTTATTATTACTTTTTTAGCATCGGCTAAAAACAGAGATTTTCTATATCAGTGTGTTTGATTTTTTTTAAACCAGCCACTAAATGTTTTTGAAGACGCCCTAAAACGGAGTGATCTTGCTAAATTTTGAAGGCTCCTCGTTATTAAATAAATTAACTAAAGCAAAATAAAATAAAAAATACAGACATAGAAAATCTCTTTCATTAACCGACTTCTGAAGAAGGAAACAGAGGACTACAAAACGTCGTTTTTCTGTGTTTTGTATAAGAATTTTGCATGCCACGTCGACGTAGCCTATTACATCTCGACTATAATTTTTGCGTAAAATGGCCAATTTTGGCGTTATGGAACTCAGAAAGAAAAATACATTAACAAATATGACTTATTGAATAGTGTAGAATAGCTATTGGAATTATGCGTAACGGCCTCGCTTTTTGTAAATTTTGCTTAACTTTTTAATTAAACCCAAAATAGCAGAGAAAGATTTTCATAAAGTGCGCGAAGGCACTTTTTTGAGCTCATCGATTGAACTACTGTTCTAAACAAGTAAAAAAAAAAAATATAATGTTATCTTTTATGTAGTCGAATAGTGCATAGCGGCCTCGGAATTTTTAGATATCACTAATTTTATATGGGATAAAATCTTATTCTAAACCAAAAAACTTCGAAAATTGCGATAAGTTAACTGTGAATATCAGGAGATATCGTAGATAGGAATCTACGATAATATTATTGAGCAAAATTTATACCAAAGTAATTGTTACTTCATGAGGAATAAAGATTTTATAATGAATTTATCATCCAATTTCGATAAAAACGATAAATACGACTGTAAAATTACTACAAAGTGCGATGCGCCGGCCGTCCGAATTCAACTTATGCTAACAGAATGGAGATTTGTAATATTATGCACAATTTTAATATCCTATTTCGATAAAAACGATAAATACAACTGCAACATTACTACAAAATGCGAAAAAGGGCATTTTACGCAAAAACCACATTCGAGATGTAATAGGCCTCTTAAGTGCAAAGAACTACTTTTTGTAGGGGAGTAACTCGGCCATTGTGACAAAAAAAACGTTTGTTTCATTTATGTCTTATAATGGAGCGTACTTGCACTTCAGTATGGAGCAGCACATTTTTTACGCAAATTCAGAATTGCTAATTAGTATGTTGTTCTTTGCGCTTTACTTTGTATTGCGGGATTAATATACTTACCTAATAGCAAACATCCTTGTCGAATACTATAATTTTTATTACCTATCTTCCCATATGCTCCATCTTTTTTACGGCAAAATGTTGTTAGCCCGCTAGCAAAGCTTAAGGGTATGTAAGGTCATGCAGAACCACTTCCTTTGTGGGCCCCAGCTCTGCTTTGATGGACGCCAAAACAAGTGTGTACATGCTACTTCACTTCAATGAAATGGGATGCGTCACGCGAATAAAAAGCACAAACGAAGATTATTACGTTAAATGAGCATTCGTTTCAGCTAACAAGAATATTATAAATAGCTTTTTATTGCTGTACATAGATTAGATGTATCCATAGATAAACAACGTGTTTTTATTAATATCTTAAAAAGAAATGCCATACTTCTTATTTATCTTAAACTCGATAACCCATGTGCTGGTGTTCATATGGGAAAGCCTGTTCCCAGCCTAGGCTCTCTAGTGTGGGATCCTTAGAGGTTGATAAAGAAATAAAAATATCACAAGTAAGTAATTATTTAAGTACAGTCTACGTGAATAAGTATGAACTTAGCTGCAGACTCTGTTGTAGTAAAAGCGTCTTGAGTTTGTCAAGTTATTGTGAATGCTGTGTCCGCATTTAAATGGCTGAGATACATGTCTAAAATGTATTGTATTATTTATCTGTGTAATATTAGTGTGTTTTGCTGTAATTACATGTGCTGTAAGTGTATCTTATAAATAAATAAATAAACTTAAAATGTGTCTCAAAGTCATATTATATTGGGTGAAGTTTGGTCATTTCAATGTTTGCGTGATGGTAGACAATAAATTGAGTAAACCCATTTTTTTATGTTCGTTAAATGTACGTAGATTATTTATTCATAACGGTTTTCAATCAACTCTGCTCGCAAGTAGTTTGGTACAGGCAACAGCGTGACAGACTTAGCCAAAACATCAATACTCTGCAATTGATATTGAACTCGACACCTAACCAGTTAAAAAGGACCATGGGGGATTTTGTATGAACCCCGTCCCCACCCTACAACAGTCATGGGATACGTGTCAATTTGTTCATTGGAACCCAAAAAAGCCTAAAGTACCTGTGTTAGTTGCAAAAAGTATTGGGTTCATTTATAATAAAAAATTTTTTTTTTATTAATTTCTTGCTTTAGTTGGAGTTGCTCGAGTGTGCCATGCTCTCTCAAAGTGTCTCTGCGGTGCTGGCATGTACGTCGGGTCGTTACGTTCCCTAAAACATGGTTGAGCGAAGCGATGGCTGATTCACATGTCATACTCGTGAACGGGTGCCGTTTTTGGAGTCTGGTCTACTCTTGCAATCTTATTTTGTTGAACAAAATATATGTTATAAAACAATATATTTTTGGTAACCTAAATACCGCGTATTTGAAGAACGTCGCCATAGCAAAAAAAATATCTATCCTACTAGACCCTTCAAATGACACTAATTTCAAATCTGTTGGATGGCGGGGACAAAATTTCCCATGGTCCTTTATTGGAGAATATTGACAGATTTGTATAGCCTGGAGTGCTGTTGTGTGTACTACGTTTACAGTTATAATCACTTTTGGTTGGGCAGGTAATTATATTTGTGTCCTTCACTGTTACTATCGCGAGGACATCTTAAAACACTTTTATTTACATTTATTGAAATTGTTTGTAATTCGAAGTAACATTGGAAGGTAATTTTCAAAGAGTATTTATTAATGTGTTTAAAAACTTAACCGTGTTGCGTAGCGGTGAAATAATATAGAGTTATTAACTGTTATAGAGAGTTATATAGAGTTATAAACTTATTTATGTGTATAAAAGACTCAGGCATGTTGCAAACAAGGAGCTCTTACGCACAGTGTACTTTGCATGTATAAAAATATGAGGTGGATCTTGTAAATTCTTAATGATTCGCTTGGAGAGAGCTCAGAGGTCGCTATTGAAAGTTATGTCATTTAAGCATTTCAGCTTTTCAACTGCTTTATTGTATATTGTTTTCTGAGATTTTCAGTCTCCCTGTGACCACGGACCCTGTAAAGGGTTCGAAACGTCAGGATAATATGAAAACTATGTAAATAGTAAATTAAACGCAAGTTAATCCGTAAAAAAGTGTATCATTTCAATGCTTTATTGTACTCTGAACTTCAGCTTCTGATAGTAGGACAACTGTTTATATTAAAATTGGTTATGGGAAAGCATTTAAACACACCGTTTGACAAAATATCTATAAGAGCAAACGAAGAAAAGATAAAGTTAAATGTAACTCAGCATTTGCAAAACGTCAACAGGAGTTTTTATCTGTTTTTCATATATAACAAGATTAATAAAATTCTCAAAATTTATCCTCTAATATAAATAAAGTGTAAAGCCGACATTACTGATTATTTGCTTCCCTACGTTATATTATGGTATGACCTGATCGGCCCTTGAAGTTTCTTGCGGTTTCTGGCAGTCACCTTATATAACATAAACTTTGTTTGCTTTTCTTTTCTTAAAATATTCGGCCACTTTAAAAATGACTGTCTTGATTATCTCGTGATAATGCACGACCCATTTTGGATATTTTATCTCATGTGCGTCTGACACACTAGTTGCCGCCGTGAGCGATGACGGCAGAATAACTAAATGGAGCAACTTTTTCGCCCCCCCGCCTCGCCGCTCGCGTGCCCGGGGCGCGGTGCGGCGGTGGCGGTCAGACTATAATACATACTTTTTTTTCCAGAATTTAAACCATTATTTTCTATGTCTTAGATGGTTTGAAAAACTCAAAGCGCGACCTATCTAGCCTTAACTCGTAAACCCTACGAACGCGCGTAAACCCTGCGCTCCTGACGGACGTCAAATCGATATCGAGTCGGCTTTGCTTAACGGAATATGAACGCTCGGGTCACGCGATGGGTTTCGGTTTCGCGTGGGGGTCGTTGGAGGGTGAACCTTCTGTACGGAAGTAATATTCTGTGCTTGTACCAAGACGAAAAACGAAACAATTTTAAAACACACAAATTTATGCTTATTAATTTTTGACGTTTTCTATGCTTAAGTTTTTATAAAAAAAGATATTTGAATGATTAAAAATTTCAACCTTATTGGTTAGGTACTAATGTTTTCCAAAACTCATTTCAACCGTTACTTTATTTTACTTTAAAAACTCAGTTATTTCCAATTTCTATTACTTACCACAATATCAATACGATAATTGGAAATCACATTTAATCATATTCCTTAAAGTAATAACTTAAGTTAACAATTCATTGTGATTTATCATTATTTACCTTTCATCCTAAAAAAAAAACGATAAATTACCTATAAATATTAGCCGTTTGTGTCGCTAGGGGAGAGACACTTGCCCGCTATTTTTGTCTCGTACCAGGATACGTTTGTTTACACAATTCTATGACCACGGCTTAAATTTTGGTTCGACGCGATACTGTTTCGGCGTGCAGTGGTACTGGGGGTAGCGATGCGCATTTTGTCTGGCACAGACAAATAGCTAGCAAAGATAGCTCGTTAGATTAGTTGTTAAGTCTTAACTATAAGTTAGTTAACTGTTTTTTTATTATTATTATTATTGACGTCAATAAGTGCCTGTAAAGGTTTACATTGAATAAATAATTTGACTTTGACTTTGACTTTGACAGGAGTCACTTTTGCTAACACAAAATTAACTAAGTAGATTATTAATTATTATTTAAGGTAATGCAATGTTTTCTTTGATCATATAATGTATGTTTATCCGTTGTCTAGTAACCATTTAACGAGTTTCTTCGAAGCTTCTCTTGGGCTAGATAATAGGTGTGAGTGTAGGAAAATAAAAAAAATAATAATTAAAATGTATGCAGTGTGATTTAAACTAAGGAAGATTTAATTGCCTACTTTACAGGTTTTCCTCGTGTAGGTAGTTAAGATTATGTTGTTGTATCTGCTGCATTAATTGAATAAATTATTATTATTATTAATATTAATACCACCCCCTCTCTTCCCTTGGGTGTGGTAAAAGGCGACTAACGGACTAAAGACTGCACATACATCCAACAGCATAAAGCGGCGATGGGCTCACCACCTGTCGCTCCGAGCACATGTGCAGTCTCTAATTGGTGAAAAGTGGACTACGCAGAGGACTGCTTTTGCGGTCCTCCTTGCCTAGTCTCTGTCTATCCCTTCGGGGATAATAGTCGTGATTATATGTATGTATGTGAACTAAAGATATCATATCATCATAAGTAATCTGCTCGTGTCGCCTGATACTGGACATAGGCCTTTCCGTATGCCACTGAGCCCGAGCTTAGGCTCTCCTTGTCCAAATGCCGAAAGCCACCTTCGGCCTTACTTAAAAACACGATTTGTTCCGGATTCGTCGTATTCCTGATTCGTCGTATTCCAGATTCGACGTATTCCATATTCGTCGTAATACATACAGTCGAGTAGGCACATTATATATATGCAACGAATCTTTTCACAAAGTTCTTAAATACGTTTAAAATATAAACATAAATATATTTTGTTATGGTATAGTAATTATTACATATTTTTACACCTTGATCGTACAAACTTAGGAAAATAACTCTTACAAATTATATTGAGTGCCTTTCTAGACTTTGTGAATTATGAGTTTAATTGTTTCATTTTATGAATTTATTTAATTAGTAACAAACTGTTTTTTGTTCTATCGAGGAGAGTTTTTTGTTCCAATACTTATATTTGTTTACTTAAATAAGTAACAATTGTCTTTGGTTTTTAATTTTATAACAAATATGAGAGGTACTAAGGTGGACTGTCTTACGACGAATCTGGAATACGTAGAATCTGGAATACGACGAATCAGGAATACGACGAATCCGGAACAAATCAAAAACACTATAAACATTAAATAGTTAAAAACATTGTTTTGTCTACGTTACACAAATATCATATTGAATTTGAGCAAAAGAGACAAAACAATATATTTTCGCTTCACCTTTTTTTGATTATTTGAAATCCAATGAGTAGTTACGAAGTTAACCTTCTACTTTCAAACTTACACACTTTTCCTCTTTATCATAGACTAGCGGCCCGCCCGCGACTACGTCCGCGTGGACACTGTACCCCCGTGACGAGCTTCCAAAAATTTTTTTTCATCCAGACCTTGTCCTGACAAAATATTACAACACAACAAAAAAAGAATTAGCCAAACTGGTGCAGCCGTAATAAACCAATTTTTTTTACTTACTATACTTAGAGTTAGAAATTTAACATGTTACTTAAAGGAGCTTAAGTCAAAAAAAAATAATTTTGGAGGCTACACAATATTTAGATACGTTATTAATTTTGAGCGTTAGGTTATCGAAAGCAATCATAATAACTGCAATTTTTTATACCTTGCTGTTAAAAGAAGTGACAGTCATCGTCCTAGCCGACAGTGGAACTAATAGGGAATGGACCGTAAGTCAACTTCAACAAGCAGGAGCTTTTATCAATATTACATTAGATTCAAAAGTAGGTCAAGAGGCCAAATATTATAGTGGATATAGCAGCAATAGTAGTAATAGTAGTAATAAAAAACAAACATGTCATTAAATATTAGAATGGTAAATACTTATCCACCTTTCACCAAAAAGCGTAAGTAAAAATGTAAATGACGTTAAGTCACCATCTTCTTGAATGTCGGTTTACGCCTTACTTTAACCAAGGGTCGTATCATAAAAGGGTGATTCGCATGCCTTATTGACTTGAACCACACACTAGCGATACAATGGAGGTGTTAATTAGTTTCTGTATAGCACGATCAAGATATTGAGCTAACAATACGAGTTATCAAACTGTTATTATAGCGATCTCAATCTTTACTCGTTAGGGTAAAGGAGAAAATCAACTCGGAAGAACTGTCAAAATTGGCAGAGACAAACATGTTTTGTAAATTGTAGATTTACGCGAACACTACACATTGAAATGAAATACTTTTTACGGATGATCTCGCGTTTGAAAGTGAAGCGTCATGTCTGCAGTTTTGTATTATTTTCTATAATTTATGTTTTGTCGAATATTAATGTGAAATAATGGTGGATTATTTACTGTTAAGTGTTCGTGAACGTGCATGAGTGTTAGCAAATAGAACAAAACAGTGCAACATCACTTTTCAAATTCTCTCAAGAAGTCCGTGTGAGACCTCAATAAAGTCCCACAGCTTTATTGAGTCTTGAGGGGTTTGGGGGAAAATCATTTACCATTAAACGTTCATTATCATCCACTTAATGTAAAGAAAATAATAATTACAATTAAAAACTTGACACTGGCTAAATGTGCTGATCGCACGAATGTATAAATAAATAATGGCTATTTAGTAGAAAAAAAACTACATTTGAAATACTTTCTCTCGCGTTTATTAACTACACTGAAAATAAAAAACTTTAAATGTAGCTAATAATCGCGACTTTATCAGTAGTCATTGTTTCATTTTAAGTTATTACTTGTGCAGTTTTGCATTTTTATTAATACCTACCTACTCGTAGAAGTTGTAGTTTATTAAATATTTAATAATTAAACGACGATTCATATTTTACAATACTTTATGTTTTACGTCATAGCATGTAAGTACCTATAAGATTTAAAATTATTGACATGGCTGTGTAGCATCAACAGCGACTAGTGCTAATGTTTAAAAAAAACACGTACTTCCATGATTAAAAAATCATGGCACAGCTAAAATACGAGCATGAAAATGTGAAAATGAAGTTCGTAGACGCAGCAGCAGAGAAAATTTGTTGAACTTTTAAGTTTGAAAAATTACTTACGCTGTCTAGTTGTTGGATACGAAAATGTGTGGTACAAAAAGGCTCTCTGAAGTGTTTGACAAACAACTTTTTTTTTACTTCTATGGGTAAACAAGTGTGTAAGCCAACACTTAATACTTCCGATGGTGGCAGCTCACATACCCTGGACTTTTTCACCATTGTAGAACTGGATATCTTAACTTTAACTGTCGGTAAATTGCGATACTAATAACTTTGATGTTATGGCAGCATACCAAGAAGTAATGGTGGCAGCTAGCCAGGCGGACTTAAAACGAGCCCTACCACCAACCAAAATGAGTACAAACATGTACGTTGGGAATCGAATCCGGTACCGGTCTGCCTCGGTATTCTAGTGGTTAAACTACCGTTTTCAACAGCGGTTGATAGATATTGTTATGCTCGTCATCGTGGTAAGGTTTGATCTAAGTCCGCCTGGCTAGGTAAAACATAAGGTTGTTTGCATGTTTGATACTAAATTTTATGTATGTTTTATACATAAAAATCAGTACATTTTAATAAAGCAGATTTATCAACAAAACTTTGAAAATGAAATAAAAATAACTACGACTTAGTGAGTTAGTGACTCGAAGTCTCTATTATTCTGCCATAACCCAATACAATTTACTACCTACTAATTTGCTACCATTATCTTATCTAAGTATGCCGGCATAACATGAAAAATACGAGAAAAAGGTTTTACCCAACAGGCAGATAGCATTTGAATGCTCTCAATTGCCAGGAAATGAGCTTTATAATACTCGCTGTCTGCCATTTGAATATAAACGTTTCGAACCCATTGTAAATGTGTTTTGTTAAATTTCCATTTTAAAATACGAAAAGAATACTAGCATATCAGCTCGATGACAGATTATGGTGTTTGTAAACATTCAACAATAATATTTTACAACACCGTTAACCTAGGTAATTCTAGGCAAGGTTTTAATGGTGCCTTTGCGTTGCTTACGATTAACGACTTTAGGACGATTTCTATGTGGAGATATGTAGATGGAGTTGGTTAACTCAATTTGCTGTTTATTATAAAAATTTGACATAGGCCTTCCAAAAGAAAAATAAATAAATAAATAAAATCACCTCGGAGTATCTAGTAGGGCACTAGAAATATAGTCGTAGATAACACTCGATATTACGCCAACGCGACAATACCTACGTTTAAAATGGAAATGAAAAAGTGGGCTGACTATTAAAACAAAGCATTTAAGTGTTTGAAAAAAATTACCTACAATTTAAGGTAAAATGGAAATTAAGTTACTTAATTGGGTCAACATTGATTAAGCATAAGTTTCCTGTGTTTTTGTTTTATCTGTACCAATGATTTATTTTTAAGGATTTCACAATGAGTAGATTAAGATTTAAAAGAACAAGGGACCGTGGATGGGATGTGGGAGTGGAAAAAATTAGGTCAATTACATTATTTTGTTCGTCCTACATTAAGCCCCAACAACAAAACACTTTATTGCAGAACAGATTTATTTTTACTGAAGCTTTTGTTAGCAAACAATAAACTTTAGTCTTCATGCAATTTATCTCTGTGGTTTATTGGGCAGATTGATTCCCAGGGCAGAGTAAATACCTATAGTACCAGGGGCCTGTTTCACGAAAGGTACAAGTTCACAAGCTTCGATATATAACAAGGACTTGTAAATTCTGTTTCACGAAGTAAATAACAAGTGTGGTTTTTTACGGTACCAAAATAGACTTCTTCTTCTTCTTCTTCGTTTTGTGGAGTTTCCTTTTTAGATTTCGCCAATATCCAGTGTTCCGCTTAGGAATTTGGAGTTTGTACGGTAGAATAAAATAAAAGATGGAGTCTCAACACGTGTTGTTGCGAAAAGAACACGCGAGAAACTCCAAAATAGACTAACATTGCAATAATGACACTTTAATGTCAATGTCATTGACATTACACTCTCTCTCAGAGACAGCAATTGACAACTATGAAAGCACTAAAATGGCTGCCAACTTGTGATTCTGATGTTCTACAAGAGTAAAAATACAAGTGCTTCTAAAATATGTTTCACAAAAACATTACAAGCCTTGTAAATAACTAAAATAATATGCCATTTTACAAGTTCAGTTGGACGATCTCTCTGAAAAACTGCCGACGATAATTTTTCACAGAGATGATTGAAATCGTTGAAACTTGAAACTCTCTATAGAGAGTTAAAAAGTAATAGTTTAATGTATTTGAAAGCCTCAAACAGAATTTAACAGAAAACATCACGAGTGTGATACGGGCACCATTTTATTATTTTCTTTTTTATTTGAATTAATGGACAATCATTCAATTTCAGGATGAACAATGTTTGACAAACGAAGGTATGAAGATTTTGACCCGTTAGTATTGTTTCAGGTTTATTAAACAATAAGCGATATATAAAAATTGAGAGTCTCCCGACACTGCTACAATGATTTCCGAAAGTCACTAGTTACAAGTGTCAACGCAATTTTTTGAGAAACAGAATTTAGTTTTACACTTGTAAAATTGTAAATATTTACTTGTGAGGCTGATCATTTGATTGAGATTTTATTCTACATACGTGTTAAGTACAGTTTCGCAAAACGCTACACTTGTAACTTTGGGATTTTACAAGTGTTGCTATGGTAACACACTTGTATTAAAAGACATGTACCTTTCGAGAAACAGGGCCCAGGTTTATATTTTGTAGTTTTGGCTTGTATTAAGGCCTGGCTATAGGCTGGCAAATTCATACGTGACAGCCCCATGGTCTGCGGGGCGGGGGACGAAAGGTTGCGGGAGCGGGAAAGAAGAGCGCGGGCGGCGGGGACGCATAGCAAAAACGTCAGTTGTGTCTACATCTGCATGTCACCCCTCCCCAGGCAAACCATAAGACCGTCACGTACGAATTAGCCAGCCCATAGTTACTACTAGGGTTGCCACCCGTACTCTAAAATAGAGTACCTATTGTCCTCTTTTTCCCTATCTACCGACCCCTATAGATAGGGTATCGCAGCTGGAACTACGGGTCCGGCTGTGTTTCTCAGGGGTACTACGGGGTTCCGGTTTATGCCCCCCGCTGGTTGTGCCCTGACCGGCGCCTCCGGCGGGATCCGGACGTGGGTTGGACTCGTAGTGGCTTGTGGTTAGCTGTAGAGTTTGGGAATTTTCGTTTGTCCTGGTATTGTGTGCCAGGACTTCCAATCTCGCGCACGAGCGGGGCCTAGTAGCGGTCTCTGCAGCAGCGAAAAGTCCTGCGGGAAACGTGAGTTTCCATTATAGTTGGCTGCTTTGTCCGGTGGTTCTCATTGGACATTAGTGTTGACATCTCCGGTACTAGTCTGCAGAACTAGTGAAGGCAGCCCCCTAGATGCCGCAGCCTCCGGTCCAGCCAGCCGCGTAGGACGTAGGAACTGGCTCGTCGCCCGGATGGGTTCCGAGAAGTGAGTGTGCTTACTACTCCACGACCAAGGTGGGCACTTGGAAGTCGACTTTAGAGTCGACGACCCGAGCAGTGGCAACTGCGAGTTGTTTCCTTCGTGCAACGAGAAGTGAGCGAGCTTGACAGCTCCGGTTACCTATCTGGACAATAGGCAGTGAACTACAGGTGTTCACGGGGAAACTCTCCCGAGAAACTAGTCTTATGAGTACCGAATAAAGAGCGCGCTTCGGCGGGCACTGATTTGGCGTCAAGACCTAACGCAGATGATCTCCTGCGCGAGTGTTCTACTGACGCAGGGACGTCTGGCACTTCTTGCATAACCTAACGATTGGCCTCGAGGTGCCAGTACAAATAAAACTTAGTGAATTACGGAGTGGCAATGTATTCTTTTTCATTTCCCTATCTACTCACCCCTATAGGGTACAGCAGCTGGTCCGGCTGTGTTGCTCAGGGGTACTACGGGGTTCCGGTTCCATGACCCCCGCTGGTTGTGCCTTAACCGGTGCCTCCAGCGGGATTCTGGACGTGGGTTGTACTCGTAGTGGCTTATGGTTAGCTGTAGAGCTTGGAATGTTCGTTTGTCCTGGTATTGTGTGCCAGGACTTCCAAACTCGTGCAAAGCGAGCGGGGCTTAGTAGCGGTCTCTGTGGGGCCAGAAGCGAAAAGTCCTGCGGGGAACGTGAGTTTCCCTTTAAGTTGGCGCTTTGTCCAGTGGTTCTCATTGGACATTGGTGTTGACATCTCCGTTACTAGTCTGGAGAACTAGTGAAGGCGGCCCCCTAGATGCCGCAGCCTCCGGTCCAGCCAGCCGCGTAGGACGTGGGAACTGGCTAGGCCCCCGGATCGGTTCCGAGAAGTGAGTGTGCTTACTACTCCGCGACCAAGGTGGACACTTTAGAGTCGACAACCCGAGCAGTGGCAACAGCGAGTTGTGCCCTTCGTGCAACGAGAAGGGAGCGTGCTAGACAGCCCCGGTTACCTATCTGGACAATAGGCAGTGAACTACACGTGTTCACGGGGAAACTCTCCCGAGACACTAGTCTTAAAGAGCGCGCTTCGGCGGGCACTGATTTAGCGTCAAGACCTAACGCAGATGGTCTCCTGCGCGAGTAGTTTACTGGCGCAGGGACGTCTGGCACTTCTTGCATAACTTTACGGTTGCTCTCGAAGTGCTAGTACAAATAAAACTTAGTGAATAAGGAGAGGGGATGTCCTCTTTTTCATGTAGGCGATACTTTATAATTTTCGACACCAATAAAGTACGCTAAAATACTCTATTTACGTAAAACTATTTAAGTACGTAAAAGTCAAATATTTGTTAAATGTCAAAGTCAAAGAGCAACAAAAATATGTTTTAAGCACAAATAAATAAATAATCTTTTTTATGCTATGTACTTTATTTTTGTTCTAACAAAATGAAAAAACACTTTATTCGTCCTAAAAAAAGGTGGCAATCCTAGTTACTACTGTCCAATCTCAGTCTATTGAATATTTTGTCGCATTTGTGTTTCGCCAGTTATAAAAAAAGATAACCAGTTCCACAGTAGTTGAAGATTCTGGTTTACACACTTCCACCGCTTTGCCTCTGAGATCACAGAACAGAATAAATGTTCAGTGAATGAGATGAAGCCTACGGTTTCGTTTTGTCAAAACATAGACACTTTAAAAAGAAGTGCTTACTTTTTTTTAAAGCGAATTAATAATTAGCCAGTTATTAGGCAGCTGTAGTTGACAGGTTCTAATGACAAAATGTTGCCGTTCTATCGTCGCGATAAACAATGTACGCTACTGGGTATCACATGGTATTGTATTGATGGAGCTCTCAATTTTTGTTCCAGTTTTTGTTCACTATACTTAGGCGACGCGCGACGCTTAAGCAGTAAATATAGTTTTGGTTATAAGAAAGGCTTTTGTTATCTTTTGAAATTAAATAAATGAGCTGATTAGTGGCGGCTCATTATCAAAAGAATACTACCAACCCATCCCTTTATAGCCCTTTTTCTACCCTTCTTCTTTCTCTTTACGTCTTTTACTGAGTGGTAGAGCCACGCTGCGTTGCAGCACGCCTTGGACCGGCTCGCCCGGCGTAATACCACTCTCTCACTAATATCCGGCGTGAAATAATAGCACTTGGTGCTGTTGTGTTTCGTCCGGCCAGTGAGGGTTCCGGAGGTCCTAATTTTAGGCACTAATTCGTCAAGCAGAAAGAAAGTTCCAATTGGTCAAGTATGTTTTTACCGCGTGTTTTGGTTCTGATTTGTCAAGCAATGCAAAAGTAATAATTAGTCAAGTCCCAATTTTGTTTCGATTTGCCAAGCCTTATTTATGTCTCAACTGGTCAAGCCAATAAAAAGTTCTGAATTGTCAAATGTTTTTTTTTACTTAAACGCAATTATTAGTGTATTTGAAGGAATAATTACATAGGTGTGTATCATATTCCCATTAAAATAATGGTAAGATTATTTCACATTAGTGTCATGCATGATTAATTTACATGTGGGTAAGTTTATTTTCCTTGTGGCGGTTGAATGCATTTTTACTAAGTGGGTAGGTAGTAAACAAGTGCGTTTAATAATTGTTAGTGTAAGGTCTGTAGCAAATCTTGTTTGTTTGTTTTCTGATGTGGTAAAACAAATTGTTTATAAATAAACAGTTTTCAGGATATTATATATTTTACTTATTTATTTACGTTATTATTATGCTGCGAGGGGTTTAACCTCTCAGTCTTTGAATCGAAATGTCTAAAAATTTTGACAGAAGGTGCCATTTGGCGGGAATGGAAAAATAAATAAATTTGCGGAAAATGAAAAAAAAACGCAGTTCATGTAAAATTTTGCATTAACGATGCTTAAAATGTACCACAGAACCGAAATAATCGACCTGATTCATACTAAAGTAGTGTATCAAAACACGGTACAAAGTCAAGTGGAGAGCGCGGCCATATTTGGTCGCTTGGGGTCTGACGGAATAGCGAGTTTTTTAGATGCGACCATATTTGGCCGCTTGGGGCTTAAGTGTTTAAAATGTTTTTTTAAGTAATTATTAAGCATTTGACAATTCAGAACTTTTTATTGGCTTGACCAGTTGAAACAAAAATAAGGCTTAGCAAATCGAAACAAAATTGGGACTTGACTAATTATTACTTTTGCATTGCTTGACAAATCAGAACCAAAACACGCGGTAAAAACATACTTGACTAATTGGAACTTTCTGTCTGTTTGACGAATTAGTGCCTAAATCCTTCCCCCCCCCCCCCTAACAATTCCTATTCCTTCCTAAAACTTATTCCTTCCTTAAAGGCCGGCAACGCATCTGCGATTCCTTTGGTGTTGAGGGTGTCCATGGGCGGCGGAGATTACTCTCCATCAGGTGACCCGCCTGCTCGTTTGCCTCCTTCTATTATAAAAAAAAACGCTTAGCACATGTGCAGTCATCATTTGGCGAAACGTGAACTGTGGCAGTGGACTGCTTTTGGAGTCCTCTTTGCCTGGTCTCTGACTAACCCTTCGAGAATAAATGTATGTATTTCAAAATTCAATAAATTCAAAATTCAAAATATATTTATTCAATAAACTCAATTAATAAGCACTTTGAATCGTCCAAATATTTAACCTACCACCCATTCAGGACGTCATTTTTTAACTGTGGCAAAGAACGGGCGCAAGAAACCACAGCGCACAGAATCAACGACATTTACAAAAAAAAAGATATGTCGTTACCAGGTCATAAAATACAAAACAATAATTTGAATGTAAAATATACGGTACTATAAATAAAATATATACCTATATACTATTAGAAATAGCTTTTGGAGTACTTGGAGCATTTCAGTTCAAAGCCAAGCTGTTTTGTCTTCTGTGTAATCTGACACTTTATATTAAGCTTATTATAAAGCTTTTCTTTGAAATGGATTTTAAATTTATCAAGATCTAATTTCTGAAATAAATTGGTACTTTGTTGTAAAATCGTACACACAGACCCATAAAAGAATTATTCATTTTATGAAGCCTTATAGCATTTATATGTGTATGTACATATGTTTGTTGAAATCAAGCTGTTTAAACGGTTCTGCACGCGTTTGTTTTATTGTGGCGCTTCGAACCTTTGTGGTAACAGTAGCCTGATTCACGTAACAAAACTTTAACGACATACAAGCGTTTTGATCGCTGAAGTCACTTTTCGTATTCACGTATCAATCGCACGTATCAATTCATATATCATTTGTATAAGTCGGTTTTGTATATGCGTATTCACGTGCATTAATCGAAGTTCGATCGTTGCCTCCGCGGTATTCACCTATTATTTTGACGTTTAGTTTGATTGGATGTCAGCGATTATACTTCAAATTAGACAATTTACAAATCGCTGAGTTGCGATCTCGGAATAATAACTACTTCTAGCATATTATTATAAGGTTGCAATCTCGGACCAAATATTAAATTTGGTCCGAGGTTGCAATCCTATAGAATAATCGTTCTATCGAAATGACAGGTGAATACGGATTTATGACTGTTTTTCAATAGGACGACTTCTAAACGTAAACGACATTTTGACTATTACAAAATACGTGAATTGGGCACCAAAACTTTTTTCTTACGGGTAACGGGTTAGCGTTTGGCCTTCATCTCACCTGATGGTAAGTGACGATAAGGCCGAAGGTGGAAGCGCGCTTCACCCGGAATCCTCAACCACTGAGGAACTGGCTATCCTATCTCAAACTGTCGGAACACAACAATGCTATAAACATCGTTGTTATGGCGACAGACTTAAATAAGATGGTGGTAGCTAGCCAGGCGGACTTAACAGCCCTACCACCAACCAAACCGAGCACACAAAGATGTACCCCCGCTGGGAATCAAACCCGGGACCTCTGGGTCTGAAACCGGTGGCTTTGCCACTAGACCACGGAGGCGGTTATGTTACTGAGTTGTTAGACGTCTTATTCGAATACCAGACGTTTGTTTTTGTGACGTCTTTTGCGTGAGTTTTGCAATATATTTTTAATTGTTACAGATAGTTCCAGTAAGAAGAAAGATGTGCTACTTCAGCATAATAGTGATAATATTCGACTGTTACCTGTGAAGTGGACAGCGAGCCGCGATGTGGCTGCTGATGCCGGATTGCCCACTTCTGTTGCTGGTTCATCTCAGTGGGATCGTCTTTGGTACGTAGAACACTAAAATTCCGGAGTTTGCCTATTTTTTATACAAAAAAAGATTGTTTTCCATATAGCGGGATTTTATCTTTTTTTAGATTAAGTATTTGTTATTTTTACTACTTATTTGTTATATTTTGCGTTAATAACGCTCTAATATTGAGATACTAAAACGTTTAAAGAAATTGAGTACACGCCAGAGGTAGTCAACTTTTTTCAATATCTATTTTTAAAGTCAGGTAACTGAGGCCGTCGTGGTTTCACTCTTTCTCTCTCTAATATTGTGAAAGGCAATAAATAGGGATGGGCCGAAATTCGTTTCACATTCGGTTTAACCGAATTTCGGCAGCTTGAAACGAACTTCGGCATTCGGCCGACATTCTGTTCAAATGGCGAACTTTCGGTAGGTACTAGAAAATATTGAAATAACACTGCATCTTTTCTTACAGTCCTTGTATTTATAACACGAAAATATATCTATTACTCTACCTCGATAATTCACTTAAAATCACGTAGGTAATAATGTAAACAATAACGTAATTGTCGCGTGGATAACGTATTTGCTTATGACCGGCGGGGCCGGGACGGTAGACTAGGGGATTTTTCGCGGGTTGCGGCTGGGTTGCGGGTGGGATGCAATACCAAGAATTGAAAGTAGCGCGTAAACCAGTCAGAACGTGTTGTAGTTGTAATAGAGAAAGCGCCGTGAAAAGAACCGAACTTCGGCCGAATTTTGATTTTTTACCGAATGGTCGGCCGAAGTTCGTATTCGGTTCTAACCACATTCGGCCCATCTCTAGTAATAAACAACGTCTCAAACAGTTTGTTAAGCATAGCGGCACTATGTAGCAAAACCCAAGTCCCTGTCCGTCTGTCAGTATGTAAGTAGTCTGATAGTATTTTATGAGATATTAAGAATTAAGCGTGCCGCTGTCTTCCCTTGGGTGTCGTAAAAGGCGTCTAACGGCTAAAGACTGCACGTATGTGCAGTCTTTAGTCCCACAGCATAGAGCGGCGATGGCCTCACCACCTGTCACGCAGAGCACATGTGCAGTTGCTATTTGGTGAAAAGTGGATTATGGTAGAGGACTGCTTTTGCGGTCCGCATTGCCTAGTCTCTGACTAACCCATCGGGGAAAATAGTCGTGTTTATATGTATGTTATATTTAATTAGGCCTTTAACGCTTTATCGAGTAGTCTTTATCATGGAGCTGAAAATCTTTATCCCGAAATGCTCTTGCTGTGTATCTTGCCGGTTCTTCTCAGTACATGGTCTCCCTCCCTATACGCTTACGAACCGATGGCGTAGATACAATCATTAGTGCTCAATTATTAGCCTAAATTAAATAAATGATACTAAATCTAAAATCAGAAAAAAAAACTTAAGTAATAAAAAATGTATCTTTCCTACAATCACACCGATTATCTAGCCCAAGAGAAGCTTCGATGAAACTCGTTAAATGGTTACTAGACAACGGATAAACATACTTAAAATACTTAAATACATACTTATTATACATAGAAAACACCCAGACCCGAGATAATTTAGAAAAACAATAATTTCTAAATTGACCCGACCGGGGATCGAACCCGGGACCTCAGAGATGGCGACACCATGAAAACCGGTGTACAAACCACTCGACCAAGGAGGTCGTCAAAAAAAAAATTGCCTTATTTTCAATGTCTCAGCAAACATCTTATTTCGTACATTTTTAGGTCTTCCCTCATCGGACTATTCCATCAAAAATTATCAAAAGAAACACTGTCACAAGTTCTGGCTTTTCGTATGATCGAAAGCCTCTTTTCATAATTACACAGCGGGTATAACTTTTTAAAAACACAGAGGCGACGAGGACAGGTTTAGGTATATCTTGCGCTGCCGCCAACCAACAAACACAAAGTTGGGAACATCTGTAAGTCCTCACGAACATTGTGTTGAACTTTTCAAGGCAAAAGCATTTAAGAGTTATTAGAAACGAGCGGGGGACTAACGAAACAACGGCGAGTGTGTTCAAGATATCCACCGATACGGAAACTTTTTACTTACATACTTACGTAGGAAAGTTAATATCAATATCGTCGCTTATATAACAACACCGCCCAAGTCGATTCTGTCAACTTTTCAGGAGAGCCAAAAAACGTTAGTATTTATTATTGTCACGTGCAATTAGATAATTTAGTGTTTTAAATTATTGTGATATAGTTAGGGAATAATATAAATATGTAACAGAGCCTGTTTTTTTTTCAGCATCCTAGTTAAAAGACTTGTGCGGTATTATGCAGCAGATGAATTGGACTTATGCGGTGTTACTAGTAATACTTAAATTAAAAAAGATAATCAATGAATCACTTTTAATTGAAATCAAAGTTACAGATGTGGTAAATCATCATAAAATTGGTGACATGTAGCAGGTATTACAGTTTTTAAATCTTGTAAGTCCATACATTTGCGAGCAGAAATCTGGCAATCTAGCTGGCTCAAAGGCTTTATATCATCTTGAAAGTGAAGTTTATACCATATCGTACCATCTGGTCTATACTCCAACATACGCAGATCAGTGACTACAGGGTCACCTGTCTTCTTGCCAGGACGAATAGATTTATACACCAAATCTTTGGAAAAATCAATGAAAAAGGTATAGGTACTTTAGCAGTATTGCATCATAAGGCGCAGGGTTTGCTCTTGCTATTTTTGTATAGTCCACATATTGTTGCGGTAAGTAAATCTCTTTATTTTTTAATTTACATTTCATTGCGCTGTGTACAGAATCACGCTCCATCTGGGTGTGCCCCTTTTCTAAATATTTTTGGGCAATTACCACTTGTTTTTCAATAGCTAAACGTAAAAGTGCATTACTCAACGTTGAATTGCGATTCTGGGCACAGCACCCATCTGAATATAATATGACAAGCATTGACTTTTGCTTAAAGTTAATTGTAGCCTCTAGAGAGCTGTTCGTTTCATCGAACCAGTAACAACATATCACATCTTTAGATTGTGATTATTAGAGATCTAGAAGCATAGCGTCAGGGACAGCAGACACCAGTGCGATCGGAGCTGTTCGTTCAGTATTACTCAATGAAGAAGGTACAACAAATAGAGCAACAGTTTCAGGATTAATTAGGGTACTTGCAAATAGGTCACAATTACCAACTTCTGGAGCAGGGTATAGCGGAGCAATCGTGGTGGCAGATTCAGATTCTACACAACTTTGTGTAAATTGATTAGCGATAATAATTTCTGAACCAGCAGGTACTAGCGCAATCGGAGCAGCGGTGTCAAAACCAACAAAACGTCGTGTAGGTAGATTAGAGACAATGTCTCCTGGCAGCCTGTTTTAAAGTAGTTGGAGCAATAGGCAATAATTCAGGCTCATCAGTAAATCGTGCAGGTAGGTTAACCTCAAGCATAGCGTTAGGGACAGCAGATAACTATAACTTTAACGGCACAGAAACTGGAATACTCGGTTGACATTCGTTGGTATTGACTGAAGACACGACGTGGTCTTTTAGTGATGATTGTGAATCCAGACAAATCAATTGATCACCTATTTGCTCCAGGAACGGAAGAGAGTTGATGTCAATATCCATTATCCGGTCGTGGGCCTGAAATATAATAATAAATATTAAATTATTTTTACACGTACGTAATTAATTATGGAAATCGTAAATAACGTCGTTAAGTAGTCAAGGGCCATTTTATATTACTTACCCAGATTGGTCTTCTTAGATTCTTCTATGCCCTTCTTTTTGCTCGATAATTTAGTTTTACTTTCAACAATCCTGGACGTGAAAGAATCTGTAATGTAATAACATTATTTAATTTTGTTTACACAGTATGTAATTGTATAAGAAAATAAATAATAAAGTAGATACGAGCCATATTTTTTGGGCTTCTTAGTGTTTTCTGTGCCCACCTTTGTACTCAATATTTTTCTTTTACATGAAACACTCAAACCAGCTATCCGTAGCTCCGCAGCTAACTCTTCGTCTGAGCTATGATCACTAACATCCTCTAAATTAATTTCCTGCATGACGAATCACTGTAACAATAATGATCCAATGTTACAACACCGCTCAAGTACTACAACTGATTACACTAAAACACCGCTTAAGTAACCAGCCGCAAAAAACAGTAAATTTCAGGAAGTTTATGGATATTATTAGACAAATCATTGTTTAAAATCAAATGCTTACCTCTTTTTTATTGAAATAAACCCCCAAATTACTCAATTTTACGAAAAAAATACACTAAAACAGTTTATTATTTGCGAAGCAACAAGTAGTCCTCAAATCAATATGACAGAATGAAGACTTACGCGGTGTTGCCGAATGAACGGACTTGCGCGGTGTCACAATTTTCTGAATAACGTGCTATTATTGGCGTAAAAGTAAAGATTGCCATTGGTAGATCGAAGCGCGCGAAAAAACTTTATCCAATAAAATCAAAACATGACCACGACCAAAAATCGACTTGCGCGGTGTTGTTTTATAACCGACGATATGTACCTTTTGTAGTAGGGTCCGTATAAGAAGTGTAGGCAAAGTAAATTAAACGTCTTTCGTTTCTGAGACTTGAAGGAGAAGAATAGAAAGAGGAAGAAAAAGAAAATAATTTAATTGACGATCACACACAAATAAATAAATAAATTTAAATAAATAAATTTAAATAAATAAATTTAAATTACATACATAGTCGCAGATGGCTTTCGCTCGCCACCGCAGCTTCGGCTTGCAGCTTCCGCAGCCGAAGGCGGCGAGCGAGCGAACCCACCTGTAGTGCGATTCTCTAAGCGGAAAAAATGGTTAAAGCCTTGGTAGAAGCAGCTGCAACAGCGGTGAGCGTACCATTGGTATTCTTCAAAATAATTTTCAACGCTGTTCGACACAAGCTCCGCACGGCTGTGAGTGGCGTGATAAGTAATCACTTCATTGACATTTCTTGTAGGTATAAAATTGACAATCTGTTAGTAAAACAGCCTCAACTTTGACCACAGCCGTGTCTGCAGCGAAAGATGTGACGGCTGTAACATCTATGATCACAGCCATGCGCGCAGTGTCTATGTGTCGTTTAGAGAGTCGCTCCTCAGCTCGCGGGCCGCCTCGCCCCTCCGCGCCTACGAGGGCTTGAATTACACTCTAGCGTAGGGCAGACAAGACTACGTGGAGTCGGTTTTGCCGCGATTCGTTTCTGTCACTAACTTTTGTAGCACAACCTTACCGAAAACACAAAGTATTAACTTTTTAAGACATTTTAGTTTATTTAGGTACCTAATTTATGGATGGACTTCAGTATAATAATATGAAAAACCAAGAAAAAATAAAACGAAAATCTGGGTACGATATTTTAGAGAAAAAGTTACTTCGAATTTTAATACTACTTCTAGATTTGATATTTATTGTGAGCAAAACATCTTCAAAGTAGTTTTGATAATCGGCTGATAGTTTATCTGGAAAATGAAACGTATATATAAGTTTATGGAATAACAAAGTTTTATAAATGCAACAATCTGGTATTTAAAACGAACAATTGAAATTCGTACAGAAAATTTTCGAATTTATGCTAAGTTACCGGTTTTAACTACTACTGCCATCTTGTGACGACAACCAGGACCAATGACCATAAAACTTGACTTCCAAACTGTGTTTCTGAAGCACAGAAAGGGCTCGAGTTATTATATAATTTGGTCACCAATCTGGTCGTAAATCCGCTTAGGACGGAATCCTAATTAGAAAGCTTCTGTGTTCGACCGATTCCGGGCTCGACAGAAAATGTACTGTGAAATGGTCACTAGATATTCAGTTTCCTTGAACAATTGATGAGATGTAGCCAGAATGCAAAATATTACATCCGTGTGTTCATACTTTTAAATAATATGATTATTATGCGTAGTCTAGGAATATAACACTTAAAAAACTAGACATGGCATTATGAAAGTTAAGATCACAACCGGAGCGTGCAAGCCAAAAATATCGCTGGTAGTCTAATAATTAAATCAATTAAAACGCTCAATTAACTGAACTTAAAATTCTTGTGCCAATAAATGGAGTTTTCGACTTGTATATATTATTTAGAGTCTCCAACTTGTAACTATAATTAAAACTTTCAACATTCCGAATTGTTTCACTAAATTCTTTCGAATGGAACCTGCTCGCTGCTTCGTTACTGTCGTAATTAGAGTCGAGCTTCAGATGTTTTTCTGGGGACGTGATTGCGGTGCAGCAAAATGTAACAAGAGGTAGTAAGTATATTATTCATTTTGCAGCATCCCAATCACTAATAGTAGGTGGTTAGACCTAAGAGTTGTTGTAACGGAAAATGTAATTTCGATAGGTATGCAACTCTTTTCTCATTAGGCCGCTATGGCTGAGTTAAGTCGGTCCGTCAACTTATTGTTATTGATGTTGTATATAGGAAGAGTTTGTTTAGTTGTCTTTTGTTTTTCGTCCATATTATATTTATAGGTATCTATCCCAAAAAAACACGTAACCGCAAACAACAACAACCGCACATACCTACGTCACTGATCCTGCATAAGTATATAGGGGAGGGTAACCTATATTGGACCACTTTTGATATAATGACACATATCACCGAATCCTTTGAAGCTGTAAAAATACAAAATAACTCATAATACAGCTTATTTCATTAGCTACACAATATAAATCCTTTAATATTGTAGCATTGTTGAAACTAGTTATATATATATATTTAGTAAAGGTTGTTCGTCGGTCCAATTAACGGTATCGGTGTCTTAAATTGGACCACTAGGCCCCTAAATTGTACCAAATGTAAAAATGGCATTGATGCCCATTTCTTTTTTCTCTTAAGCAATTAACGCCCTTTGCAAGTCTTCTTTACTCCATTTATAATATTTATTTTTACTCTCACCATCAGCAGACGCCATCTAAAATAATTTCAAATTAAATTAAATTAAAAACAAAAGCAGTTGCATAAATTGGACCGGTACAATTTCGGAACTCGTGAGTGGTTCGATATAGGGACCTAGACAAATTTATAATTAGTCATGAAAACAAAAACATAACCTCAACGTATTCGTGTTTATTAACTGGCACTTAAAACAATATAAAACATGCTGCATTCTGACATGTGTTACAATATTAAGACTTACCATGTTGATGAACAATCTCCTTACACAAAACACGCAAAAATAGCACCAATTCAGTCAAAAACCTTTTTTTTTCTCTTAGCGTCATACGATCTGTCGAACGTCGGTACAAAATGGCGACCTGTCAGTGGCGCTGCGGTCGCCTCTTTTTGTGTTGCCAGTGTAAAAAAATGGTGTCATTTGGTAGAAATACACAAGATGTCCAATTTAAGCGCCGGTCCAATATAGGTTACTCTCCCCTACATCTATGTCATACAACATTAAAACACATATCATCGTATCGTACCTACTTACATAAGAACATGAAGAAACGACTAGCAAACAACAGTGGCAACAAGTTCCAATCGCATAACTTCCCTCACGTCCAAAGTTTAGGGAGGGCCTAACTAAATTTATACCTGTGCTATGACCGTTTGTTGTCTTGTACTTTGACGCGAAGAACTTAACAACTATATATATATATAAACCATTAACATAATATAACTGTATAAATAAATTGTTTATTTTCCACCAAAATGTTACAAGTCTCCTTATTCTAAACGTAACAAAATCGGTGACATCATTATTAGGACAAATGAGTGGAGAAAGCATGAAAATTACATGAAATCGGAAAAAAGAAACAAGATATTAACACATTACATTTTGGAGGACTGGAGTCTAAGCTAGGATATTCCTGTATTTCAGGTCACCAGGGTCTCCCACCCAAGCCATGTGCCACTACAATGACAAAATGTTTATACTAGAATAACATACATAATATACATACATAGTGGCAAAATATGACATATACTATATTTATTTACGAGTATTGCAATGAATTTGAGTAGATAGACTTTTAGGGTAATGTGCGTGAGCGTGTGTTGCGTGTGTGTATGTGTTGCGTGGTGATAAGTGCGGTGCGTGTGTTTTTTTGATAGATAGATAGATAGCCTTAGAATAATAACGCTATAGAAACCAAGTTCGCGCGCCTATTTTGAAGCACATTAATTGGAGCCGGAAATGGCACCCTACGCCGGACCGCTCCGTAGTGTTCAATGTGACAGCGCGCCGAACGTGTCTCGCGAAAACAAAAAAAAAATGACGGTTTGTGCAGTTAAATTGTGTCACAACACATCTGAAAAACAAAAGAAGTATAATAACATCACTTTTCACAGGTAAGCTTTCAGTATTTCATAGTATCTTGTAGTTAATTAGGTTAAAATATAAACGTACTGCAGTGTGATTCTCTAAGTTAAAGTCTCGGTAGCAGCGGCCTGCGCAGTGCTGTCTCTTTCATAATCATAGAATTGGAAAGAGACAGTAGATCACGGCCATGCGCACACGTCACGCGTGTGTGAATCGGTTTAGTGCTTCATTTTTGACAGAGCGCTTGTATGAAGACTATCTTTCTATAGCGTTATTATTCTAAGTAGATAGCGTTTATTGCGTCATGTGGTACATTTTAGGTCTTAAACTTATACATGCAAGAAACCCAAACATGAGCCCCGTAGGGGCACTGCAAAAGTTGAGGTTAAAAATTTAATTTTTTCTTACTATTTTTTAAATTATGATACAATTTTTTACCTACTTATATTTAATACAATTATAATTTAATATATTAAAAATTATTTCATTTTACATACTGAACTAAATACATGATTACAATTCAATTTTAATTTTAATAATCTTGTTATCAATTGCACAAGCTTAAACGATTAATTAACTACTCACAATACAATTTTAATATCTTATCTGTAATAAATAACAATTCGAAATAATTCAATTTTAATAACAATTCGAAATTATTCAACTATCAAATTCAATTCACAAAATAATAATAACAACAAAAAAACAATAATAATAATAATAATAAAAAAAAAAAAATCTGGACTATGACTATGACATTAGATACTCTTTAAGACAATAAGGGCTTTTACTTATTAAATATTCCTTTAACTTTAGATAAAATAATGAATTTTTGTCAATTTCCTTCAGATACATGGGAAGCTGTAAATTACAATTGACATATAATAGGCGCTTGTTCTTACTATTTCTAATTTAACTACGGGTAATGCTAACATGTATTTGCTTTGCATGTTACGTCGGGCTGAATACGGGTCTTTCGCTGGTGAATACTTATCTTTGTTCTCTCTTACAAACTTACACAGTTCAAAAATATAAATAGAGGGTAGGGTTAATATTTTTTGCGAGACATAATAAGGTCTACAGCTCTGTTTCCTTTATATTTACCAATATTTCGAAGGCACTTTTTTTGGAGCAAGAAAAGTTGGTTGGCATTTGTGCTATTACCCCAAAGAATTATTCCGTAAGACAGTCATGCATGAGCATAGGCATAGTAAGCAGTTGTTGCGGTTTTCATGTCAGTACACTTCTTTAGTTCGTAGAGCGCATATACAAATTTCGACATTTTGCCTAAAAGTTTTTCAACATTGTACTAATTCTACACTATTGCCATCGTAAGTTATACCTATTTCCAACTGACGCTTCTGGTGAGGATGGAATTGCATAAGTTTGGTTTTTGAGACATTTAACTGCAGATTATGTTCCTCAAGCCATTTTCCTACCTTCGTTAAGCACGAGTTTATCTCTTCTATAAGTTGCTCAGAGTCACTGCCTGATGATATTAAAGTGATATCATCAGCGTATAATATGCATTGTCTATTTAAATATATTGGCAAATCGTTAATATAGATTAAAAACAAGAAACAACCCAAAACACTTCCTTGTGGGATCGAGTGCTGTATTTCTAATCTTTGCGAACTAAATGTGGTTTGTGTGTTTTTAGTTTTATCAAAGTACCCAATGTTTCCCAATTAATTACGGTTTTTCAAATAACTCTCTAACCATTTATGTGCTGATCCTCGTATACCTACACCGTAGAGTTTTTTTAATAATATATGGTTCACCCTGTCATATGCTTTGCTTAGATCTAACATTAAAGTTACTGCATACTTTTTACTCTCCAAACAGTCTAGAATTTGTAGGTTTAAGTCAAAAAGAGCGGTAATTGTGGACTTTTTCTTCCAAAAGCCATTTTGGCTACTGTTAAAAATTAGGTTTTTCTCACAGAAAGAATTTAAACGACTCATCGTGACTGTTTCAAAGATTTTTGAAAATGTCGACAATAATGCAATAGGTCGGTAATTACTCAGGGTTTTTGGTGCTGCTATTTTTGGTATAGGTTTTATTATAGTAGTTTTAAGTAAATCCGGGAAAGTTTCCTCTAAAAATGACTGGCTTAATAAGTTTGCTAACGGTATTGTCAATTCATTTTTGCAAAACTTTACTAATTTTGGGGGGAACTCGTCGTATCCACAACTAACCTTGTTTTTCATTTTTATTATAACTTCTAGTATTTCTTGAGGGGTAACTGAAGAGATCTCTCTTGTTTGACATTGAGTTTACAGTAGGTTTAATAACTGGGTAGCCTTTTGGTGGGTTTTTAGTTATTTGCTTAAACCTACAGAAGCAAAGTAGTTATTTAACTTATTTGCAATTAAGTAGGGGCTTTCTGTATTTTTATTATTTATTTCTAGCTTAATATTTTTAGCTCTTTTATGTATAATTTTATTAGTTCTTTCTTTTATTATTTGCCACATTGATTTGGATATATTATTTGTGTTCCTCATTATTTGCACATATTGATTTTTCTTGGAAATATAAACAACTTTCTTTAAAAGCTTGACATATTGTTTGTAATAATTGTGCAATATAGAATTTCTTGTTTGAGATGCAAGTATTCTGAGTAATCTCTTATTTTTACATGATGTTTTTAGAACCTTAGATAACCAGTTTTTATTTTTATATTTTACATTTATATATTTTTTCGGCATACACAAATTGCGGATCGCAACCAGCTGATTATGGAATGATTCATAATTTTTGTTTACATCTTGTTCAGGCTTTATTATTTCTTTCCAGTCTATATTTTTTAGTTTCATCTGGAAACGCTGCATGTTTTTAATATTGTAAAGTCTTTTATTTGTATTGTAACAACTGCTAGCTGTTTGAGAGTTTAACATAGTGAACAAAACACCCCGATGATCTGAAAATCCGTACTCTTCCACTTTAATGGTGAATAAAGAGCTATCAAAATTTGTGAATATTATATCTAAACATGTTGAACTTGTATCAGTAATCCGCGTAGGTTCATTGACATATTGTTTAAAGTTATAACTTTTAAAAAGATTTAAAATACTTCTGGATTGCTTAGTTTTCTTTAAGAAATCTATGTTTAGGTCACCTCCAATTAAAATATTTTTATTTGAATACTTATTCTGTATAACGTTCAGGAGCTTTTCTATTTGGGTTGTAAATATATCTACTTCCCTGTGGCTGTTTGGCCAGTATATGTTAATTACAAAAAGTTTCAGTTCGGTTACAATCACAGCACTTATTTCTATGATATACTCTAACGACAAACCTATGATGTCCTTACATTCACTGTAGTCTATACCGTCCTTTAATAGTAAGCACGTTTCACCACCCTCGCGGGTGGTTCTGCAAAAAGCACTTGCGACACTGTAACCTTCTAGGGACATCACATCCACCTTTTTCATCGATATCCACGTCTCAGAGAGGCAGAGTGCAGGTAAATCATATTCGTCTGTAAGGGCATCAAGAAGATGGCGCTTGTTCTTCATACTTTCATAATTTGGAATGAAATATTGAAGTTGTGACCGTTCCTAATGACGGAAGGACTGATTTCTTGTTTGTTTCTGGTCCTGTTTAAATGTCACCGGAGTAGTCTTTTTTTGATTGAGATGAATTGAATCGTCATTTTTACTGATGACAGAACGGTTTTGTGTTTTATTTATATATTGTAAACGCTTCTGCTTTCTATCGTAGAGGCCTTCTTCATCAAGATATTCTGACAACCAAAGATCGGACTTTTTAAACATACTTTTGTAAGAAAGCATTATCTTAGCCATTCTTTTGCTTAAAAGTTCTATTTTAAGTGGTCTGCGATAACCTCTTTGGCCTATACGGTCCAGACCCTCTATATATCCCGTTAAATCTATATAAGTGATCTCGTAAAACAAATGTATTAATCTATCGTGCAATTCATACTCTAGTTCATTTTTATATCCATTTAAACCATAAAGAACGATAGTTTTTGAGAAACTTTCAGCATTAGAACGTTGGACATGTAAGCGTCGTTCAAATTGCTCTTCAGCAGCTGTCGCATTAATGGTGTGTACGCTGGGTTGGGATTGGGACAATTGTGTTTGCTCGATTGATGTCACTTTGTGTTTAGGGCATTTTGGCGCTTTTATACCTTGCAATTCCTGCCTTAATGCTTCATTTTTTTTCTGTAACTTATTAATCTCTTTAGAATGTAGGTCTGTTTCTGCTCTCAATTGAACTATTTCGGACTCCAACTTCAAATTTTTATTATTAATATTATATAACTCCTCTTGTATTTCTCTGATGCCTTCAAATAGTTTACAATCACGGTCCTCTTGTTTTTGTAACATCATTGCGATCTGAGCCTTAAGGGATTTTAATTCTTCAAGGATAGGTGCAGATTCACGTAAAGTAATATCCCCTCCTGGTATACTATCGTCAAGCATTATTGAACTTTGAAATTGATGACTGATTTTGTTTCTGTGTTTACTACGTTGTGTTACGAAGCTGCTATCAATAACGTGCTCATTTTTATTTGAGTTAGGCTCGGTTACATGCATAATTTGATGTGTTATTGGTGTATTTGTATTGTCCAATTTTGGTTGTTTACTAATACATTGAGGGCATTTCCATTGATTTTTGTGATCTTGTGTCATTGTATTATTAAACCTTTCCTCAGGTATATTTACACAAATTAGATCAAAGTTTTCATAGCATTTAGAACATCTTAGAAATCGCCTGTCTAATATTGGCTTATGGCAAGCTACACAATTAATAAGGTTGCCTTTTGTTGTTGTCATTTTTTCCGGATGGTATGAAGCTTCTTTCAACACTACTAATTTCGCCTATTTAACTTACTTGTAATGGAAACGTAAAATACTGCAAAAACAGATTTGTTGTCTCGGCGATTGAACCACACAACTTTCGATTATAGAGTACGGCGTCCAACCGCTCGGCCACCGTATCGGTTGAAGTAGATGACAAAAAATTGTATTCCTTTCTAATTGTAGAATCATATGACAATTAGTATGTGAGTAGTACTAAATCGAATAGTTTTTATCCACCTTCACAGAAAAACGAATCATGTATAGGATCACAGTATTTGCCACTTTTATGTTACTTTTATGTTATTGCTTCTTTATTTATTGCACATTTTATTGTTTATTTTATTTAAACTTCATTAAATTCTTGTTGTTCATAAATTTTGTTACTGAAATACGGCTTTGTTTACACTGTCTTGTCACTGTTTTTGTTTGGTCAACTCCTTCCTTATTTGTTTATATTATTAAAAGATAACACTAATCCACAATGTTTAGGTCTCGTTTTGTTGGTTGATACTGTTTTCCATATATAAAAAGCACTTTTACTATTATTTAAGAATAAAATGAACGGAGCAGTTGTTTTCGCTGAGAGCAGCGCCCTCTCTCTTCTCGTTTATACATATGAAGGGCACAGGGAAGAAAGAGCTCATTAACATTCTCATTTGTTTCGAGTAATCAAATAATTAATCCTTAATTTTCAATGTCTACACTTAGACCTCTACTGGAATTTGATTCGTTCCTTTTTTATGTTGGTACGAATCAAATTCCAGTAGAGGTGTAAGTGTAGAAATTTAAATTTAAGAATTAATTTTTTGATTACTCGAAACAAATGAGAGTATTAATGAGCTCTTTCTTCCCTGTGCCCTTCATATGTATACGTGGATATTTCCTTCATTTTAGTAGGGATTCCGTGTCATGGTAGTTTAGTTCCTGTAGGTAGTTTTTCGGGTAATCTTACAATCGAATAATATTTTAGGATAGATATCAAGGCTCGCGTTCAGTTTATTGTAAAGGTGACATGAGAGGTAGACAGTTTGGCGTCGGAAGAAGGCAGTCTGGTGTCTACTCGCTTGACAAAGGACATTGCCAAACTTCCATAGAACCTTTTTTCAACTCTTTTTTTAAGCGTCTATAAATGAAAAAATATGTTGATATAGAGTTTGTAATCCTGAACAACGTGGTCTTAGTGTTACTTCTCTAGTAAGTCTACAATTAAAGATTTCCCAATTCAAAGTTTTGTAGGTTATGTCTATCATAATTGGATAAAACAAGTACTTACCTACCTAGTTGTGTTATCCTTTCAAAGATTGGCCAGCACAAGCAACAGACCAACAAATATATGCTTATAATAATAATAATAATAATGAGATATTAATTAACTAATGACTAGGCAATACGGTCTCTGACCTTAGCCTGTTCCTTCAAGAAACAAATAAAAAAAAATACGTTATGCCAAAATAAAAATAAAAACGTGGACTTCTTGGCGGGAGAGTGAACCGTCATGTCTGCAGTTTTGTTGTATTTTCAATAATTTGTGTTTTGTCTAATATTAATGTGAAATAATGGTGGATTATTTACTGTTAAGTGTTCGTGAACGTGCATGAGTGTTGGTAAATAAAACAAAACAGTGCAACATCACTTTTCAAATTCTCTCAAGAAGTCCGTGTGAGATCTCAATAAAGTCCAACAGCTTTATTGAGTCTCAAGGGGTTTAGGGGAATATCATTTACCATTAAACGTTAATTATCACACATTATCATCTACTTTATTGAGACTTTATGCGAAGAAAATATTCACTTTAATATACTGGCTAAATGTGCTGACTGCACGAAGCCATTATTTAAGAGAAATAAAATAAAAACTTCGTCATTGCCCTAAGTGGAACAGCACTAACTAGTAATTGACGTGTCTTTTAAACTTGTTTTTGTTTCGAGACTTACCGCCGTACTCAGAGACGTCAATTAAGTTTTAATGACAATTAAGTCTCTTGCTGTCACTTTCGTATGTATAGTGATAAATAGAGAAGGAAAGACATTTAATTGTCATTAAACTTAATTGACGTCTCTGAGTACGGCGGTTAGACAGGTTTTTCCTATGGTTTCAAAAATCTTACGAATTTATTTCATCTGTGGCGGCCTTAGTCGCCACATAATTTATTATCATCACGTATCGGTTAAAGAGTTTGTAAGCACATTCCTAAACGCGTGCAGATCCGATAAAGATATGTCACGGCATCCTCCCTCCAACATCTACGTAGTATTACTGTATAAATAGTCTTGTAAGGTTTAGATAATAAGTTAGTCACAATGTAGTCACTGTAAATATACAACATCACCTTAAGAGACGCAGTCGTTATTTACCATCGCCATGGAATCCCATCATCATCACAACCTCTCACACTTCGTACGACGCAACACTGGTGACCCCGACGTGATTTGAACCTACCATCATCATCAACATCGCATACTTGGCCCGACGGAACACTGGTGACCCCGCTCAAGCAACAAGCAACCTTCCAACGGAGTACCCCGAAAAGAACACGTGAGTCCTTTGGAATATTTACATCAACCATGGCAGCAACATTCTATTCAGCGACGAACACAACAAGATTTTCACTACACCGAACCACACCAAGCTGCGACTGCGTCATTTAACATCATTCTTGGCTCTTACAACCCACAACTTTGGCTTCCTTTCTTAAAAACAATGTGAAATAAAATAAACTAACGATTTCATAACTGCACATATTATGTCATAAATTGTGCGGTGCAGCGAACGCCCAAGAATTTCCAACGCAGCACTTTTCGCCGTTTGCTCTACGTTTGCACAAGGTCATGATCAGAAAGAACACAATATGTTGCTTATTCATCACGATTATGAAAAATGAAACAAAGGAAAATAAGCATATATGTATACAACGAGTATTCACCCGTTTAACCGCCTCACTTTTACCGACTGACAAAGTGGTTTGAGGTGTGTTATTTATAATTACGGGAAGAGATATTTAGAAGCATTATTTTACCAGTCGATGGTTTTATGAGATATTATTACACTTCATAAGACACTTAAATGCTACTAGCTACCTCCAGTGCGAATTGATTTCTCCGGTTATCTGACAAAGAGCCAAGGAATACGCCAGTCTGAGGATTATTATGAAGCTATAATGAAGTTGTTCTCAAAATGAAGATATTCAATAAGTTTAAAATGCTTTGATTGTGCAATAAGAATACAGTAGAATAATTAAGCACAAAAATGAACCATGTTTGAGTAACTAATGTAATAATAAGATTTTAGTCAATTTTAATTATTTTTTTTGTTATTTACGTATTTCCTTATAATATATTGAATGCAACATGTCTTATCTCTATGTACTTAATGTTTAATCTTAGTCAAATCTAATTTTTATGTTTTGTTATTATGTATTTTATTAAGTCTAATAGTTCAATTTATTATTAATATATAATGCGGAATTTAAAGTTCATTGCAAGAATATGTATAATTTAAAGTTGTACTTGTTTATGCCACTTAATTTGTGTGTTTATTATAGTCTTGGTATAACGTGATATAAAAATAATATTATGATGTAACAAACATGAAGTAACAATATTACGATGTTGAGAGGTATTTTATACATGTTAAAGAAAAATCAAGTTTCTTATAAAAATTATTCGTGTAATCGGTCGTTTTAAAAAGTATTTTGTTCGTATATCGAAGAATACAAGGAAACAGCTCTCTTAGCAGCATTCAGCCTGCCAGCCTGCCTCAAGGTTCCATCGCAGCAACGTAACGCTTCCTGGATCCTCGGCATCATTCGACGGTCAAAAAAGTATTGTCGCACTCCACACGTCTCGACTCACAGCAGACATGGTAGCACACGCTCGTCTCGAGTCACTGTAGACTGGAGAACGCTCGTTTTGTCAATGAAGACTTGAGCACGCTCATCACGACTTAACGTGGATTAGAGCACCACTGGCATCTCCAAGCTGAAGACCTGATGGTTTTTTCATTCCCTTTTTCAAGAGGGGGAGTACTGTGGCGGCCTTAGTCGCCACATAATTTATTATCATCACGTATCGGTTAAAGAGTTTGTAAGCACATTCCTAAACGCGTGCAGATCCGATAAAGATATGTCACGGCATCCTCCCTCCAACATCTACGTAGTATTACTGTATAAATAGTCTTGTAAGGTTTAGATAATAAGTTAGTCACAATGTAGTCACTGTAAATATACAACATCACCTTAAGAGACGCAGTCGTTATTTACCATCGCCATGGAATCCCATCATCATCACAACCTCTCACACTTCGTACGACGCAACACATCCGTAGTTGTAATAGTCTTCTTCGTCCTATCGGTGGTTCAACATCAACGCAATAAACCCTTAAATAGTTTTGGCCCAATATTCCGCTGTTGCTACCCCAGGAGGAGAAGCCTCATTTAGATCTTTCAACGTGCAGGTTTCAACGGCAACGCGGGCATGACAGTAGATGCCGCATGTCTTGCTCGGGAGCGCCACACTCGCACTGGGCAGAGTTCAGAGCAGTATAACCCCCATCTGCGGGTCTATCGGCTAAAAAATAAGGATATGGACATGGGCTTCGTTTGACATTTGAAGCCCATATTTTGTCCTTATATAGGCATATTATGGGCTTCAAATGTCAAATGAAGTCCATGTCGATATTCATATTTTTTAGCCGATAGGGTAGCTGGCCATATTCGATCTGCAGCGGCTCACTTGGGTCCGGAGTCGGTTAAGCGACTTCCATATGGGCCAAGCTAGTCCATTGCCAGGGGGAAGGTTTGCGAAAGATGCAATGGAGTTAGGTTGTGGGGCACATATTTCATAATAGTGAAATTTATAGACGCTAAACAATTCATTTAACAATGATTTCGCCATTGTCCTTTTTGTTATCGGCCTACGACAAGTGGTCTGGATTAGAGGCCTGTAGCTCAATTTTTTTTTATGTTGCCGTATTATTATCATTTCATATAACTTGCATGCTTTCTCCACTCATTTGTTCTAATAATGTTGTCACCGATTTAGTTAAGTTTAGAATAAGGAGACATGTAACATTTTGGTGGAAAATAAACAATTTATTTATGTATATAAGTAGGTACCGTATTTTATATGTATACTCAAAAATGTTCTGTTTTGACAATGCATCACTTTGTTTAAAACAGTTTTTTACCAATCGAAAGTATGAAGCCTATATAATATGCGAACGTTATTATAAATGTTTGGTTGTCACTTAACTTTGTAGGTTCATTGTTAGCATCAGCCTTTAAACGTCCCACAGCTGGGTTCAGTCTCACATGAACAAATAGTCACTTTTGGAGACAATCCCATATAAAACGTTATTTTTTACATAGTTTTTTTATTGTCAATGTCTTAGCCATGGTTATGTAAACCTTACGGTGGAGATGGAGAGCCTAGTGCCGAAAAGAAGCCGTAAGAAGCTTACGTTTATTTGGAAATCTAAATTATAAATAATATAATAGTTTTTGCTCGCGACTTCGCTCGTGTTAATCACTAACGGAATAAAGTAGCCTATAACCGTCTTCGCTACATGCGAAATCTCTTTACCAAAATTCATCAAAATGCGTTAAGTGCACAGACGACTGTGCTTAGGTGGATAAAGCGTGAAAGCGTAACAGACAAACAAGCTCAATTTCGCATTCAAAATATTAGTTAAGATAACGTGTCTTGAAACCTTCATTAAAAATAATCTTTAGAGTACCTAGATGGTAATGGATTTTAGAAGAGATTAAAAAAATCAACCTAAATTTTTGTGAGACATTTTGTCTTATGTTTTTAGTCATCTGTCTAAAAACTTAAGACAAAACGAAGTGGTAACTTCGTCCATTATTAACACTAAGACTTGGAAGCTTATTTTGATAAGCACTTGGACTAAAATAAATTAAAACAGCAAAAATAAATTTTACCTTAAATATTGTAACTTAAAGAAACCTTTTGAAAAGAGAGTATATAGGTATTAGTGCTCTATTGAAGTTTGCGCAGAAGATTTTAAGATATAAAAAATATATGTTTTAAAGTTATTCTGAAGAAAAGTGTATCATCATTCCTGTTTATCATAATAATTGTGTATCATATTCCTTTACATAAAAATCTAATCTAAAGCCATTTTCTTACAGGTTTTGTGTAACAATACAATAACTTTCAAGATAAGTAAAATTCTTAGGAAGGTATCTCATGCACTATTAAACTTAATTATATAATTTTATGTCTCTCATACTTATTTTTGTTTTGTTATTAACATAATCTCAGATATTGTAAGGTTTTTTGAAAAATACCTTCACGAAAAGGCACTTAAATAACCTTAGGAAGTTCTACATTCAATGTAGCTATAATATTTGAGCCGCCTGTATAGTATGGTGTCTATATAAAAACTATGGTACAAGTTATACCTAGTAAATAAAAACTGTCTCGAATCACGATATACCTAATATTGTTAACATGTAAGTAACATATAAACTTCCTACTCACATTCGGCCTAAGTTGAAGGGTTCCCTAACTTTTATTTCTGCGTCATTTTCATTAGTGCCCTAACATAATATGACATCATATATTGCCAAGTTCAAGTTTTTTCTTGAAGCTTTTACTTTAGATAGAGAAAAATATTTAATAACAAACATAGGTATTAAAGTTATTTTTCGGTCAATTGTCAGTGTGTAAAAGATATAAAAAATAATTTAAAAAATAAAAATATAATGTAAAATATGATGTTTTCACGAGTATAGTAGTTATGTAAGTATAAGATTTCGTTAGCAAAAATTTTTTTTACAAGATAAAATACTTGTTTACTTAGTAATTATCGTCGATCAACAAGGTTTTTATCGTTAAAAAAAAATAAGATGTACAAGTCTAGTTTACAAAGTTATCTTTGAAAAATGTTGTTCTAACTACGGTGTAAAAAAAGTAACTACGCTGTGGATTACGTAGAAACCTTGATTCCGGATCAATTAAAAACATCTCTTAAAAACAAAGGAAAGCTTAGAAATACATTACGTAGGTAGGTACCGTGCCAAAGTCTCAAAGTGAGGTCAATTTAAGTAAGTAGTACATTTAATTCGATAAAAACCGCTCGCAGGACGCGCCTAAGTAAATGAAATTTGTTGTAAGTACCTTCCGCCCGTGAGAAGGATAATGGATTTGTTTTGAGCACAGAAGAGCACGACATTGCCCTTTTATTTATAGAAGAACTGTTCTAAGATTTCTCTATTCCAACTTGGAAAAGTAGCCTTCACGAGTTTTTTAACGATAGAATAGATGCAGTTAGTTAGGTAATAGCTTTTATCTCTCTAAGAGATAATTGTTTTACTATTCACTAAGGTTTTTTAATTTATTTTAAGTTTGCATTTACTTACTACCTCTTTTATTATTCACAAGAAGACGACGTTGCTCTTTAGACATTATCTTATTTTGAAAGTTAATTGTTTTACGATTACCAACAAGCAATTGTTTTATTTTAAATGCACATAAATACTTATTACTCACGTTGCAAAATGCGTTTCAGTTTTCGTAAGAAGTTTACGTAGGTCGGTGGATTCTGATTTATGATTGTAGAAACGTTAGTTTGTTAACAAAAATGTTTTTTTTTGTTGAATTTTATCTTGAAACCTGACAGATAGTTTTTGTTTATTTGTGAAATGTGACGTCACACGAAGCTTAATCATGGCCGCCCGTGTTTCGGGTCTTGTAATCCACAGGTAAAAAACCGCAAATTTATTTTGTAAAAATATAATATTTAAAAATTAGGTAACATAACAAAAAATAACTATTGGAAAATTCGTTAAATTATAAACTACCTTAACCGACATATTTCATATTTTATTGTTATAACTGTCAAATAGCCAATTTCTAAAGTGTTTCTAATGGTTTGAAGGCTGAGCTCATATTATGTCATCCTGACGTTTCGAACTCTTTACCAGGTTCAGTGGAGCATGACTCCGCAAAAATGTACCAATTTGCACCTAGTGGTCGCGTTTACTGAAAACGATTTAAAACATATAACCGTGTGGCATAACGGTGAAAGAATACTACCACCCCCTCTCTTCCCTTGGGTGTCGTAAAAGGTGACTAACGGACTAAAGACTGCACATACATCCAACAGCATAGAGCGGCGATGGGCTCACCACCTATCACGCTGCACGTGTGCAGTTGATAATTGGTGAAAAGTGGACCATGGCAAAGACTGCTTTTGCTGTCCTCATTGCCTAGTCTCTGACTAACCCTTCGGGGAAAATAATCGTGATTGTATTAATTAATTAAATATCACACTTTATTGCACAAAAACATTTAAACACAGGTTACACAGGACATATACAAAGGTGAGCTTATCTCTAGAAGAGATCTGTTCCAGCCAACCCTAGCTGTGGTGGTAAAAAAATATATATGCGGGACTAATTGTGCTAAAATAATATACGTACTTAAACTAAATACTTCAATATAATATTTACACATACATATAATACAAATAATAGACTAATAAATTTGTTAGTTACTGATTATCGATTTGGTACGATAGATAGTGCTCTTTTAATTTGTGTATAAAAGATTCAACCGATGAACTCTCACGAATGCTAGCCGGTAGTTTATTCCACAACCTAGCTGTATGCAGCTAAAATACACAGTAAAAGAATTGTGGAAAACTTGGAGTTATCCTGTGGATAGGAGAGGGTTCTTGTATCACAGGAACGTTTGGGGCGGGAAGAAGACGGTAAGGATGTGAAGCGGGAACGTAGGTAATGAGGGAGTTGGGGGTAGTGGAGTATTTTATAAAGGAGGCAAAAGATATGCATATCACGGCGAAGATGGATTGGAAGCCACTTTAACCTCGTCCGAAACTCCGAAATGTGGTCATATTTTCGTAGACCGAATATAAAACGGATAGCCAAATTTTGCAGGCGTTCCAGCTTGTTAAGCAGCTCCTCAGTAGCATCCAAATAACAAACATCAGCATAGTCGAGAAGAGGGAGTAAAAGGGACTGAGCGAGCATAATTTTGGTGTTGTATGGTAAGAAAAACTGGAGTCGCTTGAGAGAGAGTGATAAGAAAAGTGCATGCGCCGACTAACTTCATTAACTTGTGATCTCCAGGACAAAGTGTAATCAATGATGAGGCCTAGGTTTTTAGTTTTTTGTGTATATGCAAGATTTACTCCGTCATATGTGACCTTCGAGAGTATGTCAAAGTCCAATTTGTGGTACAGCCTACTGCTGCCTACAATTATGGCTTGTGATTTACTTGGATTCACCAGCAATCCAAAAGAGTCCTCACAAGACTTCACTGCGAGGAGATCTTTATTAATCGCATCAATTGTCGTGCCAGCATTGGATGCATCAAAGTACTTATAAATTTGTAGATCATCTGCATAAAGGTGGTACGGACACGATAATACTTTAACGAGCTCATTCACAAATAAGGGAAAGAGGAGAGGTGAGAGAACCCCACCTTGTGGTACACCCGCTGTAAGGGGAGCCCATTCTGAGAGAGAGTCACCACATCTTATCCTCTGGCAGCGGATGCGTAAATAGTCCGAGAACCAACCGATCACCGCCAGGGTAAGGTTAAGAGAATGGAGAATGGCAAGAAGGATGTCATAGTCAACAGAGTTGAAAGCGCTGCTAAAGTCTAGTAGAACAAGAACCGTGAACAACTGGTTGTCCATGGCGTGCCGGATATCGTCTGTGACGTTTAGCAAGGCGGTAACAGTGCTATGGCCAGGACGAAAACCGGATTGATACGGACTTATTAGCTTATGATGTGAGACATATGAAAATAGCTGTTTTTGAACAGCGCTTTCTAGGACCTTGGACAGGAATGGAAGATAGAGATAGGACGGAATTGAGAGAAATCAGTAGGGGAAGCTGACTTAAGAATGGGAATGACGTGGGCTAACTTCCAATCGGAAGGGAAGACGTTGGTTGCTAAGGAATAGTTTAAAATATGTGCGATAATAGGCACAACATCTTCCAGGATAGGCATCAGCATATCACGGCAAATGCCATCCTCACCCATGGCTTTGGAAGTTATGGATAGGATATTCTTCTTAACCTTTTCTTTGTTTTAGTCGGAGAAAATGCTTCTCTGCACTGGCATGGGGCCTCGAAAGGATGGTGAGAACCCCATGCACTGTCCGGGGCTGGAACCCATATGTCCCCACCCGCCCCCCCGTGGGGGAAACGGGTGAGTAAGGACATACGGGCCCGACCCGGTAAAAGAACCGACACCTTCCTTCCTAGCGCAGCGCGGCGCCGCGGTACCGTGCGGATACGCCCCGCGATATTCTTCTTAACCTGAGGGGGCTCAGTGATTTCACGAAAAGAAAAGGGCTCACAGTCAGGACGAGCAAGTGATTTAAGGAATGAAATCGTTTCTGCTTTGATGGAGTCCGCAACAGTAACCGGAGTACTTGTGAAATGCTTGTTTAGCTGGTTGAGGTTAGGTAAATCAAAGATACTGTTGCAGTCTTCACCTACACCGAGCGATCTCAGAAACCTCCAGATTTGAGCCGGAGGTAAGTTTTCTATAGATGTGTGGATGTATCGTCGCTTGGCGACCCGACAGAGCCGATTGCAAAGATTGCGCAGCCTCTTGTATGTGACCAGGTTGTCATGATTTGGTAGTCGCTTTAGAATTGACTTGGACTTATCCCTACGCTGCATGGTTTTCTTTATTGCAGGTGTCAGCCAAGGCGCAGGTGGATGTTTAACGCGCACTGGTCTGAGTGGGGCATGAGAATCAAAGAGCTTTGTTAACAGTTGATTGAATATCGTAACTTTCTCATTTACACTATCAGCTCCAAACAAGGCGGACCAATCCACCCTTTTTTTTTTTTTTTTTTTACCCGGTGTAATCCCTGCTTATGGATTCCAGCCTCCAGAAGGGAGACTGGATATGTGGGACTCTCCCGTCCCTCTTTCCACGACGTAATCGTCGGGCGAGAGGGAGGGGCCTACCCACTAATCACCGGGGGACCAAACTCCGAAAGCATAAGGCTTGAGGTGGCGGTCACGGGACCTGATCCACGGGGGAATTGACCACGCGAGAGCCACCCCGTCGCCGTGTGTTGGCCTATAACCACTGCAAGGCAGCCGTTACGCGCCAACACACGGCGACTTACGCGCACCGGCACTGCAAAACCAGCCCAATTAGGGGGCAGACACAAACGACATAGACAGACATGCCCGGCTTACCCGGGCATGCGGACACAACACGACCCATTTACGCTGGACACAACACGACACACACAGGACGAGAACATGCCCACGTCTTCGCAGGCATGCGCACAGACAACCACACCCAGGACCAATCCACCCTAGCAAAGTCCTCTCTTAAGCGACTCACACAGACACCACCAAAATTTCGTCGGAAAATTACTTTGGCTTTAGACTTGGGGGTGCGTACACAATAGGATAAATAGAGAAGGTCATGGTACGAGAATGGAGCAGTAGTTTGTCCTTGTAAAAGGACTGAATTTGGTTTCGGTACTATCTGTACGTCTAAAAGAGATGGCTGGCAATTAGGAGAATGATGGGTGGCAGTGAGTGGAAGCAATTCAAAGTTGACAGAAGTTATAATGGAATTAAGACGTGACGAGCGAGAGTTATCTTTCAATAAACAAGTATTAAGATCACCCATCAATATTACATGATCGTAAGAAGAACTCAGGGATTCGAGGGTTGTTTCAAAAGAGTCAAAATAATTAACATTGCTGTTAAGGCTGTAAGCAGCTCCTACTAAAATACTGGTATGGTGTAAACTGAGCCTTAAGAATAAGTACTCTAAGGCTCCAGTATAAGTGCTAGGAGACTGACTGACGACAGAGCATGGTATGTGGTCTTTGATATAGATGCATACACCACCACCCCCAGCTCCAACTCTGTCGTTTCGGAATAGCTTATACCCATTCAGCGTAAAAAGAGGGGACGGAAGAGACGGTTTGAGCCAAGATTCGGATATTAATATTCCGTCGACTAGCCTGTTGCTAAATGATGCATTTAAGTCAGAGATGTGTGCAGAGACACTCTGCGCGTTAATATGCACTAGGTCTAGGTAGTGGGATTTATTGCGGAATATAGATTGAAGCTTGACATGTTATGTTATACTTGTATGTTATGTTTAAAACATTTTACACGAACCCGTTTTAGTTGTACTTATGTTTATAACATTTTACACGAACCCGTTTTAGTTGTACTAATTATTTGTCAGTGAAAGTTCCTTTATTGGGCACTCTTGCATTAACTCGGTAGGCGGAGTGATAAAATTACGACCGATTTATCCCCCGGACCGGCCATTCGCAGCAGCCGCGCGCGGAGCCCTTTCCTACAGATTTCGGTTAAATCTTCTTGTGGTGGACGTAAAGTTTCTGGAAGGAATTTAAATGAATTGTTTTCAGTAAAAAAAAATTGTTTTATAAGTACTTGACGTTTTGACCGAGTGTAACCACTATAAGTTTGCCATTAAAACATATAAAAACACCAAACGTCGCTATCGATAGAAAATAGTATAAACGACAGTTTGTAAAGGGAATAATGTTATTACGGTCGATTTACCTCTTCGGGAACCTGTCGTAATGAAAGTTGTTTAGTTTTTACGATCGTAACCCGAACGCGTTAAGACTTCCGAAACTACTAAACGGGTAGGATTTGGGAGCGTGGCAACAAACTTTTATCTCTTCTTCTACAATGGGGAAGCGCGATTTTGCTACTTTAAAGCGGCTTATATTTAAATTAACACCAATAGTAAATAATAACCGAAATAAATAATTAAATCGCTAACCTAATCTTCGGTAAAAAATAGATTTTGGTGATCATTTTACATACTGGTTTTTTTGTGTGCTACGAAATATTTTGTGTTGCGTAGCGGTGAAAGAATACCCCTCTCTTCCCTTGGGTGTCGTTTACGACTTTAACCCGTTAGGCGACTAACGGGTTAAAGACTGTACATACTTCCCACAACATAGAGCGTCGATGGGCTCACCACCTGGTCACACTGAGCACGTGTGCAGTCGCTATATGGTGAAAAGTTGACTATGGTAGAGGACTGCTTTTGCTGTCCTCATTGCCTAGTCTTTGTCTAACCCTTCGTGGATAATAGTCGTGATAAATGAATGTATGTACTAGTGGTCGCTCGCGGTTTCACCAGCGTGGTTCCCGTTCCCGTTGCCGTGGGAATATCAGGTTAAAAAGTATTCTATGTGTTAATCCAGGTTATAAACTATCTGTATGGCGAATTTCATTTAAATCCATTTAGTAGTTTTTACGAGAAAGAGTAACAAACATCCATCCATACTAACAAACTTTCGCGTTTATAATATTAGTAGGATAATGACATATTTTCTCTGCTAAAACTTTTTTATGTAATGAGTGAGACTCGCTGCAATTTTCCCATAGTTTAAATATCAAAATCAAGGCGCTGAAACCTTCGACCACGTATAAAATGTGATGAATGCTGAGACAAGCAAAATAAAATAACATGAAGAACATATTAACAGCTTTAAGAAAATACGTCTTTCCTCGTTAATCTTTTTAGTCTTCTTCTTCAATATAAAGAAAGGCAAAAGGACATTCCGTACAGCCTTTGGGGCGTGTTACCACAAAATTACTGTACAAAACCAACAAGTGTTACGCAGTGATTGAATCGTTATCCATGTTTGGTCCACCAATTGTTTCATAAATAGTTGCCTAATGAGGTTTACTTTCATTCAATAGAGTACCTTCATTACTATTGTCGCTGTATTTAAAAGAAATGGAATATACCTACATACATATTACATGGATCACGACCATTATCCCCAAAGGGTTTTTTTTTATAAAAGAAGGAGGCAAACGAGCAGGCGGGTTACCTGATGGAGAGTAATCACCGCCGCCCATGGACATGGACACCCGCTAAAACAGAGGAATCGCAGACGCGTTGCCGTCCTTTATTAAGGAATAGGGTTAAGGAAGGAATGGGAATTGTGAGAGGGAGGGGGGGGGGATGGGCCTCCGGAACCCTCATTATTTCACGCTGGATATGCGTGAAAGGTTTTAGTCAGACACTAGGCAAGGAGGACCTCAGAAACAGTCCTCTCCCATAGTCCCACCTTTCACCAAATTACAACTGGCCATTTCCGCTCTATGCTGTTGGATGTATGTCTTTAATCCGTTAGTCGCCTTTTACGACACAACACCTAAGAGAGGGTTTGCTAGTAGTTTTTTTAGTAAGCCGTTATACTTCACGGTTCACGGAATATACCTTTAAGTAAATATACAAACGAAGTAGCTAAATAGGAAACTAAATTCTAGCTGTCTTCGAGTTTAGTAGCCAATTTCTACTTAACGTCAGGTTGAGTAGTCACTCGCCGGGCTTGCTATAAAGAAAAGTTGCTCAAAGGCTAGCTCCCGACATAGCTCGAGAAGCCCGATTTATCAATCTGTCGATAGCGAACATTTTTTATCCGGCCACTTGCTCTTTAGCGTCCGGGTGGAGTGAACTTTTGTCACGATCATAGTGATAAATGATAATTTCTCATTCTTCTATCCACATTTTGGAGTCTTGCCAGCATTACAACAACAAGTATTTAAAGTAAAACTTGTTTTTTAAACTTCACTGATTGGTTAACTATTTTCCAAAATACGGACTATGAACATATATATAATCACGACTATTATCCCCGAAGGGTTAGTCAGAGACTAGGCAATGAGGACCGCAAAAGCAGTCCTCTACCATACTCCACTTTTCACCAAATAGTGACTGCACATATGCTCAGCGTGACAGGTGGTGAGCCCATACGTGACAGGTGGTGAGCCCATCACCGCTTTATGCTGTTGGATGTATGTGTAGTCTTTAGTCCGTTGGTTGTCTTTTACGACACCTGGGATGAGGAGAGGTGGTAGTATTCTTTCACCACTGCATGACACAGTTAATTTATCAGTTCCTATATACTTAGCACATGAAAATATACTTGTGTGACATGGGATATAAATAATCCTGTCCACCATGCTTGCTGGCCCAATACTGTCAAAAAACAGGAATTTACGACCTAAGTATCTCCTAAGCACGGAACAAGCCTTGTAGCTAGATAAAGATCAGCCATATCATACTGATTTGACTCCAAAAAAATCTGCAAATTTATTCTAAATTCCTACACAAAATACTGGTGTCGCTTCCATTTCTACGTGTTCAAGCTAAACGGTTTATTATCAAATAACCTCCGAACACCGGGTAACTGCATGATATCAGAGACATAAGCGTTCCCCGGGGACGTTACAACTCGCAATCTCTACATTCTTAACGTTACGTACTTTTAAGACACCTTCGGTAGGTATTTGAAATAATTTAGAATAAAAATCTGAGTTGGAAACATTTACATGTGTAAAAAGTAGATGGATAAATGATTTATTTGCACCAAAAACATGCACACATTAAAACATTATTAAATAAAATCGTAAAAAGGTAAAATAAAAAGACAAAATAATAAATTAAATTAAAGCTTTAACAGATATGTTAACTGTTTGTGTGCCGTAGGCAAATAGGCAGAAACTCAGCGAGATATTTACAGCTCATACTGTAACACTAATCATTGATTTTTAGTTTATTACAAACTGTTATCTTAAATGTTTAATAGCCCAACTCTAAAAGCAATGGAATTAAGTAGTGACTGTTCTACTGTCAGGCAAAGGCTTTTATCAAGTCATTTTTAATTATCTACGGGTAACTTTACCTTCATCTCACTTGATGGTTAATGGTATGGTAAAATTAAATCGACGACTTAACCTGCCCTACCAACCAAATCAAGTACCTACACCAAGATTACTCTCCGCTGGGAATTGAACCCGAGATCTCTAGGTCTAAGACTGATAGCTTAGCGGCAAGACCACTGAGGTGGTAAAAATGTACCTACATATATAATCACGACTATTATCCCCTAAGAGTTAGTCAGAGACTCCTAAGAGTTAGTCAGAGACTGTAAGTATTTAACCTGTGTATTTAATTAGTTTAAAATATATTTTTTGTTACTTCTTCAAAGTTTTATAGCAGGGCTCACGAGTGCTTAGGGTTGGCTTAATTACTACTATAAATTAATTTGGTTGTGGAGTCGAATATCTTATCTTCGCTTTAAGGCCGCAGCCACGAAATTAGCGGCGCAGCGAAAGCAATGGCAATAGCAGCGCAGCTATTACTGCTCTCGCTTGTTTTGTGCGAGCTGTGCTTTTGTTTAATATCGCTAATTTCGTGCCCCTAGCCTAATAATTTCTATAAATTATTGGTAGGCATAAGAAAACATACAGAACATTTGTACCTATATCTGTTTAATATTCTTGTAAAAGCGGTGTTTAGACTCGACAATAACGGAACGCAAATAGTACACCATCCTCTAAGTCTTAGATTATAGGTCCTGGTTTTGATTCCTGGGGGGTTCATATTATGCTCAATTTGGTGGAGGTTGGGTTAAGAATGAGTTCGCCTGGCCAACGCCATCCCTTATAAGTCTTTCACCATAACAGTAATGATAATAACAGCAATGTTGAGTCCATCGGCTCGTAAGATAAGATAGTTGATGTTGGGTCAAATTTAGTCCTTAAAATTTTGCCCCCTTCCTGTTGACCGATTGATCTGGGTACACACCTTTTTTAGTTCTGATGACAATACAATTATGTACTTATAAGTATTCAGTATCATTGTAAATCCAAAATGGCCGCTTCCACAAAATGGTGGATTACATTTTTTTGTTCAACCACCTCAAAGGATATCAAATGAAAGGGCTTGTCTAGTAGTATACAGAAAATTAAAAAAAAACAACTAAAAACTTGAAAATAAAAAAGGTATTTAATTATTTTTTATTTAAACTGTTTTATTGAAAAGAAATATAATGATGATGATGTAGACAATGTTCTGAAAGCTACAAAATCATTAAAAATTAATTAAAAATAAAATCGTGGGGTGTAGCATAACCTGCAGAAATTTCACGCGTTCCACGATTTCCTTTTTAATTAATTTTTAATTTAGAACATTATCTACATCATCATTATCTTTCTTTTCAATAAAACCGTTCAAAATAAAAAAAACATTTTACTTTTTTTCCCTCACTCTGCACATTATACCCATAATATATATATTTTTTTTTTATAGCAGAAGGAGGCAAACGAGCGAGCGGGTCACCTGATGGAAAGTAATCACCGCCGCCCATGGACACCCGCAAAACCAGAGGAATCGCAGGCGCGTTGCCGGCCTTTAAGGAAGGAATAGGCTCGTTTCTTGAAGATCCCTAAGTCGTAACGGTCCGGAAATACCGCCGCTGAGAGCTGGTTCCACAACACTGTAGTTCGAGGCAAGAAATTTCTTGAAAAACGCACAGTAGTAGACCGCCATCCATCAAGGTGATGTGGATGGAATGACAGTCGATTGCGTGTAGTGCGGTGAAGGAAATTAGCGGCAGGGATCAAGCCGAACAATTCCTCAGAACACTCCCCATGATATATACGGTACAATATACAGAGAGACGCAACGTCTCTCCGAAGAGCCAGTGGATCGAGCCGACCTGAAATAACCACGTCGCCGACAACTCGAGCAGCTCTGCGTTGAATGCGGTCAAATGGAAGGAGTTGGTATTGGGGTGCTCCTGCCCAGAGATGGGAGCAGTATTCCATATGCGGCCTGACCTGTGCTTTATACAGTTGTAAACGGTGGGCCGGCGTGAAATACTGACCCGCTCTATTAAGCACACCCAGCTTTTTCGAAGCTAATTTAGCTTTACCTTCCAAATGACCACGAAACTGAACGTCACTCGAAATATCGACGCCAAGGATTCCAATAATCGGATTGGTATCAAGGGGAGCTCCCTCAAAGTTCAGAGGTACGACGAAGGGATGTTTTTTCGCGGTAAATGCGCAAACTTGTGTTTTGGAGGGGTTAAAGCGGACTAGGTTATGTCGGCCCCAATCCGAGACATGACTTAACATGTTTTCGGTGTCAGTCACAAGTTTATTCCGGCTCTCGATGACGCTTTCCAGAGAAATATTAGCTCGCCCGGTGTAGAGCGTATCCCCAGTACTGTCATCCGCATAGCAATTAATGCTGTTGTTATGCAGCATGTCATTGATATGCAGAAGAAACAAAGTAGGGGACAACACACACCCCTGCGGGACTCCAGCATTCACGGGCTTCATGTCGGAGCACGAACCGTCGACTGCGACTCTGATGCTACGCCCAGTAAGAAAGCTGGCAACCCATGAACACAATTTCTCAGGAAGCCCGTATGATGGAAGTTTAGAGAAAAGAGCCCTGTGCCAAACCCTGTCAAAAGCTTTCGCTACGTCCAAGCTAACTGCCAGTGCCTCCCCCTTACTCTCGACTGCCTCCGCCCATCGGTGAGTAAGGTACACTAAAAGATCACCAGCCGATCGACCGCGACGAAAACCATACTGGCGATCACTTAGTAGCTGGTTCTCTTCTAGGTACCCTAAGAGCTGGCGGTTTATAATGGACTCCATTACTTTGGAGAGTAAAGAGGTAATAGCTATTGGCCTGTAGTTAGACGGATCTGAGCGATCGCCTTTTTTTGGAATCGGGTGGACAAGGGCTGTCTTCCAAGAGCTCGGGACGACGCCAGTGGTGTAAGAGAGCCGGAAAAGGCGCGTTAGAACTGGTGCCAATTCAGGAGCACACGTCCGAAGCACAATGGGTGGAACTGCATCAGGCCCACTCGCCTTATGGATATCAAGGGAAAAAGAGCCTTACGAACTGACCTTTGCAGGAACTGAACGTTTGGCATTGTACAAGCGCAATGCGGTATGGTTGGTGGAGAGTTTTCCCCATCGTCCAAGGTCGAGTTTGATGCAAAAAGAGAGCCCAAGAGATCGGCTTTCTCCTTTGCAGTATAGGCCAGGCAGTCATCGGTCTTGTGCAATGGTGGTAGGGACGGCTGACAAAAATTCCCTAAGATAGCTTTGGCGAGAGACCAGAACGCACGCGTCCCCGAAGGAAGACGCACTAGCCTCTCGCCAAAATAATTAAGGATGACAGCATAATATAGCGGCGATGGGCTTACCACCTATCACGCTGAGCACATGTGCAGAGTCGCTATTAGGTGAAAAGTGGACTATGGTAGAGGACTGCTCGATGGGCTTACCACCTGTCACGCTGAGCACATGTGCAATCGCTATTTGGTGAAAAGTGGACTATGGTAGAGGGCTGATTTTGCTGTCCTCATTGCCTAGTCTCTGACTCGTCGATTATATGAATATATAATATGTCGTGATTATATGAATAAATGAATTAAGGACGAAGTGTGACCAAACGTTGCTTCGTTGTGAACAATAACAATGTGCATTATACTAAAGGGTGAGAATTAATGAAAAATACGTTTGACATTCCCGTTAAAGTGAAAAGGTTTAACCGCCACTGTAGTCTAGTGGTTAAGTCACCGGTCTAAGGCCGAGTCCTGAGTTACTCGACATGTATGAACCTGTCCCAACTGGGAGCGGGCGCGCTTATATACTTTATTTTTACGCTCCGCAATCCGCTTCCGCGGTGCGCCGTGACTCAGGACTCGGGCTCAGCCTTAGGCTCGTATTCTTAAACCAAACTCAAATCTATGCTTAAGTACAGTTAGAAAAGGATGGTGCTATTCATCGCATATATCGCCATCTCTTTCTAACTGTATTCAAGGATGGATTTGATTTTGAGTTTGATTTTGGAATACAAGCCTTAGACCGAAAGCTCCCGGGTCCGATCCCCAGCTGGGTTACATCTTTGTGTATTTGGTTTAGTTGGTGGTAGGTCTTGTTAAGTCTGCCTAACTAGCTACCTCTATCTTATTTAAAGTCTTTCCTATTGCTATTCCTATTTTGAATATAAAAAAATAGATGTGACAGCTTCGATCATAAAAACAATAAGATGCACGGTCTCATACAAAATCAAACTCAAATAATGTCCGCGCGTAAATACATACATGCGAGGGCGACACTGAAAGTTTTTAGAACTGGCCACTTGTAAACGATATAATAAAAAATAAGTACAAATTTTGAAAATGGAACTCTTTGCCAATATTATTGTGTATGTATTTCATTCATTTGTTATTTATTTTACGACTTGGCGGCAAATTAATAATTGTCTGTTTCACGTCAGCATGAATTTAACGCGAGAAAATTTTCGTGCAATGATTTTAAAATGACTTTCGATGTAATTTAAACAAAAAAATTTTAATAGACTTCGATTTGCCTTTTACGATGAAGCCACATCTCGTGCCACTGTTTACAATTTGTTTAATGAGTTTAAACGTGGTCGCACTAATCTCACCGATGATCTGCGAAAGAAGGCCGTCCCCGGGCTTCTTTCTACAGCGACGACTGAAGATAACATCAGTGCTGTGCGGCGTATGGTAGAGACTGACAAAAGAGTGACCTATCATCAAATTCGGACAAACTTAGGCATTGACTCATTAGTCAAGTGCACCAAATCCTCCATGAACATTTAGCGGTTAGGAAGCTTTGTGTCCGGTGGATACCTCATAATTTGACAGAGGGCCAAAAACTCCGTTGTGTTGATTAGTGCCGTGAAATGGTTCAAACATTTAACGGAGGTGACTCAAATGCTGTGTTCCACATACTTACAGATGACGAAAGCTGGATTTACTTTTATGATCCTGAAACTAAAAGACAGTCTGCTGAACAAGTGTTTCCTTCCGAGGTGGCAACTCGCCACCTAAAATGAAGAGAGGTCGAAGCGTGTGGGAAAAAAGATGGTGGCATCGTTCTTCGGAAGGACAGGTCATTACACAACAATTGTGTTAGAGGATCGAAAAACAGTTACTGCAGAGTGGTACACTAACAATTGTTTGCCACTTGTCTTGAAAAATGTTCGGGAGAAGCGACCTCGGAATATAGGATCCTCCTTCACCACGATAACGCCTCGTCGCACGCCGCCAAGCAAACGATCGACTATTTGGCGACGTCAGACGTGGAATTACTGGGTCACCCGCCGTATAGCCCCGACCTCGCACCTTGCGATTTTTATTTATTCCCGAAAATAAAAGAAAAACTTTGAGGAAACCTTATAGGGACGCCGAGGAAGCAGCCAGCATTGCAAGGACGAGTGGGTGTACAAAGTGCTTTTCTCAGTGGTTCTATCGGATGCAGCGATGTATTGATGTGAATGGACACTATTTTGAAAAGATGTAATGAAACTAATAACTTGCTAGTTTGTTCAGGTTTTGATTATCTAAGAACTTTCAGTGTCGCCATTGTATCCATAGATCAACATTAGAAATTAAACGAGATAATTAGATAAACATTTATTGTAAAATAAACCTTAAACTTCAGGTACTAAAGTACAAATTTTTAAGATATTATTGGATTTACATCACTTTGGAACTAGGTTCGCTAAATTCAAGCTAGTTGGAACGAAGATTCAAATTCAAAATTTTGATAGAAAAACAAGGCACGTTTATGATTTTTGACTTGTTTCGTGGTGCCGTTTTTCAAGCAGAAATCGTGCACAGTCAACATCAAAAGTAGCTTATCATATGAAATTTTCAAATGACTGTTACGGTTGAAATGACCAGAATTGTCTGACATAGCTATTGAGTCAAAAGTACATGACCGTCACTATAGGTAATTACAGAGAAATTATAATTATGAACAGAAAAAATGTCACATAATTCTGAAATGTTAAATGATGAGTATGTAAAGACACTTACACGTGGCTATTACTTTTGCCACCTTGTTTTTGTTCAGTTACTTTTGATGCTGACTGTACCTATCTATAGTTTTTATGATCGAAGTGTGACAGGTACAAACATCTTTACATTTCACAATTTATTTTCAACCGAAAACACTTTCTTCCAGTCTTCGGTAAAGCAATTAAAACTGAAGCGAAGTGACTTTTCTTTAGATTAAACCGGGGCTGGGGAAAGATTGAGCAGAGGCGGCGAAAAAGTTAGATGGCTGTTAACTTCTGAACATTTTATATTTATTATGTTAATACTTCCTTAGAATGTCGCTTCTAGTTTTTATTAAATAAATACTTACATACATACGAATCACAAATAGCATCTCCGACGTTTAGAAGAATAGTCATTCTTTTTCCACGTTTTGTTAGCTTAAAGAAAACCCTTTTTTAACAGGGAAACGTAACCTTCTTTCTACCTGGTGATATTATTGAAAAAAACTTAGGTTGTAACCTCAGATAACTCAGAATCCGCTACTAAGGAACTGGTCACTTTTATTCCTTTTTCAAGCCACTAAGGAAATCATGCAAAAAGCTCGTCTGATGGTAAGGGATCACCGTAATCCATAGACTTTGCAACACCAGAGGTATCACTCATCACTTACGCGTTTCCGACCAGAAATAGTGACAGACTTAGATCAAACGGTGGATACCTTACAATTATTACGTTCATGGTGGATACTAAGCCAGCCATCTTTAGAATAAGCTTCCAAACCAATCAAAATCTTTCAATTGTAGTAAAACTTCTTAGTGTCCTAGAACAAGCTTTCGAACCAACCAAAATCTTTTTTTTCGCCAAATTTGTTTTTAGACCGTTCCTATTGGCCTGAATAATTTTAATGACTCAGTGGACCGTAAGCTGTCCAATCAAACCTGTACAAAATTGTGTCGTAAGAAATTGTACACCACATCCGAAATTCGGTTTGGATCATTAGTATTACCGTCATCCGTACCTACCCGCCGTCCGCTCCTTTGTAGAAGGCTTCGCTAACTGTAATTAGATTTCAGTATCACTCCGCTTCACTCTTTGAAGTTTTTTAAACCGCCCCAGGTGAGGTTACTTTGTAAGGGAGCCCGTTTCAAAGCGGGAATAGTCTATACAAACGGCGCGATTTATGAACAAATGTTATTTATTATCTTGGAGATTTTTTATCCTCTTTACGGAGAAGGAAAGATTTATTAATAATATTTTGGTTCAGACTCTTGTAGTATTGTTCTTTTTGAAATATACACGATCATTGACCACTTCACTGCCGCATTTATTGCTTGATATTTTCTTTAATTTCCTCGTATTGGATAGGTTTGCATGAAGCGCTTATTTTGTAACATTTCATATTTTGTAACGTACGTAGTCCTCAGGTTCTCCTCCTCCTCGCGTCGTGCTCGTCATTACTGAGGGTCATGACTCCACCATAGAATCGCCATCTCTCTGACTATTACCTACCAGCTGCTTCGATCTTTCGCTTCGTGGAGGACCTTGTGAAGCTTAGTGTTTTGAGATGTATGGATTTGATCAGCCTATACAGAATTCGATTCGATATAAGCAAATGCTTATAGCTATAGATGGCGTAACGGCCTTAACAGAATAATTGATATTTGATTGAGTTATGAAATTTGAATCACTGATACTTTTAATTTGTTGCTAATTTGAGGACATAATACTAATATTACGTTCCTTTAATATGAAGCGGTTACGGAGACTAAACCTTGTATGTATTTCTACCGCTGTATTTCTACCGCTCGTGAAATTTAATAATAAATCCATATGGTAATTGTTGTCGAAAATTGTCGAGTTTAGTACTGTTATCTTGCTAAACACTAGAACTTCAAGTGGCGTTAATTTGTGATTACAAAACCCAACTCACATAGAAGATACGAACAAGAATGCAAATAAATTATTCGTCAACGGCTGATGTAACTGACCTACGACACATTAGCAGTCTAGCTTTGCGCGCACCATCACTCACTTGCCGCTGCACCGCCTGAGAACGCCCGAACTACTCCCGAGTGTCTACGATCGTGGGCCGAGGCGCACGAACATTGCTACAGCCTGCATCCTACGGAGCGGCTACGCCAAGCGGCTACGCAGCACCATACTATTACGCTGTTTCGGTTTGTTTACTGAATAAATACTAATTAAGTAATCATGAGCCTTATAAGATCGCCTCAGGCAACGAACAGAGATCTAGCTCACAACCAGACTTATCTAAGATGGAGGAGAAGATCGCCACGGTTACCACCCGCAAAAGAAAGCAACCAGACCACGACTGCGATTGCAAAAACGAAATAAAAGGACTAAGCATCGAGTTGTCCCGCATGTATGCCTTACTAGAGAAAATTGTTATATCGCAGGAGCAATCAAACAACGCGATGCGTGAGAATATCATCCAAGTAAATGGAGAAATAAAGGAAATTAAGGCCTCGACTCAGGCATGATAAAAAACCAAGAGAATATCAAGGGTTGTATTACAGAGTTAAATAATATGGTTTCTACTCATGAATACTGGCTTATATCTCTTGAGGCAGCATTGAGCATTCGTGAATTGCGTGAGCGCCTTAACAGAAAAAAAGAAGATTATTCTAGTAGGTCTACCTGAGCAACACGCTGTTGAGAGCCAGAGCAAAGATGAAATGGAAATAAAAACCAATCTTTCCACTATAATCAAAGACGCCCGTTAAGATTATACGACTTGCCAAATATACACCAGATAAAAGCCGTAGAATTAAGTTGTGCTTTGACAATCAACAAACTGCTACTTTGCTTCTACGAAATAGATCAAAAATGCCTAAAAATATTAGGATCATATCGGACCAAACTCCATCACAACAAAAATATCTGTTTGAAATAAAGAACGAACTGGCTCGCAAATTGGAAAATAACGAGAAACATCTAACGATAAAATATATAAAAGGTATTCCTACAATAACCCAGTCCATATCAAAAAACTCCAACCTTCCACAATAGACCCTCAATCACCAAACGACTTTTTAAACGCGGGTGTAACATATCATCTTTTAGATGACTACCAAAGCTTATTAATGAACAAAACACGCATGATTTTTTTTTACACTAACATTCGAAACATTCGAAGTAAAGGCAAAATGGATGAGCTAAAGTGTATATTAAAATCAATATCCAGCGAAACACATGTTGATTATTGACATAAACTTGGCTTAAATCTGAAAAACACGCCCAGTAAATTGAACTTAGAAAACTATACTCACTACTATAATTACAGGACTGTCAAAACAGGAGGGGGCGTCTCGATATATGTACACAATGATCTTAAACACTGTTTAATTGACTCAATCTAAGAAGGTGGGAATAACTTTCTGTGAGTGAGACTAGATAGATATGCTCTTGGTTACACTGACTATCAAGACTTTTTGCAAAACTTTAACTCCCAAATTCAGAAGCGGAACAGGGTGCCTAAATTTGGAGATTTCAACACCAATTTATTGATCAATAACACAAAAACAAAGTTATACAAGGCAATACTGGAAGAATCTGGTTACAAAATACTAAATAACATTGATCCCAAATATAGCACCCGAGAAACAGCTACCTACTAGTAAAACAATTATAAACCACATTAGCACTAACCTGAAAAATGATTATTTCCACATGGCCAAGCCAGAATCTGCACTTTCAGACCATAAACAGATCTTGCTTTAAATAAAAAAGGTTAAACCACAGTCAAAACATAGGGTGAAGTATGATGCTGTCAACTATAAAAAACTATACCATAGAAATTTTAACATCTCAGAAATCAACTGAAATATATAGTGAACTAGAAGATAATATTAAGACATGTGTAACCAGTAGCAAGGAGGCTAAAACTAAAATACTTAACTTACCCAAACAGGATTGGATTATTAATACAAACAATTTATAAAAAAAACGAAGCCTGGAGGAATTACAGAAAAAATCCGGATGATGTTCTCATCATCATTTACATGTTATGTAAATGTTCATAGATTTCTATCTATGAACATTTACATAACATGTAAGGGAACTACAGCAAAGAAAATCAAAACTACAAAAGAAGCTTACTACTATAAATTATTTTAACAACATTTTAAGAAACCAATAAAGACATGTACTCTTATCAATTACTTAGCGACTAATAAAATCAAAACTACAAGTACCATCTCTCAACTTGTTTTTGAGGCAGGTCTAGCTGTGAATCCACTGGAAGTTTGTGAAGCGTTTTGATGGATTCTTTTCTACTGTTGGTTCCACATTGGCGGCACAAATTCCTCCCAAATACCACAGCAATACCACACACTCTTTAACATCTACAATTAAATACATTAACCTGAATGCTTATTAGAACTAACGCAATGTGATCCTAATGAAATCAGTAACATCATTGACAGACTTGACTCGGATTCGAAATCAAATGCACAAAAGATTTAGTAATTTAATAATTAATGACCTGGTTATATGGTTTAATAAATTATTATCAGATGGAGATTTTCCGGACACTTTAAAAATAGCAGAAGTCAGTCCCATCTACAAGTCTGAGTCAAGTCGGATGCAAGCAACTATCGTCCTATATCGGTGTTGCCGGTACTCTCCGAAGTTCTCGAGAAGATTTTATACACTAGATTAGACCGGTATCTCAATACGATAAATTTTATTTCAAATAAACAATATGGTTTTAGACAAAAATCTAACACACTCTCCGCTACTATAGACTTAGTTACACAAATAAAATTTAATATAGATGCTAAAAATATTGGTCTACGAGTATTTATCGATCTCAAAAAAGCTTTTGATACCGTAAGTAACTCGCTACTACTTCAAAAGCTTGAAAGTATCGGTATCATCGGCACGGCATTGAAGATTATCAAATCATATCTTACAAATAGATGTCAAATGGTTGAGATAGATAGCACTCAGAGTGGCCCTCTGCCAATAACGTACGGTGTCTCGCAAGGTTCCGTCTTGGGCCCATTGTTTTTTCTAATATATGTCAACAACATCAATGATATAGGGGTTACATGGTCAACTCACTTTATATGCAGATGACACATGTTTGTTTTATTTTGACTCATCAACTAACAAAATATTATCGGATGCCCAAGAGGATATAGACAGGCTTTATGAATAGTTCCAGTATAATCTATTAATCATAAACACATCAAAAACATGCTCCATCATTTTCAAAGCCAAAAGTAAGAAGGTTCCATCTCATTCTCCTCTCACCATCAATAATATAGCCCTTCAAGAAAAGCAGTCTGAAAAATATGTAGGCTTAAGGCTAGATTGCAACCTAACCTGGCAAGTCCAGTTAAACTACATCAAGTACAAACTTTTATCTTTGTTAGGCTCACTGCGAAATATAGTGCGTTGTTTTCCGAATCAGGTTTATCTGACGATCTATAAATCATTAGTCAAATCACACTTGCTGTATCTTATAAAAATATGGGGTAGAGCATCAAAGTTTAAAAATTAAAGGAATTAAAAGCTTACATCTACAGTTAAGCTTTACAAGGAAACAACTTTAATGAATATTACACAATTATATAACTACACGACATGCATACTTAGCAGGAAAATACTTAACAACAACATTCACACACATATCTTTCACAAAAAAATGTCAAACACATTATTATGTACGTCGTAGAGGCGACGGCCTAGTTTTACCTATTATGGGAACCAACTATGGAAGAAAATCTATTACTTTTGAAGGAGTACAGATGTATAACAAGCTACCGAGACATAAAAATGCGCGGACCTTTGGAATGTTCAAGTCTGAGCTAGCCAAACACATAATATCTTGCCATTCATTACTTCTATAAATGCTTGATTTGAGCACGCTAAGTGTCCCTGTACAGTATAAATATTAAATAAATAAATAAATAAAACCTTCCTACAATCACACCAATTATCTAGCCCAAGAGAAGCTTCGAAGAAACTCGTTAAATGGTTACTAGACAACGGATTAACATACTTAAAATACTTAAATATATACTTATTATACATAGAAAACACCCAGACCCGAGACAATTTAGAAAAACAATAATTTCTAAATTGACCCGACCGGGGCTCGAACCCGGGACCTCAGAGATGGCGACACCATGAAAACCGGTGTACAAACCACTCGACTAAGGAGGTCGTTAAAATATGTGATGTGACGACTATTATAATAAATTTGAATAGTTATAAGTTTTCATGTAAGTGACCATTATTGTCTTAATGAGAAATAAAATCTTTGAACTGAAACCTCCTACAATTAGTATGTAGTATTATGCTTCAGAATAGGAATTAAAACTGCGAATAGGTTACAGAGTTTATTCCTACTCTTTAAAAAAAAGAATTAACAATAGCTCAGGGAGAGGTTCAATTGGATCGCTCACTTGAGTGAGTCTAACAATGACAATCGCTTTAGCGTCGACAATTATTGTATGCTTTTAGTTTGTTTTTATTGCAAAACTGTACAATTCAGGATTTGTGGTTAGACAGAAGTGTTACAAATACTTTGTTGTACCAAAAGTCAATGGAGATTTACGACTTCACTTCTGAAAGTTATCGCCTCTATCTTTTATGGGCCTGCCAATCAGTCCGACAACTTTGTGGAATTTCAAATAAATCAACGGCGTCAGTTAAGAAATTACAGGTTAATTGTTAGTTAAACGCTATAAAGTTCCACTAGCAGCTGATAAGATTTGACGCCTGGTTACTAGGTGGGCATGGTATGTAAATAATCGTGATAGGAGTTAACGGCTTGTGAACACGCTATAGCTTACTTCAACTGAAAATTATAGACTGATAACGGTACTTAGAACATATGTAGGTAGGTAAAGCTTTTTTTTTCTTAAATAATGGCTTGGTACATTGTCCTAGACATAATTTCTTTTGTTTGATATAGGAGCCCAGGTCGCTGAGCTCGCTGTACCAAACGTACAGTGTACTTACTACTAACTTATTACTAATTAGAATTAATAAATAAAGGACTTACATTATAAGCTTCTCCGAAGAAGGCCGATCCTCGTCCTTTTAGGCCGTGCCTCCGGCTGGTGGTGACTGCAGTCAGGGAGCGTCTCCTGGCCGCTGGTGGCGAGTAGGATTGCCCTAGACTACCGGCTACCCCCCAGAACTCTATTCTCCAGAAAAGACTAATTATCGCCTCAGGTTAGGACAGCACCTTGTCCCACGGTCCACCAGTGGGACTACACAATCACAAACACAACACCACGGTGTTACTCAAAGTCCGCTTTGGTGCACTTGTTAGTCTATAATATTGAATTTACAATCATGTTAAGATACACGCAATGTGCCTCGTGACGGCCACCGTCAGCTCATACTGCTCGCGAACAAACCGTTCTTGCCGCGGTACGTGATCGTCAATCAATCAACCAAGGAACATTTAACCATTAAGCTGGCCCTGCCAAGCAAAGTTTTATTTAATTTACTACAGCCAAGTCGTCGGCCATTTTGCACGCCGCGTAATCAAAATAAAGTAAAAGTACAAGTGAAACGTCACTGACAGCCGTCCAGGCCGGAGTTGCCATTGATTTTACAAATATGAATTGACGAGTTACATTTCACGTTTTTATTCCGAACATCTTTATTCAACTAAACTTACTAAATAAGTATTTTTGGATCATCCTAAATAATTTATTACCTACCTACCAGGACGCCTTTCAGCTGTAGAGAAGAATGGGCAAAAGAAACTGCACAGCTTTACATAGAAGTAACGCCATTTACAAAGATAACATTATTTAAATTTCACTAATGTGCAATACCCTAATAATAATGTCTATCTCCAAGAAATATAGTACAAATCATCGGATTAATGTAAAATGTATCTTAAATTATAGTTTGGTTAGGTCAATAGGTCGGTACCTCTGTAGGTCAAGGTGAGGTTAGAAATGTAAGGTGATCGCAAAGCGTAGCGAAGCGATCGTTGTACAATTCGTGGTTAGTGTTTTAACAGACAACAGAAATCCATTTCACTCTTTGTATATTGTTTGATAATTCAGTTTTAGTGACACTTTTGTTATTTTGAAACCCAATATAATAATTAATTGATGGATATTATTTGCAAGTAACGTAACAGCACTAGTCTTGGAGAGGTATTCAATTATGGACAAAAAAATAATTAAGTAAAAAAATAACTACAACAATTGGGAAACGCATCCTAGCAACACTTTAAAAGAATGTTTCACTATTAAACGGTCAAAATTAAGTCATTTAATTAAATTCAGCCCTTTTATTTTAAAATGGCGTAAAGGTGTTTGAGCACGCTTCTAGTTGTTGTTAGAAAATCCATTTTTACTAACAAAATCTTTAAGGAAGTGCTTAAATTTGCAACATATTTCACGCTTTTTTGGCATGATTAAGGTTATGGTATTAATGCTATTTGTTTGTGTCCTTAACTGGATATCTTTTCTAGGATGTTCTATGAATGGACAATTGTCGAAAATCTAATTATTTAAGGTTTAACATAGCATAATATACTTCTCCATATCTTTCTTTCAATCGGGAACAAATAGCAAAAGCCGCTGAAATATTTGGAGTACCTAACTACCTAGAATTACTTTACATAATTAAGTGTCAGTAAAAAGTCTTTAAGTCTGTTCTACGGGTCCAAACACATATCTGTCTGAAGACGATGAGTATTTGTTGGAGCAATGGCTCCTCATGATGAGCGAGAAACATGTCCCAATTACCGGAATATCATTTCTAGTTACAGGATTTGTAACTGGGTGTTGTCCATTATTGGGTGTCCATCACTAGATAAAATGTTTACTAGAAAAAAATCAACCAGTCTCAGGAAGCTCGAGACTGGTTGATTTTTTTCTAGTAAACATTTTATCCGTTATCTATATAGCATTGTGAATGCAAAATTTCAATAATAAAGATAGATATCCATCACTAGATTTCTACTGTCCATTATTGGTCCAAAAATAGGGTTTTTATTTTTCAAATTATTTTTTAGTTAACGTATTAGGTGCGAACAAATTCATTAAAACACACTTAACTATAGGTATGCCTAAATAATATCAATGAGAAATTTACTAAAACAACCAAATCTTTTCTTAACCTGTCCATAATTGGGGTTAGGATTCTTAATTAATATTTAGGTAAGCGTTTTAATATTATTCGATGATCCAATTCAGGTGACAGATATACTATTTTAGAAACAAATAATATTTATTAGGTCACTAAAAATGAATTTGTTAGGTAATTGATAAAATCATACCCAAACAAACAAGTATTTAGTTACAAACAGTATATTATGTCGTTTCCAGATTAACTTATGCGGTGTGCGTTTAGTACATTCAGCCAGTGTCAAGTAAGAAAGATAAAAGCAAATGTTTTCTTTGCATACAGTTGATAATGATAATGAATGTTTAATAGCAAATTATATTCTTGTATATTCCCTCCCAAAATCCATGAATTTCAGTAAATACTTATGTGGGTGGGACTTTACTGACATCTCATACGAACTTTTTTTTTCTCTTAAATAATGGCTTCGTGCGACCAGCACATTAAGCCAGTGTCAAGTAAGATATTAATAGTAATAATTATTTTCTTTACAATATGTGGATGATAATGAGTGATAATGAACGTTTAATGGTAAATGATTTTCCCCCAAACCCCTCGAGACTCAATAAAGCTGTGGGACTTTATTCAGGTCTCACATGGACTTCTTGAGAGAATTTGCAAAGTGATGTTTCACTGTTTTGTTTTATTTGCTAACACTCATGCACGTTCACGAACACTTAACAGTAAATAATCCGCCATTATTTCACATTAATATTCGACAAAACACAAATTATAGAAAATAAAACAAAACTGCAGACATGACGCTTCACTTTCCTGCCAAGAAGTCCATACATATGTATATACTCGTACATGTATGTAGGTACTCGATAATGTACAAGATATACTCCCCTCGGGGAATCCAACCCGAGACCTCTGGTGTCTGAGAACGGTGGTCTAACCACTAGACCATAAAGGAGGTTAAAGGATAAAGTGATACTAGGGGACAAAATTCTACGTAGGTACTAAGTAGGTACTATGGACATACCGGCGTGGTACGAATTAGCCAACTCTCTCTATGTATTCCCTTACTGATGTGTCCGTATGTGTTGGCGACAGACCACAGTGTTGGCAGAGCACGGTTGCGTACATTGAGGAAGGCCGATGTCGATAGAAACGCTCAATTCACGCATCCGGGGTGAGATTTTGGAATTCCACCGGTGATTTTAATACAAAAAACAACAGAAAAATACACTATGAATCATTTTTGGAGGCCCGCTTTGTATTTACGAGTTCAAAAATGTTCACTGTTAAAACATTTGAGATACCGGGATCTAATCCCTCGAAATGCTCTTATTATTATAAAATCCAGTTCGAATCCGTTAAAAAACAAGCACGACGCAGAAACATTGGAGAAAGGAAAATAGCGCGCAGTTCACCAAAATAGATCCTAGCATTTTCTAGAGAACACTTTACGCAAGCAAATATTTGATCCGGAGCGAAACACTAATCCGAGTGTTGACTCGAGAGTAAATATTTCAGTTGGTACCGAGTCGGACAATGGCAGACAGCATTTGACTCGCGATTTTAACGGCACGGAGGTTCCCGACAGACGGGCTAATCGACGCGAGAGATTTAAAAATAGCACTTTTGTTTTAACCGCGTCGAGTAGCGGTGAAAGAATAATACCACCCCCTCTCTTCCCTTAGGTGTCGTAAAAGGCAACTAACGGACTAAAGACTGCAAATAAATATAACAGCATAGAGCGGAGATGAGCTCACGACCTGTCACGCTGAGCACATCTGCAGTCGCTATTTAGTTAAAAGTGGTAGACAATGGCAGAGGACTGCTTTTTGCTGCTGATAAAAGTGGTAGTGATTATAATATGTATGTAGGTATGTTTTAACCCCTCCATAGTCGAGTGGCAAAGCGGTCGGATCGGTATCATCATCAGGATGTAAACGTCCCACTGCTGGGCACAGGCATCACACATGGACGAGAGCACGTGGAGAGATTGAGCTTAAACCCATCACGCTGGCCCAATGCGGGTTGGTTGGGATTAACGTCTGCCATCATATTTTTATTCAATGCAGATAGCGTTACCAGGCGTCCGGATAAAACCGGACATAGTTACGCTTTTTGATTGAGTGTCCGGCCAAAATAAGCGGAGTCCAGCACGTCCGGTTTTTGTTAGGCTTTTTACATTTCGCAAACGAGCAAGCATCGAGCGTGGCCGAGCTCAGGCGAGTCGACTGTCGGTCGCCGGTCCCGAAAATGTATAGGGTGTCCGGCCTTTTTACCCAAATGTCCGGCCAAACTGTCTGCTCTGTCCGGCTATTAGGTTTGGCGACATGGCAACCCTAAATGCGGATAAGCACTGACCTTTAGCACTTGGCCTTCATCTTACCTGATGTTTAATGACGATAAGGCCGGCGGAATCCTCAACCAGTGAGGAACAGGCTATCTTATCTCTAAACTGTCGGAACACGTGGCATGGTGCCAGACTTTAGATAAGATGGAGGTACTCGTAGCTAGCCAGGCGAAATTAACAAGCGTACGTTACCACCAACCAAACCAAGTACACAAAGATTTACCCCCCGCTGTGAAGCGAACCCGGGACCACCGGGTCTAACACCGGTTTAGACACTAGACCACAGAGGCGGTTTAAATCTTACTACAACAACTGGGACTTCTGAAGCACGGCTATGAGTTCGAGAGGTTTTTAATTTGGTGTCACATCCAGTGACCCGACATTGCGAACGCCTTAATCTCTGCGCTATCGAGCTCCTCGTAGCTCGACAACGACTCAATATCCGAAGTTCGATTCCCGGCGTGGTGTGTTTTTTAAATGTTGCTGCAATTATGATTTCTAAATCGGAATTTTAATAAAGGTTATGATTCATAGACAGCTTTGTCAGTAATTCATTCACAATAATACTAATAAATAACTAATTTATGAAGATTCTAGTCTATTATATAATTAGTATAAAATATACAAAGTTTTATGGCCCAATTGCGAAAGTTATATTATTATTCGGCACACAGTCATATTAGATTCCAGTCAGCATCTTGTAATAACATAATACAAAGTATAATTATTTTTAACCCTTGTTCCACCAATTTGATAAACCGTAATCACGATATGAATACATAGCACTTGTCTGTAATTGAAAGTGACGTGGCTTCCGAAAATACACCAGTGCTTGTATTAATTATAAGCAGACATATCAGTATGTGTGACCTGCCTTGTGAAGCGTAGGGGGGGCGTAACGTAGCTATTTAATCGTAGGTGTAGCGTCGGCGTAGCGTCGGCGTAGCGTAGGAGTATTCAAATATACTTGGAATATTATACAAACTCTTTGAACAGAACGTGAAAATCTCATAACATGATGTTAAGATACATCTGTGGGACGCAAATCGTAGCAATCCCACAAAAGATATCGAACCCGAACGAATGGTTGTTTACGGCACAACACAGCTCAGTAGACGGGTGGTAGAAAGCACAACACACGAAGATTGAACAATGTAAATTATATTATGTAAGAAACAATTATAGTAACACATACAATAATAAAACGTAATAGCGCAAGCCGTATTTTTAACAGACATTTATTTTCACCCTGACAATGAATTGACAAAATATACTTATCTATCAAAATACATTCTTAAAAAAGGAAACAAAGATGACATGAGTGAAGTGCAAGGAGTATGAATGTATAATATGAGTTTTATTGAAAACGCAAGAAGATGGTATGATGGGGAACGCCACATCCGAGTGGATTACTCGCCACACATCTTTCTGATATATGTGGAAGTGGCATGCCTCGGTGCCCTTAGTGGCAGTCCTGTGTTCAATTCCCAGGTTAGTGTGTTTCGGATTTGGGATCACTAACCCGCATTTAGCAATCGTGCGGTGATTAATACAATAATCCTACAATGGACTTGGGGAAAATGAAAAAAAAACTCATTTTTACTTTATACCATTATAGAAGTCGTTATTCTAAAACCAATAGATTTATTTCACTTCGGTACGAGAAATATTTACAAAGTTATTGTACATAAATAATTGCATGAAACACTACTACCTCGCTTAGTTCGCTGGTACTCGACTGACGTGACGTAACGTCATCGTATCCGATAGGATAGCGAGAGCGGCGGGCGGCACCGCTCTCGCTGCTTGCACCAGGCGGGCGTCCGATTACATTAAAACTATTTGCATAATTAATTATTAAGTAATCTGTGGCACAACTGCACTTGGTGTCGCGCCACCCGTGCGAGAGAATGGAATCCGATGACGTCACGCCGCGGGTTTCGCGCGTATTTTGATTGTCACAAAAACGCGTGGTCATTTTTATGAATCTTTAAAAAATTATTGTGAAGTATTTTGAAGGGCTACAGAAAAAAAATTTATGTCATATTTTAAGTTAAAATGTAAACATTTAAAAAATAAATAATTCAAAATACTTTTCCCAAGCTCATTGTAGATTTATTTCGAGGAGCTCGATGGCGCAGGCGGCTAGCGCGTTCGGCTTGCGAACTTGCCCGTTAAGCAACTTTCGCAAGGCCGGGCCGCTGGAAGGATGACCAAATTTAAAACATCTCGAGCCCCTTCGTGCTTCGGAAGGCACGTTAAGCCGTTGGTCCCGGTTGTTGTCGTAAGATCACAGTCGTTAAAACCCACCAACCCGCATTGGGCCAGCGTGGTGGGTTATGGCCCAATATCCCCTCGTGCATTGACCACGTGGGAGGCCTATGCCCAGTAGTGGGACTTTTATAGGCTGATGATGATGATGATGATGTAGATTTCATTTCAATGATATAGGCTTTTGCTATGGTTTCACTTTCAAGATTGAGTTTCAACTTTTTGTATTTACGATTTCACAATTACTTTTTATCTACTAAAACATTTTGTTGTAACGGTTAAGAAATCACGTTATATAAAATCTCCTTCGACGTAATGAGAAACTAGAAAAGTATTTATTTTTGCGCCATTGCTCTTTCCAATTCGTTTTGGCCGTTTTGACAAAGCTTGGCATTTAAATTTTAATAATATCAGCTTCACAATAAACTCTACGAATAAATCTACATATTTTTTCATTATTAAAGCAAGTTTTTGCAATTCAACTTGGTACACGTTATATTTGAGCATTACTTTGTTCTAATCAAACAATATAGTTTCAAAATTACCAATTTACTTTTACATTCATTCTCAATTTGCTGGCAACAACCTCAATATTTAATTTAATATTCAGCTACAAAAAATGAAAGTGAAAAAGTTGATCTAGGGTAAGGTTGGTAAGGGTTGATATGGGTTATAAAAATATTATTATTTTGGCTAATTTATGTATTTTAGAGATCGGGTTGTCGTGATCTTGAAAGTATCTTTGTTACTAAGCCAGCCAACGAACGGCCCGCCTTATCCTACCTGACAGAAAGCTTCCACCGCAACCCATAGCCAGCGCGACATTGAGGACATCACGAATTTGATGACCTTAATGGTCGAGTGGTTAGCGCCATCTCTGAGGAACTATCAACTACCATCTCCGGGTTCAATTCCCGGTCGGGTCAATTTAGAGAAAACTGTTTTTCTGAATCGATTTCTGGTCTGGGTGTTTTTCTATGTTTATGTATATTTATCCGCTATCTAGTTTAACCATATCAACGAGTTTTGATAGAAGCTTATCTTGGGCTAGAAAATTGGTGTAAGCGTAAAAGACACTAAAGCGTTAGTTCTTATGCCTCTATGCCCGTAATTTCACTGGATCTAAGTACCGTTCAAATCGAAACGCGGCAAACTATAATAATAACATTTTAAACTTTCATGGTCACTACAATTGACGACCTCCTTGGTCGAGTGGTATGTACACCGGTTTTCATGGTGTCGCCATCTCTGAGGTCCCGGGTTCGATCCCCGGTCGGGTCAATTTAGAAATTATTGTTTTTCTAAATTGTCTCGGGTTTGGGTGTTTTCTATGTGCAATAAGTATGTATAAGTATTTTAAGTATGTCTATCCGTTGTCTAGTAACCATTTATTGAGTTTTATAACGAAACTTCTCTTGGGCTAGATAATTGGTGTGAATGTAGGATTTTTTTTAAATTTTTTTTCATTAATTTTTAATAATAATAACACTTAATACTTTATTGCACAAAGAAATTACACAAAGACACACGTTACACAGGACATATACAGAGGCGAGCTTATGTCTAGAAGAGATCTCTTCCAGCCAACTCTAGCTGTGGTGATAAAAATTTAATATGCAGGACTTATTGCGCTAAACTTATATACATACATAAATTAAATATGTTTATATAAATAAATAGACATACACATATAAGATATTATAACAAACAAATTACATAAACTTACTTTTTATGAAAAAACGGGAAAGCAAACAACTCAAACATGGTAAAAATCCCGTTTGTTCATAAAAATAAAAACCTATAATAATGCTGCTTGTTGGCAGAAATAGATATAGTGTGGTCGCCATTCAGTCAGATTCTGAGCATAATCCTAGTCTTTCAAGTCCCTCGTGCATCGGAAGACACGCAAGCAATCTAGCAACGTATTACGTCAGTTTAGGACATTTAAATATCTATTTTTTTATAATCAGTCTGGCAAAGTACTCCACTCCACCAGATGTTAAATTTTATTTTATTTTATTTATTTAATAAATAATAACAACGACCAACTTAATACAGGAAATGAAGTCCTAGCGCGAATACAGTGCAGCGTTAAAAAGACGCAACATCAGTCGCCCTCACCCTGTCGGCCCAAGTCACCTCTTCACGCCGTGTTCGAAGGACCAAATAATAGCGGTCTTGTAATATAATTAGCTTCCAAATGGAATAGATAATTTGGTCGGATATCCAAAGGGTTATTGATTACAGTTTCGATAGTCTGCAAACAACGCCTACTCAAATAAATGGATTAGGAGATAATGATCTGATTTAATCAATATTGTCTGTGTAGCCCGGAACCGATCTCTCTCATTGTCAAGTTAATAGTTCGACCTGTTCTGAATGCAATAATATTATATACAACGTTACTAACACATAATCATGACTATTATCCCCGAAGGGTTAGTCAGAGTGATCTAGGACACATTCGTCAGATTCCTTTTTCGTCAGAATAAATTAGAGCTTTTTCTGACAAAACCGGACTTTTGGACGGATTCCGCTTTCGTCAGAATAAAATGTTAGCTGTATTTTTTCTTCAGGACCATTAAGTTGAACTCCCGTTAGGAGACTGTGCAATGAGAACTGCAGAAGAGTCCTCTGCCCTAAACCATTTTTCACCAAGTAGCGACTGCATGTACTCAGCGTGACAGGTGGTGTACCCATCGCCTCTCTACGCTGTTGGATATAAAATGTGCAGTCTTTAGTCGCCTCTTACGTCCCCAAGGTAAGAGACGAGATGGTAGTATACTTTTAATGAGCGGCTGGCTACGCGACACAGCTCTTACACAGGGGGGGGGGGGGGGGGGGTGGAAGGGCCTCCGGAACTCTCACTGGCCGGACGAAACACAACAGCACCGAGTGCCATTATTTCACGCCTGATATTCGTGAGAGGGTGGTATTACCCCGGGCGAGCCGGCCCAATGCGTGCTCTCAGTTAGTGTCACTCATTTAGCACCACCCAGGGGTCACGTGTAGGGTCTCAAGGGTAAACCTACGGACGCGAGTAACTTTAACGCCCAAAATGTTACTTAATAATTGTAAAATATTTATTTGTTTCCCATTTCACAGCCATTATTAAACAGGCGAGTAGCGAGGAAGTCAATTAGCTGCCACTAATTGTTTGCGATAACACAAATTATGTTGTTACGTGTTCGATAGTTGGACTAATTATTAGGTAAACAGACAAATTGGCGGCCGCATACAGAGCTGAAAGTTTAGGAAATGTGCTTAGAGGGCCATCCCTATATATCCCAAATTAGTGGTTAATAGTAATGGACTGAGATGGTTCATTGACTAACCTCAACACATATCGCAATAACTTTCAAGTACAAGTATATTGCTTTGATAGTTTGCTTATCACACTAATATTATAAAGGCGAAAGTTTGTGAGTGTGCATGTTTGTTACTCCTTCACGTCTAAACGGCTGAAGCGATTTAATATTATTTGGTATGGAGTTAGCTGACACCCTAGATTAACACATAGGGTACTTTTTATCTCGATATTCCCACGGGAACGGGCACCACGCGGGTGAAACCGCGAGCGGCCGCTAGTCTTCTAAATTAATAAAAATCGTGTAGCGGGATAGACTTCCACCCCCTCTCTACCCTTGGGTGTCGTAAAAGTGACTAACGGACTAAAGACTGCACATACATCTAGCAGCATAGAGCGGCGATAGGCTCACCACCTGTCATGCTGAGCACATGTGCAGTCACTATTTGGTGAAAAGTGGACTATGGCAGAGGACTGCTTTTGCTGTCCTCATTGCCTAGTCTCTGACTAACCCTTCGGGCATAATAGTCGTGATTATATGGAGGTATTTATATTAATAAAAATCAATTGCTGAAATATTTGTACGCGCATCACTTTAGAACGGCTGCACCTATTTGGCTAATTCTTTTTTTGTTGTGTTCGTAATTGTCAGGAGTAGGTTTGTATGAAATAAAATTTTACGAGATTCGTCACGGGATACACAGGATGTTCACGCAGAAGAGGTCGCGGGCGGGCCGCTAGTAGTGGATAAATAATAATGGCACGGTAATGGACTGGACTGGGACCTAATTGTATAAATTAAACAACTACAACAATACCTTTCAAGTACAAGTATTATTGCTTTGCTAGTTTGCTTATTTAAAACAGACTTCGACCCGATTACCAATTATGGCGACTTTTTAACTTTTTCGCAACGTACATAAAAATCATGTAGCATTTACATGCTTTTTATGTCCATATCAATAAATTAAAAAAGAATACTCCGATCACATAAACGTATTATCATTATGATCGAAGGATTAACAAATAGTCAAAGTCCGCCTTTTTCAACCTAATAATAAGTGAAATAAGACTGTAAGGATAATAGAGAAAAATCGACATAAACACAAAGCTGCAGACAAAAGCTACTTATTACCTATATTATGCTTTTCTTCATAGCGAAATTAGACAGACAGAATAACCGTTCCGAAGTTAAACAATATGCAGTCTCAAAAGTTATTAAAATTTAATTAAAATGCCACTGTTCAAACTTTACAAGCTGCGGAATGTTCGGAATCATTTCTCGGAAATAGTATTCGCGTAGTTTCTTCACGTTCATTAAATGAATTAAATTAACCCTTAATTCAGTGCTTAGTTCGCTTAGTTCAAACGATCAACCATGTAGGTTAAGTGTTAACAAGTGAAAATTTTTGTAGCAAAGACTTGATTGTAATGATTCGCCCAACAGTGGGATGACGGTATATTTATTTTCACTTACAAGATTTTACATATCACGTAAAAGCCGATTCCAACCACACATACATACATATATATAATCACAACTATTATCCCCGAAGGGTTAATCAGAGACTAGGCAATGAGGACAGAAAAAGCAGTCCACTACCATAGTCCACTTTTCACTGAATAGCGACTGCACATGTGCTCAGCGTGACAGGTGGTGAGCCCATCGCCGCTATATGCTGTTGGATGTGTGTGCAGTCTTTAGTGCGTTAGTCGCCTTTTACGACACCCAATGGAAGTTATGGGGTGGTAGTATTCTTTCACCGCTACACGAAACGGTAATACCACAATGCACATAAAAGTACTTTTTCTATTTCAAGCAAAGACGCATTAAATTTCATTTTACACTTCATCACTATCACAATTGAACAGAGCGTGTTTAGAGCTAGTTGCGAATGCATATGAGGAATTCTCCACTCAAGATGCAAGCGGTCTACCTGTAGAGCATTTGCATATGCATCAGCAGCCTAAGTTCAAATCCGGCTTTACATGCTTCGAAATAGGAGAACATCTGGATCCGCCTCTGTGGTCTCAAACCCAAAGGTGACGGCCCGGCCACGAGCGCGGGCGTTTTGCGGCGCGGCAAGCGGAATTTGGATTTTATACATACATACATGCTTACATCACGACCCTTAACGGTGGGGTAGGCAGAGACCACAGCTTTCCATTGGCTACGATCTAGAGACATTTATATCCTTTTCTTCACTGACTTTCATAACGTTCTTCATAATAGGTAGGTATATAATGTGGACTTATATACTACTGCCAAATTCGATGAAGAACGGACACGGATTTTGTGAATCTCTCTCAAGAAAAAGTAAAAATTCGAGTGACGCTAGATATTTGCTCAAAGAATTGTGAATTGTTTGTTTACTAACATTCTTTATCGAATTCGGCCGTATTTTAGTTGGTTGCTATACTTCAGCAGTCTTAGGCAACGGTAATAGATAGAACGCATAGGACGGACGATCCGCTCGCCGCACCGCAAGACGCGCGCGGTCGTGGCCGTGCCGTTCGATTTCCAGAGGGGGCTTTATATTAGTTTATTAACTTTACTATGGGGGAGACTACAATGGTGGTGGTTTTAACCTTTTGTATGGCTTCTCTATGTAATGGACATATAGTTTTAACTTTATTCCTTTAACATGGTCTAAAAACAGTTAAAGGATGCCTGGATATCTGCCACCATCTTATTCATTGTATCCATCATCACCCACCAACTCGTATTGGGCCAGCGTGGTGGGTTATGACCCAATATCCCCACGTGCTATTGTCCACGTGGGACGCCTGTGCCCAACAGTGGGATGTTTATAAGCTGATCATGATCTTATCCACGTTTGTGGCCATAACAATAATGTTGGCTGCCTTGTAATCTCATAAGCAGTATTACTTTATTTTTATTATGCTAAATTGCAAGATTACAATACTGCTCTAAGTTTTGATGGTGAAGCCCCTGGTCAAGGTCTTAGTGTACGTTTGAGAAAGCCGGTTCCTCGGCGGTTAAGGATTCCTTGTTTGTGTTGAAAAGTGTTCTTCTTTTTTCGTCCTTTGTCACTTACTTCAAGGTGATATGAAAGCTAAGCGCTATTTTATATAAAAGAAGGAGGCAAAAGAGCAAGCGGGTCACCTGATGGAGAGTAGTCACCACCGCCCATGGACACCCGCAAAACAAGAGGAATCGCAGACACGTTGACGGCCTTCAAGGAAGAAATAGGCTCGTTTCTTGAAGATCCCTAAGTTGTAACGGTCCGGAAATACGCGAGCTGGTTCCACAACACTGTAGTTCGAAGCAAGAAATTTCTTGAAAAACGAACAATAGACCGCCATTCATCAAGGTAATGTGGATGGAATGACAGTCGATTGCGTGTAGTGCGGTGAAGGAAATCAGGGGCAGGGATCAAGCCGAACAATTCCTCAGAACACCTATGCTATAAAAAGATATAAAACACAAGGTGTGTTTTCGGAATATACAAAACTTTTGATGAGATTGTGAACGAGGGTAAACACAAAACTATTTCAAAAGTTGTCCCATGGCACAGTTAAGATTTGCAATCCGTTGCTTCATCTCGACCTCTCCACGGCATCTCTTGGATGAATCTCGCCGTGAATCTGAATTTGAGTATCGCCGCGCAGGCAGTATAAATAAAAGCGTCGCGGATGGAATTGTCCGCTAGAAGCAATTTCCTTTTCCGTAAGTCGGAGCGGAATCGGAATATCTATCGCGCAACTAAAGGGGCGCCCGCCGGAACTGAATTTACATTCTATCGGTTTACGCAGGCCACTCGCCTCAAAGCAAACAGCTTCTGCGAGAGTCAACATTTTTATTAAAGAATTGTCTGAGACCACTCTCACCCCATGTTTTCGTTAGCATCAACGGAGTCTAGTTAGCTAAATCATTGGTCATAGGCCCATATTGTTCGAGGTTTTTTTTTATGTAAATTGCTTAATTACTTTTACACTAATTGCGCAGAGAGTCAGGCATTCTGTCCGCTATTAGAAATATTTTTCCGTACTAGGCCATACCTGGGAACTGTCGTTAATGCCTCTTGATATCTATCAAGATCAAACGAGCTTACTTGATATCTATCAAGAGTCAAAATATTTTTTTTAGCTTAATGTATTTTTTTTATATTACCTAACTTCAAAAAGACCCCGCCTATCACCCATCAGAATCTCTTTAACACGTGTAGCACAGTTTGTGTACGATAATCTTAGAATAATAACGCTATAGAAAATAAGTTCGCGCGCCTATTTTGAAGCACATTAATTTGAGCCAGAAATGGCACCAAACGCCGGACCGCTCCGTAGTGTTCAATGTCACAGCGCGCCGCTATGCGATTCTCTAAGCGACACATAGACGCTGCGCGCATAGCTGTGATCTGTTGTCTCTTTTCAATTCTATGAATATGAAAGAGACAAAGTCAGTTGTCAGCGCTGCGGTAGCCGCTGCTACCAAGGCTTTAACTTAGCGAATCGCACTGCAGAACGTGTCCCGCGAAAACAAAAAAAAAATGACGGTTTGTGCAGTTAAATTGTGTCACAACACATCTGAAAAACAAAAGAAGTGTAATAACATCACTTTTCACAGGTAAGCTTTCAGTATTTCATAGTATCTTGTAGTTAATTAGGTCAAAATATAAACGTACTGCAGTGTGATTCTCTAAGTTAAAGCCTCGGTAGCAGCGGCCTGCGCAGTGCTGTCTCTTTCATATTCATAGAATTGAAAAGAGACAGCAGATCACGGCCATGCGCGCACGTCACGCGTGTGTGAATCGGTTTAGTGCTCGGACCAATTGTGATATTTGGTCCGAGGTTTAGTGCTTCATTTTTGACAGAGCGCTTGTATGAAGACTATCTTTCTATAGATTATCTTCGGTGCGCGTGCCATACCGCGTAACCAACATCCAATTATATTTTTTTGGCATCGTCTGTTCCGCGGTATTGCACGCCCACCGACGATATCACTGTGGTTTGTGCTCGCGTCATATTGCGTGCTGCAGAAAACAGCTGTTTTACAATATTGAAGTGTATATTATTATATCTTAGTAATAACGAATCACACGGGATACTCATGTTCATTCATGTAATTTGATATTATCTTCGTAACAATGGAATGATATAAAAAAATATATATTTTCGGATCCGATGTAGGTACTTTATACAAAACCATCGCTCAGATAATTACTTTCTCATATTATCTTTTATTTTACCTACCATCCAAATTCTCTGTCGATGGTGAAAACTTTAATACAGATTTGACTCGTTTCTACAGCGTTTTTGCCTATTTTTTATTCCACTACAGGTAACTGCTTCGCCTTCATTGCTCCTAATTGTAAGTGCGATAAGGTCGGAGGTGAAAGCGCACTTCTATCGGAATCCTGGATAACTGACGAACTTACTGTTTCCTCTCTTTATTTGGGTGTCGTAAGAGGCGACTAACGACCTAAAGACTGGACTACATCCAACAGCATAGAGAGCCGATAGGCTCACCACCTGTCACGCTGAGTACATGTGCAGTCGCTATTTGGTGAAAAGTGGACTATAGCAGAGGACTGCTTTTGCTGTCCTCATTACCTAGTCGCTGACTAACCCTTCGGGGTCAATAATCGTGATTATATCGACGCTGGAAAGGCAACCTTGCTGGTCCGCCAAATTGGCAAAAAGAGTTGTATATACCGTTAGAATCGCCTGATTTTTCTCTATCTGCTGATCTTGGTTTCATTAAAATATAAGTATTTTTGATGGTTTATAAGCAACTTGTGATATTTCCCTTTTGTGGTTTATAAACTCAAAATTATAGATCTTTTTAAATAATTTGTATCTTAAGCTACCTTTAGAAACGAATTGTAGGATTTAAGCAACCTTTCTTTTCTGTATTATCCTGCTTAATTTTACATTTGCTTCGCCGTGAAACAGGGAATAGTTTATACATAACACAATTAGTCACGCTCCAATTTATCATGATATAGCACGTTAGCAATTTATCTCTGTCGCATTCAAAACATATTTTGTCATGACATTTTATCGAAATAACTAATTTATGCGATTGAGATGTAAGCAATTCTGCCTCGACAAGAATATCGTACAAGTGGCTTACAAGCAAGTTTACTCCGCTGTACATTTTAAAAAAATCAATGTGAGATATTTTGTTTCTACTTTACTTACTTTCCATATTTTGGTCGCTTACATTCGTCTTTTATACAGGAAAATACCAGACAATTGGCGGTTAAGGTACCTTATTATGATTCAATATCGTGTCAGACATTTGTGTCTGAAGAGTTTATGAGAACCGAGCGCGCGGCGGCGCATCAGTCACTCGCTTCTGGTTGACAGGGACTGTGTGGCTGTTGATCCAAAAATACGCGCAAAAAGTTCATAGGTATCTATCCTGCAGGATAAGACCAGTGATCACGTGTTCTTTCTTAGGTATGTTATTGTTTACAATTTTTTTAATGAGTTTAAACGTGGTCGCAGTAATCTCACCGATGATCTGCGTGAGGGACGGCTTCTACGGCGACGACTGAAAATAATATCAGTGTTGTGCGGCGTATGCTAGAGACTGACAAAATAGTGACCTATCAGCAGATTCGAACAAGCACCTAAGCTTGTCCGAACCGATGCCTACATCGGTATGAGTCAAGTGCACAAAATCCTCCATGAACATTTAGCGGTCAGGAAGTTTTGTGCCCGGTGGATACCTCATAATTTGACAGAGGTCCAAAAACTCCGTCGTGTTGATTATGCCGTGAAATAGTTCAAAGCTTTAACGGAGGTGACTCAAATGCTGTGTTCGACATACTTACAGGTGACGAAAGCTGGATTTACTGTTATGATCTTGAAACTAAAAGACAGTCTGCTGAGTGGGTGTTTCCTTCCGAAAAGAAGGTGGGAAAAAAGATGGTGGCATTGTTCTTCGGAAGGACAGGTCATTACATAACAATTGTGTTAGAGCAGCGTTTCCCATTTGCCGGGTCGCGACCCGGTACCGGGCCGTCGAAACAAAATACTGGATCGCAACATTCCCGCCTTGTTTTAAAAATAATACTAACTATCGATCGACGCATCGCAAATATTCGTAAGCGGCGAGCGGCGCGCGCCACAATGACAAAAGAGATTGGCTCTAACACACACGAGCAGCAGTTTGCTGTCGACGTATGTAACTGCAGTCGACGTTAGGCTTCGGCAGCTAGCTGTCGACATGTTCTCAGCAAGCTGTCGACGTTTCATTTGCTTGCCGCAGGCAGGTCGACATCGTCACCGCGTCGGTCGCGTCTGTAGTCGCCTCTGCCGACATCAGCTAGCTGTCGACCTGCCTGCGGCAAGCAGTTGAAACGTCCACAGTTTGCCGATGACAGGTAACGGCGTCTGCCGTCGTCAGCTAGCTGTTGCCCTGCCTGTGGCAAGCAGTTGAAACGTCAACAGCTTGCCGACGACAGGTGACGGCGTCTGCCCGTCATCAGCAAGCTGTTGACCTGCCTGCGGCAAGCAGTTGAAACGTCGACAGGTTGCCGACGACAGCGTGACGGCGTCTGACGTCGTCAGCTAGCTGTCGACCTACCTGTAGCAAGCAGTTGAAATGTCGCCAGCTTGCCGACGACATGTCGACAGCTAGCCGCCGACTCCTAACGTTAGTAAAAAATAAGCAGCAGCTCCATACATTGCACTAAAATTTAGTGACTAAATAGGCACTCATACTAAAATATATAGTATTAATAACACACTTTTACTAGTTAATAAAGGTGTATTATTTTACCTAATAGAACAAGCTTGGGTTTAAAAATATTAGTGGATCACGAAGGGGCAGTGTGGGTACTACCGGGCCATGGCAGAAAAATGTTTGGGAAACACTGTGTTAGAGGATCGGTTACTTAAACACTAACAATTGTTTGCCACTTGTCTTGAAAAAAGTTCTGGAAAAGCGACCTCGCAGTAGGATCCTTCTTCACCACGACAACGCCTCGTCGCGCACCGCCAAGCAAACGATCAGCTATTTGGCGACGTCAGACGTGGAATTATTGGGTCACCCGCCGTATAGCCCTGACCTTGCACCTTGCGATTTTTTTTTATTTCCGAAAAAAAAAGAAAAACTTCGAGGAAAACGTTTTATGGACGCCGAGAAAGCAGTGGCTGCATTTCAAAAGGCCGTCGAAGATACCCCTAAGGACGAGTGGGCAAAGTGCTTTTCTCAGTGGTTCTATCGGATGCAGCGATGTATTGATGTGAATGGACACTTTTTTGAAATCATGTAATGAAACTAATAACTTGCTAGTTTGTTCAGTTTTTGATTATCTAAGAACTCTCAGTGTCGCCCTCGTATAGCCCCAACATCTTTAAAGCCCAAGTGAATAGGCTGCTTCTGGGCAAGCTCGCTCCATCGTCGGCCTCTTCTTAATCCTACGGATAAGAATGTGGCCAAGAGCAAGCCCATCTATTAAAAAAAATACTTACAGTTAACCTATTTATGGTACCTTACTAAAAAAGCATTCAAATGACTGAAAGAGCAGTGCGGTCGAGACGAATATTGTCTATTTGAGTGTTTCTATATCTATTTGACGTTTCTACAAATAGTGCGCAGGTTAAACATTTTAGCTATTTGTTTATGTAATCTATAGTGGGGTATGCCTTTATTTATATTGTTAAAAAAAGTGTTTAAATGCGGACTTAATGGCATTCTCTACCAGTCAACCTTTGGACTAAGCAGAAGAGTGCTTTTTTCATGCTTTTCCGACAGAACTTGTAATACCTACTTCAAAACTTTTTATTTGCCTTATTTTCAAATTTATTTATAGATTTTTAATTAAATTTAAAGTCGTAAAGACTGAAATTGAACGCGAAGGTAAGTCTTGTTAAAACTACGTGTTCACAAAATAATAGTAGATGGTTAGATAACTGATTCATTTGTCTTTTCTGAAGTTTTAACATAATAAAACTTATTATTAATGATTCAATCGTAGTTCTTATTTTGAAATCCCTACATTTCAAGAATATGCTTAGCTATTAGGAACATGTTCCATGCCACACTTTCAGGTCAGTTGGGAGTTCAGAATGTCTGGCAAAATAACTTTAAATAGTTTGATCATATCACCGAATTGCGCTGTCGACATTTCTGAATAATAATTGAAATAAGAAATTATGCTCCGATACGAATCGCATATTTTTGGCTTGTAAGCAAGAAGTACAGCAACAATATGAGCTGTACTGTGTACTATAAGAAAATTAGCCTTGCCCAATGTCTGGGCATTTACTTCTTAACCGCCACTTATCTTTGTCCCTACCGTGTTCCAATTTTATAATTTTATTACATCTGTGACAAACCTTTTTCTATGCCTTCTTACCAGTTTTCACGCTATTATGACAAAAAATAAGCTTCATACGATTTTTTTTTTATATTTTCGTACTTTGAATCGCTCTCCTGTAAAGTTGCGAAATGGTGGATAAGCAAGGTTGCTTTTCTAGCGTCGATGTGTATGTATGTATAAACTGAAGGAACATTTCAATTCAATTTGATATTTTAATTAGCTGTTGGCTTTTCAAGTTATGTGAGTTAGATGAAAGCTCCGACAAAATGATGGATGCTACCGAGGCGAAGATAATTTAAAACCATAATTTAACAAGACTGAAGGCTATAATAATATCATAATCTTTAACACAATATCAACGTAATTTAATTTAATTTCAATTTATTAATTATTTATTAATTAATGCCCTCTGACATTTGCTGTACACGAAAGGACGAGTAATTAAGTTTGCAATCACGTTATTAAATTCTAAGACCATTTTCGTATTTCGTAATTAACAAACAAACAATATGAATCTGTGAATTATAAAGTTACTTTTTACGGGTATACGAGAACAACTTGCAAATCTTGGTTACTTACATGATTAACTAAGATGTTCACTATCTTCTTAGCTATCGCGTATCGGTGAAAGAATACTACCACCCCCTCTCTTCCCTTAGGTGTCGTAAAAGGAGACTAAGGGACTAAAGACTGCACATACATCCAACAGCATAGAGCAGAGCAGCGATGGGCTCACCACCTGTCACGCTGAGCACATGTGCAGTCGCTATTTGGTAAAAAGTGGCCTATTGTAGAGGACAGCTTTTGCTGTCTTAATTGTCTAGTCTCTGACTTACCCTTCGGGGATAATAGTCGTGATTATATGTATGTATGTATTCACTATCTTTCGCGCATAGACTAACTTGTCTATTAATCATGAAAGGCAGTCAATAACAGGATCCTCCAATTAATTGAGTCTCATGTTTCACAACGGGCGGAAACATTCCAATTACTTATGAAACATCGTTGATTGATGACCTAACAACGAGAACATAGTAAGGCGTTCAATCTAAAACTTAAGCAACAAATATACAAACTAAACTCCCACAGCGGATTCGCAGTACGGCACATGTTTGGAACGAGCTATGACAACACTTACTGCAAGATTACTTCATAAAGCAACTGTAGTTACACGACACCCTTGAGGAGGAAGATAAATATTAACAGTAGCAACCCTGTCTAATAGCAGGCCCTTGCAAGTAACTAAGGCTGATGGAACTAAGCTATAAGTCGAAATTTACGTAGCGGCTTAGCGTCTTAACCATATTGTTGGGGCAACGCCACTTTGAACCTTATTGCAATACGGGCAAGAACTTTGGAGACCCCAACTTGTTGTAGGTTTGTGGAGGACCGCGAATTGTATCAATAGTAATTGAACTAGCTCTAATAAAGGAGCAAACGGATTGCGTAATCCATGACGCAATCACTAACTTTTAATTTGTTAGACAGCGCTGTTTTGTGTCCACACTGATTTGTTGTAGGTACTTATTGTGTATTATTATTATTACTTATTTTTTGGTGTAAAGTTCGAAACCCAATTGCAGCAATACTAGCTAATGTAAAATGTACATTCGCCGATAAAAATATTGTAACCTTTGCCTTTTTAGGAAAGATTTAGCTGTTGGCATCTTTATACTTTTACCGTAACCGAGTTTATGAGCGGAGAAACTAAAGCTTCTGATAATTTGAAATAATAATGTTACTTTAGCAACATTTTACATAAACATACAAATATTGATACAGATTTGCATTATCAAACAACCCAATCAGGTTTCGGTAGCGCTCAAGTTGAAACTCCATAAGCGTGCTTACGCATTTTGAATAACAATTACAACTCTATAAATGTTTACCTTTCCTCGAAGACCGGGCTCAATGGTAAAGCCTTGGGAGATGGTTATGTCCGGCAGTGGACTGTGATAGGCTGGTGATGATGATGATGATAATATTTATTTATTTAAAAAAGGACATCCAATAAAGCATACACCAACACGTTCTTACATTACAAACTTTATGTCTGTTACAGTGATGTTGCTCCAATTAAAGGATGCCACGGCATGCATAAACATCATAAAAAATATATTTTTTTAAAGTATCTTAAAACTAGACTTAAACAAAGCAAATATACATACCTGTACAGTCACGAAGTCATTAGTTTCACGTTATATAAAGATATTTCTTTAGAACGCCATTCCCGTGGATGTATCTCATGAGAGTTGTACGACTACAATGAAATGTTTTCCTTCGGGAGTGTTAGGTGTGTGATTAAAAGCAAATTGTTTTTAGGGATGAACGCAGTATAATACGGTTAAAGAATGTATCTCTCTTAAGAATCCTATTCTTCCTACTTCCTTCCTACTATCCTACTAATATTATAAACGCGAAAGTTTGTAAGTATGGATGGATGTTTGTTACTTTCTCACGTAAAAACAACTAAATAGATTTAGATGAAATTCGGCATACAGATAGTTTATAACCTGGATTAACACATAGGATACTTTTTATCCCGATATTCCCACGGGAACGGGACCAAGTTGGTAAAACCGCGAGCGGCCGCTAGTTTTACAATAATTCACTTACAGAGACAAACACATTTAGACTTACAGTTAACTGCTGGCAAGCTTAGTTTTTTCACATACTCGTACACATTTATCACAAACAAACAATATTAAAGAATAAATAATATTCACCATTGAACTAAATTAAAAATGTCTACGCTAATGTTATTATAGAAAACTCGATGAAGAATGTTCGTATACCAATTACCGTTATATCTGTATGCAAATATCTAGTATCACTCGGAATTTCACGGTTTTTGGAAGAAAGGCCATTGTTAACTATTTTCTCGCGAATCTCTTAAATAAAATTAAAAGTCCGAGTGATTTTTTGCACAAAGAAATGTTAATATTAGATAAGATAAAACGTCTCATCGTTGAAAAAATGTCAATTGACTTGTCAAATTTTGAACGTTTTATCTTCGAGTTTATTTGATCGTTACAACGCAAAATATCAAATATAACATGTCAATAATTTGTTTGCAAACATTATTCATTGATTTGGACGTTGAAATATCTACTTATGTAAATAAAAATGTCGTTGGCGAGCGCATCACTTGCAAACGGCTAAACGGATTTGGATGAAATTTTGCACACAGATTACATTGTATCCAGGTACATGCTCCTGTGGGGTAGACAGTGTAGCCCTTGCGAATGAAGTGGCTGAAACAGCCAGTAATAAATATAATTTGCCCATTATGCATTTAAATCTTAAGAGTTTTGAACTTATGCCAAATAACTTTTAAATGATTTGATTGACAACCGTATGTAAGTATAGTGTTATTGTTTTTATAATTATAACGCATGTTGCGAACAACAACCGTTCTTATGTATTTTGTATGTAGCTATATAAGGCGACTGCCAGAAACCGCAAGAAACTTCAAGGGCTGGTCAGATCAAGTGTTTTAAACATGCCAAAAATTACAAAAAAAATTCGTGCTTTTTCATTTTTAATTAAATAATTCATTTTGTGAATTTTAATTAGATAGTCTTTGAGTATGTAATTTATTTTAATGCAATAACATAAGAAAAATAAAATGAAAAACCTTTAAAAATAACGATTATTTACAACGCGCGGGCAGCGGCCGGTTGTTGACCCAACCGTCTGTTGACCCATCTGCGTCAGCCGGGCGATAAGTACCTACGTTGGTCTGCAATGAGACTATTTATTTTCATATTACGAAATATGAGTATTTTTCTTATGTTATTGCTTTAAAATAAATAAGTTTCTCAAAGACTATCCAATTAAAATTCGCAATATGAATTATTTACTTATTTAAAAATGAAAAAAGCACGAATTTCTTTTTTGTCATTTTTGTCATGTTTAAAACACTTGACCTGACCATCTCTTGATGTTTCTTGCGGTTTCTAGCAGTCGCCTTATATCATTTGATACGACCCTCCCCATGCGCTGTTTACATGTGGTTTGCCCTGTATTCAGCAGTGGGACGTTCATAGGCTGATGACGATTTACGCGTATGAATATCTACAACTTTAAGTTTACGTAACTGTGCTAGTAGCGCCTCTAGCGGTGAAACATTGCACTATCTCCTTGACATAAGGTGTCATTTAAAATTCTGTATCTACACACCATGCACACGCCATTTAGTTTAATACCAAGGCGCCGGAATTCAAGGATTAAAATCGCGGGTGGAGCCTCTTGACTTATGACTCACTTAGGCCTAACGCAAGTGTGAGCATCGTAAAACAAAGCCTGAATGAACCGACGCGCGTGACGTAATTAAAGTCCTGATGTCACATCTGCGTGTACATCGCTCTTGTTGTTTCGCAAACGGTTATGAACTCGAAGCGGCTATACTCGACTCCGTAATGACACAAAATTAGTAAAATTACAACACGAAAGCATGGGACATATTTCATATTATTTTTTTACTAGCGGCCCTCCCGCGACTACGTACAGTCACGAGCAAAAATATGTAAACAATTGTAACTCTTAATACAATGGAATAAGATATTGGTACTCGTGTCTGTACACGTGGATCCCGTACCCCGTGACGAATATCCAAAAACAAAAAAATATATACATATATAAATAAATAATTATTAGTTAATATCGACGATCTGGACGCCCACCAGACTGACTGGCATGTGGGGGCTCAGGATAGAAATGGCCGGAAGGACTTGTGGGAGGGAGGCCTTTGCCCAATAGTGGGATAGAAGAAGATAGATACAAGCTAGCAAAAAACACTTATTTTGTTACTGCATGCAAGGTTAAACGACCTTTTGGTATACATGATGTTTGATAACAGGTATTAATGCCTCTACTGGACAATCCTATTAAGTGCAAAGAAGAACTATTTGTATGGGAGCAACTCTGAAATGAAGTAAAAAACATCTGTACCATAACAACCATAACATACATAACTGCAAAAACTATAGTCAACCTAAATGTGTATTTTTTGGAAATTTCAGCGTTATTCTTCCTTTATCACTTAATATAGGATGGCCCAAGTGTGGCATTATATACTTATTTCCAAACACCCTGTATACAGAAACATACTTAGGAAGATTGTCTAATACAGTGAATACTGATTAAATGTGAGAATAACTTTACTGAGACCTCACGTGGGCTTCTAAGTGGAAAACGTCCTTGACTTGTATTTATATAGGTATGCTATCTTTGTCTATATTTCTATCTTCTATCTTTGTCTATATTTCCTGTTGGTAATTAATGATGAGGTTGAAAGTGGAAGCGCACTTCCCGCCGCGTTAATCCACAATTACTGAGAAATCTGGAAAGATAAGCATCTTAATTTCTAACTGACGGGACAACAACACTACTTACATTTTTGTTATAGCATTTATAACAGAATAGAATAGAATTTTTATTTCAATTTATTACAACTCATGTTTGCTAGTAACAATGGCGCTTAGAACTATGTTAGTAAGTACACACAAATTTTCGTGCTATGCCACTTTATTTAGACTAAAGGACAAAACTGAATTTCAAGTACGTCTTACTCTTCAGTTTACCTGTTGTATAGCCTATTACTACCAATAATAATAGCTTGTGATATGGTAGGGTGTATATATAAATATGTCAAAGCTGCCTGCCACTATTCCGCTACGTGTAGGATTGTGTATTATGTGGTCGAAGAGTGTCTCTCGTTATTAAAATTCCAACATGCACACGCCACAGAGCAATGCAACTTTAATAACTGTCAACAGCGACAAACGGAAATGGTCCAAAATGGTCGCCAATATTTGCTCTAAAAATGTATTTCGCATGGCGCTAATATTGGTGTTGTACAGTCGTCGGCGAAAAATTGAAATGGCGATGAGTTTGCACGCGACGCTACACACTACAAACATAGCAACTGGTGGCACAGTGCTGTATTGTCTATGCTGTTTTGTTTTTGAATACATCTTTTGTTTATGACAAAGCATAATATAGTGTGATTTATTGCTGTATTTTTTCTGGGATTGTCAAAGTTCAATACTACTACTAAGATAGTTTACTGTAAATAATAGCAGCTTTGTTTAATGATTTTTTTTTGTTAATGAAGTGTCTCTACTGTCGTTTTACAGGGATTGACGCAGCTAAAAAGGGAGCAAAGAAACCCTGTTGTTGAGTTATTTGTCGGATCTTTCTAGTTTAAGGTCCCGTCTAAGATACACGGTATTTTAGTGTACAGAATGTACACGCCTTAGCAGATCAACCTATTCAAGACTGTAAAACTTCTACAATTTATTGATTTCATCAATATCTATATTGATCATTTTATCCAAGACAAAGTTCAAAATAAAAGGATCAGCTACTTACAGAATTTAGTAACCACTGTCGCTGTAGGACGGTTTTAATTCATAAAAAGTAGTTCTCTGAAACTATCGAAGATTTTATCGAAGATCTTTAAAGATTGTACTATGTCACACTAAGCAAAACTAAAGCTATGAATGGCTATGCCATCCTTTAAAAATTATTGAAACTGAAATTGAAGAGGCTCTTCAGCTATTCCTCTGGATAGGTAGTAACAGAAGTGGTATTTATAAGGTATTTAGCGAAGCAAGGCTAATTGTAACTGAAATATTCCTCGTTAAACATTCGACAATAACTCTGCTATGGCTATTCGCGGAGTAAAATTCATCACATTTTATTCCACGAATAACAGCTTCGTCAGAGTACATTTTTAGTAGTGTTTGATATAGATAGTCTACATCATGAAAACAAGAGTGCTGGGCCCATTATGTGAAAGATGTATGGTCCAGAGGGCTCACTCGCTGAGCCTCTCAACCATACAGCCTATGCTAACTTAAAATTAATTAATATAACTAAAAGATAATCTAAAACGACTTACATACTATGAAGACGGTGACTGCGTCCCCGACGCCGCTTCGTCTCCTCGAGGTCCGAAGCTCGGCCGCAGTCCGCCGCGCCGACTGGCTTCGGGCTGCTGTGGTGGTGGTCGATCTTCTGGCTGCTGTGGTGGGTGGAAGGCCCTAAGCGTCCCGTGGCTACCCCTGAGAGCTCTCAACCCCAGAAAAATACGTACCAATATGCACAATACCACTTAGCACGCCACGCGTCCGTGTCAACCAAACCAATAACTGATTTTAACCAGCCCGCCCTGGTACTAATTTATGAACACTGTTTCACTGGTTGTTACGGGCCCCCCCGAATCAAAACAATGTGCCCCACATACCAAATTACACCAAAAAAGTCAATTAAATTACACGACCGTGCGACATCGTTAACCTCACCAAAATTCCAAAGTGAGTGTGTGTCATGTTGACATTGACAGCCGTCTGTCAAATATAAATTAAAACTACAAAAAAGGTTGCCAGCCGTAAGTGGCCATTTGTTCCGAACAAGTAGTGTGTGTTGTTATTCTATACTTTATGCCATTTCAAAATACGCATTGTTTTCTAAAGTTTACATTTCACGTTAAAGCGAAAAACTTTTTTAAATTTAATTTTGACGTATTATTTAATTATGACGTTTTGAACCTGTGGGACGCAAATCGTAGCAATCCCACATAAGATATCGGAAATCGAACCATAACGAATAATTGAGCACAGCTCAGTAGACGAGTGGTAGAAAGCACAACACACGAAGACTGAAGAATGTAAATTATAGGATAAAATGTTTACTAGAAAAAAACAACCAGTCTCAGGAAAGCTCGAACGGGATTCGAACCCGTGACCTTTGGATTGCCGGTCCACTGCTCTAACCGCTAAGCTACCGAGACCCCAGAAGACTCGTTGAATTTTTTCTAGTAATTGATACGCTGCAAGCCAGCGGTATTACCACATGAGTTACTCGTGTGGTATTACGTCACTGTGAAGTCTACCCTCACATTCGAAAGAAATACTATTCCAAGTATTTAGCAATCGATAAAATCGTAATTGCTTATATATATCTTTATTATTGATATTTTGCATTCACAATGCTATATAGCTAAAGGATAAAATGTTTATGTTAGAATAAAATGTGAGGGTAGACTTCACTGTGACGTAATACCGCTGGCTTGCAGCGTATGAACTACTAGAAAAAATTCAACGCGTCTTCTGGGGTCTCGGTAGCATAGCGGTTAGAGCAGTGGACCGGAAATCCAAAGGTCACGGGTACGAATCCCGTTCGAGCTTTCCTGAGACTGGTTGTTTTTTTCTAGTAAACATTTTATCCTATATCTACACACATCAAAAGTGTCTAGGGATCAACATATATTTTTGCAATAACTTTTCTCCTGATTGATATTAATTAAAATTTTCTTTAAGGATTCATCAAATAAAGTGTTTTCGTTTGTCTACAGTAACGATAAACCAAGTCACCTTTGCATTAATAAAGAAATTTGCCATTTTCCTAATAAAGGGATTTTTGACATTTGAACCACTAACATTAAAGTTCGAAAAAAAGACTGAAATAACAGTTTTCTTTAAAATTTTATTGGGTAACTTAAACAATTAATAATCCGTGTTTCTACCGCGAACACTAACAACACAAGAACATCGGTTTGGCATACTCAAAATGAGTTCATCCAAATCACGCTGTGGAATGGCCGCCCATGTTCGTTGCAACAACAAAAAAAGGTCTTCTTGCGACTGGATACCCTCCATATTCGGCAGAGCTCTTCTCTGTAGCATATCCCATGCATGCTCAATCGGGTTCAAGTCTGGCGACTGAGCAGGCCAGGGCATGACATTGATGTTAGCTGCGGCGAGAGTCTGTCTTACAACTCTTGCGGTGTGCGGTCGTGCATTATCATGCATTAACTGAAATAAGGGACCGATTTGCACTTGTAGAGGAACGATGACGTCTGATACAATCGTCTCAGCATAAATTTGAGCGTTGAGGTTGCCTCTGATCCAAATCAACTCAGTTCTTCCGCCGATCCAAATACCCGCCCATACCATGATGGTTCCACCACTATAAGGATGGACTTCCTGGCAGGATTTTAATCGCTGTTGGCGTCCAGGGGTTCTCCAGTGTCGTATACGTCTTGTATCCGGTCTCATACCAAAACGAGACTCATCAGAAAAGCACACGAAACGCCATTGTTCTTCTGCCCAATTTCTGTGTTCAAGAGCCCATTGATATCGAATCCTACGATTGTGCATTGCTATAGGTGGTACCCTTAGCGGTCTTCGGGAATGAAGGTTCACTTCATGCAAGCGGTTTCTGACTGTTTGGTCGCTAATTAAGTTCCCTGAAGAGTGATGAAGCCTCACGGCTAACATCATGGCGGTTATTGTTGGAGCTCTTCGAGTTGTGATTTGAATGTATCGGTCTTGTCTCCGTGTGGTGCAGCGATACCGTCCTCCATGGCGCTCAGCCACGGTACCAGTGCTTCGGTAACGTGTCCAAAGTCGACTGATAACACTCTGACTTGTATTCAGAGCTAAAGCCACAGTACGTTGCCGGGAACCAGCTTCTATCATTCCCACGGCTCTGAGCATTTCTTCCCTGCTTAAATGACGTCGCCGCTCCATAATAACGTTGGTTTTAATCAGTAGTAGGGAAACAGTAGCACTAATTATGTCTTCAATGCGTTGTATGTTTTTATAGGGAAAATATTGACAGCTGATTTTCATCTTTTACTAGAAATTGATTGAAAGCTCCTGTTTCAAATTATGAAATGCACCAAAAAGGATCCATATAAATTTATAAAATCATAAATTTATTACAAAGCCACATCTCAATCTCAAGAAATCCGCATAAAAATGCTTGATCCCTAGACACTTTTGATGTGTGTATATAGCATTGTAAATGCAAAATTTCAATAATAAAAATGTAAATTAATTAAGTAAAAAACAACAATAACACATACAATTCCACATAAAAGCAACTAAACAGTTAGAAGCTTAGATTAAAACAAAAAGGGAAGATATGGCATAAGCGTCTCTTGAGTAAGCCGCTAAAATTAGGCCTAAAGGCACAATTTCACTTCAGTCGCAATTTGCCGAGCGTACAGGCTACATGGTACTATTGCGGATATTCTGCTGTGATATAAAGAGAAAGACGCTACTCCGCAGTGGCGTCGGAATCGGTCGTACGTACTCGTCTGTTGCGAAGCGACCGAGACGTCAACGCGCTACTCGCTGACTCCCTCGCGCTGACGTTGAAACTTACTGCTCTGTCTCGCTCGCTCGATTTACACTTTTATAGGTGTGCGTGTGTGAGTGTTTGCATATGTAGTTGAGTAGGACTATATTTTGATTGACTACAAGTAGGAGCATGCCGTATCTTCCCTTTTTGTTTTAATCTAAGGTTAGAAGGAATAAAACGTAATAGCGCTAGCCGTGTTTTCAAGCACTGACAATAAATATCTATCAAAATACATTCATAAAAAAGGAAAAAAAGATGACAATATGAGTAAAGTGCAAGGAGTATGAATGTACAATATGAGTTAGTCTCGCCAATGAAAGCTGAACCTCGTAATTATTTAATTGGCAACACTTTGTCTCTATGTGTGTCTATCTAAGGTGTCATGTCGTATGTCAAATTGAAATTTTTCTGAGAAAATTGCAGCTGTGTGAGTGACCCTGTTAACACAGGGTTAACACAGGGTTAACACAAACATAGAGACAAAGAGTTACCCAGTCATGATTTTTTTTAAATTGCCGCGTTTTTCCTGGTTCAGCTTTCGTTGGCCAGACTCTATAATGTAAACGCAAGAAGATGGTATGATGGGGAACGCCACATCCGAGCTGATTACTCGCTACAAACTCTTTACAAGGGTCCTTGGTAACAGCAAGTGTGAGAAGCAGTGCTGGTCGTCTAATAATTAATTTGTAACTTATTTAACGACATTTATTTTTTATCGGGTTCGTCCGATTTGAGTGAGTGGCAACCTTAATTTTTTTGCCTGAGTGTGGAACGGTGGACGGAGTGGAAACGTAGACGGTAGGGCTTTGCCAAGCATTAGGTCATAAATAGACTACAAAAACAAGAATTCCGTTTTAAACAAAACAGTTTCTGAATACTTATATAGACTGAGCGGGGCCGTGTGTGAAGCGGCTCACTAAAACAATACTGCAAGCCCTCTCTTCCCTTGGGTGTCGTAGAAGGCGACTAACGGAATAAAGACTGCACATACATCCAACAGCATAGAGCGGCGATGGGCTCATTACCTATAAAGCTGAGCACATGTGCAGTTGTAATTTGGTGAAACGTGGACTATGGCAGTGGACTGCTTCTGCGGTCTTCATAGCCTAGTATCTGACTACCCTTTGTGAATAATAGATAGTAGTAAAACTACCACTACTTTTCTGTATGTGACTGTTTGTTTCCTAAATAAAGTAAAATAAAATAAAAACTTATTCTGTGCCAACTGCACAAACGTCCAATAATGTTTCAGCAGTGACGGGTGTCTATATTATGTTATGTTATCTCAACTGACTAGTTAGTTAAAACTAGCAAAGCTCTAGACCATTATAACTTATTGTGTGCCAACTGTACAAGCGTTCAATAATGTTTCGGCAGTGACGGGTGTGACGGACGTGCTGGTGGAGCTGCGAGCGCCGCGGTTCGTTGTACATCGCAACAGCGCCGTGCTCCGGTGCGAGCACAACGTCAATCCGGAGTCCCTTTACAAGGTGAGGCATAATTAATTTGATCGCTACTTTGCGGAAATTTTTTGCATAGCCCTACGATAAGCGGGCGTGATGTGTTTAAGTTAGTATGTAGAAATAATTAAATTAAAAAAATTGTTTGCCTGTAAAGTCGGTTTTACGGGCGAAGATTTTACGTGACAACGTCTTTTTCTCGGTAGAATATTTATTGATATGAATATAATTAAATTGCACAATAGGAACAAGGAATTGAATGAAAATAAGAATTGCACAAATTTATCATAGTTGAGTGGGAGAGAGACGCAAGGCATTCGGCGGGCCTCTCTCTCGTTCGGTGACTCATCGTAACGTTACCCAGCGTTACACTTTTTCATAAGTGACTCCCAGCCGCAACCTAATTTAAGACGTTGTCACGTCAATAAAATAAAAGAAATTAAAGTGTGATAACGGCATACAAAATATGTTAAAGTGTGACACCTAAGCAACTTTTTTTTTCACACGCACAAATATCATTGCACCTAAAAATAAAAAGTAAACTATAAAAATACAGATGCAACATAAAATATTTGCGCTAAAGCTAAGCTTAATTGAGTAAAAAAAACAGATAATGTGTTAATTATTTGCTAGGTTCGAGTATCTAATCTATATCAATCAAACTCAAAATAAAAAAATCATTATTCAATAAACTTTTTTTAAATGCTTTGGAACACTCCAAACATTTTTTGCCAACTATACACAGTTTTAGCTGTGGAGAAAAATGGGTGCAAGATGTTCCACAGCTTCAACGACATTTACAAAACAATACTAATTGTTACCAAGTCATACAATAAAAAGGCAAACTCTTACATCTAAAAAATATTTGAACATTATTAAAACAAAAGTGAATTAAGTTAATTATTTAAGTTTATAAATGGAACGCTGTACCATAAAAAAACAAAATGATTTGGTCGATATTAACGTCTGAATTCTATCGATAATCGTATGTTACAGCTTAACGACTTATTCGAAGCAGACTTATAAGGTACAGTTGACCACAGAAGTAGTTAAACTATTTCTCACGCCGACTGTACGTCCTGATGGTATCATTGATTAGAACCATGATTCTGACAGACATATTGACATTTCCATTTCTTTCATAGCCTGTAATGATAAACGTTTCAAAGTAGGTAATGAATGCTTCTGTTTACATCGAGACTTATAATCTTTATTCCGAGCTTTATAATCGACGACCTCCGTGGTCGAGTTGGAAGCATGCCGGGTCTGGCGTCACGAGTTCAATTCCCGGTCGGGTCAATTTAGAGAAAAACTGCTTTTCTGCATTGGTTTCGGGTCTGGGTGTTTCTTCTATGATTATGTAATATATATTAATCCGTTATCTTAACAAATTAACGAGTTTCAAAAGAATACTTATCTTGGTCTAGCTAGATAATTGGTGTGGGCGTTAACAAATTTAAAAAAAAATTGAATCTGGTCACATAGTGTCTATAGTCCTATTTCTAGTTTCACCGCCGAATCGAAGGTTTCGATTATAGCGTTGCCTACCTTTGTTTTAGGTTTATGTTACCTATGTTGGTTATCTAGACAGTTAAAAAACCGCTGAAAAAAAATGTCTACCTCAGGTGGGAATCGAACCCGCTTCCTCCGCAATCCGGGAGGCTGCGTTGGCCACTCCGCCACCGAGGTATTGGTTAGACCGACGAAATTTTTCAACGCTTTTGACTTTATGTTTTTATAGTACCTAACAGTGTCTTATCAAATCTCTTAGAATTTACATTCTTAGAGATCTAAATAAAAACATATTACAATATTTTAAACATTCAGTTATGATAAGACTGCTTTATGGATTATTGGAAAGTAATATTTTTTTTCAGCGTTTCGTTATCTTTGAGTTAATTTGAGCGGTTTTTAACGCAAATAATCAAATATTACGTATCTAGACTAGACAGTTATCTAGCTTGCCCGGAAATCCAGTATGTTTATGGTTTAAATTTGTAAGATGTACAAAATATGTCACACTTGCATATTAGGTACAATAGTTTGTGCTGCAAACATAATACATATTTTACGTAGCTCTAGCTGGATCCTTCGAGACAATAATATTGTTAAAAGTTATTTCGGTTTGTTTTGTCTAAACAAAAAAAACTGATTTTGTGATAATTCATAAAACACTGCTTTACGTAATGTTTCAAATTACAATGTTGAAAACTTCCGGTTATCGTACCATATTAACAATTAATTTAGTTTTATACTTAATTATTATAACTATAAATTTTAAACTTTTAATGCGAATCAATCACAATTTAACCTGACCCTGATTGTCAGAAGCTGGGGTTTTACATCCCGATTGTTGAAAATAACACACTAACTTTTTTATTTAATTTTAACACGCAACAACTTCGCCCGGTATTCTTCACCACTTTGTCCACGATCAAGCACAATGCTAGATTTTTATAGCGATGCGTTATTGAAGCACACAACTGCATCGCGACACTTGATTGTACCAATGCTAAGCGCGTTTGTCGCACTCGGGTGTAAAAGAAGGTAATTGAACCCACGTTCACCAGAATCCGCATTTTAAAAGCTATTGAGTGGTTAAGAGAGAACGAGAAAAGCGGAGAAAGCGGAGCCACTTAACCCTTTATAAGGCAGTGGCCTTTATATTGCCACCATATTTTGAACTTTATACAATTGAGATAAGGTCGAAAACCAATGAAAATTTCGAACATGCTGTGCCCGTTAAAGGGTTAAACGAGAAAACAGTTGTCGCTCGCGTTACACTTGGGTGTGAAGCCTTGAGGCCACAGAATAGAAGAGAATAGATTGATAGATATACTAGATTGCTGCGTATTGCATTGCAATTCGCAGGTGTATCTCGTTTGCATCACCGCTAAAAGTATCGGTGTGTAAAGGGCTGATGTTTTAAAACAGCAAAATCGGAGCCGTGGCTATCTGATGTGTAACTGGCGGATTTAAAATGTTGTTTTTAACACAATGTTTAGTTGAAATTAGCTAGCGTTTTATTTTCGCTGCACGCAACACGAAAAGCTTTTCCTAAACATTTCTTAGTGCAAGTTTAACTTGCGTGCTGTCGTCCATTTTTAATATTACTAAGAATTTATTGGGATTTTTATTTTTATTTTTCTATACACACATTTTTATCCGTTAACCATTAAAAACAAGTTTCAAAGTAAGCTTAACTTGGGCTAGGTAATTGGTATGAAAGTGGAACAATTTTTTATTTATAGAAGAGAATTTCAGATTTTTCTATAATTTTTTTCAGAAATAAGTTCGTACTAAAAACGATATTTTTTATTGATATAATGTTTGTAACTTCTTTATGGTTTTTTTTATTGCACGTTAATAATCATAATCATAATCTTTATTTGCAATTAAACATGGTATAAATGATGTTACAATTAATAATAAGCACTAAACATGTTTAGCCAAATTAATTAGCATGCAATATGTTCACATTAAAATAATGTAGGTAGGTACTAATTTCCCCATTTTGATATGACATTGCTCTATTACACAACACAATTACACTACAACGCAATTTATCCTCTAATGTCAAAAAATTCTTTTAAGTCATACAGGGTGTGTGATCCTAACCATGTACCCAAGTGTCTTTTAAAATTATTTATATTTAAGGTCCTAAATTCTTTCGGTATTTTATTAAAGATATTGATGCACATAGTCAAACAGCTTTTTTTTTGTGCTGCATTGTTTTTGGAGTTACACGTTGTAGCGTACAATCTTACTTTTTTAACTTTCGATTAAGTCCCCAAAATTAACGCCCCAAATTTTAATTCCACTATTCACATATTATCACATCCCTGTTCAGGGTCTCGGGCTTCTGTGCCAAACATCAAGTACCAAGTCTGTGAGAAAATTGCCCGTGACAGCCAGACAGGCGCGTAAGTGATGTTACAAAGGTTCCGTTTTCTCATCGAAAGTACGGAACGCTCGAAGTAGTCGTTCTGCCTCAAGGGGCGCGGCGCTAAAACATTTTTCTGTATAGTTAATTGACTAAGCGGACGGCAGTCGGCGAGTGCAAAGTGCCGCGAACTCAAGCTATGGTCTCGAGCCCGTAAACAAAAGCGAATCGACGCCGCCGCGCCGCAGCATTGTTAGGCGCACTTCACCTAACTGGAGTCGGAATTGTGCCGATTTCGAAATCGCAAAAAAAAACAAAAAAGCATCTCACTTCACTGCTGCACTTCATTCGAATTTCGTACACTTTCGTTATCTCTTTTAGCCGCCTTTTTTGACCCAGAGGTCTTAGGTGGTATTCACAGCCTATAAACGTCCCACTCCTTCCCACATTGACAACAGTACATGGGGAGATTGGGCTATAGTCCACCACGTTGGCCTAATGCTGGTAAGGGTACAGAGGAGTACAAACAACATATTTTTTTTCGGTTTCTACTTCATAAACCGTAATTAAATCATAATGTAATTATTATGCAACCGTGTTTCTAATCACATTTTAAACCACTACGGTTTATAAATGATTGCTTGATAAGCATGGTTGGTGTACCGGCTTGTTTTAAGTCTGCATGGCTAGTAAATAATGAAAATAGCTTTAGGCCAAAATTGAAATTTGGAATCCAAAATTTAAAAGATGATGATTATGTGAGTAAAGGTAAGGATCGTCTTGAAACAATTCATTTTAAAATAAAAAATAAGAATAACTTCCCGGTGTTAGTTGTTGAAAAGTCTTTACATAGGTAGATTTAATATAAATGTCAAAAAACATAATAAACAAAAGCTATTAAGGCAAAGACAATTATAAAGTGGAAGATTATGTTAATGACGACGGTATACAAAGAGCACGAGAAATTACTGTTATGAATTTCATTTTACTAAACTTTTATATTGTATTGTAGAGAAATACAGAACCACAGAAAGAACATGGCTTGCCGAGTTTCATGCGACTTCTTCTTCTTCACAACGTCTATACAAAAAACACATTAATAAAAGCATAGTTTAACACAATAAAATTAAGTAAGTATTCTATTTTTCATCTATTTCATTAATATAACGTGTTATTTAAATAGCTCTAATCCTGTTATTTGTTCAGAATCGAGAGTAGAATCACTTCCACTAATAACTAAACATAGTCACATTTCATAAAATATTTTTTTTTTATTTTACCTAACTGTATCGTTTTTTCAGCAACGTTGCACTCACAATCTAAATACTATAGAGGTAGCAACATCGCTCGCACTTGCAGACTTAGATCGCGCGTATTTACGATAGAGTTTCTAATTTGCAAGAAATTCAAGAAAACAAAAAAAGTTTATCTAATCCGTGATAACTTATTTTATTATATGCATACATACATTTAATCACGACTATTATCCCCGAAGCCAGAGACTAGGCAATGAGAACAGCAAAAGCATTCCACTACCATAGTCCACTTTTCACTGAATAGCGACTGCACATGTGCTCAGCGTGACAGGTGGTGAGCCCATCGCCGGTCCATGCTGTTGGATGTATGTGCAGTCTTTAGTCCGTTCGTCGCCTTTCACGATACCCAAGGGAAGAGAGGGGGTGGTAGTATTCTTTCACCGCTACGCGGCACGGTTATGTGTCTGGATTCACGGTGAATGAATTTTAAAATAGCATGTCCAATTCACTTTCGCAAATTCAAACGTTTTACTTTTAAACAATGAGGATGAAGCAAAACATGAGCTAACAGAAGAACTGCTTTAAAAAATAATCACGGCACAACCGGTGTCCGTTTGTTTCGCTACCGCTCTTTTGTTTCTATTATAAACAAAAGAGCGCTGTAGCACCTACGGCAAGTGTACTTTTAAAGTTCCACATAGCCTGCGCCCTCGCGTAAACAAAGGTTAGGCGACGACGAGGTCAGTTACACAATCGACCTACGTCCATTGAGGTATTATAACTAGAGACACCTCGTAGCAATTTTTTACGCACTGTGTTGCGACTCAAGGTGGGTTTGACAGTCACGTTAACTCTTCTTCAATCTGTGGTCACGTTTTCGCCTGTGTGTGCGGTTGGTAAGCGTCGCGATCCACAAGCTTTGAGTGTCTTGTATCGTTACATAGTAAAATGTGTTATAACGTACGCTTTTGCCTTTTACATAGCTTACGAGTCACGCTTATTGACGTGACAACGTCTTAAATTAGGTTGCGGCTGGGAGTCACTTATGAAAAAGTGTAACGCTGGGTAACGTTACGATGAGTCACCGAACGAGAGAGAGGCCCGCCGAATGCCTTGCGTCTCTCTCCCACTCAACTATGATAAATTTGTGCAATTCTTATTTTCATTCAATTCCTTGTTCCTATTGTGCAATTTAATTATATTCATATCAATAAATATTCTACCGAGAAAAAGACGTTGTCACGTAAAATCTTCGCCCGTAAAACCGACTTTACAGGCAAACAATTTTTTTTTTTATTTATTTATTTGTATTCATGCAACGCAAACCCATCGATAAATACTTGATAGACTAACACGCGTACAATATAAAACCTTATCACTATTTTACACGTAGCTTACCGCCCGCGCGGACGGTAAGCATCACTATAAAACCACACTTAGAAGTGACAGAGGCGTTTGCAGCCCTTGGGCCGCAAACCAGTGCGCAACAAATTGCTTTGCGTCGGTGTCATCTCTAGTTATAATATCTCAATACCTACGAGCCATAGCTACATAATATCACACTCGCACTGTAGCTTTACGCGGACAATATCACTGCCGGAACATTGTTATGCAAAAATGAAAAAAAAGGTAAAACATTGTATTACTTCATCTGTTTTTTTTTAATCTAATTGGTTAGCATTTCCACAATCTCACCTTTGGTTTAGTGAAGTTGTTGATAACGGTAGAACATGATAGTGTAGTTAAAGACTGGATTATAAATACGTTGTTTGAGATAGTTGTCATTTTGTGATATTAACATTTCTGGCATAACCATACACGGGTATTTTTGTTCTGCTCAGAATACTTTTACGAATATTATAAGAGAGTATTCTGCAAAACAAATATTCATATTAGTTTAATCACTAGAAATCAGTGAACAATGTAAAAAAATTCAATGATAGAAATGAAGAAACTAGACTATGTTTCTATACTACGTAACTCTAGACTACGTAAACTATTTCTGAGTGACTCTCAGCATGGTTTCGTTAAACATAGATCTACCAATACAAACTTATTTGACTTCTCAGAAACCTCATTCGAGGCCCTAGACTGTAACAATCAAGTAGATGTTGTATACACGGAATTCGGCAAGGCATTTGATCGTGTTTCTCACAGCATCCTTCTTCAAAAGTTATCAGCATACGGTCTCAGTATTGATTTTGTGAGATGGATAAATTCATATTTAGTTGATCGTGCATTTTATGTAGTTGTTAATGGGCTTCAGTCATCTCCTAGGGATAAAACTTCGGGCGTCCCGCAGGAATCTCACCTGGGCCCTGTTTTGTTTAATATATTTGTAAACGATATACCAAGCTGCTTGAGCCACTCAAGACCTTATATGCACGCGGATGATTTGAAGATATGCAAAGTGATTGATGCAGTTGATGACTCACTGCTGCTTCAAAAAGATCTCGATGAAGTTTCTAATTGGTGCGAACGCAACGAAATGATCCCTAATCCTGACAAATGTTACTGTGTGAAATTCTGTAGAAGAAAAAATTTAATTCCGTATACATATCACATACGCAATAGGGAGATTAAGGAGTTAGATGAAATCCGTGACTTAGGGGTTCTGTTCCATAAAAAGTTAACTTTTATCCCTCACATGGAAAGTATTGCGAAGCGAGCATCTAAAATGGTAGGGTTCCTGGTGAGAAATATTGAGTGCTTGCGTAGTTCTAGAGCAAAGATCCTGCTTTTCAATAGTTTAGTGCGAAGTATTTTACAATACGGAAGCGTAGTTCGGAGGCCGCACTACGCCACACACTCCTTGCGTCTGGAGCGGATACAAAAAAGGTTTATATGGCACCTAATGTACTCCTGTGGTATATCTAAAAGAAGGCTCCTCTCTTATAGTCAGCGCTTCATGCACTTCAAAATGAACTCACTATCCAAGCGTAGAATGGTTCTGGAAGCGGGATTTGTCTCAAAAATTTTTAGGCATGAAGTCGATTGTCCAGACTTGTTGGAGAGGCTCAAACTACGAGTCCCCAGGTACCCTCATCACAAGGTCACGCTTCTTAGCTCTCCACTGCAAAAAACTGTTATTGGTTTGAACTCACCGGTCGCGCGATTTTGTAAATTAGTTAATAAATATAGCGACTGCATTGACATTCACTACGACTCAATTTCTAGACTACGTCGTATCATTGAGAACTTGATAGATTAGTTAGGTTTGATAGTTAGTTTTATTGTTAATTCACATTTAAATTTCTTTATATTTTAGTAACTTTTGTAGGTACAACAGGCATTTATTTTTTGTATTTTATTTTTTGTTGTTTTCTTTAGCTACATTGTTACTTTACGGATGAGCATACTTTTTTAATGCAAGTTGTGTTTCCCTTTAAATGTTAGTGGCAATTAGGTTTAAGAGTAGTTACTCTTCCCTTGGGTGTCGTAAAAGGCGACTAACGGACTAGAGACTGCACATACATCCAACAGTATAGAGCGACGATGGGCTCAACACCTGTCACGCTGAGCACATGTGCAGTTGATATTTGGTGAAACGTGGACTGTGACAATAGGCCTAGTCACAGAATAAATAATAGTAGGTACTACGCCTAGTCTCTGACTAACCCTACGGGGATAATGTATGTACAAAAACGACCGAACAATAGGCTAGTTGACTAAATTTAAAATCATGTTAAAAAATTAAAAAAAAACATTATTTTTCAAAAAATTGATCATTTACAATATTCATTTTGCGTTTTTATATTCCGATTTAAATTTACCCCAAAAACGCTGAAGACCGCCATGTTGGGTAAATGACGTCACGCCGTGCCAAACATCCGGTTCGTTCGAGGCTTGTTTTATAGAAATGTCACAACAATAAAATGACATTTGGCACGACGTGACGTCAAGGCTTTTGATTTCCGTTTAATGTCATATGACTGAATGCGTATTATTGTCGAGTTTTTTCATTAAAAATATTAATAGTCCCAATTTTTTATAATGAATATTTTAAATATTTTGTTTCATTATATATCATAATTGATCATTAGAAACGCCAATTCACCCGATTTATTCTTAGTCGACACAAACCTATTGCGATCCACCATTAAGCATTCCTATCTATTCCTAGCTATCCGCAAACGCCACTGAAACAAATCGCCAGGTAAGCACACCCTTCGCCACTCGCTCATCTCGCATAAAAACAAAAGAGGCCAACCCCACTCACAAAAGTAGTTGAAAATTAGACCCTTAAATGGTGAACATAAATATTCGACACGATGTTTACCACGCGAACCCCTCAACTTGTGTTTACCCAATTTGCGAGTTTCAGTGAATTTTTATAGAGTCGTATCGGCGTCCCACAGGGAATGCTGAATGTGATTTAGTATTCAGAGACTTAATCCGCTCTAGCCCGATCGGCCCAGATTCAGCACGGACTGGTAATTTGATTTATTATCACAAATAGCGGTGTGTTATCTTCTTCTATCTAATATCTGTCTATGTAATATAAAAATAGTTGTTGTTCGTTAATGTAGGGCATAAACTATTTGAATTTGTTTTGTCCGTTTTAATACAAGAGTAGGTTAAAAAAAATATAAGAAAAAATATAAAAATCTCAAAAATAAAATAGACGTTTTGTGCAATAAATATAATTGATAAAAGCGTTTTCTTGTTTTTCTATTTTTTTCTCTTATTCTATGAGTTGAGTTGTCATTAAGTTCTTGGCAAAATCTATTCAGTTTTTTATATTCAGAAAAACATATTTATTAGTATTTGGTCAAGACAACGTTTGTCGGAATTATGTATAAATAAGCTCCTTGCCTTGGTCGGGTCAGCTTTAAGCTGCCAAATTCATACGTGACAGTCATAGAATAATAACTTAGGCATAGAAGGAGCGCTGACATTTGAGTGGGCACTCCGTTTGTTGTCAAACAATGCGATATTATGTGACATGCACACGTAACAATAAATTATATCCTAAGTAAAATACACGGGCGCGTTGGCCCTTGCCAATGTCCATTGAGGTACCTATATAAAGTTAAATATTATCCTTCGAATTACATTTTATAGATCACTTTTGAATTCGGTTGGCAGGTATCCAATTTTTTTTATTTTTACTTTACCTTTGATGTTTTTTGGTTTTTAGCAACTTATTTTGTCACTTTCCTTTCAATGTGAAGGCCCATTTAAAAAATAGGACAATACGAGTCTTACTTTGACTCCTTCTATGCTTTAGTTATAATTCTGAGGTGACAGTCCAATGGTCTGATCTGCCCACTACTGAAATTCTAAATACGCGGTCCCGTCACCCGCGTGCTTCTTCCCCGCCCCGCGACCTTTTGTTCCCCGTCCCGCAGACCAAAAGACTATCACGTCGTATGAATTTGCCAGCCTATGTGCAGTATTGGTGTAGGTGGAAGGTTCGTTATTGTGCAATTCAGTGGCTTGCACAATTACTTTTTTCACTTGTATCAATTTTATTATTATAATGAAAAATCATGCATGACATGGGTGAATGATTGATTATATCAATGATACGACAATGTTGGATTGTAAATACTTTAGAGAGAGACAATACTTTTATTGTAACTTAACACCACAAACATTTACATAAGACATAAAAATGAGATTAAATACAAAGTTACAATTTGGCGATCATATCGCCATAAAGGTCACTTTAAGGCGATATGATCGCCTTAAAGTGGTGGAAGCGCCAACCAGTCGCAGACTGGTTGTCTGGCAGTGATCACTGCCAGACAACCAGTCGGATGGAGAGAACTTATACACTCAAAGATCTGAGGTGCGAACCACAGTTAAACAATTAAAAGCAAAAGCAAATTAAAATATACTAAAATAAAATTCATAACATTATAAAATAAATATATAATATGGTGTAATAAATATACGAGTATATATACATATACATACTTAAATATAATAGTCTCAGGTAGGACGTAGCGGACAATGACAGCTATGCAGCAGGATAGGGTTAAAGGGAAAGGTAGAACTTCTTCACGTGCACCTTAAATGCGTGAATTGTTTTAGCACGCCTGATCGCAACTGGAAGCAAGTTCCAGAGACGAACAGCTTCAACGGTGAAGGAACAATCTTAAAAGGTAGTGTTATGAAGAGGGGTTTTAAGGGATAGATTTTCTGATGACCGTAACGAGTGCGAGGATGAACAACAAAGGAAACTGAAGCGTTCCTTGAGATGGGAAAAATAGGTGAGACTAAACAATATGTTATATAGAAGGGAGAGAATGTGAATATTTCGGCGAAGACGAAAACGAAGCCACTTGAGTTTAGCGGGGTATTCAGAAACATTATCATACTTGCGCAAGCCAAATGGAAATCGAATACAAAGATTTTGAAGGCGCTCAAGTTTATTTAGCTGGTCCTCCGACAGATCAAGATAGCAGGCGTCGGCATAGTCTAAAACATTAAGAAGCAGCGAATATTCTAGAGCAATTTGAATGGCAGTTGGTAAAAAATTGCGCAGTCTTCTTTAAGAAGCCGAAGATGCATAGAGCTTGCGGCTGACAGCTTGTAGTTGCAGTCCCCAACTCAAACAGCTATCAATAATAACGCCCAAATTAGCAACTGATTTACAGAAACGGATGTCCACTCCATTAAATGTAACCTTAAGGAGGGTTTCCCAGTTTACCCTGGAAAGCTACCTGGAGCTGCCGATCACAATAGCCTAAGTTTTGCTTGGATTCGGCACCAATCTACAATTTGTTTCAGATTTACGTTGGTAGTTACAATAGCATCGGCGAGATTATCAAGAATGCCTGGCAATAAATTTGTAAATTGTCTGTATATACATTCTGTCAAAAAGTGTTCGGGAACGGATGATTTGTTTATGATTCCAAATTATTATTTTTTGTTTTTTTTTGTTAGATTGGCACAACTGTTATCCATTTTGGCGTAGAGTTTGAGTTGCATCTGTTATTTAGATTAAATACAGTGCCGTTTTTAGTTAGTTTATATCTAGTGTGTATTGCGAATTTCATAATGAATAAAAACATCGAACGAAGAGTTTGTCTTAAATTTTGCGTCGCCAATGGAATATCGTGTTCGGAGTCACTGAAAATGTTACAGAAGGCTTACGGTGAATCGAATTTATCAAAAACACGTGCTTATGGGTGGTACAAAGCGTTCAAAAGCGGTCGGTTGGGATGGAAGATTTGCTTCGCTCTGGTAGGCCATCAACGTCTTCAACTGAAGTTAACATCGCTAAAGTGAAGGAAATGGTGACTGAAAATGCTCATTCAAGCTTGAGAGAGATAGCCGCTGAACTTTCTGTGTCTCACGAGTCGATCCGTACCATTTTAAATAATCACTTGGGTATGAAACATATTGCCGCTCGGCTAATCCCAAAAGACCTGAATTTTCTCCTAAAACTCAATCGCATAAGAGTCGCTGAGGACCTGCTAGAACGAGTCAATTTCGACCCAACATTCATGCAACGCATTATTACTGGTGAAGAGACGTGGGTTTACGAGTTTGACATGCAAACTAGTAAACAAGCTTCGGAGTGGCTCTTTCCGACTGAACCGTAACCGAAAAAACCACGCCAAAACTGTGTTGTGCACGCGGAATTCTTGCTGGAAGGTCAAACTAAATAAAGAATATTATTTGAGCGTTATGCGGTGTTTAAGAAAGCAAATTCGACGAAAAAGGCCAAATTTGTGGAAAGTAAATTCTTGGATTTTGCAAAACGATAATGCACCTTCGCACAAAGCCATCATTGTGAACGAATTTTTGACCAAGAACTCAACAAATACCAACAAGCAACCACAAGGTGGTTGCCTTATTCACCAGATATGGCTCCAGCTGACTTCTTTCTTTTTCCTAAACTCAAATTACCACTTCGTGGCACCCGTTTTCATTCGGTAGAAGACATAAAGGAGAATTCGCGGCGAGAACTGAACTCAATTCCGGAAAAAGCGTTAAAAATGGTTTTGATGATATCATCCTTATTTACGCCAACGAATATTCGTTGGCGTAAGTGTATCGTTTCTGAAGGACCATACTTTGAAGGCGATAAAATAAATTGAATGGATAACTAACATTTTGAATATTGTTGATCTTTTCCCGGTACTTTCTTGACAGAGTAGTAAATAGGTGGTAGAAAGAAGAAAGGTTTTCAGAAATAAAAGTGATAAAATTAGCAAAGATGAGAGGAGATAAAACGCCCCTTTGTACGACTTATGTCTCCACCCTGCGGGACACCAGCCGACGAGTCACACCACGTAGAGAATTTCTCTTCAAGGCGAACCCTTTGCCTGCGTCCGTACACATGTAGCTGTCAAACCACTCAATTACGATTGGAGACATGTTAAGTGAGCGCATCAAAGATAAACGGATGTCAAAGTCAACTGTGTTAAAGGCATTGCTGAAATCCAGCAACGTTAACACAGTTAGGTGACCGTTTTTCCATGCCAAGGCCTCCATAATTGAAATCAAGTGATCGCTACTATTTGATAATCGCAATCACGCTTGACAAATGCGAATTTATCATAGGTAAGCAAAAGCAACATTAATCCCATGAAACTGTTGAGACTTGTGAAATAACGTGCCACTGATTTCAAGTAATTAGAACACGTGGACATCGGGCCATGACTTACCGCGTAGCTGGTCCAATGCACATAGATTGTAATTGTTTCTAAGATAACTTAGCCAAGGTTAATAGCCTTTACTGCCCCAAAGGTCAGGACCTCGACTTTTCCGCTTCTATTATCAGAGTCTAAGAATCTAGTGAGGAAAGGAACACGATCGCGCTATGCCAGCCCCTAGAAAAATTGTGATTCTTTTAGCAATTGCTAGTTACAGTTAGCAGTTTGAAAAACTACCGAGTTTTTCACAGGTGGATATAAAAAGAGGTGCATCTTAAGATAACAAAAATCCGTAAGAGCATTAAAGAATAAGTTATCACTGTAAAATGACAATGCCTTAAAGTGCTTCTGTGTGTAAAAGTGAAAGATACCAAGTCATAATAAAATTAGGATAAAAATTTCATTTCACGAATCACACCGAATCAAAAATACGATTAAACTTAATTTCACGACTCACACCAGAATTAATATAGGTAGTTCCCGCAAATATCAATATTCGTAAATTTACCTAGTCATGAGTGCGGCGATTTAATTGATTGGTATATTCAGATCAGCATATTCCTTAGAATGTATTCTAGTCCTGCGGGAATAAGAATCTATCAAGGTTACTCTGCGTGAAGCATATCGATTTACTGAAGCGAAATTGTTTCTGCTAGTGAAATGTGGTTACATGCTTACGTGTTCAACTCGGCACGAGGCTACGTACATTTTGTCGGCACAGGGGAAATCATGTATCTATATATTTATTTAATTAGCTTATGCCAATTACTTTAATTAACACATACTACAATAATAATTTCAAACTAAACATAACAGTCAATTTAATTTAATATACAATTAAACAATAATAAAATTAAATTAAGCATTGATACTGTTAAAATTAAAATGAAATTCATTAAGACGTTAGAAATTGTAAAAGTTAAGGTGAGACAGTTATTTTTTATTTAAAATTATTTAATTTTATTATCATTAATTTGTAATACAATTTTATTGATGCGTACAAATTGTACATAATTATATTTTATTGTATTGTACTTAATTAGATCTATTACACTGTAAGTAACAATTTGTTACTTATAGGGAGAAAAAAGAAAGGCCTCCTGAGTTTCTCGCCAGCTTCTTCTCAGTCGAAGGCTCTCCCGAAATCAGAACTTGTGGTACATTATAAGACTTTAAACTATCGCGTCGCATTGCATTAAAACTGTTTTAACGGGACTAAGCACGATTAATTTTGTAAGTAAGTACATACATGAGTTCGCTTGTGACCACGGCCGCAGCATCGCGGCCGAAACGTCATGCAGTAAGTAGATTTGTACTTATTTACAAAATTAATTGTGGTACATGAGTTAGGTAGATAAAATAGTTAGGTAGGTAGAGTAGATTAGTTAGTTAAATTAGTTGTTAAGTCTTAACTAAAAATTAGTTAACCATTTTTTAATAAGTGTTGACGTCATTATGTGCCTGTAAAGGTTTACATTGAATAAATACATTGACTTTGACACTACTATCATACATTCATATAACATAACTTCAAGTATTCAGATAAAATCACCTTCCAATCATAGCAAACACATAACAAGAGCCTAAGAAGAGAGATGCCTTTGCCTTTGCCTAGCGGGACTTAGCCATTCTTTAGTTATATATACTTAATAAAGTTATAGAATCTGCGTTATGGAAGTTATCACACAGTCTCAAGGTTGTATGCGAAGTTTACATCAAAGCCTGCTACTTATCACGAATTTATTGCAGAGGATAAGAAGAATCCCGATCAGTAAAATATACGATACGTCGAATTGAGAGGACCTTTACGTTGATAATCATATAACTTTTGCTATATTTTTTTGTTACATACTTCAAAGTCACGCCTCCAAAATAATCTAAACTTTTACGAAATGCGTGCATCGGTCCAATTGTCCAACGTACGTTTTACAAGAATATGTAACACCCATGGGAAGAGAAGGGATGGTAGTATTCCTTCACCGCTACGCGACACAGTTATGTGTCTGGATTCACGGTGGGCTTTAAATCCAGACAAAGTAGAAATTTAATGTCATTAACCTTTAGGAGTCTTCGTTAGAGACGAGGGGTTAACTCTGACAGTCTCCCACCTAGGTGACCACGGATTCTGCAAAGGGTGCGAAACATTTTTTTTTATAATTTTTCATCTTGCAATCAGTCAAAGTCAAAGTCAAAGTCAAATTATTTATTCAATGTGAACCTTCTCAAGCACACATTGACGTCAATACTAAGTCAAAGTCAAAGTCAAAATATATTTATTCAATAAACTCAATTAATAAGTACTTTGAATCGTACAAATCTTTTTTAACCTACCACCCATTCAGGACATCATTTTTTAACCATTTTTTTCTATTAAAATAATAACAAAACAGCAGTATTTACCCAATATAATATCATGATAATATGCTAACAGCGCCAAGCTCTTTTGATCTTTCGCGAATGATACTCGTAATTTGCATAAATAGCTATCGTAAGTCAGTAACAAACAACACCTACGCATTTCACTTTTGCCCTTTTTATAAAACAAACTACAAAGGAGTTTTTGAACAACAGGATAACGTATGATATAGCCATTTAAGTCAGTCAACTACCTACGCAGTTAACTTTTCAGTTTACAGACTTGCCTTGAGGAGTTTTAAACATTGTTTGCTCTGCTTGTCCCTAGGTGGTGTTTTTCAAGAATGGCCAGAGGATAATGAAGTTTGTGAGGGGCCGCGACCCCCCTTACGAACTTTACAATTTGACAGGAGCGGATATTAATGTGAGTATTTACTTATAATTCATTTATTTATTCAGGTAATTTACACCCATACGAAATACAATAAAGAATAATAATGATAAGAATAAGAATAATTTATTATGCATGAATGCGGTACAGTAACGTTCTTAATCTAAGGAATAAGTGCAAGACACATTCACCCAGTTTGGGCATGCAATTGCAATATGCAATATGCATGCAATATTAATGAAGTAAGGTATTAATTATTTATAATAAAATCAAATTAATATAAATTTCAATTAAGTATTAATTTTAAAAATTATATAAAATTGCAATTTAATAATCACATACAATTCGTTTAAATGTCAAAATAAAATTAAAATATTAGGTTTAACAGTCAAAATATTCCTTTACACCATAAAAACAATTCTGTGTTAGCTATGTCTTAAGGTTTTGTTTAAATCTATTTAATGATAGACTTTGAATATCCTTAGGAAGCTTATTATAAATTTTTACAGCCATTGTGCGACTGTTCCTAGAACGCATGGCTGTTCGTATAATTGGCAAAATTAGTTTATTTGGATGCCTGCGGCTGTAATTACTAGGGATATCTTAGAGACACCTGAACAATTTTTGATGAGCTCTAACAAAAACGCATATTTCATATATACTTATTTAAACAAGGGACAGTTAACACCTTTAATTCTTTAAACAGTGGTCTACATGAAACCAAACTGTCGACATCGTACATCGCACGAATATATGACATGAATTTACATAATACTATGCCGTATCTTAAAATAGAACAAACATTAATATGCTTGAAGTGCTGTTTCTTTGCTTGTAGTTTTCCCTAATTTCCATAGGGCATATGCTGAGTTTATTTTACTAGAAAATTTTTTAATATGCGTTTCCCATGTACATTAATTATCGTCCAGTATCAAACCCAGGAAAGTAACGTCATTTGTTTCTGTCAACAATGTATTGTCCTGACTAATTAAAATATCTGTTTTTGATTCCGTTTTTTTTGTTAGTAAATTGGATGTATTTGGTTTTGTCTAAGTTTACTTTAAGGTTTTTCTGTTTCAGCCGGTGTATTACTGATTTTAAAGTCTTATTTAATTCTGTAAAATAGTTCTGTTAACGCATGGTATCACTACAGATATGTCATCTACAAACAATATAAAATGGTAATTTATATAATCAAGGAGATCATTGATGTAGATAAGGAAGGGCAGGGGTCCAAGGATACATCCCTGAGGGACACCAAATTTAGTTACTTTAATTTCAGATTGGTGAGACCCAAGTAGTTTTTGGTTATTTAAATTTGAAACCTCAACGTATTGTCTTCTGTTACCATTATAAGACCAGATCAAGTCAAGGGCTAGGCCTCTGGTGCTATATCTCTCACATTTCAGAAGTAGCAACTCATGAGACACGTTGTCGAAAGCCCTGCTCGTGTCAAAAAAGATCGCGGTTAATGAGATACGCTTATCTACATATTCAATTATTTTGTTGACTAGTGAGAATGCAGGTAAGTAGTGGACTTGCCCTTTTGAAAGCTATTTTGTTCGTTTTTGATATGATTGGTTTTTTTTAATAAAGCTTGTCAATCTAACCTGCATTGCTTTTTCAATGATCTTTGACCATATAGGTATTAGAGATATCGGTCTGTAGTTGCTTATTTCTTTCTTATCTCACTTTTTAAATATTGGTAAGTAGAGTTAGTTAAGTTACTACTGGTAATTGACCACAACTGAATGAGACGTCTATCAGATAGCTTAATACTGTTGAGATTTCATCTTTGATAATTTTAATAATTTTAATAGGTATTCCGTCATAACCCGTAGAGTTTGTAGAATTTAAGCTACTGATTATTTTCTTAGTTTCGTAAGCGTCAATTGGATAAAGGAAAATGCTTGAATTGTTTAATTGTATCATACTTATTTAACCTACCTACCGCATAAGCTCTTTTGTCCCGATCCTATCAATACCAATGCAGGTCTTCGTGCCCCCCTTGCAAGAATTATGACCATTTTTAACGAGCTACTTATCAACCAAGAGATAGATATATTCTCCCTCTCGGCAGCTTCATTCAAGTTCAAACTACATGAATCATTATTGTCACATTAAGCAAATACCAGCCCCTTTTTCTGTTATTTTTCTATTATTTAAAGTAATACACAGATATAATAATATTCAATTTAAATTCAATTACACTTATGCCCAGCCCAATACCATACCTACCAACTTACCATACCAGACAATGAATTGAAACTTTCTTTTACCTCAAAATATCTTACATACCTACCTACGAGCCTTAACATTCTTGACAACCAACCCAATTTCTTATTTTTTTTAAATTTTTAATGTGTACCATTTCATGCTGAAACTAGCTTTATTATTTAATTATCGTTAATTACAAAGTTTTGATAAACTCATTAACTTTTAAAGTACCTACGCAGTACGCTTCAAAACGTAAAGGTAATCTGTGGATACCGTTGTTGGTTACACAATTAGTAATAAGTTAGTATAAAAAACTCTATGTATACTTATATATATTGTATAACCGTTTGTTATCCCAAATAAAATAAAATAAAAATAAAATAAAATAAAAAAAATACTTATTAAAGACTGGTCAATATTGTAATTATTCATATTCGACAAGTTTATAAAATAATCATTAAAATTATTCGCAACGTCAACTGGGTTTCTGATTACATCTTTTTTATATGTTTGTCCAACTTTATCATTTATTTCATCCCACACCGCTTTCCCTCTGTTATAGCGTTATTAATATAGTTACAATTAGTTATCTTTTGGCTGCAAACGATCACTTCTTTAGTAGTGTAGTAGTAAATATCACAATTCACTTAAGAAAAAAGTCTGTTTTTCTAAATTGGTATCGGTGTTTTCTATGTTTATTTATTTGAATATTTATTTATTTATAATCATATATCAGTTACACTTACAGCGATGCTAAGGCGTGCAACAGGTCATTACAATTCACATGTATGGTTATCCATTCATTAGTTTACCATTTGATCAAGTTACAAAAGAAGCTGAACTTAAGCTAGAATAGATAGTAATTGGTATGAGCGTACAAAGTTAATAACTAATTACTATTATTTTGTCCTCTAGCTGATCCAGCTATACCCAACCTCAATAACGCTAGAGAGGCTAGATTTCTCGGCGTCAGGTCCGTACGCCTGCGAGATCGCGTTGGAGACCCCGCTCTACTCCAAGGTCTCCAAGATACACGAGCTTAATGTAATTGGTAAGTAATCACCAGTTAAGCTGTGTGTATGGCAAGTCATCAAAAGAATACTACCAAAATATTTCTTCCATTGGGTGTCGTAAAGTCTTTTAAATGCCCGTTAGTCGCCTGACTACATACATACATATAATCACGACTATTATCCCCAAAGGGTTAGTCAGAGACTAGGCAATGAGGACAGCAAAATCAGTAATCTACCATAGTTCACTTTTCAATAAAATAGCAACTGCACATGTGCTTAGCGTGACAGGTGGTGAGCCCATCGCCGCTCTATGCTGTTAGAAGTATAAATAAAAAAATATAAATAAAATAAATCTTTCCTACAATCACACCAATTATCTAGCCCAAGAGAAGCTTCGAAGAAACTCGTTAAATGGTTACTAGACAACGGATAAACATACTTAAAATACTTAAATACATACTTATTATACATAGAAAACACCCAGACCCGAGACAATTTAGAAAAACAATAATTTCTAAATTGACCCGACCGGGAATCGAACCCGGGACCTCAAAGATGGCGACACCATGAAAACCGGTGTACAAACCACTCGACCAAGGAGGTCGTCCAAATACTGCACATACCTACATCCAACAGCACAGAGCGGCGATGGGCTCACCACCTGTTACGCTGGGCACATGTTTATACAATTTGATTTTTATGACGACCTCCTTGGTCGAGTGGTTTGTAAACAGGTTTTCATGGTGTTGCCATCTCTGAGGTCCCGGGTTCGATCCCCGGTCAATTTAGAAACTATGGTTTTTATAAATTGTCTCGGGTCTGGGTGTTTTCTATGTATAATAAGATTAATAAGTATGTATTTAAGTATTTTAAGTATGTTTATCCGTTGTCTAGTACCCATTTAACGAGTTTCATAACGAAGCTCCTCTTGGGCTAGATAATTGGTGTGAGTGTAGGAAAGTTTATTTATTTCATACTCCATACCAAATTCGATGACGAATGTTTGTTAACAGATTACTGTCATTTCTTTGTGCAAATACCTAGTTTCACTAGGATTTTTACTTTTTCTTGAGACATTCACAAGAAAACAGTTAACTATTGTGTCTTTCTTCTAAAAAATAGTAAAATTCCATTTGAAACTAGATATTTGCAAAAAGAAATGACAGTAATATGTTTACAAACATTCGTCATCGAATTTGGCTGGAGTATAGTTGTTATTTCGTGAAACGTGGACTATTTGCAGAGACTAATTTTGCGGTCCTCGTGCCTACTCTCTGACTAACCCTTGGGGTATAATTAGTCGTAAATGTATGTATGTATGTATGTAACACCATAATCAGCCTACAAACGTCCCACTGCTAGGCACAGGCCTCCCACGTGGACAATAGCACGTGGGAATATTAGACCATTACCCACCACGCTGGCCCAATGCGGGTTGGTGGGTTTTAACGACTGCCATCTGACGACAACATCCGGGACCAACCCCTTAACGTGCCTTCCGAAGCACGGAGGAGATCGAGATGTTGTTAAATTTGGTCACCCATCCAGCGACCGACCAGCCACTGCGCCATCGAGCTCCTCAAGATCATGTATGCCACGTCCGCACGCTTGCCACTTGCCGCAAACTCCAAACCTCTACAAACATTTGGATTTGTGATTTGTACGACGGATCGGCTACAAGCGCCTGCAAACCAAGCCAAACGCTCTATCCACACGTTTTAATTTGTGACGGCTTGTTGAGGTTTGCCAAGCGTGTGGACACGGCATCATAGATCGTCTAATCTTAAACTGAACGGCTCTCCAATATGTTTACGCTAACATACAAAGTAGGTGTATAGACGCACTTATTTGTGCGCGGGCCCGTCAAAATGCACAGCAAAATCGCCGCGCGCACACATGTAAAGTTTTGCAATAAATACATAGTTACTGTTCCTCTCACATCTTGGAAAGATCACCTTTAGTATAGGGGCGTTTAGGTTTAGATTAGACGATCCCTACCTAGTGTTGTTGTTGAAAGGACAGAATTTAGTTAGATGGCGAAGCGGTAAGTTTAAAAAAATATTAGCTAGCTCAGGGGACTAAACAAGCCTAAACAAAGTACAAAAGCATCTACTCCCAGCTAGGTATCGAATATGGCAACAACCGTTAGCTTCACCCTTAGAATAATAACGCTATAGAAACCAAGTTCGCGCGCCTATTTTGAAGCACATTAATTGGAGCCAGAAATGGCACCAAACGCCGGACCGCTCCGTAGTGTTTAATGTCACAGCGCGCCGAACGTGTCTCGCGAGGTCTCGCGAAAACAAAAAAAAAATGACGGTTTGTGCAGTTAAATTGTGTCACAACACATGTGAAAAACAAAAGAAGTGTAATAACATCACTTTTCACAGGTAAGCTTTCAGTATTTCATAGTATCTTGTAGTTAATTAGGTCAAAATATAAACGTACTGCAGTGTGATTCTCTAAGTTAAAGCCTCGGTAGCAGCGGCCTGCGCAGTGCTGTCTCTTTCATATTCATAGAATTGGAAAGAGACAGCAGATCACGGCCATGCGCGCACGTCACGCGTGTGTGAATCGGTTTAGTGCTTCATTTTTGAGAGAGCGCTTGTATGAAGACTATCTTTCTATAGCGTTATTATTCTAAGGCTTCACCACAAGACGACATACTCGTAGATGATAGATATACATATAAACTGTTTTTGTTTTCCTTCAATTGTACTGACATTTTCGTGGCTGTCCACTATTCTGTAATAGTGAAAAATAAAACTCTGGAAAATATACAACTACTTACCATTTATTCCGTTGTTTCATCATCAAAGGCCGCTTACATCTATAAAAGATGATTCAAACAGCGTCCAATTGTGAGGTTTGGCATTTCCGTTGTTTATACTGAATCATAATAATGTCCGTAGCCTTTGTGAAACAAACAAATAATAACTGATTCGATAGAAATTATTATTATTGCTGTGCGTGTTTCGGCTGCCATCTGACAGATCCCACCATTATTATTAGCCCACTGGGAATTAGAGAAGCGTACATTAATTAGACGTAATTATGAGTGGCGTTAGGGGAGCCATGCTACGAAAACAAAGATTGGTCAATGGTCTGTATAAACGATATAAAGTAGGGTACCTTTTTATTTATTCAATCTTTGTTGCACATAAAAAACTGTAAATGGCAGACTTAACGCCACAAGGCATACTAAGGCATTCTCTACCAGTCAACCGGTAAGGATGTGGGAGACTGAGGTAGTAGAAACTACAAGTAGAAAAGCTTTTATCCGATCCAAATTCGGTTTAGTTGTGTCTAAAACGCTACTGGTGTAATACGCAACTGGTCTAAAACGGAATTGGTCAAATAAAATATTTTATATTAAGTACCTAATAAAATTAAAAAAGTGTATGCTAAACTTATAAATATATACTTAAGTAACTATAATCTTAAACCAAATAGTTTTAAGTTTTATATATTGTATTATATATTTAAGTTTAAATATCATCTCTAAACCAAAAATATTCTTAAGGCGAAATTAATATTTTCTTTTTGCATTAAAAATATGTGTTGTGCCTGACATTAATGAATATTTCTTTAACTTTCTCATAATTTTAGTAATTTTTATCAAACAGTCAAATGTTGAAATGTTTCCGTCTTCCAACATTTGTAACCTCTTTGTGATTTTTATTAAATCTTATATTGCCTTGTTTTTTTTGTTGACATTAAATTTATTTTTTGTCAAATTAAATGTATTAAGAAAAAATATAAATTTCGGTTTTGGGAGGCACTCGAGTATTAAGCTATGCCACGCTTCCACGCTGTTTGTGGTGGGGTGGAATTCAGTCGCACAGCTTATTGTCAAATCCAGCCATTGCTTATTTACGTAGGCATTAAACTGTCGCATTTCGTCTGAGTCAATTGCAGATTGTAATATATTGATCCAAGCTTATGCAATATATAGTTTGTCGGCAGTAGAGGTAAATTTGCAGTTAGCCTGATTGCTTCACATCACATCCATTTGTAGTTGATGTAAGATTTGAATGTTTTCCCTTCTTCACACCGCTTTGTTGAAATGGAAATAGAATCCTGTTAATAGGCTAGTTGACTAAATTTCAAAATCATATTAAAACGATACCTGTTTACCTATTTTATCCAAAGTATTGTTACATTTGTGATTTTGTCCCTTTTGGGGAAAAGAAAGAAAATCCCAAACGCAAGCTTCAGTGGGTGTTGTAAAATAAAACCATAAAATGTTCAATAGCTAGGCAGTATATTGTCAAAGAACAACGAAGTATTACTAAATTTCGTTCAATCACCATAAAATCAAATTGTAAATTTTAAGTCGCTTCTATTATCAAAGGAGGGGGTTAGTAACAATTTTTCCTTATATTATGTTAGGTGCTCATCATTTACCTTACTCAATTTTAATTTACTAGGCCGAAAATAACAAATAAAAACTATCAGTCGAAATTGACCCTACGGGTCAATCGATGATAATTTAAATTTGAAATAAATTTAATATTATTGTTCCTTCTACTACCTAACCAGCCAGCTAATATTTTAGTGGTAAGAGCTATGGTCGTGGGTGGTTGGGATAAAACCAGTACCGTCCGGAGTATGATGTTGAAATAAAAAAATAAATTACTCCGTCTATAAAAATATTAAATTAAATATTTTAATCAGATTAACCGTATAAAAACCATCAAACGTTTAAATCCAATAAACTAGAGAACCGTGGGGTTATACCGTATAAAATTAATATTAATGGGCGCCAGGACCGTACATTCGATCCGAATCTGGAGACGACGTTACCATACAACTTCGCAACACAGGTCGCACTCGCAGATCCTCAAAATTTCACAACTTCACCAACGCTTGGTGTAGTTGGGAAGAGGGTATGATCCCCTACTTAAAAAAATGTAGTAAGTATTCAAAATAAAATTTTAGAAAGTTCTAAAATTAAAAAAAAACCGTCAACGCCTGCTCATCCGCTAGGCGGTGTCCCTTCGCCGTACAGCAGGTGGCCGCTGGTACCCCCGAGGAAACAGGGCTTCCCAGCGTTGTTGTACAACTATAAACTAACAGTATTTCTATACTTATTAACACCTTTTTTTAATTTTAGTGTTGTTTCACATTTAACTAGGACACAAAGGTACCACAATGCTATTAGACCCGACCAACTATGAGTTTGGTTCTTTGTTGGAACATGCACATAATTAACTGGCTAAGGTCTAAGTGGTGATGTGAAGGCCACGTGGCTCACCATGTCTTCAGGGGCCTAGGAGCAATTCTAAAACTTATAAAAATCGAAGTCTGCATTTCTAGTAAAAGAGGACAGTTTATTAGTTGACCTAGCCTGAAGAAAACACTTATGGACCATGATTTAATACTTACACGCTGTGATAAGGCTTATCGTGGCGCGTGGCGGCCGGCGACAGGAACTTCGTGGGCACGGAATCCTTGGAAATAAACCACACACTTGTTGACCATATTCTTATAAGCTAATGACGCCTCAAATCCACTTACATTATTACGACCTTAGATTAAAACAAAAAGTGATTACGACTAATGCATATCTCAGTAAATCGATCTCAACACATAGCACGAACTCACACCAGAGAATGAATCATTTCGGCGTCGTGTCTCTGCAACTTTCCATTAGCCGGAAGTGTCATAAATCGAAGGCCAGCCTAGGATATCTTCTCTAATATGTAGAAACTATTATCACTTTGTTCTACGAGATCTCTCACTTGAAAATTCTAAAACGTCAAATATGACGTCTGTCACAACTCGCCCTCTGCTAACAGAATCTGTCAACAATCACAAAACAAGAACTAGAAAAAATTTAAGTTTTTATTTGCAACGAAAAGCTGACTGCACTTACGCCCCGCCTCTATGTGTCTGTGGGCTGTCAGAAATTGTCTCCGGCAAATGTCAATATCAAAATGTAAACAATCTTAATTTTCTCCAAATCTAATGCAAAGTCTTGCCAAAACTGATTTAGAAGAAGAAGGTGAAAATGCAAGAAAAATGTGTTTAGTACTGTATCAGCCAAGGCTACATGTCTTTAATATGAAGAAAAATGGATAAAAGTCTAACAAGCTACACTGCCTAATGTTTTTGGAAACCCGATCATTTAACATCAATGATTAGGTACAGGTAACTATTATTCAATTATTGCGAACCTTTATTGTAGATTAGTAAAGGCAGACAGGGCCCTGAATTTACAACGTAATAGTATACATTATTTTAAAAAAAATCGATCATATACAATATTTATTTTGCGTTTTTAAATTACCCGCAAAAACGCTTAAGACCGCCATGTTGAGTAAATGACGTCACGACGTGCTAAACATCCGTCTCGTTCGAGGCTTGTTCTATAGAAATGTCACAACAATAAAATGACATTTGGCACGGCGTGACGTCACGGCGTCTGATTTTTGTTTAATGTCATATAACTGAAATGCGTATTATTGACGATTTTGTCTTTAAAAATATTAATAATCCCAATATTAATAAATATTTTAGATTTTTGTTTTATAAAACATAATTGATCATTTGAAACGCCAATCCACCCGATTTATTCTTAGTGGACACAAGCCTATTCTGACTGGGGAAAAACTGATATGAAAGCATATTGTTTTCTGAGGTTTAGCGGGCACTACACATTGAAATGAAACACTTTTTTTACGCACTAACTCGCGTTTAATTTACTATATTACATAGTTTTTTATATGATCATGACGTTTCGAACCATTTACAGGGTCTGTGGTCACAGGGAATATAAAAAACTATATAATATAGTCAATTAAACGCGAGTTAGTCCGTAAAAAAGTATTTTATTTCGATATAAAAGCAGTTGCTGACTAGCCAACCTTAGACCAGTTGCGTTTTAGACCAGTTGCGATTTAGAATAGTTGGCTTTAAGACCAGGTGCGTTTTAGATCAGTTGCTACTTAGACCAGTTGCGTATTACACCGTATGCGTTTTAGACCAACTGATATTATGGTAACACCTCCATACATTGGTTTGCAATAATTTTGGGGGGTTAGGCGGTGAAAACGAAAAAATTGGCGGTTTTCTATTATCTGTTATTCAAAATATTTTATATATTACGCACTGAAATGTTCAATATGTATTACAGAACATATGTGTGAAGGGATGACTGTTTCCAAAACACGATTGTACATATTTTGCTTGATAGAAAAAAATCCTGAAGTTACCTCTAAAATTTCATATAAATGCACATTACGACTGTGTTTGTTTTACGTACACACGGCGTCAGATTAACCTTCTCAAAACTGTCAAATTTCTACAATCAATTTTGAACTTAATTGTCTAGTTTTAAGGATCAATATTCATTGGAGAAATTTGACAGTTTAGGGTAGGTCGATCTGACGCCGTATGTACAATAATAATTCCTTCAAAATCATAAACACATAGGTATTTCGATTTTGCGATTTCATGACTGATTTGGATTTCCAAAAAACTAAACATTTTTATTAACTTATTGATAAAAATGCGCAACACCCGCGAGGTCCCGGAATAACAGCGGAATTTTCAATGACCGCCTAAAAAAGTCCGCCCTAGTGGCCGAGTCGTCAAGCGCTCGGTTCGTCAACCGGAGGTTGTCAGGGTTCAATTCCCGGGCAGGGCAAAGTGAGTTTTCGGATTTTTCGACGCATAGCCCGGGTTTGTGATCACCAACCCGCATTAGGCAAGCATGGTGGTTATGCCAATACCCATCTATTGTAGCGATGACTTGACTTCAATGGTGGAGGCCTTTGCCCAACAGTGGGACAGTATACAGGCTTTACTTTTTTAACCTCTCAGTCTTGAAATTTAAATGTCAAAAATAATGACAGCAGGTGCCCCATAATTTTTTTGAATTTGCGGATGACGTCACAATTCCCGCCTTTTGCAAAAAAAAATATTCCTCTAAAATCAAACCATATTTTGTCGTTCTGTCAACAACAATATACTAAGTAACTGAAATATTTTCTATCCATCAGATATTAAAATAAAGTGATGATTGCAACAGTTTATTTGTCTTATAGTATTTCTCTAAAAATCACTCGGAAATCGGTAACATGCTAACGGACTTTACACGCTTTATCTAGTAGTAATAATGATGTATTTCTTACAACTTATTATCTAAATACGATCATTATAGTCTCAATAATCTTTTTCTATTATGAAACAGTACTAACATTAGATAAATCCAATAAAAATAGCACACAAAACTCAGCGACTAATTCACTCCGACACAGAAATTGGCGCAACTGTCAACGTCGAAAATGACAGAATCGAGCACAAACTATGCGATATTTTGCGATCACGATGCATAAAATGTACCACAGAACCGAAATAATCGACCTTGTTTATACTAAAGTAGTCTGTAAGTCTATGACAACATGTCTAATGCGACCGCTTGGGGTTTGACGGAATGGCGCGAACTGTCAGTGCGGTTTCACACGACCGCTTGGGGTTCTAGAGGTGATAGGATTCTGTTTAAAATCCGTCTGAATGGCGACCACCCTAAATAGGATAAAATGTTTACTGAAAAAAAAACAACCAGTCTCAGGATAGCTCGAATGGGATTTGAACCCATGACCTTTGAATTGCCGGTCCACTGCTCTAACCGCTACGCTACCGAGAGCCCAGAGGACTCTTTGAATTTTTTATAGTAAACATTATATCCTTGAACTATCAGCATTGTGAATGCAAAAATTTCAATAATAAACTTTTAATAATATATTGAGATATCTAACTTACTCGTCAACTGCTATGTAAAAACCCAGCCACAATCACAGTCTACAATATATGTCTTTTTCCAGTCCGCCAGAAACACCGTCCGAAGATAAAAATAAAACACAAAAAGCTGTCGTCGTCTGATTACCTGGAAGCGACCTGTCAAAGCGCCGCGGCGCACCCGGCGCCCCACCTCACCTGGTTCATAAATAACATGAAGGTTAGTATCTGAATAAAAACACATTTACACTGAAACACAAAGTTTTCAGTCACATTTTATTTTATCTCTTCTACTAGGCATTACATCTCGGCCACGACCATGACGATGTGAGCGGTGCGGCGAGTGGATACTTTGTTCATAGCGTCCTTTCTATAACCTTTGATCGAGAACGCTGTAGTACAACGCGCAATGGTCAGAGAATCCGCTCGCCGCTCCGCTCGCAGAGGCTAGGTCGTGGCCGGGCCGGGCAGTTAGGATCATTTAAAAATAGTCGATCTTTTATTTCGTTAAAATGTCACGACTAATGCTCGGCTTCGACCCTTAAGTTGTTAGTAATTCGAAGCAAAACAGTCAAGCGGGTCGTAGTCACCTAGCTTGTCTTAGCGCTAAGTTGTTGGTAAAAATTAACTTCTCTACTACTCTAAAAAACTATGAGCGGGAAGCGGCTGGTTACAGACTCTACGATAATAATAATTATAACATAATTTGTATAAACGTACGGTCAGACAGAAAAGACGCTAAAAACTGTCATACCATTCCAAACTAACACTACAAAAAGGTCTTCTTGCGCTTGATCCTAGTTATTCAGTTACTTTGACACATTTCTGAAGCATTCAGCTACTTAGATGCTGTCTGTACGTAGTAGCTGGACTCAAAAAAGTTTTTCGCTGATAACTCATTTACCGCACTCACAAGCTTTCAGCACTTAGGCCTACGCGCGGTATGGCCATGATAATACAAAGCTAACGTATACATAATCTGAATATTTTATGCTAATGCAACCAGCCTGAAGATTTTAGGAGTGGGGCACGTTCTATATGGAACACCTTTCTGATTATCTTTCTTAAATTATTTGACATCGTAATGGCGTGTGAGTAGCGTGAGTAGGCGTTCATGCTTTTGCTTGTATATTATTTCGATGCTTGGTTAGAGATAACGAATTATTTTTCGTTAGCGGATCCTCGCGGTTTTACTCGCGTGGTACCCGTTTCCGTGGGAATATCGGGATAAGAATATAGCCTATGTCATTTAGGAAGAATGTAGCTTTCAAATGGTGAAAGAATTTTTTAAGTCAGTCTGTAGTTTTGGAGCTTCTTCAATTCAAACAAACAAACAAACAAATCTGTCCTCATTCTAATATTATTATAGATGTTGTATGATTGTGTTTTGTTTCAAACCAGCCGGTAACTGTAGCTTTGTAATTGTAATGGCTCCTGAGGGTCAGACCTATGCTACGCTAAAATGAGATGTAGAAAGTTTGCAAACAAATTACTGTCATTTCTTTGTGCAAATATCTAGTGTCACATCAGTTTTTTGAAAGAAAGACACTATGTTTGGTTGTTTTCTTGAATGATTAAAGAAAATGAAAACCTAATTACAGAACAATAATAAACTCGTCTGATACAAAGTTGTTATCACACATGTTCAAAACAAAGTTGCAAAGGAAACCACTTTGATTAACTGAAGGATGGTAAACCACGAACTTATTTGAAAACTTTATTCATTTGTTTACCGTTTGTGACTCTATTTCATTGCACTAAGAGTTATTTTAAACAACAAATTGTTGACAAAACTGTCCTCCTCACTAGTCACTTATATCGGTAGATTTATAACTTTGGCTTTTGTGAGATATGTTGAACTGTGAATACATGACGATATAAGGTGAATAAAACAATGTGACCTACTTTACCCGACAGCCAATTCTCCTTAGCTGAAAGGATATTGGAGCATGACCTATATATTATAGAATGTAGAACCTTATCTTATCACCAATATCAAAGCATATTTATATTTCTCTCCATGTTTCGAAAAACTACTACAACTAAACAACGGAACAGCTGATGACAATCGGGCTTAATTACTTTAAATGGTCACGAAAAATAATCATAAGCATTATTTTAAACTAACTAAAACATAAGTAAAATTTTAAACACTGAAAAAGACGACAACCTCAGGCGGGTATCGAACCACGCACCTTTTGCATTCCGGGCGGCTGCCTTAACCACTTGGCTAAATTTTACATAAGTATATTTAAGCGTTAACGTTAACGCTAAAATGTATAAAAAACATTAAATAAAACATGACAAATACTATTAGACAGTAAATAAATAAAAATGTTTATTAGTTTGGATGTAATAAGTAATCTCCGAAACTACTTATCCAATTTCAAGAATTTGCCATCAAGCCGCATTTTCGCAGTCGAAGACGCGCGCGGAAGTTATAATATATTGATTTTTTTTTATTTTTTATATATTTGTTCCATGAAGGAACAGGCTAAGGTCTGAGCCATACTGCCTAGTCATTAGTTTTTTATTTGTTTTTTTCCCTTGATGATAATGAGTGGTGATTAAGATGAATGATAAATGATGTTCCCCAAACCCCTTGAGTCCTCAGTAAAGATGTGGGACTTTACTGAGGTCTCACGCGGACTACTTGAGAGAATTTGAAAAGTGATGTTGCACTGTTTTGTTTCATTTGCCAACACTCATGCACGTTCACAAACTCTTAACGGTTAATAATCCACTATTATTCACATTAATATTGGAAAAAACACAAATGTTAGAAAATAAAACAAAACTGCAGACATGACGCTTCACTTTCCCGCCAAGAAGCCCCTGACTCTATAATATATTGAAACACACTGACGGTGTCACATTTACCAACCTATTTTTAAGATTGTCAACATTGGACCATGTTATAAGCCTAAAAGACTGAAAGAAAGAATGTTACTTTGTTTATGTAAAAAGTGCCTGACAACAATTGGTTAAGAAGAACCAAAGCTCGGGCTCAGTAGCAATGGGAGAGGGTCATGTCCAGCCCAGCAATGAACTAATAGGGGCTGACTATAACGATGATGATAAATAAATTAATAAAGATTTGCCTTCGCAGGTAGACGAAAGGTTAACCATCCCCCACGGCACGGTGAACGTTCACCGCCACCACCACGGGATGCCGCTCTCGATCACCAACTCCTCGCTGCACTTCCCCCTGAGCACCCTCCAGCTGTTCCCGAACCAGACCGTGGACATCTCCTGCCTGAGCACAATACCCAGCTACGCGAGCGTGGCTGAAGGGTTTGCTGATGTCCAGAATCACACGATCACTGGTAAGTATCTATTTATTTATTAGGCATACAAAACAGATAGAAATTAAAATATAACAAAAAAGCATGATAAATTCTATAAGAGCTACACTATATCCAATCAAAAAGTTATTATATACAAAGAATTGATGACATTTCATTATCATTTCTTAATATGGCACCAGAGCTTATAGCACCACTAATATTGGTGCTACAGCTTTGGTGCTATATTAACAAATGCTAAGGCCGACGTGTTCTGTCAAAACCCAGCACTTTTTTTTTTGGCCGGCACTTTTGATTTTGGACCAAAATGGAGGATGTCCTTTCGAACCTACAGGTAGGGCTTCAGGATATGGTTATAAGCGTATATTATTTTAGACGCTTCGCATTCTATATTTTAGCCAGGAAGCATGTCTAAGGTCACCTTGTATACATGTTTACTCAGTATCCTTCGTCTTATCAAGAATGTACAAGTTCTGATTGAGGACTGTTTTTCGTTATTTTACCGACAAATTGTATAACATTACTACATACATATTATCACGACTATTATCCCCGAAGGGGGCAATGAGGACAGCATAAGCAGTCCTCTACCATAGTCCACTTTTCACATGTCCTCAGCGTGACTGGTGTGTGCCCATCGCCGCAATAAGCTGTTGGATGAATGTGCAGTCTTAGTCCGTTAGTCGCCTTTAACGACACACAAGGGAAGAGAAGGGGATGGTAGTATTCTTTCACCACTACACGACACGATTAATATACGTATAACATACACTTATACTTTTTACTTTAAAACCTGACAAACGATGAGTTTTCAATCGTTCCGTACATCCGAATCCATTCGCTTAACCATAACCAAACAGAGCAGTTATAAAACCCGAAAATGTTTCATATAATATGAAAAGCATAAAAGGAAAACCCAATTTAAAGCCAAAATCAGTGTTATCAGTTTTTTGAACATAAAAATGAGACCCTTCTAATTTAAATGTATTTTTTCCCAGTTCACATCTCATTAAACCCATACCATATTGTACATTTTAACTAGCATGTACCTGACGTACCTTACTAAATACATCGCAGACAGAGTGGCTGTACCGCAATTAGACTATAATCCCAAATTGGCTTCCGATTCCAAGCTCGTCTATACCTGGGTAACACATTTAGCCGGTCCCGGCTGTCGTCATAATTATAATGGCTGCCGTTAGGCCAGGTCAGGGGTTGGGCGGGTGAGCTCTCGCATTGACACCAGTTTTACCGCTAATGATGCATCATGAAAATGTATTTTGTTCATGAAAATTCGTTCACGGAATTTGTAATAATACTACACAAACATGATTGTTTATTATATCCTACTAATATTATAAACGCGAAAGTTTGTATGTATGGATATTTGTTACTCTTTCACGTAAAAACTACTGAATGGATTTGGATGAAATTCGGCATACAGATAGTTTATAACCTGGAATAAAACATAAAATACTTTTTATCCCGATATTCCCACGGGAACGTATGGATGGATGTTTGTTACTCTTTCACGTAAAATTTACTGAATAGATTTGGATGACATTCGACATACAGATAGTACATAACCTGGATTAACACATAGGATACTTTTTATCTCGATATTTCCACGGGAACGGGAACCACGCGGGTGAAGCCGCGAGCGGCCGCTTGTTATAAAATATATTTCTTATGAGGGTTTACGTATTTCAGTTTTCCAAACAAACTTCCAAGTCGACATTTTTAAAAACCAATAAGTTTTTTTGATGAAACTTTGCATGCTAAAGTAATGCACAGGGATCTAAATAGTTTGTTGAAAACATTTTTAAAAAACGTTTATTTAACTGAGTTATTGCGATTTTAAATTTTCTATAGTGGACTTTAAATCACAATAACTCAGCTAAATATACGTTTTTTTTTTTAATGTTTTCAACAAACTGTTTAGATCCCTGTGTTTTACTTTAGCATGCAAAGTTTCATCAAAATTGGCTTATTGGTTTTTAAAAATTTCGACTTGGAAGTTTGTATGGGAAACTGATATGCGTAAATCCTCTTAATCTACATACAAAGCTTTTGTATTTGAGCAATAAATTATGATTCTCTAATTTTCTTTTGTTGTTGTGGTTGATATTTCTTGTATTATGAGACATTGCTTTCGAACTTTTTTAGGACTCTATGAGGGTACTAATATTGTAATGTTATGAAAATAAATATATCAAAAGAAGTGTGTTATGATCGTAGGAACCGGAAGCTATTGTCTCTGCATATCCTCTTTAGGAAAAACCTTTTGACAGAAGCTTGTGTTTGTAAATGTTGTATAACCAAGAATCTTTTTGATTAAACTATCAACAGACAGTGCTAACAATGTGATTTATACTTTCGGAATTAGAAAGCTCTCTTCCCTTAGGTGTCGTAAAAGGCGACTAACAGACTGCACATACATCTAACAGTATAGAGTGGCGATGGGCTCACCAGTTCACCACCTGTCACGTTAAGCACATGTACAGTCGCTATTTTGGTAAAAATTGGACTATGGTAGAGGTCTGCTTTTGCTGTCCTCGTTGCCTAGTCTCTGACTAACCCTTCGGGGATAATAGTCGTGATTGTATGTAGATATATATATATATATATATATATATATATATATATATCCCACAAGCAAACTTCCGTCCACTGAAGGCGAAATTACATTTAAAATGGCGTCCACCGCTATTTGACGTCCGCATACCGGACGCCACTTTTTTAATCGATGACACTTGGCGCCTCTAAGATCAAGCTAGCCGTAGAACAAAAATCGATGGAAGCCAAAAATTTATTGTAATGGCTGCAAATAAATACTGGATAGTTCCCAAAAAAATCTCAGCAGAGGTGCGGCGCTAGTGTCGTGCGTATATCCACAGCCGTATTAAACGCGCTTCTTTTCTGACGTATTCATATAAATTTGGCGTCCGCTAATGCGACGTTGCCAGCTTACTCAATGTTTGGTGCCTACTAAAATACAATATCACACTAATATTATAAAGGCGAAAGTTTGTGAGTGTGTATGTTTGTTACTTCTTCACGTAAAAACTACTGAATGGATTTGAATGAAATTCGGCATACAGATAGTTTATAACCTGAATTAACACATAGGATACTTTTTATCCCGATATTCCCACGGGAACGGGAACCACGCGGGTAAAACCGCGAGCGGCCGCTAGTTATTATCATAAATCGTAATCTATTATACTTACTTATTAAAAATGTATTGTCATAAATGACTTTTTTTTTAAACAGGTGACATTTTAGCTTGATTGCGTAATGCTTTATCAGAAGGATAAGTTTTATCCAATGATTGAATAATCAGCCATAAAACTAATAAATAATTAATAAAAAATTTAAATGTACAGACGCCTGCAACCTATCCAAAACTTTAAAATTTCTTTAATACATTTTTAACCATATATTTAAGGCATAAAGTTCAAAGTCTATTGAAGAAAATTGGACATTTTGTGGTAGGTAGGTTGATGTGCTGGCGTGTGTACATGTTCTTTCATCATCCCACCTGTCGCATATTGTGTTCAGAATGCTCTTAGAGCTGGCGCAAACTGTGAAATAGCAATATACGGGCGCCAGATAACAATATAATAACTCCTCAACAAAGGGCCTACGCCTTTCAACTATAAAGACAATTAAGTTAGGAAGCCACTATCCGAGGCGCAATATGAATTCGTATATCGGATTGTCCGACTTGTCACATATTATGCTCAGGATGTTGTTAGAGCTGGCGTGAAATGTCAAATAGCAATATCCGATATACGGACGCCAGTCATCAATATACGGACGCTAGATGTCAATATACGGACGCCAGATGTCAATATACGGATGCCAGATAACAATATACGGACGCCAGATAACAATAGACAGACGCACGGTAAAAAAGGGCCTAGGCCTTTCAAACTATAAGGACAATTAAGTTAGGAAGCCAGAACCCAAGGCATTTACGCAATATGAATACGTAAATCGGACTGTACGACTAGTTTTTTTTTCTGTAAATGGGTTTGCTCTTGATCCCAATCAAGCCGATTCACGATGGAGCGAGCTAACCCAGAAGGTGTCTATTCACTCTTGCTTTGAAGATACTTAAGATAAGTACTCGGAAACACAGACGCAGGGAGGGAGTTCAACTCCTTTTCTGTGCATAGTATAAACGATGTTGAGTAGTGCTTTGTGCGACATTTAGAAATATCCTCCAAGAAAGGGTGGTAGCCCGCAGTGCGTCTGGATGTCCGATGGAAGAAAGGGGATGGCCGTATGAGCTCATGGAGTTCCAGGTCTGTAAAAGACCGACAGAAAGGCAACTTTGCGGCGGTGAGCTAGGGTGTGAAACTTGCTCTTCACCAGTTCTTTGTCGCCAATTAGCCTCTCAACTCTGCGTTGAATCGTGTCCAGTGCAGTTACTTGTATTTTTTTTATATAATTCACCAACGTTTGTTTACACTGATACATTAAATTACTTAATTAAGTTTGTAACATTATTTAAGTGTAACAAACACTTACAGGTAAATACAATATGGTAGGACTCCTTCATGTTTAGGATAATAATTTTTAAACAATAATAATCTAAAAAAGTAACAAGAAATACAAATATTCACGATAGATCGATTCGATCAGCGATAGATGTTCACTGTAGTAATCTTTGTTTTCAAAAAATCACTAATTTCATAGTTTTGAGACGCTTTACTGTCACTATCAATATACACAGATGCAAAGTACAAGTAATATTTCGCTGAGCCGTCCCATAGGTGACTGCAATATTCCATACAAGATCGGACTTCAGCTTTAAAGAGAGTTTAAAGCTATCCCGGCGTGAAATATCACTTGACCTTATTTAGGACGCCCAGCTTTTGACTGCAGTTTGCATCCGAAAGGTATCTCTCTACGACAGTACTGTCATCTGCATACCCAACAATTCCTGGTATCAACAGGTCATTGATGTGCAACAGGAAAAGCGTCGCAGAGAGACCCCTGAGGAACTCCGGCATCAATAGCCACTGAGTCTCAGAGGACCAGCCATCGATGACTACTCTGATCGATCGTTCCGTCAGAAAATCAGCTATCTAACTACAAAAGTACATATAATAATATCTACAGCGGGGACACCATACGCAGAAAGGTTGCGCGGCAGACTTGCGTGCCAGACCCTTTCAAAAGCCTTCGAGATGTCCAGTGATACGGCAAGTGCTACGCCGTGCATCTCGAGGGCCCCACCCCAGTAGTGCGTCACATAAACTAGAAGATCCCCAGTCGAAATCCCCGGCTTCCTCGGCGGAAGCCATATTGACAGTCACTGAGGAGGTCATTAACTTATAGGTACATACCTATAAGTTAATGACCTCCTCAGCTCCTCATACCAACTTACTGTTTAGAACTCTTTCCATGACCTTACAGAGTATGGAATTGATAGCGATCGGTCGGTAGTTGCATGGGTCAGCATGAGACTTCCCTTTTAGGGTACTGGCTGCACATTGCTAAGCTTCCAGCATTTCGGTACGGTTTTTGTCTTTTTTTCTCTTGTTACATAATTATGCTCAGGATGTTTGATAGAGCTGGCGTCAAAATGTCAAATACCAATATACGGACGCCAGAGATCAATATACGGACGCCACATGTCAATATACGGACGCCAGATAACAATATACAGACGCACGGTAGCTCCTCAACAAAGGGCCTAGGTATTTCAAACTATAAAGATAATTAAGTTAGGAAGCCAGAACCCGAGGCATTTACGCAATATGAATTTGTAAATAGGACTGTCCGACTTGTCACATATTATGCTCAAGATGTTATAAGAGCTGGCGTGAAATGTCAAATAGCAATATACGGACGCCAGATATCCAATATACGGACGCCAGACATGAATATACGGATGCCAGATGCCAACAACGGACGCCAGATATCAATATAGGGGCGTCCGGTAGCTCCTCAGCTTAGGGCTTGGATAGTTAGTAGAACATCATCTTTAAAGGAAAAAGAGAATATAAGTACTTATTTAGGAAATCAGAACCCAAGGAATGCAAGCAGAACCACTTACCCAAAACTGTCAATTTTCTCGAATCGATATTGACCCTTATAGCTAAATAATAAATTGTGTACTTCAGTGCAGCGGCTATTTATGATGGCCGCTGCACTTTTATTTAGATCGAGATCAAACCTTAAGGCATCACATTGATGAACCCAAAACTGATGTCAGTTTCTTTAATGAAGCGTTATCGCATTTCAGTTTCCCATACAAATTTCCAAGTTGAAATTTTTAAAAACCATTAGGCCATTTTTGATGAAACTCGGCATTAATGTTTTTATATTTTAGCGTTTTATTAACGCTTAAATATACTTAAGTAAAATTTTAAACACTGAAAAAAGACGACAACCTCAGGCGGGAATCGAACCACGCACCTTCCGCATTCCGGGCGACTGCCTTAACCACTTGGCTACCGAGGTCTGGCTTTCAAACGTCGAAATTTGTCAGTGCTTGATGCTTATGTTTTTAGTCAACATTGCTTCATCAAATCTTAGAAGTTTTCACCTCTGAGATCCGAAAGAAATATTTTTACAAATATTTGAACATTCTGTTAAGATGAAGCTGCGTTTATAGATTAATGTTTTTATGTTTTAGCGTTTTATTAACACTTAAATATACTTAAGTAAAATTTTAAACATTG